>OX387243.1:64645587-65845587 GCA_947561735.1 Cenchrus americanus
ATTAATAAAGACACCACCTTGATTATATCATTGGAAAAGTTACAAAATTCGTGCCATGATGATATATGATTAAAATTGCAGCTTTGTTCATCTTTGTAATTGATTTATGCATGTTTAAGCTAGTGCTCTCTTAAAAATACAAATCTGAATTTATTTAAATGCTAGCTTAATTTTCAGCGGAGGTTATGATTAAAATAAAGACCCATAGTGTTTTATGTGCTCTCAAGTTATGAATAGATTAAAGATGTCTTTTATGCTCAAAAATATCGCTAACTTTGTCACAAATATCACTTGTGTGTTGCTCAACCTATCCAAAGCCTTATATATATTTGAGTGCATAAACCTTAGTGTACAAGATTTATTTTTGAGTGAGTTATTGCAGGCCATGATTTCTCTGGCCCGAGACTAAGAAGCTGGTCATTCCGTTTTTGCGTATCTATCTTTTTTCTAGCCTTTTATCCGTGCATTGTGTATCCCCGCATTGGAGATCTCACAAACCTCGCCGGATATCCACCCTTAAACCAAATATCATCTTTTGTGATTACCTCCTTGACCACAACCTATCGTTGAGAATGGATCATCAATTCAAGGAAGATCGCAAGACGGTGCCAACGTTGAAGATTTCAAGTATCTCTCCAAGGAAAAATATTTCCGGTACCTACCTTATTTATCGCCTCTTTGCTCGAGGACGAGCAACGTCTAAGCATGGGGGAGGAGGTAGGTACGATGCAATTTTTAGAGTTCAAAGGGGAGCAATTTAAAAAAAAAGAAGTTCAAAAGAGGAGCAAGCAAATAAAAAAAAAATCAAAACTTCGTTGTGAAAGTCATGGACTGAATATATGACAAGAAAAAAAATGAATGAAAGAAAGAAAAGAATGAGAAATATGAGAAAGAGAAAAAAATATATGTGCGTAAAGTGAACTCCCCGGTTCTCTAAGAGTGCATTCAAGGCTTCAAGTTAAAAAGATCCATTCTCATTTTCCAACCATGTGCAATCCGATAACGAGGACTTCCTTTGTGCCTCGGGATCACTCTTTGCCATTTGCACATGTCCACTCATCTAAAAGTGTGTGTATTTTTCTCTTTCCCCTCCTTGATTTAACATTATTTTCCAATGACTTTTTTGACGAGTCTCGGTAAGACCATGAGAAGCTTGTCTTGTTTTGACAACACCTCATTTATAAAATCTTGTTAGGACTAAACTTTCCCAAAGCTCCATATAAAGCCTACCACATATATATGAGAGGGAAAGGAGTAGAATATATAGGATTGAGAGACAAGTGAGATGAGAGTTCATGAGCAATACACGAGAAGATTTAAATTTGTGAACTTGGTTTAGCTTTTCTTTATCTCGTTCTTTATTTCAAAAATTCTGAGATATATTTAAAACTTTGTGAGCATGTTAATACTTGTGGGATAAGCTTAATAAGAATCTACCCTCCGTAGAGATGAAGGCTAGTACATTATGGAACTTTAATGAATTAAAATTTTGAGAGCATTATGTTTTCTCATGTGTGATCAAATGCAAAGTTTAAACATTGTTTGGCAATGATGATATCCATCGAAGGCTTACTCGAGGACGAGCAAGGTTTAAGCATGGGGGAGATGTTGATGGTGAAAATCCGTCAACCTAGCCATGAGTTTACCTTCGGTGTTGGCATGAGTTTTATACCTTATCCATTGGTACTAACCCCCGTGGTATAACAAGTTCACGTGTGCATGTCGGTTTCGGAGTTTAATGTTTATGCAGGGTTTTAGTGTTGAATGCAAGACTTTCGGGATAAGTTCATCAAGCACCTCATGACAAGACCTTGAAGCCCTGAACAAGTCATGCAATGAAGCAAACTTAACTCCAAGAAGCCGGGGACTTGATCCGAGAAGACGACGGACTCCGTGGTTTTTTCTTTCTTTGCTTCATTCATTTTTTTCTTTCTTTGCTTCTTCGGCTCCTCCCTCTTCAACTGTTCCAGGACCACCGTGACGGCAACTTGGAAGCTTCGGGGATGACCGTGGCTTGCAGCCTCCATCAGGCCGTCCCAGGCAGCTTTCAGAGTTACTGTACTGTCGGAGACATCTAAGGTAGTAGAACAGTTGTTAAAAACGGAGATCTGAGCTCAAGCATGGAGTCAAATAAAGGTGGAAGTTTTACCCCCTACTAACGCCTCCAAGGTCATGCGGCGTTCGCGTTCGGCATAGCGGCGGGCGGTGATATCTCGCGGATCATGCTCCATATGCCGAACGCGGCGGCACAACCGGTGACCGACCCTCTCGTTCGGCGTGGCATCCTCTTCTTCAAGGGAGGAGTCCGAGGAAATGTACTCGGTGCGTTTCTTCGGTCCCAAGGATTTCTTCAAGAAGCGGATCAAGGCCGGAGAAAACAGGGAGGGGTGAACCATATGATTGCAGGTGAGAGCAAGAAACAGATCTGAAGAAAGCTCACTTTTGAATGGTGTGCTTCTTTGGTGGAGCGCTGTCCTCCTTAATGGGTTGCTTGCCTTTGTCCACCATTGCTTTGGGGTTTTCTCTTCTGGAGCGGGGGAGAAGATGTGAAGTGATGGAGGAGTATGCGAGTGGGTTTGCAGGGCATCCCAGAGGGCTATTTTGTTGACTAAGAGAGCGCATTGGGAGTGATGACTGGTTGGTGTACGTTGTTGGAATAACAAGCGGTAGGGTTTTCCTCCCGAATGCGAAGGTTTTTCATTGAACGTTGTTTATGGTTCCCGAACCGAGGTTTTTCTCGCGGATTTTGCGCCAAGGGGCGCTTGTTTTCGCGTATTCGGCTCGAGTAAAGTTCCCGAATGCGTTTGAGAGAGTAAAGTTTGCGCTTGCAAACAGGAGGGGATCATCACAACACAAGCATGGAAATTAAAATTCTTTATTTATTGCCGAAAATCAAACATCCCTAGTACAATCCAATCGAAAAGCCCGTTCGGCACGGTCGGGGATGAGTGAGTTCGGCAATGGCATCACCATAGCCATCAAGGCGCTCCAGGATGACTTCGATCTCGTCGATGTCTTCCGGTGCGCCGCCACCGAAGCCGCGCGGCCGGATGGAGTAGTCGACGCGCGATGTGTCGCCATGGCGGCCAAGCCCGGGGTGGTGCCGAGGCGGATGTCGTGGACGGCCACCTCGTCCACGCGGTCTTCCACCACGGCGAGGCGCTCCGCCGGCGTATTGCCGGGAGCGTTCACCTTGTCGCCCAATCGCTTCACCGCATTTTCAGCCGGTCAAGTTCGGCGTCGCGGGCCGCAAAGTGCAAGGCAATGATGATTAGTATCTAAAGCCGAATTGGATTGGGGGTAATCTAAGGCATGTATGTTGACGGTGAAAATCCGTCAACCTAGCCATGAGTTTACCTTCGGTGTTGGAATGAGTTTTATACCTTATCCATTGGTACTAACCCCCGTGGTATAACAAGTTCACGTGTGCATGTCGGTTTTGGAGTTTAATGTTTATGCAGGGTTTTAGTGTTGAATGCAAGACTTTCGGGATAAGTTCATCAAGCACCTCATGACAAGACCTTGAAGCCCCGAACAAGTCATGCAATGAAGCAAACTTAACTCCAAGAAGCCGGGGACTTGATCCGAGAAGACGACGGACTCCGGGGACCCGACCGGAAAAGTGCCGAATCTTGCAAGACAAGGAGTTGAGTCCAATTCGGAGAGAAACCGACGACATGGACCTACATGCGAAGGGGGAAACATCCGGAAGCAAGGGAACCGACGTGGGGCAAAGGAGCCCACGGGGGCCGGGCCTAAATGGGCCCAGGCCGGCCGGCCCGGGCCCGGTCGGCCCGTGCCCATTTTAGGCCCAAACTCGCTCTCCTTTGCCCTAGCCGCCAATCGGGCTATTTATAGTCCCCCGACCGAGAGCCACGTATAGAAGAATTCGTCATCGGCCGCCGAGGAGCAGAGAAGAGAGGGACACCATGTCGGAGAGGAGAGGGTCGAGCTAGTTGACTAGGCTTTCCCTAGCCGACGTGGGAACCTTGCATGGAAGACCACGTCGGAGTTCCCGGAGCTAGAAGCAAGATCAAGGCAGGATCCCGGTGGTGATCTTGTGTATGTATCATTGTCATAGTTGAATTATCAAGTTGAATCTTTTCTTAGCGATCAAGTGTTTCCTCGAAGATTTCGTTTTTCGATCGGCTTTGCTTATTCCAATTCTATTCGTACGATAGATTACATAGGGTGTTCTTGTAGCCGCGGTGGCTAGAGGTACACGCCGGATCTTCCGAAAGAATCTCGACTTGTCTTTTGACTCGCCCTAAGCTCCCCGCATGAATAGGGATACGTTGTGACGAACGGGGGTCTCGAAAGGCGGATGTTTTCGGATTTGGACGGGAAACCACGATTTAAAGAGGCTTCTATTAAGATTCGATTTGCTACTTCTTCTCTTGCTTGGAACTTCAACAAAAAGCTTACCCCGATCCCTCTAGATCGGTTTATCTACCCAATCTTACTTTGTTTTCTCCGGTTTTTAGTAGATTAGATCTGTTTTGTGTCTTTTACTTAGATGCATTAGGTTCTTTATTGAAGATTGAAGTTATTTTGCTTTAATAGATTAAGTCTTGCGTCACACATTTGTTCCACGGATTCGATACCTTGGGTTCACCACTCGAGGGAAGAAGGGTCCCTTGACTACGACGGGAGACTTGTACGCTTGCGAGTCACGAACGAACATTGATACAATTATTAATCGTCAACAATGTACCGTCGATGGTTGCCAAGAATCGTTTGCGCCGGTCCTCCCACTCGAGTTCGGTGATGCCATCCTTCTTGGAGACATCTTCCGGCCTCGCGCCGGGCCACCTCGAGCTCGCCTTGAAGCGAGGGCGTCAAGCTCTCCGTAGGGCACGGGGGAGTAGTTGTTCGACTCCGAGGAGTCGTCCGGCATAGCCTAATTCATGGTCGGTGCGGGGGGCCGTGTTCCGGTGGATGATCCCGAAAAGGGAGAAGATCGTCGAGAGACAGAGGAAAATCTAGAAGAAATCATAAGGGAAGATGACGATCACCGCATCCGACTCGCGCCGCGCGGCTTCCTTCCGCTTCGTCGGTGGCGCGGCCGCTCGTTGTCGCTACCCGCCATCGGTTCTTGGAGCCGTGCTGGTGATGGAAAAAGCAACTTGAGTTGGCAAAGATTTGAAGGCTAGAGGCTTGGTGAAAGGCCGAGGGCACCTACGAGCTTTATTTATAGGACTCGTGAAAAGATCGTGGCCTTGGATCGTGGCGCATATCCCGAGAAACTTGGAAAGTGGAGAGGTTTTCTTAACCGATTCGCCATCGGGTCGTTTGGAATTCAAGCTGAGTCATATTCGGTTGATCGGCTCGGGCGAGTTGCGTTCGGAGTGCTGCTCGGGTGTAGCACTGTTTGGCCATAATTACTGAATAAATCGTCCAGAGTTGCAAACAAAGTCATGCAGAGAAAGGAAAAGTGAAGTTTATAAAAGGCAATGTTACAAGGATGGTTAATTCGGTTACACATTGCTCAGTACAACTAAGTGTTCAAGTACTTTGCAACGATGCTAGAGGCATTTGATATTATCTGATTGATATTCTTCATCCGTTCCTGATAATCTCTCTAAGTGTTGGATAGGGCGGAGAGTTGTGCCTCGAGCTGATTTGCTTCAGTCATGGCCGCTAATGCTTCCTCTTGGGTTTTCTCTATCAATCCAGGGAGCTCGGCTATCTTCCTCTCGTCAACTTCAATTTTAGCCGATAAATTCCTCATCTCGCTTTCTAGTGCGCTCTTTCGGCAATTTTCAACTCGAGGGCGGACCGCAGATTGGTCAACATTTCCTTGTGGCTCTCGGTTTGGGCTTGTGATCCTTTCACAGCTTGCTCAGCTCTGGCTTTCTTTTTCTCAACGGCTGGTCGGGAGGATTGGCTCTTCAAGGATCGCCTTATCACCACATAATGGATATCCAGACCTGAGATAGGCTCCAAGGAATCTTTGATGTCTTCAGGGAGCTCTTGACTGATGGGTTCAAGCATTTCCTCGAAGTGATCGACATCTCTAATTTGATCTCGAGCATCTTTTTGCAGCCAGGAAAAGATTTCTTTGAGCCTTGCTTCGAGTTTCCTCCGGTAGAACCCGATTTGAGGGTTCCTCATCCCTTGTTTCGGCGGTTGGATCATTCACCATAAATGAAGAGCTTGGTGGTGATGAAGATTGATCCTCGGAGGGATTGCCGAATTAGCAATGGTTTATTAAAAGAGGATAACAGAGTTGGATGCTTGCACTTACCTCGTGCCTGATTCCTTGAATTGGGACAGAAGCCTGTTCAGGTTCAGGGGAAATCTCTTGGGTGACCAGTGGAAGAGGAGTCTGAGGAGTTCTTGGCAAAGTCGAAGTTTCTACTTGGGGGAAGCCGGTGCGGCCCCCGGTAAATTTGAGGCTTCGGGCCGAGGTGAAGCCGGCACTTCTACTTCGGGGAGGAGGTGATTGGGTCCCCGGTGAAGTTAAGGTCTCTACTTGAGCGAGAAAATGGTTCGGCCCTTGGTGAACTTGTATGTTGAGGAGAGGAGGTTTCCACAGATGGTCCACCAATGTTTCTTCCGCAAATGTCGGATGAAGAGTAAATGCCGGTGTAAATAATGATCTTTGAAGAAAAAAAAAAGAAGTAATAAAGGTCATACCAATAGATGAAGTTCGTGCCGTGTGTGTTCGTCGCGTGTTCTTTTGCTCGTGCTTGGCTTCGCTTTCGATCCGCGGTGGTTTCGAGTTTTGGTTGGGCGATGTTTCGGACGGTCCGCGTGTGCGTCGGGCGGACGGTCCGCGGGTGCCCGGCGGACACCGCGTGCTCCCCGCTGACGGTCCGTTATTCGCGGTGCGTCCCTGGAGGTTCTGGTGTCCTTTTCGGACAGTCCGCGGCTCAGGCCGGATGGTTCGCGGCAAGGGTGCGGACAGTCCGCGATACCCTGCCGGACAGTCTGTGCGGCCTTTGCGGACCGTCCGCCCCGCCTGGACGGACAGTCTGCCTGAGCCTGACAGCTTTGTTCTTTGGTTCGATTCCTTCCTCCTTCTTTCGTGCTTCCGCGTGTGCTTTAAGGAATCGTTCCTAAGACTTGAGGTTGATCCATAACCTCGTTGTCTTGGTGATTAGTGTGTGGTCCGATCCATCGCTCGTGTGTGACCAGGTTTTGTCTAGGGTATAGGCCGGGTTCTTTGAGAAGAATTTTTTACCGGCTCCTATTCACTCCCCCCTCTCTAGTCGCCATCCGATCCTTAAATTGGTATCAGAGCTCGGTGCCAGATTCTTTGTGAGTTTGACAAGTCTTGAATCCTAAGATGGCGTACGTTGAGCGGGGCGGTCCGCCGCACTTCAATGGGAAGGGTTACCACAAGTGGGCGGCTCGTATGATGATCTTTCTTCATGGCAAGTTGTTGGATTTCATTGTGCTTGACAAGACCTATGCTATTCCAGCTGAGATCCACACTCTTATGGTGACCGATGCCGGTGCTAAGGCCAAGTATGAGGAAAATGCAAAAGCCATTGATCACTTGGTCCGGAGCTTGTGTGATCCTGAGTTTGAGCATGTTCGCCATTTGAATCTTGCTTGGCAAATTTGGGAGAAGTTGTTGGTTGCTCACGGTGGTGATAACCATGTGAAGGCTCACCTCTTTGTTTCTTACCGGATGCAATATGAGAACTTTACTCAACTTCGCGGTGAGGACATTGATGCGATGTTTCAGAGGTTCACCGCCATCGTGAACAACATGAAGGCCAATGTTGAGGATTTTCCTTACACCGAGCATGATCAAGCTTTGAAGCTCTTGCATATCTTGGACCCAAATGTTTGGGGTGCTAAGGTTGAGGCCATCAAGGAGTCCGGGCAATATTTGGCCATTGAGTTGGATGACCTCTTTTCTAAGATCAAGTGGGCCGAGGTTGACAGGAAGTTGCAATCCAAGCATGAGGGCTCGACCGATCATAGTCTTGCTCTTGTGGGCGGATCAAAGGGCAAAGCCAACACTAAACCTTCCCGTCGACGAGTTTTCCTTGTCTTCTCTTATGTCTATTCCAGATGAGGAGTTTGATGTGCTGGGTGAGGAGGAGTTGGCCTTGCTCTCAAGGAGGTTTGATCGACTACATGAGAGCCGGAGGAATGCAAGGCGGAGCTCGGGGACATGCTACAAGTGTGGCAAGCATGGACACTTCATCGCCGAGTTCCCGGAAGCGGAGGAGAACAAGTACAAGATGAGCGAGTACAAGGTACACCCGAGGCATGAAGACAAGTACTCCTCCAAGGGCAAGCACTTCGAAGCAAGTCCAAGAGCAAGGACAAGGACAAGCGGCGACCGAGCAATGGTGGCTACAAGAAGGACAAGGCAAGAGCCATGGTGGACGGTGCAAGCGACGTCGACTCAAGCTCAAGTGATGCGCAATCAAGCTCAAGCAATGAAGAAGACGCCGGGAGGCGCAAGGACAAGAAGAGTGCAAGTCGGAACCTAAGTGGATTGAGCCGTGTGGCGCTTGAAGGGTTTTGTGGCATGGCCCATAGCTCAAGCAGAAGAAGAGCGTGAAGGAAGATAGTGACTCCGACTCGGAGGATGAGATAAATCGTGACCCCGACTCTTTGCTTGCCGAGATCACTAGGTTGAATGGCTTGATTGACAACCGTGATAATGTGTTGAGAGATGCTAAGAAAATGAGGAGAGATCTTAGGGCTCAACTTGAGAATGCTAGTGAGAAATAAGGAGAGTTAGAGTCTAAGTTGCTTGAATTGAAACTTGAGAATGACTCTTTGAAACTTGCTCCTACTATTTCGATGATGTTGAGTGCTCGAGTGTGATGAATGGTTGAATGAGATCAAGTTGCTTAATGAGAAGAATGCTTCTACTTTGGCTAAACTAGATGCTCTTAGGACCGAGTATGATGAGATAAGGCTAGACCCACTTTGCTTGGTGCTTGTAAATCATGTCCTACTATGCATGCTAAGCTTGTTGATGCTCGTTCTACTATTAGCACTTTGGAAGCTTCTTTGAAATCTCCTATCGTCAATGCATGCACTAGGCGTGATGAAGTTACTTTGTGCAATCTTGAACTTACTTCCCGTTTGGATGTCATCTATGAGGAGAATGATTATTTGAGGAAGGTGTTGGGTTGGTTGTCGGCGGGAACCTCAATTGAAAATCATGATTGAGGAGTTCAAGAGAGTTGATGGTCTTGGTTTGGGTTTTGAGAAGTTGGGTGAGAAAGTGGGAGAGAACAAAGGGGGGAGAGTGTGTATGAGAAGTGCGTTGAGTCTAACCCCGAGTTTGAGGTGATCGGAGACATCCAAGTCCCACTTCCAAAAGCACCCAAGAACTCTTTCACTCCAAAGCCCAACCACCTTTGCAACAAGCTTGACACAACCCAAGATCCACCCAAATTCCCACCTAAAACAAATGACTTCCGTAAACCGGTGAAGTTTGTGAGTGAGAAGGGTGAGAAACCTAAAGAGAAGCGAGAGCCGTAACCAAAACCCATCCCCTTCAGGTGTGACTATTGTGGCAAGGAGACACATCTAGCGAGTTTTGCTACAAGAGGAAGAGGGATGAGAGGCTTGCTAGGGAGCAAGCAAACCAGGACAGTATCGCCGGTCTCTTGAGCCTAGAGTACCACTTCCACGGGGTGTGGGAAGTGTGCGGAGTGTTGGTAGAGTTGGAGCTCGGGGTGGTAGGTTCCCACGCAGAAGTGGTGGTGAGAGGTTTGATAGGAGAGATGATGGTGTGCGTGCCGGTGAGAGGTTTGGTCGGGCTCGTGGTGGTTTTGTCGGGACGTCCCCCTACTCGTCCTCAATACCGGTTTAGGGGAGATGATCACGGCTTTGGGTTCCAGAGGAACTACGGACCACGTTTTCCCCCTCGTGGTGCTCGTACTTCTTTCATGGGACATGGGAAGTTTGGTGGCAAGGGAATGATGTTTGCTAACCCCTCTTTTGAGCAGATGGCTCGACACTGGTTCAACTTTCTTTGTGCTAACCCCAGTGTCGAGTCGTTAGCTCATTCTCGTTCTTGTTTCTGACTACAGGCAGGAGGCTTGGAGAACATTTGGTTGATCGACTCCGGATGTTCCCGACACATGACCGGAGACAAGAAGTGGTTCTCCAGCCTCACCCCAGTGAAGGAAAAGATGTACATCACATTTGGGGACAATGGACGAGGAAGGGTGATTTCTGAGGGTGTAGTGCATGTGAGTGACAAGGTAACGTTGAAGAGGGTTGCTCTTGTAAAGTCTTTGGGTTTCAATTTGCTTTCGGTTTCTCAGTTGCTTGATGAGGGCTTTGAGGTGCGTTTCAAGTCCGGTGAATCTCGTTAGCCGCATTCTCGAGGTGATCTTGTTTGTATGATCATCCCCGAGGGTCGCATTTTCGCCGCGATTTCTCTCGTTCATTGGGTCCTGCTCGCCGTTTTGATGGCCGGTCCTTCTTCTTATTTGTGGAAATGGCATAGGCGGTTGGGTCACTTGAGCTTGGATTTGGTTTCCCGCTTGTGTGGTCTTGACCTTGTCCGCGGATTGCCGAGGTTGAAGCTTGAGAAGGATTTGGTTTGTGCTCCGTGTAGGCATGGAAAGATGGTAGCCACTCCCCATCCACCCTTGACCGATGTCATGACCGAGCGTCCGACAGAGCTGTTGCATATGGACCTTGTTGGGCCATCTCGAGTTCGCTTGGTGGGTTGGAAGTGGTATGTCCTTGTTGTGGTGGACGATTACTCTCGCTATGCCTAGGTGTTTTTCTTGGAAGACAAGAGTGAGACATTTGGTTTTGTTCGAGATCTGATCGTGAGGTTGAAAAACGAGAGGCATGGGAATGCTATACGAGCTATCCGCCGGTGATAATGGCTCGCAGTTCAAGAACTCTCGTTTTGATGTCTTTTGTCGTGATCTAGGTCTTGAACATCAGTATTCGACCCCTTATGTGCCCCCTCAAAATGGAGTCGTGGAAAGGAAAAATCGGACTCTTTGTGAGATGGCTAGGACGATGCTCGATGAGCATAGGACTCCTAAGAGGTATTGGGTTGAGGCGGTCAATACAGCTTGCCATATTTCCATCAGGATTTTATTGCGAGCTTTTAAGAAGAAGACCTATTATGAGCTTATGCATGGTCGGGCACCCAAGGTGAGTCATTTTCGAGTCTTTGGCTGCAAATGCTTTATTCTTAAAAAGGGAAAACTCGACAAGTTCGAGGCTAGGTCTAGTGATGGGATTTTCTTTGGATATGCTAACCATTCTAGAGCCTATAGGGTGCTTAACCTTGAGACTAACAAAATCATGGAGACTTGCGAGGTAACCTTCGACGAGACAATGCCATGTACCTCTCTTGGCTTTGAATGTGCAAGTGATGAAGAGATGGCCGAGGACCTCTTTGAAGAGGAGAAGGATGAAGCTGGAGATGATGATGGAGAGAACCATGCGGGCCGAAGCCGATTGTGTACCCACTACTTCCCCTACGACCACTACGGAGCGTGGACCGTCTACTTCATGGACAACGACGGTGCGACAAGAGGACCAGGCGAGAGAAGCTGAAGTTGAGGGGGAGGTAGTCTCAAGGCGTGAGGCTTCCCGGCGGATTCAAGAAGTGCATCCCCTATCAAAGATCATTGGGGACATCGACGAACGTACTACACGGTCAAGGTCTAGGAATTCCTCTCATTTCGCTCATGCCGCATTTGTTGCCTCCTTTGAGCCCATGGACATTTGACACGCTTTATCCGATGCAAACAGGGTCAATTCTATGCATGAGAAGTTGGAAAACTTTGAGAGGAACCGAGTGTGTGGGAGTTAGTTGAACCACCTCCAAATTGCCATCCTATAGGAACCAAGTGGGTTTGGAAGAACAAAGAGGGTGAGAATGGGATGGTTGTGAGGAACAAGTCCAGACTTGTTGCTCGGGGATATAGTCGAAAGGAGGGGATCGACTGTGAGGAGACCTTTGCTCTTGTGGCCCGTCTTGAGGCAATTCGAATCCTTCTAGCCTTTGCCGTGGCTAAAGGGTTCAAGTTGTTTCAAAAGGATGTGAAGAGTACTTTTCCGAATGGGGTCATAAAGGAGGAGGTGTATGTGAAGCGACCACGGGGTTGGAGAGTGAGAAGTATCCACACGGGTGTACGGGTTGAAAAGGGCTATGTATGGGTTGAAACAGGCACTCGGGGCTTGGTATGGGAGATTGAGAGGTTTTCCGTTGAGCGGAGGGTTCGTGATGGGTACCGTGGATAGGACCTGTTTCTCCTCAAGCATGGGAATGACTTGTTGGTTGTGCGGATATACGTGGATGATATTGTCTTTGGTGGCTCGTCACATAACCTTGTTGCCAAGTTTGCGAGATGAGATGAGCAGGGAATTCAAGATGAGCATGATGGGCGAGTTGTAGTACTTTCTCGGTTGCAGATCAAGCAAGTGAAGGACGGAACATTTGTACATCAGACCAAGTACACGAAAGACATGCTGAGGAAGTTCCAGATGCAATATGCGAAGCCTATGTCGACACCCATGGGGAGTATGGCTACTTCGGATGCGGACGAGGACGGAGAACCAGTGGACCAGCGGGAGTACAGGAGCATGATCGGCTCCCTCCTCTACCTGACGGCGACGAGGCCAGACATACAGTTCAGTGTGTGTTTGTGCACTCGTTTTCAGGCTTCGCCTAGGACATCATATCGACAGGCCGTCAAGAGGATCTTCAGGTACCTACAGTCTGCCCCTGGTCTTGGCCTTTGGTATTCTTCCTCCTCAACTCTTTCTCTTCATGGTTTTTCCGATGCGGATTTTGTTGGTTGTCGAGTCGAGAGGAAGTCTACTTCGGCTCCTTGCTAGTTTCTTAGGTCTTTGTTGGTTTCGTGGTCTCCCCGCAAGCGCTAGTGTAGCTCGGTCTACCACCGAGGCGAGTATGTTGCGGCCGCAAGTTGTTGTTCCCAACGGTTGTGGATCTCATACACTTTGAGAGACTTCGGTGAGGAGTGCACCCGGATCCCACTTCTTTGTGATAGCACCGGTGCCATAAGCGTAGCGAAAAACCCGATGCTTCACTCCAGAACCAAACACATAGAAGTGAGATACCATTTCTTGAGAGACTGTGGAGAAAGGGACCATTGTGTTGAGCCATGTCCCTACCCAAGATCAGCTTGCAGACATTTTTACAAAGCCTCTCGACCAAGCTACATTTGTGCGCTTGCGGGGGGGAACTTGGGGTTTGTTGCCCTTTCTAGTTGATTCTTGGGGGATTTACTTTTGTACCATATGTATCATACCATGTTTACTTTGATGTATATACATGCTTTGCTTGATGTATAAACCATGGTAGGATAGCCATTTTTTTATATATCCTATTGCATTTGTATCATATCACATTTTAGGATGATGAGCTTCTTTCATATGCCTTGTTTGAGTTTCTTTGGCTACTTGTGAGATATTGGTCATGTGTGTGGAGAAATGGCTATTTGAGGCTATGCTCTTGGAATATTTGAGATATATGTGTTGTATGATAGCCCTTTTTGAATCAAATGCTAATCTTGACTAAATTTGATGAAATGTGCTCCACTCATGTGTAGTAGTGTATCCATGTCACGTTTTGGTCTAAATGTGCTTTCTATGCTTAGGTTGTGCTTGGATGTCTTTTTCTTGCATTTGGGCCAAAGGCCGAATATCATTGTGAATGTTTAGCCTATGTTGCATTCATGGGGGAGCATAAGCTTCTTTTTGCCGCAAAGGCACTTCATGTACCATGAAATGAATTAATCTTGAAAAGAAGTGTGTATGCTTGAAAAATGCTCCATCCACCATATTTATGCTTAAAATGTCGTATCTTTTACACATGGTTGCAAAACGTGTTGCATGATGTTCACCAGTGGAGAAGTCTCCCCGAAGTGGACACATGGCTCATGAGCTTTAACATGACATGCTTTGCTTTATGGGTGTTTGCAATGATCTTTTGTTGAGAATTGGATATCCTTGTATGATCTCTGGATGATATGCATGTTTTTGGCTCGAATATGACATGGATAGGCCTTTACATTTGAAGTGAGCCATCTTTTGATAAAACTGCTCAAATCTGAAAATTTGCTTTGTCACATGCCTATATTTTCATATATTACTTGTGGCAATGCTTTGACTATGTTATGATCCATATATGTGCTCTGTGTCTCACTTCTCGCCTTTGACAATAGATTTGTCCTATTTGAGAAGCTCATGTAGATGTTTATATTGTTTGTTTCACATTCCTGCATTTTCACCTTGATTCATACATTGTCAACAAGGGGAAGAAGAGGTGAGCTTAATGCAAATTCGAAGAGGTGAGCTAAAATTTGGAAGTTTGCATCCACATGTTCGGGGGGGGCTTTCTTGCCGTTTTCAGTGTGGAGTTTGTGCTTTGCTCGGCTTGTGACCTTTCTTTGCCTTTCGTTGGTTTTGGTCATAAGTTAAGCTTCTTTGTTTTTCCTTCTTCTTTCTTTCTTTCTCTGAATTTCATTTCGCGTTGTGTGTTGTCAATGCACTCATCAAGGGGGAGATTGAGGACCAGGAGCGTCCCGGTGGTCGGCGGATGACCGCTCCTCAGTGATGTGTGATTGACAACGGGTGTTGGACTGACTCTTGGCTCAGTGCGTAGGTGTAGGCTGCGGCCTAGTTCGTGCTGTTGCAGGTGAAGAACGGGCGCGAAAGGTCTTCGGCCTTGAGGGGCCTCCCGGAGATGGAGAGACAAGTAGGCTCGGTACGAGGGACCCGGTGGACGGCCGGACTAGGTGCGGGCCACATGGTGGCGAGACGAGCAAGACGAAGTCATGGACGATCGAGCCGGTGCACGGTGGCGGTCGAGTCAAGAGGCCGGGGCGGGAGGCCGGGCCGAGCACGCGGGGTTTGGTGGTTTGCCCACAAAACCATCGGAGGATGGTTTCTTGGTTTGGGCTTCAAAACCAAGTCCGAAGGCCCAACACGACGGAGACGGGATCCGGCGTGTCGGGAAGCTTCGAAGCGGAGGACACGCGGAGGGATCGCATGGCTTGCGTTGGGAGGACGCGGGGTACGGGAAGGCGTGGCCGTCCGATGGCAACCCACAAACATTACATAAATGCCCTTGCATGGGTCGTATCGCCGGTAGTTGAGTTAGGGGTAGTCGAGTCATTTACCACACCGGCGGGACCCGATATATAAGCCACGAGTGTGAGTGGATGGCTCTCTCTCTCCATGACTTAGGGTTTCATTTCCCCCCCTTTCATTTCTCTTTTTCCGGACTATTTTTTCTCCATTTTCTCTAGGCTAGCATGAGAGCTTCATGAGAGATTTGTTGAGAGGGATGGATGCTAGGGCGGCATGCTAGAACTTGTGAATCTTTCCTGGTTTGTATAGAAGATTCGGCGTTGTGATTTTCGTGGTCTCTTTCGTGCTTGTTTTTGGTGGTGTGGTTCCACGGATTTCGGTGGGTTTCTCCCCGGATTTCTTTGAGGGAAACATGGATGGATGACTTGTGCATCTTTGGGATTGATCTTGTGCCCTCAAACGCCGGGAAACCACTTCGATTCAAGGATTTTCGTTCGGAGCTCTAGCTTTTGGTGGTGTTCAAAGGATCCGCGATTCCCGGTGATTTAGGAAGTTAGGAGACGAAAGTTTTGGGGTTTAGCATCCTTGTTTGACGCTTAACTTGTCCCCAAACCCTTGTCTCAACAGCTCCTACCGTTTGGGAGATCCGATGATGGATTGGAGGAGTTGACCTTCGGGGTCGAGCGGTTTTCCGCTCGTCCGTGCCTCACGGACGGTCCGCGTGGACCCGGCGGACGGTCCGCGCCGTGCGTGTTCGTTGCGTGTTCTTCGTGTTCTTGTTTGGCTTCGCTTTCGATCTGCTGTGGTTTCGAGTTTTGGTTGGGCGAAGTTTCGGACGGTCCGCGTGTCTTCGGGCGGACGGTCCGCGGGTGCTCGGCGGACGGTCCGCGTGCTCCCCCGCGGACGATCCGTTATTCGCGGTGCGTCTCCGGAGGTTCCGGTGTCTTTTTCGGACAGTCCGCGGCTCGGGCCGGACGGTCCGCGGCAAGGGTGCGGACAGTCCGCGATACCCCGCCGGACGATCCGCGCGGCCTTTGCGGACCGTCCGCCCCGCCCTGGCCGGACGGCCCGCCGCAGGCCGGCGCCTTTGTTCTTTGCTTCGATTCCTTCCTCCTTCTTTCGTGCTTCCGCGTGTGCTTTGAGGAATCGTTCCTAAGACTTGAGGTTGATCCATAACCTCGTTGTCTTGGCGATTGGTGTGTGCTTCTATCCATCGCTCGTGTGTGACCGGGTTTTGTCTAGGGTATAGGCCGGGTTCTTTGAGAATAATTTTTGCCGGCTCCTATTCACTCCCCCCCCTCTCTAGTCGCCATCCGATCCTTCGGATATTTTCCAAGAGGGATGCGATGACCAGTAGACAAATCCGTACCATGGCGATGTGATTCAAAGTTGGCTCATTGGCTTTACCACGAAGATGAATCCGCACAACCACATGTTCGGGAACGCCCCGTATTCAACTTCACCTAGAGGGCCGTCTTTCATGTGATTTTGGATATAGGACTTGTATCCACTTCCTATCTTCACTCCTTTCTGCCTTGTGGAGCCTCTGTATTGGAAGGGATACATGGATCCTGAAATGTCAAGGCCGGTGATCATGTATACATCGGCCAAAGTAGGAGACATTGGGCCATGACCAAAGAGGAAAGCATTGACGCCATTTGACCAAAAGTGGCAGTCGCTATCAAAAGATTTTCATTCTTTGGGGTTTCGGCCAAAGATAACTCCAAGCATTGGGCGATGCGGAGGCTGTCCCAATTGCTGGTCTTGGCGCCGTTATCCGCAAGTATCCTCTTATACCAATTTCTCCAACCGGCAATTGGGGGCAAAGGCCGTTCTTGAAAGCATCTTGCCACGGGGGAGGCCCCGATAAAGCCGCTTTAAAAGGGATTCTCTTGGATTCGGCTTCAATGAACTCGCGGGGATCGAAGTTCCCACGAGTCCGAGGAAATATGATGTTGAGTAGACCTCGGTGTGAATCAAAAGCTCGGTAGAAAGCTCCTATCAAGAGAAGATGGGAAAAGAAATCCGAGGTAGGAGTCAAAAAGAATAATGCCGAATGAACTTTAAGGGGATGAAATTTACCTGAGCAGCTTGATTTTGACCCGCCATTGAAGATTTGAGCTTGGGGAAAAGATGACCTAGGGTTTGGATCTGGACGGAGACTCCGATGGATTGCAGGGGGAGAGCATAGGTGTTGAACAGATTTGATTTGAAGACGTTGGCGATTGCAAACAATTTCGGAAGAAAATCACTTTTATCCCGTAATTGAAGGGGCATATGTTAACACCAAAAATTGGTACAGGGAGGAGGCTGATTTGTGGGCCTAACTTGGTAACAAATCCCATCCGGAGGAGGGAGATTTCTTCGAAGATTCAGCAGAGATGCTTGCGGTCGGCGCTTTTGCTTCCGTTCGGCAAAGGAACCGTTTGCGCCGATTTCGCGAGATCGCATGGTGACGTGGCCCGAGCGAGAAGGAACGAATGGGTGGATAAGCATTCGCATTTGGGCGTTGAATTAGGTATCAAATATTGTGCTCGTAGTCCACGAGGAGTCATATCGAGCCGGGGTATAAATATGAACCCTGGATGTATGTAATTGTAATCGAACATTCTCATAACAAACCTCTTTGCGCCAAACCTTCGAGTCCTCTAGTCGTGTCGTCGAATTCTTCGAGAGGGTTCATCGATCCGTTGTTGACGGTTAATAGTTGTATCAAAGTTCGTTTGTGACTTGCAAGCGGACAAGTCTCCCGCCGTAGTCAAGGGACCCTTCTTCCCTCGAGTGGTGAACCCAAGGTATCGAATCCGTGGAACAATGTGCAACGCAAGGATTCAATCTAGTAAAGCAAGGTAAGCTATCTTATGAAGGTAAGTTGCATCTAATCTACTAACTCATAAAGAAAACGAATCTAATCTAAACTACTAAAGAGGTAGCAAGAGAAAGCAAGAGATAACCAATCTAGAGAATCTAGATCATGCTTATGTTGTAGCTCCAAACAAGATAGATGAAGATAGAAAAGCGAATCTCATTAAAAGCATCTTTAAATCGTGGCCTTCCATCCGACTCCGAAAACGCCCGCCTTTCGGAACCCCCGTTCTGTCACAACGTATCCCTATTCATGCGGGTAGTCTAGGGCGAGTTCGATAGAACAAGTTGAAATCACTTGGCTCCGTCCCGTATGCACCTCTAGCCACCGCGGCTACAAGAGCACCCTAAGTAATCTAGCCGCAAACTAGATCGTAGAAGAAGCAAAACCAAGAAGAAAACAAAATCATCGAGAAGGCACTTGATCGCTAGAAATCGGATTCACTTACAAACTTCACCATGAATGATTACATGAACAAGATCACCACCGGATCCTACCTCGATCTTGATCCTCGCTTCGAGCTCCGACGTGGTCTTCCATGCAAGGTTCCCACGTCGGCTAGGGAGACCCTAGACAACTAGCACGACCCTTATCTCCGAGATGGTGTCCCTCAAGCTTCTCTCGCTCCTCGGCGGCGGATTACGACTTCGGTTCTCGCGTGGCTCTCGGTCGGGGGGCTATTTATAGCCCGAGAAGCAATTAGGTCAAAGGGGAGGCCGATTGGGCCCCGAAAAGGGCCGGGCCGGCCGGCCCGGGCCCAATTCGGCCCATCTCGTGGCTCGCTTCGCCCGTGTTGCTTCCCACGTCTTCTAGATGTTCTCCCCTTTTGCATGTGGGCCCTTGACGTCGGTTTCTCTCCGAATTGGACTCAACTCCTTGTCTTGCAAGATTCGAGACTTTTCTCGGTTCGGTCCTCGGAGTTTATCATCTTCTCGGGCTTGGTCCTTGGGCTCTTGGAGTCATGTTCACTTCATTGCTTGACTTGTATCGGGCTTCAAGGTCTTGTCCCGAGGTGCTTAATGAACTTATCCCGGAAGTCTTGCTTTCAACGTTAAAACCCCGCGTAAACACTTAACTCCAAAACCGACATGCACAAATGAACTTGTTATACCACGGGGGTTAGTACCAATGAATAAGATACAAAAGTTATGCCAACACCGAAGGTAAACTCATGGCTAGGTTGACGGATATTCACCGTCAACATCTCCCCCATGCTTAAACCTTGCTCGTCCTCGAGTAAGCCTTCGATGGATATCATCGTTGCCCATCAAAGTTTAAACCTTGCACTTGATCATACATGAAAAAAAACATAATGCTCTCAAAAGTTTAATTCGTTAAAGTTCCATAATGTACTAGCCTTCACCTCTACGGAGGGTAGATTCTTATTAAGCTTATCCCACAAGTATTAACATGCTTACAAAGTTTAAATAGATCTCAGAATTTTTGAAATAAAGAACGAGATAAAGAAAAGAGCTAAACCAAGTTCACAAATTTAAATCACCTTGCATATTGCTCATGAACTCTCATCTCGCTTGTCTCTCAAGCCTAAATATTCTACTCCTTTCCCTCTCATAACATATATGTGTGGTAGGCTTTATATGGAGCTTTGGGAAAGTTTAGTCCTAACAAGATTTTATAAATGAGGTGTTGTCAAAACAAGACAAGCTTCTCATGGTCTTACCGAGACTCGTCAAAAAGGTCGTTGGAAAATAATGTTAAATCAAGGAGGGGAAAGAGAAAAATACACACACTTTTAGATGAGTGGACATGCGCAAATGGCAAAGAGTGATCCCGAGGCACAAAGAAAGTCCTCGTTATTGGATTGCACATGGTTGGAAAATGAGAATGGATCTTATTAACTTGAAGCCTTGAATGCACTCTTAGAGAACCGGGGAGTTTACTTTATGCATATATTTTTTTTCTCTTTCTCATATTTCTCATTCTTTTCTTTTTTTCTTTCTTTCTTTCATTCATTATATATATATTTTTTTCTTTCTTTCTTTGAAAGTCACGATCGTCGCCGAATTTTTTCTTTCATCATTTTTTTTTAAAATATTCCCCTTTTAACTCTAAAACTGCACCGTACCTACATCCTCCCCCATGCTTAGACGTTGCTCGTCCTCGAGCAAAGAGGCGAAAAATAAGGTAGGTACCGAAAATATTTTTCCTTCGGAGAGATACTTGAAATCTTCAATGTTAGCACCGTCTTGCGATCTTCCTTGAATTGATGATCCATTCTCAACGATAGCTTGTGGTCAAGGAGGTAATCACAAAAGATGATATTTGGTTTAAGGGTGGATATCCGGCGAGGTTTGTGAGATCTCCGATGTGGGGATACACAATGCACGGATAAGAGGCTAGCAAAAAGATAGATATGCAAAGACGGAATGACCAACTTCTTAGTCTCGGGCCGGAGAAATCATGGCTCGCAATAACTCACTCAAAAATAAATCTTGTACACTAAGGTTTATGCACTCAAATATATATAAGGCTCGGATAGGTTGAGCAACACACAAGTGATATTTGTGACAAGGTTAGCGATATTTTTGAGCATAAAAGACATCTTTAATCTATTCATAACTTGAGAGCACATAAAACACTATGGGTCTTTATTTTAATCATAACCTCCGCTAAAGATCAAGCTAGCATTTAAATAATTTCAGATTTGTATTTTTAAGAGAGCACTAAGTTAAGCATGCATAAATCAATTACAAAGATAAACAAAGCGGCAATTATAATCATATATCATCATGGCACAAACTTTGTAACTTTACCAAAGGTAAAAACTTGGTGGCGACATTATTCATGATGAAAATAAACACTAAGACACACGCTGAAAAATTAAACTAACACTAAAAGTTAAAGTAAAACTGAAAATACTACGCATACATAGGCGCAAACAAGCTGAAAATTAAAGAAGAGGGGTAAAGGAAAGATAACTAAAGCTACTCCTCTCTCTAATCTTCCGCCGGTGGTTGATATTGATAGTCTTGGTTGTTGTACCCTTACTTGTAATAGGAATGCACCACTCCTATAAATTGTCCGACGGTGCTAGGTGAAAGTGTCCAAGCACATAAGCCGGCCCCGGCGAGAGCGCTTGGCCCCGCGGCCGGGCGCGTGGCGATCCCCGGGGCGGGCGTGACTTCCCCGTCCCCGGCGCCCACCGCGCCGGCGGCATTGGCCGGGTCGTTGGCGATGACGGCGTAGCATTCCCGCGCGGGATCGTAGCTCCCGGTCTTTGGAGTCGTCGGAGCGGCCGAACCGCAGTCCGCGGCGTCGAGAAAACGCCGAACGCGATCGGGTCCGGCACGCCGGAGAAATCCCATTCCGCGTATCCGTGGCGGTTGGCGGGTGGCAACGTGTCGACGGAGCCCAGAATGACTCATCCCCCGCCGAGGCGCCGGGTCTCCGGCGACGAAGACGTGACGGCCGAGGCGGGACCCTCGCGCATCGTGGTGTTGACGTTGGCGTTGTAGGCCGACGTAGCGCCACGTAGCTCGATGGGGACGCGCGGTCCGAGACCGTGCGCTATCCCGCCGGGCGGTGGCGGTCGTGATGGTGGGCGCACCGTGCCGGGCGGCGGCGCACTCGGCCCGCCGCCGCTCGGACCGCGCCCGACGCGAACGCGCCCGCAGCGCGACGGTGGCGTCGTGGCGCCGACGGGCCCGCGACATCCGTGCCCTCGCGGGCGCCCGCGCCGTGGTGGTGCGCGCGGCGGGGGCCAAGGCCGACCTCCGGCCTCGGCGCCGCGCGCGGAGCTCCTCACGGTTGGTGAGGCGCATGAGATAGCCGTTCCTCGTGGCCCGAAAGTTCGGGTCCCCCGAAGCGACCTCGAACCCGGCCGGGGAGGGGGTCCGAGCTACCCATGCGGTAGCGTGTACCACGGTACTCGGTGCGGATCACCATGGAGGGAGTTGACGGAATGACCTTAGGCGCTCGATTGCCCCACGGTGGGCGCCAACGTCGGTGCGGAATATGGTCCCGACACTAACCGGTAGATAGCGCCGAGGTCTATCCCTCAATGGTCGATGCTAAGCAATAAGAGACACGGGATTTATCCCCGGTTCCCGCCGAGGGGGCCGTACGTCCAGCCGAGAATGTGCTCAAGGTCGTATATTGCTCGGCACCGGGGTGCTCGTAGTGGGGCTGCTACAAGCAAGGCGGGAGAGGAAGCGAGGCTTCCAAGTCCCCGATGGAGTGGTCGAAGATATTGTGGGAGAATTGGAGAATGAGTACGTGGTGTGTTGTGAGTTCCGGTCCGAATGTTCCTCTCCCCCGCGGTCGGGGGTTCACCCCCCTTTTATAGATCAAGGGGGAGGCGACTACATGCGCGCCGCGCTATCTAGCTACGTGGGAAAGTGCGACGTGCTATGCCGTAGAGTGGGCGGCCGTCCCGGTCGATCCCTCGCGGCGATCCGGCCATCATGGCCTACCTTGTACCCGAACGGTGGCGGTTCGAGGGTAGAAGGGCGGCGGATGGTGGCGAAGTCCTCCGATAGGCTCGAGGGAGGTGCGACGTTGGCCCGTGCGGAGTACGGGAGTAGGTAGAACAGCGTCCCTTCCCCAACGCGCTCCGCAAGGCCTTGGAGTTGTTGCTACGGCGTCCGGTGTGCGCCCGCACGCGCGGGGATGGCGGCCACGCTGTTGCGGTGGCGGGGATGGTGTTCCACCGGCCTAGCGCCTCCACCCAACCCCCCGTAGGGTCACAAGAAAGTAAATCGAGGGTGCGTCCGGCCCCCCTTCGAGGGCTCGGCGCGTTAGCCATACTGGAGCAGGCGCACGGCGTCACGGGACTGACACCGGCCGCGCTGCACGTCCCTCCCCACAGTGATGGGGATGGGCTCCTCCCCGGGGAGTTGGTGCGGTGGCACCGGGGGACGAGCCCCCGGCGCATGATGGCGCCGTCTGCCGCCGGCGTCGGGATGTTAAATGCCCGTGTACGGGGGCCGGCGCACGCGTGAGGAGCGCCCTCGAGCGTGGCGGACCCCGGCCGAGGGCGGGGCGTGCCCTCGAGCGAGGCGGAACCCGCTCGAGGGGGGAGCGAGCCCTCGAGCGAGGCGGAGCCCGCTCGAGGGAGGTGCTACCCCCTCGAACGGGGCGGAGCCCGCCCGAGGGGAGCGCGTATCCTCGAGCAAGGCGGAGCCCGCTCGAGGGGATCTTTAAGAGGGCCGCCTTGATGGGCCGTCGGAGTCCCCCGCGGCGTGGGCCGTTCCCCGCATGGTTAGGCAAGTTGTGTTTTGGCCTTGTTGCGGGTTTTAAGTGAGGATTTCCCCCGTTGTTTAAGGGGACCCCTAGGGGCTGTCCCCGACGCAGCCCCCGAGCATCCGCGGGTTTGCCATTGAGGCTCCCGCGGATGCCGGAACCTACCGATAGGACGTTCTTCCATCCTTGTTTTGCGAACGCTTTCCGTGGGGCCGCGTCGGCGGACCCGGCGGGTCTAGCCCCCCGAAGCCCCGTAGGAGCGTGGGTGCTCTGCGCAGGGGTTAACCGCGAGAACCGGTCGAGGGCGTGGCACATGTTTCAACCGGCATCGGCGGTGTTTCGGCCGGCTTCGGTGTAGCATGCACCGCCGGCGCCGTCTCCCGCGGGTGCGGGCCAAGGAGGTGTAGCCGGTGCGTCAAGCCCCCGAGCCCGGGCCCGTTCGAGGCGATCGGGTAGAGCTTTACGACTTGTTCTTTAACGCGCCCTCGCCGTCCCTCCGCGGAACGGAGGGTGAGGTTTCCGCAACCCCCATCGAGCGGGTCGCGAATTGCGAATTCCTCTTTGAGCCGCTAGCGGGTGATTCGAGTGGACGCCCATGCCCCGTTCGCTAAGGGTAGGCCGCGTGGTCCGGAGACACGTCCATGGAAGCGCTTGCATGGGTTTGCTAGGTGGGGCTCGGTCCCGTTCGATAGGGACCGAGGGCGCGGAAGCTCTCCCTCGGTGGGATCCCCGGGCTAGCCGCACTCGCCGGCTCTCGAACACGACATGTGGGGCACCCTCGAGCCGGCGGGCTCGAGGAACGGCTCGAATGTGCGTGCCCTCGTCGTCCCCGACTCGCGATCCGAGGCGCCTCGTTTGAACCCGTCGAGGGTCGGGCTTCGAACCTCGATCGGAGGGCCGTGCGGGGGCGGCGCCCGGGCGGCCCCGTCTTTTGCATTTGCGGCCGTCAAGGGGTGCGGGCGAGCCGGCCCTCGAAGCGGCGGTTGGTAGCCCTGCGTGGCATGGGTGCTCGCAATGGCTCCGCTTTGCTTCAAGCGGGCGCCGGGCGACCTTCTCACGCACGTGCCCCCCTTTTTTTAGACAAGTTGGTATTGTTTCGAGCCGGGGGCTCGCGCCGCTCGAGGGTTTTGCGTGGCATGGGTGCTCGTGGTGTCCGCTTTACTTCCAGCGGGCCCCGGCGACCTTCTCACGCCGATGTCCCTTCGAGGGTCGTCGTCGTCTCGAGCCCCGGGGCTCGTGCCGCTCGAGGGTTTTGCGCGGCATGGGCACCCGCGGTGCCCTCGCTTTACTTCAAGCGAGGCCCCGGCGGCCTTCTCGCGTCGATGTCCCTTCGAGGGCTAAAATCGTCTTGGGCGGGGGCTCATGCCGCTCGAGGGTTTTGCGCGGCATGGGCACCGAGGACCAGAGCGTCCCGGTGGTCGGTGGATGACCGCTCCTTAGTGATGAGTGATTGACAACGGGTGTTGGACCGACTCTTGGCTTAGTGCGCGGGTGTAGGCCGCGGCCTAGTTCGTGTTGTTGCGAGGTGAAGAACGGGCGCGAAAGGTCTTCGGCCTTGAGGGGCCTCCCGGGAGATGGAGAGACAAGTAGGCTCGGTTCGAGGGACCCGGTGGACGGCGGGGCCGGGTGCGGGCCACATGGTGGCGACACAAGCAAGACGAAGTCATGGACGGATGAGCCGGTGCACGGTGGCGGTCAAGTCAAGTGGTTTGGCGGGAGGCCGGACCGGCACGCGGGGTTTGGTGGTTTGCCCACAAAACCATCGGCGGACGGTTTCTTGGTTTGGGCCTCAAAACCAAGTCCGAGGGCCCAACACGACGGAGACGGGATCCGGGCGTGTCGGGAAGCTTCGAAGCGGAGGACACGCGGCGGGATCGCATGGCTTGCGTCGGGAGGACGCGGGGTGCGGCAAAGGCGTGGCCGTCCGATGGCAAGACCCACAAACATTACCAAAATGCCCCTACGTGGGTTGTATCGCCGTAGTGTAGTTAGGGGTAGTCGAGTCATTTACCACTCCGGCGGGACTCGATATATAAGCCTGGAGTGTGTGTTGATGGCTCTCTCTCTCCGCGACTTAGGGTTTCATTTCCCCCCTTCTCTTTCTCATTTTCGTAGCTATTTTCTTCCTATTTTCTCTAGGCTAGCATGAGAGCTTCATGAGAGATTTGTTGAGAGGGATGGATGCTAGGGCGGCATGCTAGACCTTGTGAATCTTTCCCCGGTTTGTATAGAAGATTCGGGGTTGTTTTTCGTGCCTTTTTGTGCTTATTTTCGTGCCTTTGTTCTCGGTGTGATTCCGCGGATTTGAGTGAGTTTCTTCCCGGATTTCTTTGAGGGAAACATGGATAGATGCCTTGTGCATCTTTGTGCTTGATCTTGTGCCCTCAAACGCCGGGAAATCACTTCGATTCGTGAGTTTTCGTTCGGTGCTCTAGTTTTTGGAGGTGCTCAAAGGATTCGCGATTCCCGGTGATTTAGGGAGTTAGGAGGCAAGATTTTTGGGCTATAGCATCCTTGTGTGACGCTTTTCAAGTCCCCAAACCCTTGTCTCTACAGCTTCAACCGTTTGGGAAATCCGATGATGATTTGGGGGAGTTGACTTTCGGGGTCGGGCTATTTTCTGGTTCGTACGCACTCGGCGGACGGTCCGCGAGGACCGGGCGGACGGTCCGCGCGGCTCCGGTTCATTCCGTGTTCTTGCTCGTCCTTTGTTTCGATCCATCGTGATTTTGGTTTTTGGTTGGACGAAGTTTCGGACGGTCCGCGGTGTCGGGCGGACGGTCCGCGGGTGCTAGGCGGACGGTCCGCGTGCTCCCCGCGGACGGTCCGTGGCACGGGGGTGTCTTTGGGTCGTTCCGTGTAAATTAACGGACGGTCCGCGGCTAAGGCCGGACGGTCCGCGGCCGGGTGCGGACGGTCCGCGATACCCGGCCGGACGGTCCGCGCGGCTCTTGCGGACGGTCCGCCCCTCCCTGCGCGGACGGTCCGCCGCAGCCCGTGTGCTTTGCTTCTTGGTTCGATTCCTTCCTCCCCTTTCTAGTGCTTCCGCGTGTGCTTCGAGGAATCGTTCCTAAGGCTAGAGGTTGATCCATAACCTCGTGGTCTTGGCGATTGGTGCGTGATTCGATCCATCGCTTGTGTGTGACCGGGTTTTGAGTAGGACATAGGCCGGGTTCTTTGGGAAGAATTTTTACCGGCTCCTATTCACTCCCCCCCCTCTCTAGTCGCCATCTGATCCTTCAATTGGTATCAGAGCTTGGTGCCGGATTCTTTGCGACTTTGACAAGTCTCGAATCCTAAGATGGCGTACGTTGAGCGGGGCGGTCCGCCGCACTTCGATGGCAAGGGTTACCACAAGTGGGCGGCTCGTATGAGGATTTTTCTTCGAGGAAAGTTGTTGGAGTTTATTGTGCTTGACAAGACATATGCTATTCCGGTCAACATCCATACTCTTATGGTGACCGATGCCGATGCCAAGGCCAAGTATGAGGCTAATGCAAAAGCCGTTGATCACTTGTGCCGAGCTTGTGTGATCCGAGTTTGATCGTGTTCGCCATTTGGATCTTGCTTGGCAAATTTGGGATAAGTTGTTGGTTGCTCACGGTGGTGATAACCATGTGAAGGCTCGCCTCTTTGTCTCTTACCGGATGCAATATGAGAATTTCACTCCACTTCCCGGTGAGGACATTGATGCGATGTTTCAGAGGTTCATCGCCATCGTGAACAACATGAAGGCTAATGTTGAGGATTTTCCGTACTCCGAGCATGATTAGGCTTTGAAGCTCTTGCATGTCTTGGATCCAAATGTTTGGGGTGCTAAGGTTGAGGCCATCAAGGAGTCTGGGAATTATTTGACTATTGAGTTGGATGACCTCTTTTCTAAGCTCAAGTCGGCTGAGGTTGACAGGAAGATGCTATCCAAGCATGAGGGCTCGACTGACCATAGTCTTGCTCTTGTGGGAGGATCAAAGGGCAAATCTAACCCTTCCGTCGACAGCTTTCTTTGTCCTCTCTTATGTCCATTCCGGGTGAGGAGTTTGATGTCTCGGGCGAGGAGGAGCCGGCCTTGCTCTCAAGAAGGTTTGAACGACTACACGAGAGTCGGAGGAACGCAAGGCGGAGCTCAGGGACGTGCTACAAGTGTGGCAAGCGTGGCCACTTCATCGCCGAGTGCCCGGAAGCGGAGGAGAACAAGTACAAGGTGAACGAGTACAAGGCGCACCCGAGGCGTGAAGACAAGTACTCCTCCAAGGGCAAGCACTTCAGCAAGTCCAAGAGCAAGGACAAGGACAAGCGGCGACCGAGCAAGAGCAGCCACAAGAAGAACAAGGCAAGAGCGATGGTGGCCGGTGCGAGCGACGTCGACTCAAGCTCAAGCGAGGAGCAGTCAAGCTCGAGCAGCGAAGATGAAGACGCCGGTAGGCGCGGTGGCAAGAAGAGTGCAAGCGGAACCTCGGCGGGGGCCGAGCCGTGTGGCGCTCGAGGGCTTTTGTGGCATGGCCCATAGCTCAAGCGACAAGAAGAGTGTGAAGGAAGACGGCGACTCCGACTCGGAGGATGAGGTAAACCGTGACCCCGACTCTTTGCTTGCCTGAGATTGCTAGGTTGAATGGTTTGCTTGATAACCGTGATAGTGTCTTGAGAGATGCCAAAAAGATGAGGAAAGATCTTAGGGCTCAGCTTGAGAATGCTAGTGAGAAAGTAGGAGAGTTAGAGTCAAAATTGCTTGAATTGAAACTTGAGAATGACTCTTTGAAACTTGCTCCTACTTCTCCTGATGATGTTGAATGTGTTGAATGTGATGCTTGGTTGAATGAGATCAAAATGCTTAATGAGAAGAATGCTTCTATTTTGGCTCAATTAGATGCTCTTAGGACCGAACATGATGAGCTTAAGGCTAGACCTACTTTGCTTGGTGCTTGCAAATCATGTCCTACTATGCATGCTAAGCTTGTCGATGCTCGTTCTACCATTAGTTCTTTGGAAGCATCTTTGAAATCTCCCGTTGCAAATGCATGTTCTAGCCTGTGATGAAGTCACTTTGCGTAATCTTGAACTTACTTCCCGTTTGGATGTCATCTATGAGGAGAATGACTATTTGAGGAAGGTGTTGGGTTGGTTGTACGGGCGGGAACCTCAATTGAAAATCATGATTGAGGAGTTCAAGAGAGCCGATGGTCGTGGTTTGGGGTTTGAGAAGTTGGGTGAGAAAGTGGGAGAGAACAGTGGGGAGAGTGTGTACGAGAAGTGTGTTGAGTCTAACCCGGGTTTGAGGTGATCGGAGAGATCCAAGTTCCAATCCCAAAAGCACCCAAGAACTCTTGCACACCAAAGCCCAACCACCTTTGCAACAAGCTTGACACAACCCAAGATCCACCCAAATTCCCACCTAAGACAAATGATTTCCGAAACCGATGAAGTTTGTGGGTGAGACGGGTGAGAAGCCTAGAGAGAAGCCGAGCAAAAACCAAAACCCATCCCCTTCGGGTGTGAGTATTGTGGCAAGGAGAGGCATCTTGCGAGTTTTGCTACAAGAGGAAGAGGGATGAAAGACTTGCTAGGGAGCAAGCAAACCAAGACAGGTATCGCCCGGCCTCACGGTATTCCCCGAACCTAGAGTGCCACTTCCACGGGGTGTGGGAAGTGTGAGGAGTGTTGGCGGGGTTCCCACGGAGAGGTGGTGGTGAGAGGTTTGGCGGGAGAGATGATGGTGTGCGTCTTTGGTGAGGGGTTTGGTCGGGCTCGTGGTGGTTTTGCTTTGGACGTCCTCCTACTCGTCCTCGGTACGGGTTTAGGGGAGATGATCGCAGCTTTGGGTTCCGGAGGAACTACGGACCACATTTTCCCCCTCGTGGTGCTCGTACTCCTCCCATGGGACATGGGAAGTTTGGTGGCAAGGGAGTGATGTTTGCTAACCCCTTTTTTTTGAGCGAGATGGCTCTACACCTGGTTTAACTTTCTCCGTGCTAACCCCGGTGTCGAGTCGCTAGCTCATTCTCGTTCTCGTTTCGACGCGGGCGGGGAGGCTTGGAGAACATTTGGTTGATCGACTCCGGGTGTTCTCGACACATGACCGGAGATAAGAAGTGGTTCTCCGGCCTCACCCCGGTGAAGGAAAAGATGTACATCACATTTGGGGACAATGGACGAGGTAGGGTGCTTTCGAGGGTGTTGTGCATGTGAGTGACAAGGTAACGTTGAAGAGAGTGGCTCTTGTGAAGTCTTTGGGTTTTAACTTGCTTTCGGTTTCTCAGTTGCTTGATGAGGGTTTTGAGGTGCGTTTTAAGTCCGGCGAGTCTCGCTTGCTTGATTCTCGAGGTGATCTTGTCCGTATGATCATCCCCGAGGGTCGATTTTCGAAGCTGATTTCTCTCGTTCTTTGGGTCCTGCTCGTTTGTTTGATGGTCGGTCCTTCTTCGATTTGTGGAAATGGCATAGGCGGTTGGGACACTTGAGCTTTGATTTGGTTTCCCGCTTGAGTAGTCTTGACCTTGTCCGAGGATTGCCGAAGTTGAAGTTTGAGAAGGATTTGGTTTGTGCTCCTTGTAGGCATGGTAAGATGGTAGCCACTCCCCATCCACCCCTGGCCGATGTCATGACCGAGCGTCCGACGTAGCCGTTGCATATGGACCTTGTTGGGCCGGCTCGAGTTCGCTCGGTGGGTGGGAAGTGGTATGTCCTTGTTGTGGTGGACGATTACTCTCGCTATGCCCGGGTGTTCTTCTTGGAGGATAAGAGTGAGACTTTTGGTTTTGTTCGAGATCCGATCGTGAGGTTGAAAAACGAGAGGCATGGGAATGCTATTCGAGCTATCCGCGGTGATAATGGCTCGAGTTCAAGAACTCTCGTTTTGATGCCTTTTGTCGTGATCTAGGTCTTGAACATCGGTATTCGACCCCTTATGTGCCTCCTCAAAATGGAGTCGTGGAACGGAAAAATCGGACTCTTTGTGAGATGGCTAGGACGATGCTTTGGATGAGCACGGGACTCCTAGGAGGTTTTGGGCCGAGGCGGTCAATACGGCTTGTCATGTTTCCAATCGGATTTTATTGAGAGCTTTCAAGAAGAAGACTCGTTATGAGCTTATGCATGGTCGGGCACCCAAAGTGAGTCATTTCCGAGTTTTTGGCTGTAAGTGCTTTATTTTGAAAAAGGGAAAACTCGACAAGTTTGAGGCTAGGTCTAGTGATGGTATTTTCTTTGGATATGCTAACCACTCTAGAGCCTATAGGGTGCTTAACCTTGAGACTAACAAAATCATGGAGACTTGCGAGGTGACCTTCGACGAGACAATGCCATGTACCTCTCTTGGCTTTGAATGTGCGGGTGATGAAGAGATGGTCGAGGACCTCTTTGACGAGGAGAAAGATGAAGCCGGAGATGATGATGGGGAGAACCATGCGCCTGAAGGCGAGCATGTACCCACTACTTCCCCTACGACTACTTTGGAGCATGGACCGTCTACTTCATGGACAACGACGGTGCAACAAGAGGACCGGGCGAGAGAAGGCTGAAGTTGAGGGGGAGGTAGTCTCGAGGCGTGAGGCTCCCCGACGGATTCAAGAAGTGCATCCCCCGTCGAAGATCATTGGAGACATCAATGAACGCACTACACGGTCGAGGTCCGGGAATTCCTCTCATTTTGCTCATGTTTGCTTTTGTTGCTACTTTTGAGCCCAAGGACATTAGACATGCTTTATCCGATGCAAACCGGGTCAATTCTATGCATGAGGAGTTGGAAAATTTTGAGAGGAACCGGGTGTGGGAGTTAGTTGAACCACCTCCAAATTGCCATCCCATAGGAACCAAGTGGGTTTGGAAGAACAAAGAGGGAGAGAATGGGATGGTTGTGAGGAACAAGTCCGGACTTGTTGCTCGGGGGTTTAGTCGAAGGAGGGGATCGACTATGAGGAGACCTTTGCTCCTGTGGCCCGTCTTGAGGCAATTCGGATCCTTCTAGCCTTTGCCGTGGCTAAAGGGTTCAAGTTGTTTCGGATGGACGTGAAGAGTGCTTTTCGAATGGGGTCATAGAGGAGGAGGTGTATGTGAAGCGACCACCGGGGTTTGAGAGCGAGTTGTACCCACACGGGGTATACGGGTTGAAAAGGGCTCGTATGGGTTGAAACGGGCGCCCGTGCTTGGTATGGGAGATTGAGAGGTTTTCTTTTGAGCGAGAGGGTTTGTGATGGGTAAAGTGGATAGAACCTTGTTTCTCCTCAAGCATAGTAATGACTTGCCTTTGATTGTGCGGATATACGTGGATGATATTGTCTTTGGTGGCTCGTCACATAATCTTGTTGCCAAGTTTGCGGATGAGATGAGATGAGCAGGGAGGAGTTCGAGATGAGCATGATGGGCGTGTTGCGGTATTTTCTCGGGGCCGCGGATCAAGCAAGTGAAGGACGGTACATTTGTGCACCAAACCAAGTACACGAAAGACATGCTCGAGGAAGTTCCGGATGCAAGATGTGAAGCCGATGTCGACTCCCATGGGGAGTACGGCCACTTTGGATGCGGATGAGGACGGAGAACCGGTGGACCGGCGGGAGTACGGGAGCATGATCGGCTCCCTTCTCTACTTGACGGCGACGAGGCCGGACATACGGTTCGGCGTGTGTCCGTGCGCTCGTTTTCGAGCTTCGCCGAGGACATCACATCGACGGGCCGTCAAGAGGATTTTCGGGTACCTACGGTCCCCTTGCCCTCGGTCTTGGCCTTTGGTATTCTTCCTCCTCGACTCTGTCTCTTCATGGTTTCTCCGATGCGGATTTTCTTTGGTTGTCGAGTCGAGAGGAAGTCTACTTCGGCACTTGTCGGTTTCTTGGTTCTTCGTTGGTCTCATGGTCTTCCCGGTCAAGCGGTCTAGTGTAGCTCGGTCTACCACGGAGGCGGAGTATGTTGCTTGCCGCTAGTTGTTGCTCCCGTGCTTCCGTTTGTGGATTTCATACACTTTGAGAGACTTTGGTGAGGAGTGCACCCGGATCCCACTTCTTTGTGATAGCACCGAGTGCCATAAGTGTAGCCAAAAACCCGGTGCTTCACTCCGGAACCAAACATATAGAAGTGAGGTATCATTTCTCGAGGGACAATGTGGAGAAAGGAACCATTGTTTTGAGCCATGTCCCTACCCAAGATCGACTAGCCGACATCTTTACAAAGCCTCTCGACCAAGCTACATTTGTGCGCTTGCGGGGGAACTTGGGGTTTGTTGCCCTTTCTAGTTGATTCTTGGCACTACAAGGTTTTCCCCCTATTGCAACAAATCCCTTAGGCAACACCACTATTTCGGTTGCAATAGGGGGGTACTATTGCACCGAAACGGTGATTTGGTTGCAATTTGTGTGTCTATTGCAACACAAAATTTGAGTTGCATTATCTATTTGTTCGGTTGCAACATGTTGACGCTAATGCGCCCTTTTTTAGGATTTCCGTTGCATTTGGTTGGGAACTAATGCCACCCCAATTTTGTGTTGCATTAGCATTTCTTACGTTGCAACGGAAAGTTGCTATAGCCACCATACTAGGGATGGTTGCGCTTGAACAAGTATGTCGCAACGTAGAATTTTGGTTGCAAATATATCTTTGCGATGTTGCAACAAGTTGGCGCTAATGCACCCATTATTCGAGAATTGTGTTGCATTTGGTGGGAAATATTGCTACCCTACTTCGCGTTGCACTAGAAATTCGAGTGTTGCAATATAAACTTGCTATGGCTACCATACTAGGGTTGGTTGCGTTTGAACGGCCTTACGCAACGTCTTATTTGGGTTGCAAATATCTCTTTGCGTTGTTGCAATACAAGGAAGGCTACTTTGCTTCGTTTCTAGCCTCAAGGAGGAATATTGTGTACGTATTGCCACAAAATTTGTTTAGATGAAAAAAATCTGCTATGGGGTTGTAGCGAAATTTAAAATGCGATTTAATAAATAAATTTTATTATGAAAAATCTGAATTTTAACAATATGGTATAGACTATATGTACCATGAAAAAAAGAGAGGAAAAAAATTGTGTTCTATGGGGATGTGGGCTAAGCCAGACCACAATAGGCTCAACCGGCGAGCGTAAAGCCCAGCGAGCGGGAGCCGAGTGGGCCGGCCGGCCCATTAAGCCCCGGAGCGCAAGTAGCAAGCATTAGTTGATGATGGTAATACGAAGTTCGAAAGCGCGAGCACGCCTCTCCTTTTAAGCCGGGATACCCCCTTCTCGGTTTACGGGGTGGCACTAAAGGTGCTGGAGACTAGGATGTGAAAATGTCAAATGGGCCGATGAGAGTAATAAAAACAAGGATATGCCGGCCCAAATCGTCTATAACTTACGGCTCCCCCACCCCCAATACACTTTGTTGCTCCCAACCATCCCCCTCGTCGGCTCGGCCGTCGCGTCCACATCGAGATGCCCCGCATCGCGGTTTCCCCTGCGGCAAGCGGCGGCGGCGGCGGGAGTGGCCGCATCGAGCCTTCCCGGACCGGTGGCGGGCGCGGACGAAGGGGCCGCGGCGCGCGTAACACGGCCGAGCGGCCGCCACGGCGAGCGGGGGCCGCATCGAGGGGATCTGGAGAGCGGCGGCGGCGGACGGCGGGGCCGCACCGAGGGTTTTCGGGCGGCGGCGGCGGCGTACGGAGGTGCCACTACTCCACCACGCGAAGCGCGATGCACGCGGGCGGTTCAAGTGTTCCACACCACCTACCTCGTCGTCCTCCGGTATGGTCGGCGGCACCCCAACCCCGTCATCCTGCGAGTACGGACGACACCGCCACCTCGTCGTCGTCGTCGGCGGCCCGCATCGCCAAGTCGATCCATCCGGTAAGGGTAAGCGAGGCCCTAGTCGGATGCAAGCGTTCCCGAGAAGAGAAGTGAGGTACAACTCGCCCTACCCTCTTTGATTTTCCGGGGAATCGTGTGACTCCTTTTGCAATTAGAAAAATGTTAGTAGTTCATAGTAATCAAAATTTCATACTAGATAATGGTAATTGTGTTTTTGTGTGCATCCATCTCACCCCATACTAGATAATGATAATGATAATTGGCTTGATTTCTTGCCATCTTTTGCTTGTGAATCGACTGTGTACATTTGATCACAATCACGAAAACAAAGCCGGCCAAATGAACGCGAGTTTGTCCCATTTAGTAGGTTAGGCCTTTTTCGGCGGGTAGTCGGGGGATCACGGGTAAATTGGTATACATTATGAGTCAAGAGATTGAATAGGACATTTGTTTAAAAGCTGAATAACGGCAAATTGTTTTGTTTGCTCGGGCTAGTGAACAACGCTAGTCGGTGAGGATCATCATTCCGGACTCGGATCTTTGAGCGGGACAATAGCAAGAAACCGTCTCCATCAAAAGCTTCGGGATCATCAAAAAGAAAGGTGCATTTTTTTGACTAATTTGCTGCATTGGCCACGAGTTTGTTGTAACACATTTCATGTTAGTAACTTGTGTTTGTTGTACGCCATAGCAAATGCCCTTGCGCCAAATGGTTCAACGAGTGAAGGAGCGCTATGATGATTTGCGGGAGCGAATTGAGAACCTAAGCGTCGACATTCTTTGGAACGCGGAAGACATGGAGATGACCACGAAGGAATTCATGGAGGCTGATTCTGCGACAAGTTAGAAGTGATGGCGAAGAAGATCCGCAAGCTTCGGGATAAAGTCAATCGCAAGTAGTAGTAATCTAGCTTAGTACGTAACATAACCGGTCCTAGGTGAATGTTATGCGGATCTTTGGTGAATGGTCTAGAATGGATGTGTATGTGGCAACATCTAAGTAATAACTTTGAACATTTATACATGCATCTTCGTATGTCTATGTGTTTGGATCTGGATGAGCCCTTGCAAAATATTTGAACTCATGAGTGACACAAATTGAAATCCGTTGGGTCTGTCATGCATATTTAGACTAACCATCTGTCTGTTTTCGAATTGCGACATGCTATTGTTTATGCTATTCATGTGAATGTTCACAAAGCATTGTGATCAACAATTTGGAGACTCTTCACTAGAACTCCTGAATTTTGTGTATTATTGTTAGCCCCTATAGTAGCCGATCGAGAAAAGAAAAATAATGAATTACGCATATGTTGAAAACCACGAGAAAGGTCATACTACGTACAACCTCGAAATATTGAAACCGGGTATTCCTTGGTTGTACTAAAATTTTGTCTATCGTGTATGTATTGCCACGATCGGATAGGGGCTCTTCCGATCTGGACCATTCCAAAATTCCGTCTTCGACAACACTGGTTATTGTTGCGGAGATCTCCACGAGGGCCTCTAGGGGATTGATCTCCACGGCGATCTCCACGTGATTCTTGTTGCGGAGATGCGAGCGGCGCTACGGCCACGTCCGGTACGTACCGATGTCTTGATCTCGTATATATATCCAATCGTTCGCTGCATATATATGCATATTGGTATATATATCGTCATCAAGGTCGATTGAAATTAAACATGAACAATGCGGATTAACTAATGGCATCGGACGAAGATCGAAGTTGGATGCGCTTGCCTCGACACTCGGCGGATTGGCGGAACAATTTTCGAATTTTTTTGCAAAAATTTACGGCCTCATCGGCGCGAGGTGGATCTATTGCGTGTCCATGTAAATTGTGTCAATGCATGATCGGACATTCCACCGTGGGTCGCATTCAAATTCATTTACTCAATAGAGGGTTTGCTTGATTGTTTCATCGATGCTGGCAACATTCAAGACCAAACTAATACTTCTTCTCGGGGTCTGTGAATCAAGATGTTCTTCTTGATCTCGAAAATCATGATGCACTACCTACGGTGATGATACAACACATTTATTTGTAGAAGACGATGAAGAAGATGGTTTGGATGATAACCACTGCTGCCACCAATACTGCGATTAGAAACATTATCGGTGGCACTATACATCATAGACAAGCCGGAGATGAGGAAGAGGCGGATAAGCGAGCGAGAGATCTTTTTGAAACTATTAGAGCGAGGCAAAGAAGGAATTGTATCCGGGATGCAAAAATGCAACGAAGGTCTCTTTTATTGTGGAGCTTTTTCGGATAAAGTGCATGTATGGCTTAAGTAACGCGTCATTGGAGGCCATACTTAAGCTCTTTGGAAAGGTTCTCCCGACCGGCATTGTATTCACGACTCCTTGGATAAAGTGCAAAGGGTGATTCGAGACACGGGCTTGGACTATGTCAAGATACACGCATGCCAAAATGATTGTGTGTTATTTTTTGATAAATACGCAAATGCGGAAACATGTCCCATTTGTAAGGAGTCAAGGTGGAAAGTTGTAGATAAAACCTGCGATAATAATTGCGGTGCGGTGGGTGCTACTTACGTTAAGAAGCGGTTACCGATTAAGATCCTACGCTACTTTCCTCTTATTCCTCGGCTTCAAAGAATGTATATGTCAAAGCAAATGTCAAAGGATATGCGGTGGCACAAGAATGAATTGGTGAATGATGCGAAAATGCGTCACCTGTCGACTCAAAGGCATGGAAGCACGTGGATTCGAGTTTACATGGTTTTCGAAGGAGGAGGTCGTAACGTTAGGTGCGGTCTTGCTTCGATGGGTTCAATCCCTTTGGCATGCAAAGTCTTACGTATTCCATTTGGCTTTGTCATCCTGGTTCCTTACAATTTGCCTCCATGGATGTGTCGGAAACAATCTAAGCTGGATTTTGTCAATGTTGATTCCTGGTCCAAAATCTCCTGGAATGGATATTGATGTATACTTGAGGCCCACGATCTTTGGAGCTCAAGGAGCTTTGGAATAATGGTGTTAAAACAAGAGATGCGGGGACTAAGGAGAATTTTAGATTGCGTGCTATACTTCTTTGGACAATTAATGACTTCCCGGCCTATGCTATGTTGTCCGGTTGGAGCACTAAAGGGAAGTTTGCATGTCCATACTTGCCACAAACATGCGAGTATTTGTGGTTGAAACATGGGCGGAAGCAACTTGCTACATGGCACATCGACGTTTTTTGGCCCCCGACCATCCATGGCGCAACAATGCGGTCGGCTTCAACAACAAGGTCGAAACCGAGGAGGCACCGAACCACTATACGGTGCACGGGTACTTGAGCGATATTCTACTTTTGAACAAGTAGAATTTGGAAAGACATTGTTATCAAAAAAAAGGAAGCGTGACGAAGACAACGGATGGCACAAGCTTGGAGGAAGAAGAGTATTTTTTTTGAGCTCCCTTCTTGGTCTTCTTTGCTCATCGGGCATAATTTGGACGTGATGCACATTGAGAAAAATATATGCGAGAGCATACTAGGCACTACGCTTAAGTTGGATGGCAAATGTAAGGACGGGGAGAATGCTCGGCTTGACATGGAGCATCTACGGATACGACCGAGATCGGCACCACTGTGATTAAAGATGATAAGTATACCTTGCCATCGGCCTTGTACGAGTTAGATAAGGATGCCGGGGAAAGTTTGTGTGAATTTTTATATGGAGTGAAGATGCACGATGGGGTTTCCTCGAATATAAGAAGATGTGTTGATGTAAAGTCACGTAAGGTGTCGGGCTTGAAAACGCATGACTACCATCTAATTCTACGAAACTTTTACCCTTAGTGGTGCGTAGGATTTTGCCGGAAAATTTGTTGTCATTGGATTGATTCGGCTTAGTAATTTCTTCGATGCACTATGTTCAAAGGAGTTGGTGGAATCGAAATTGGACGGGCTCGAATTTGTTCAATTAGGGAGGAATTTGTTTGTCGACTTGAGATGATATTCCCACTGCATTTTTTGATATCATGATCCATTTGCTGTTCATCTAGGCTGAAGAAGCTAAACTTGGGGGGCCGGTGTGTTACGGATGGATGTACCCGGTGGAACGGTACCTACGCCTTTGTGAAAGGATATGTGAGGAACAAGGCTCACCCCTGAAGGTTCAATTCTTTGAGGGATACATACTCGAGGAGTGCCTTACATTACTGCTCAAGATTCTTGGACGTGGACACCAAAGACAATCGTGTTGATCGACATGAAACGGTTCTTGTTAATGAGCCACCATACTGGTTTGAGCATTTTTTCGAAATGGATTACAAGAGGAGAGGACGGACGGTTGAAGAAATACCACCAAATGAGTTTCGGAAGATGAGGCACTACATAATTTGCAATTGTGATGAAGCTAGACCATATGTCGAGTAAGATGCACTACTTGAACATCATTATTGCTTTTAATTTTAAATATCAAACTAACGGTAATATTCTTTTGTGTGCGGCGAGCATTTGGAAGAGCGAGGGCACATGGATCCGAAATCTTGATAAGCGACATGAGGCTCAACTCGTAAGATGGTTTGAAAGCAAGATCACGGGTTTACATGCTAGAGGGGAAGTAAGTTCGAGATTTGTTTGCACTTGCTCAAGGACCGGATCCCCGACCTCGTACATTGAATAGATGTCATATCAACAATTGGTACATTTCGTACCGTTAACATCGAGAGAACCCTTGTGACACAAAACGGTGGTGTGCTTGTCAAGGGTGAGGCGAAGGCACAAATTGGTATGGGGTGATTAAAAGAATGATCTCACTTGGAATTCCCTGGACAAAAAGAAGTTATTACGTTCCGGTGTGGTGGTTTGATGTGCCTCTTGTCACAAGTACCAACGGAGGCGAGAGGATACGGTAAAGATAAATATGGGGTCATTGACATCGATACTACTCGACACAAGTTTAGCAATGAACCCTATATTACGGCAACACGAGCGAGCGGTGTTTTATGTGAATGCGGTGAACAAACACAGTTTGGAGCGGTGTTATTTCAATGAAACCAAGGAACTTGTTTGCCATGCACGAATTAGATCTCGAGGACTCACTTCTTGTGGGTATCGAAGGTATTAATTTGCTCGGTGAACACCGAGGTTTTGACAAATTGGTCTAGATCGGACAAGGAAGGCACAACCGGCGATGTCTCGATTATTAATCGGGTTCGGGCCGAGGCGGTTGACGAACCGGACGACGAAGTATTTGATGTTGATGATGAACATGATGCGGATGACACGTACATTGATGATGGAATTGTTGCACCAATAGTTCAAGATGCCCAAGATGATGAGTTTTTCAATTGATACTTACTCGGACCGTAGTCATGACTTCTATGTTGCCATTATTTACTACTTCGGAAGACTTTTGCATAAATCTTAATATTTAAAATATGAATCAAAAAATTGGTATGACAAACAAAAAATAGGGGGGGGTAGGGCGGGCCGGGTCACCAACGGGGCTCTACGGCGAGCGTGAAGCCCGGCGAGCGGGAGCCGATGGGCGGCCGGCCCAACAAGCCGGAGGTTAGTAGAGAGGAAGCGGTGTTCGAGAGGAGTTCGGGATGGCAAGCACGCCTCCCCTTTTAAGTTGTGGTGCGCCCGCTTGAGGTAGCGGTGTGGCACTAAAGATTTTCTTTGATGTCTTTGCTTGTGCGGCGCTCCCACACACAGGGAAGTAATAAGGACAAATGGGCCGGCCCAATCTCGGACTGCAATCCTTTTCTAACAAAAGGGAACATTGATAATTTGCAAATGTCTTGTTGCTTTTAATATGTTGATATAGAAAATAAAAAATTGACTAACAAATGATACAAATTAATCTTTAGTAAATCAACAAATAATTAGAGTAATATGGAAGTTATCTGTCAAAATTGCCCAAATAAACAAGGCCTCCTAGTTTCAATCCATCAACTGAATTACTACTAATATGTACACATGTACTTGTTCCGAAAACCAAGAAATTCTACTTGCTACTTTTGGTTAGTACATTATTTACATGATTCTACAAATGAGCATACGGCGAGAAATCGGTAACCATGCTTGATCTCAAGGCGATTAGCGATCTCAAAAGAACAAAATGCATCCTTGGCGGCGTATTGCACTGCCATTCGTGCAACACCCTCAAACCCCAAAGCACTGTGGTTCACATTTACTGTCCTTGTACGAGAGGTAGCTCCGGTACTCGATTTCCAATCTTCTCCGGTGACGATCCGTAACCATTTCGGTACGGATGCCTATACTTCTCATGAACGTCGGCAACAATCGGTTGAAGGTCTTTCCAATTAGAAATCTTGACGCCGCGGTCCTCCTGTAGGCGTTCGGCATCGTTGGTGATGTGCGCTCCCACAAAGATGTGGCCTTCCTCGGCGAGAAACTTGCTCGGGACATCGGGGAAGCTTGTAGCCGGCGTGGTGCACACAGGTAAATAAGGCGGCTCGAACCGAGCACACAATTGCGGCAATGCGAGCTTGTACCCGCCAGCTTGCGAAGGCGGAATCCACTCGGTGTCCAATCCGACGAGCAAACGTTGTGGAGGTGGGCTACCTTTGATTTCGTCGATGAACTCCGCCACTACTCCGGCGTCGCAAGTGACGATGGTCTTGATGTTCGGGTACCGCTCCTTGAAGAATTCAACCTCGTGCATGGTAGTTGGGGGCGGTCCCTGCTCCTCCAAAAGTCGTGGACGGATGACGGCGGGGCGCCATTCGTCCCAGCCGCTCCGATCTCGAACGTCGGCTGGATCAACGGCGGCCTCCCACGGGTTGAGGGCGACACGCTTGCCACCCTGCAGTCCCAAACCAAGAAAGCAAAGTTCCAAATCGTCGTCGAGGGACAAATCCACGACTAGCTAGCAGCTTGTTTGTGCCTTGCGGGGACTAACACCTTCGAAGCGACGCTCGGCTGCCGACGACGCGGCGGGATTGCTCCGCCGCATCACCTAGGTTCTTGTACGGGCGGCGGCGGCATCGGCCTCTACGGCATCCCCCTTCATTTGTGGGGCGCCGCCGGTCACCCCGATGCGTCGCTTCGGGTCATCGCCGGCTTGTTTCGAGGTCGCGCTTGCGATGGCGGTTGCGAGAGATTGCAAGCTTTGGGGGGGGTCGCCGGCAATGGAGGCGGGCAAGAAAACCCCTTCTCCTTCGATGCGACGGTGGGAGCGAGTGGGTGGGGCGGGGGTAGGGAAGAGGCTAAACTAGTATATTATATCTTGTCGTTTCGGCTTCATATACGGGTCAAATCGACGTGCTTGTTGCCGAAGCGCATGGCAAGATTTGAAGACAACCGGCAACACGAAGGGGCGGCGGATCTTAGTCGCTTGCTACACGCACGCGCGCACAGGGAGTCGTGGTCCGCCGCAACGCTTCGCCGGCACCTGGATATTTGCATGCAAAATCACACTAAGGGGTTTGATGTACGAAAAGGTTTGCGAAAAGCTGCGTATCGCAAAGTAGATCCAAATTATTTATGTAGTTTTAGATTTCATCTACATTTACTACTCCATGGAAAGTAAGTTATTTTCAAAACTACTTTCAAAATGCGTAGCTAAATCTTTGGATTAAGTAGGTTCATTAGATTCGTCACACAAAGTTACGGCGACACGTGAAAAGGTTTTACAAATAAATTATATTTAGTGTTCCATTTATGAAAGATTCTTGGGGCTAATTTCATTTAGATGCGAACGGAAGATGAAACGTAGCGGCTTGCGCCTCGCGATCTCCCACGCGTTCGGTCCTACGTACTCTACTCGAGTGCCCTACGCACGGACGCCTTTGTTCAACGAAGCTCCTAGCCTCCTACTTGCGCACGCGTCGGCTGGCAGCGCGACGGGTGACAAGACGGCACGGGGGGCGGAGTAGTTTGCTTCGTACACCCGACCCGCCCCCCCCCCCCCCCCCGCGGCGGTGAACAAAAATCGCAATGGCACAAACAAGGAACAATGCGAAGTTCGATTTCATCGGCCACGAGGGGCGGTACGGATTAATCTTAGAAAGGTGAGTTACGGGCCGCCAATGTCGGCGGCGGCGCGCGTCGCGAAGCACGCCGTCGATGTCAACCCCCGCGGCGGCGGCATCGGCCGCAATGCGGAAGTGCGGCGCGTAGTGCGGTCTTCTCCGGCGGGGAACGGCCACTCCGGTGCCCGGATCAGGCCAAGGGAAAGTCGACTTGCGCGTCCGCCGTCGCGGCGCGCGGGCGGCTCCCCGGCGCGCGCGCGGCACGCACCGCCTCCTTGACACGCCTTGGGAGCGCGCGAAGACGGTCGGGCGGCGGTGGAGCCCCGGGCCGACCACGCGTGGCGGCGACCTCCGCCGCGCGCGCGTAAGTTCATCGTGGCGATCCTCCCGGATCGTTCGGGCGGCGGCGCGGCTCCTCCGCCTGCTCGCGGCGGAAAGACGCCTCCGCCTCCTCGGGCGGGGCAAGAAACAATGGCGACGAGTCAAACAAGAGCCTAGTGGGCGGCGTGCGCGACGGAGTACGGGGAACTCACCAAAGCAGCGGGCCTCCACATCGGCCTTGGCGCTGCGAACTTCGGCTGTCTCCGTCTCAGCCGCCTGAAGGGCGGTGTGCATCGCATCCCGGGTCCCCTCCAGGTCCCGTACCTTGCGCAGCGCGTCGTCTAGACTACGCCGCGTCCTCGCCAGTTCCTCTGCCGAGTCCCCGGCCTCCTGACGAACGGGGGCGTCGCCCGAGACGAGGAAGAAGACAAGCTCCCGAGGATTCGACGACGAAGATCCACCGGACGGAGGCGCCGCGCCGGGCGAAGGACCGGGCCATATGTCGCACTAGGAAACGAGAAGAAGGATGACGGCATCGGATCCTCGGCGAGCACGGGAAATTATGGAGACGAGGGAAGACACTCACCCCCGGCGAGAAATCAGCCGAGCGGAGACGCGGCGGCACCGACGGCGACGAACCCCCGGGGGCCTCTTACGCGGGGCGCTTCTCTCCCGGCCATAGATGCGCGCGGGGAGTCTAGGGGGCGGGGAGACGAGCGGCTACTCAAGATCGACGAGAGCGGCGCGGTGCAAAGGAGCGGGATTGGAAAACACGGCGAGGCCCCGCGGTTATATAACTCGCGTCGGGGCAAGCGCATTCGTACCCGCTGCCGTGTGGGGCCCACGGATCAATGACTAAAAGGCGAGAATATCCCATTGCGGGGACGCGACCCCACTAACTCGGCGGGGGTGGGGCGGTTACCAAGGGTCAATGACGGGTGTACCCGAGGCACTAGTTGGCCCACAAATCGGTCTGTACGGAGATTTGACCCCATGCGTCGGACGGAGTTGCGGGACCCACTGTCGGTAGGATTGTTGCGCCAAACGGTCGGCTCGAACCCGCGAGAGATTTCCCCATTGGACGAGTTGTGGGCCCCACTGTCGGCACCCCGGATTGGGATGTGTTCTTGAGTTGTTCATGTTCATAATGAACTTGATCATTTGTATCGTTTATTCATAACTTCAAAGTTGTTTATATTTGTCAAATGACGTCCAAATCGGGAAATTTTTTTTTCCTACATTCTTATGACAACATAATCTAGATCATGGTGTCCACTCCATATCGTGTCACGATGTACGAGCAATAATAATTTGAAAATAGAACATTTCATAACTAGATTCAAGATTTTCAATCGGTAGACGACGTCAATTTGAAATGAGATGAATACCAAAGTTTCATAGCTCGTCGAGATGAACAAAATTTATATTGGTTGGATTCTCATTTGAAGAAGGGGTACTACACATTGTTAGTTAATCCTAGGTTCACTCTCATTGTTTAAGAAACTTGGTCGGAGACATGTCATTTTGTTCTACGTGATCGTACCCCTTCTTCAAATGAGATGAATACCAAAGTTTCATAGCTCGTCGAGATGAACAATCTTTATATTGGTTGGATTCTCATTTGAAGAAGTGGTCCTACACATTGTTAGTTAATCCTAGGTTCACTCTCATTGTTTAAGAAACTTGGTCGGAGACATGTCATTTTTGTTCTACGTGATCGTACCCCTTCTTCAAATGAGAATCCAACCAATATAAATATTGTTCATCTCGACGAGCTATGAAACTTTGGTATTCATCTCATTTCAAATTGACGTCGTCTCTTGATTGAAAATCTTGAATCTAGTTATGAAATGTTCTATTTTCAAATTATTATTGCTCGGTATTTGTGACACGATATGGAGTGGACACCATGATCTAGATTATGTTGTCATAAGAATGTAGGAAAAAAAATTTCTCGATTTGGACGTCATTTGACAAATATAAACAACTTTGAAGTTATGAATAAACGATACAAATGATCAAGTTCATTATGAACATGAACAACTCAAGAACACATCCCAATGCGGGTGCCGGCAGTGGGGCCCACAACTCGTCCAATGGGGAAATCTCTCGCGGGTCGGGTCCGCAACAATCCGTCCCGCAACTCCGTCCACGGATGGGGTCAAATTTCCGTACGGGGCGATTTGTGGGCCAACTAGTGCACAGGTACACCCGTCATTGACCACTGTGATTCCGTGTCCTCCCTATGAAAGCGCGGTTTCCTTAAAACCCAATGAACCCTGCGACCCCCCAAATTCAATCTACAACATGATGCGGGAGGCGGCGGTTCTTTTCCATCTCCCCTCATCCTCGCCGGGGATAACGGCGTCGCACATCCAATTACCCACCGTGCGTGACGAGCGCAACCACTCCATGGAAAAGATCTCCGTGCCTCGCTACGAGGCGTCGTCGAGGGCTGCTGGAGCTGCCGACGGAGGCGACGATTGACATCGTCTCCCGCGTCGGCTTGCGCGGTCGAGAGGATGCCATTGTGGATCTCCGCAACTGCGCGCAACATGCAAGGCAATGTGCGTGGTGGGCGGCGCCGCCACGGTCGGACGACGCCTAGCCACGAAACGCGTCTGCGGCGTCGATTCTACCTCGGCCACGAGTATCGCGCGGCGCTCGTCAACACAACGGCCAACGTCGGCAACCGGAGGCCTTGTTCCCGGAGCGGCTTGCGCCGCGCGGTCTTGGGGAACACACGTGGCGTCATCACGCCGGTGCCTCGACCGGCTACGGCGCGCCGCGGAGGGCGGGTCACAAGGAATCGATGTACGCCCTCTCCCTCTTCCTCTACGGACCCAACGGCGGCGAGGCGGCGACGACGAGGCCGGGCGGCTCCTGCGCTTGGTCGAGGCACCCCAAGAGGGGGCGACGGTGCTTCCTTGGATAAATTTGACTTGCACAAAACGCCGCTCCCGGGATCATTGCGTCGACGTGGGACTACACCTGCTTACGGATGCGAATGCGATTGCCGTGTCGCCGGTGCGGCGCCCGTACCTCGCCACGACGATTTGCGGTGTGCGGGTCGCGGGTGTGGCGACCACGCGAGGATGGCATGCTTGGTACTCGTGGCGTAGGTTACGCGGCGAGGAGTGTAGGATCCGAAACGAGTGTGATTGGTTCTTCTACACACTCAAGGAAGCGTTAATGATGCGAAGGAAGGTATAAAAGTTGTGATTGCTGATATTTCTTGATAAATTAGTTCCACACATGATGCACCCTAAAAGACATTACGGATTTCGGTGTACATGTTTGCGTTCTTTCTTGTGTTTTACAAGTTCGGTGATTGCTAAACATTGTTTCGGTGCACAAGATTTGAGTTATCATTTGTTACGACGGTTCGTTTAATGCTTTCTTCATGTTCGGGGAAATTTATACGCAAGTGACGAGGGACCTTGCGAGAGAGGCTCTGCGTCATTTCGGTCACATCTTTGAAGAAATCCGGCTAATAAACACAAAGCATGTCTCTCAAGTTGTGTCTTTCGACTATGTATGTGTCTTTACAATTTATGTCCTTGTAGAGCATGTTTTTGATGATGCTTAGTTGGTGTGGTGTCAACGTGACTCGGGTAGCTAGCTTTGTGAAAACTCGGTTGTCATAAATCTTACCGGTTGCTACCCGATCTTTATGTTTGTTACACATATTTGTGTGATGCATTTTACTACGGTACAAATGCGATAAAGGGTTTATGGTAGTACTGCTAAAGTTTATACAAATATGACATTCGTAAATTTACTGCGACCACATCAAAAAATGTGTAACCAATATACAATAACTTTGTGGTAAACAAGAAGTAAACTTTGTGGGACCCACCCGTCGGTGGCCACACCAAAATGCATCCCTCAAATACGCCAAACGTTCGGAAAAAATGGGTAGCCGGCGATTTGGAATGTGGCGCCGGTTTTTCCCATCCGAATTATTTAACTTTCGCCCAAACTACCGCGCAACCATGGTCGGGGCCACCACGCCGGGTTACAAGAGTAAAAAGTCGCGCGTCTTTACTTTCCCTCCTCGAATCCCCTCGCAAAACAAATCTACAACTCGGTCGGTTAGGGGCCGGGTAGACGATACGACTACGCCGCCGCCGCCGCCAAGGCGCTTCTCGCCGCGCGTACACGAGGATGCCGTCGTCGAGGGAGCGGCAAGGGTGACCCCTACGTCCTGCGAAGCGCGGCGCACACCGTCGTCGGCCATGCTACCTAGAATGTTCACAACCCCCGGTGCGGCGATTGGTGAACCTACCGCCACCATGGCCCCTAGGCCTAGGGCGACGGGGGGCTCTCTTTGGGTCATCATCACCTTCGGCCGACGATGAAGCACGCGTCGACGTGGACATAGGTCCGGACACGATGTTTTACCTTCATCTCGGGACGAGACGGCCAGAGGCCGGGTACGGCGTATCGTGGTTCCATCTTTCCCCTCGTTCGTACTTGCATCCAACATCTCATGCATACGTGCACGCCTTTGGTACCCTAGATTTCATGCATTTGATCACGCGATTTGCACACCAAATTTCTTCACATGTTATTGATATGACATCGAAATGAATGCGCGGATCATTAGATGATCGATCTTGGACCGTATATATGATTGAGAAGGGTATAGATGGGGAGCCGGATACAACACATACTTGTCACCCTCGTGGTTCACAAATCACCCTACAAACCATAAACAACCTTGAAACAAAAGCGGGGTACGGGATGAGGGACATTGTTTACTACAAGACTAGAATTCACGACTCTCTTGCGGAAGCAACACTCACGAGATCGACTACGACGTCGACGTAGAAAGAATGAAACGATTCACGAGGAGGAGATGGTGATCGGATTAGTTGTCTCCGGAGAGCCAATACCTAGAAACCATACCATGGCCATAACACCTTTGAAATCCAAAAGTGCTTACATAAATGCGATGATGAAGAAGAAGTAGAAGAATGTGACTTAGATGAATACAAACTTTGGCTAGGCGATTTGCATCAAGAGAAGAAAGCCTTGGGTAAGATATGCTTCAGCCAAATATTTGTGTACTTATACTCCGAATTTGCATGTTCGGTCACATGAATGAAATTAATTATGGATTATATTTCAGAATTAAAAGACATTTTCGGGGATGACACAATCGATACATACGAGAGAATACACGAATGTTGCGGGGTTTGCTTGAAGACATCGGTAATATCCCTCTCCTAATTTGCAAGCAAATTACCATTTTTTGTCATACTACAAAATATGATCGGTCATCATATGCCACTAAATTCTCTGCCCGAACGGTACGTGGACCCCACCTTCATTTTGCAACACGGGAATGAAATGAACCCAACACTGCGGTGCGGCCTCCATCTCATGCTCGGCGTTGGAAACAACACGAGCAAGGATGCAGTAACATGTGTTCCATAGAAATTACTGTCTGTGCATACGGTTATTTTGTGGGTATTATCACATGCATGTTGTTCGCATGGAATAGGCTCCCAAAAAGTTAAGAAAAGAGGACGCGGTCCCGTAAGAGCATTGACGGTAATCGCCAAGAGAATCAAGGCGGGCAAGCGGCGATTAGACATTCAATTCTCTAAACATGGAGGACCGGTAGGTGATAACTACCGCTCATTCGTTGATGAAGTGGTCATGTATACAAGGAAAAGGGCTCCTATCATTGGAGTGAAATCATGGAAAAATGTTAGGGAAGAAGTCAAAAACGCAATAGCAACTGATGTATTGGTAATAATAGACTTTGTTTTTTCAGTACAATTCAAATAAAAAGTAACATATAAACTCACACAATATTTGAATGCTATTGTGATTATATAACAGGCAAAGTGGGACATGGAGGATAATCTTTGAATCAAGGGAAAAGATATGGGCCATTGCTAGGGAGCGTTACAAAGGATGGCGTTCAACTTTCGGTGCTACGGCCAAGACATACAACGGCTACCACCGAGAGAATGTTACATAAGCCTACGAAATTAGATATTGTTGAATGGCACTATCTGTTGAAGTATTTCGATCTTGCTAAATTCAAGGTTTGTTCCACATTGTTAATTACGATTTACGACCATACATTTTTCATTCAAATGGCGATGTACGAGTCTTTAAGATTTTTGTTCATAAATTTTCATTGTATAGGAAAGGAGCACACAAAATTCTGCGATTCGATGCCAACAAATGACAAGACATTTGTCGGGCGCTAAGCCTTATTCTCGGCGCGGCTATGAGAAGGTAATAACTGGACAAGCACATCTCCAATCTGTCTTGCGGGATGAAGAACATTAATTTGTTATTTTCTTGGCATAACGAGAGAGACCCGAAGCTGGTGAAGAGCCCGATGATATGGAACTTTGGTGGATAACTCACACTAACCGGGGGTCTTGGACGGACGAACAATCTAAAAATGTCTATGTGAGTTCTCAATGAATTAGTACATACATTACTATACATAGGCTTATGCAACTATAGAATGCAACCGATCTCTTGTTCAACTAACTCCTCCACCTGTGCCTTGCAAATGTTAGGACACGCAAGCGGCGTTATTGCTTTGAGGCGGAATCAAATGCGGACAACAACTTTGTTTCCCAAAAGGAAAAAAACGAGATGTTCCAAAAAGCCTACAAAGATGTCACGAAGTGCAAATCAACCAAGTTGCATGGAAACGGGTACACGGCAAAAAACCCAACTAGAAGGCGGTGCTCAATGCGGAGCGCGAGGAACAAATTCGTAGGGAAGAGCTACGGCACGAGGAACACGTCGAGCTCATGGACGCATTTGGGCGGCTACAAGAAAAAATGTCGGGATGGGAAGAAGAAAGGGAAGCGAGAAAGGAGAGAACATGCACGCCAACTTGAAGAAAGTGAAAAGAGAAGGCGAGGCGAGAACTACAACGGCTTAGGCAAGAGTTCCTATCAATGCTGCAAGCATCAAATGGACGATCACAAGTTCCACAGTGCTGGTCAAGCTATTTGCATGAATGCGTTTCTTTCCTTGGGTTCTATATATGAATGTTTGTATCCTTTGGTAGGTTGACCGGCCAATATACTGTACAACCATGCCCAAGCAACAATGTCAACGAATCTGCCGACGAAGCGGCGGTTGCATCAATCACCCGGCAAAACAACCTTGTCGCCGAATCCGCGGACAACGTGGCGGCGGAACAATCAATTCCTACATGCGGGAATGTACAACCGGACTCCGGGAATGTGCTCTCGTGTACTCGGGTTGTTCTCGAATTCGCAACTTTTTACTAGTACATATCATCGATTCTTGATGAAATTACGCCTAATCTTGTCCTTCCAAATGATTGGTTCATAGGAGAAGGAATGCGAAGAAGCTCGAAAACAAGTATTTCGCAAAACCGAAGCACTAAAGGTGGTGTTAACAATCCCGAAACTCAATCCACCGTTAGACAAATTTCTTCTCAACGGCTACGGGTACAAGTTGCACAAAGGAGACGACAAAGCACCAAAAAGACAAGAGGTGAAGCTTTTTTCAACAACTCTTCTTCTTTGTGAATGTAATTCATGTTTCAGTTTGTCAAAGTGTGTTTATGGTTGTGGTAATTATTTGATGTCATTATGCTATTTTTATGAATCACAATCAATCTTTGGTTTGCTATATGTTGTTGTTTCACAAATTCCAATATTAGAGATTAATTGATGCTACCTTAAAAATTTTGTTGATTCTTTACGGGTGATGACAACTCCTTGCATTGAATCCCCCTTTGCTTTGATCAAGTGTTGGGATCATCTCCAAGTAACAATTGGCGGACCAAGTTCTTCATGTCCTAGCAAATTTGTGTACTATGTGTTGAAACAATGTCTGTGCCAAACTTTTCGGTATTTAAGTACTTCATGAGTCATGTAATTAACTCGGTGGATGGTTCAATGTTGGTTAATTAACTATAGATGCATTGTTATATTTATCTGTGATGTTAATTAATGCTGCAATTACTATTGCTACATAAATGAGCGTGGCGAGAATACATCGGTGTTTTTCGTTGCCAAAAGTAGCGTGGCAATAGTAAGGTGCACTTGTAGCACCCCTAATACGAACGTGGTAATAAGAAATTCAACTTGTAGCAACACAAAGGGAACGTGGCAATAGTATGGTGTACTCGAAGCAACCCTAAATAGGAACGTGGTAATAAGAAGTTCAACTTGTAGCAACACAAAATGAGCGTGGCAATAGATAGTGCACTTGTAGCAACCCTAATAGAAACGTTGTAATAAAGACTTTAACTTATGGCAACCAACCAAATGACGAAGCAATAATAGAGTACAACATATTGCAACCAATCAAATCACGTGGCAATAGATAGTGCACTTGTAGCAACCCTAATAGAAACGTTGTAATAAAGACTTTAACTTATGGCAACCAACCAAATGTCGAAGCAATAATAGAGGACCACATATTACAACCAATCAAATTACGTGGCAATAGAGGATACCACCTAAAGCAACGTAACCAATATCGTGGCATCGGACAATGCTACCTATCACATCGAAATCAACTTTTGTGGCAATAGAGGAGACCACCTATAGCAACTAACCAATTTCGTGGCATCGGACAATCCTACATATTGCAACCAAATTACTTTCGTGGTAATAGAGGAGGTTCAACCAATAGCAACCAAAGTCGGTGCGTAGCAATACTATAACTTGCAACGAAACGAAAACGTTGCAATTGCACCTTTGGCAACACCACGGATGTGTCGCAATAGTACACTTTGCAACCGAACAAGCGTTGTAAAAAAATCTAATTGCAACGTTGCGTTACGTTGCAACAAAAAAACTTTGGCAACCACTAGATGGACAACGTCGTAATAACCTAATGCAACGCGGCTTTTCGCAGCCCACGGTCCACGGAACAATTTGGTTGCAATTGTGTCTATTGCAACCAAATATGGCATATTGCAACACATTTTGTGCGTTGCATTAGGGGGAAAATCCAGTAGTGTGGGGGATTTCCTTTTTGTACCATATGTATCATACCATGTTTACTTTGATGTATCTACATGCTTTGCTTTATGTATAAACCATGGTAGGATAGCCATCTTGTCATATATCATGTTGCATTTGTATCATATTGCATTTTAGGATGATGAGCTTCTTTCATATGCCATATTTGAGTTTCTTTGGCTATTTGTGAGATATTGGTTATATGTGTGGAGAAATGGTGATGTGAGGCTATGCTCTTGGAATATTTGAGATATATGTGTGGTGAGATAGCCCTTTTTGAGATAAATGCTTAACTTGACTAATTTTTGATGAAAATTGCTCCACTCGTGTGTAGTTGTGTATCCATGTCACGAGTTTGGTCTAAATGTGCTTTTCATGCTTAGATTGTGCTTGGATGCTTGTTCTTGCATTTGGGCCAAAGGCCGGATATCATTGTGAATGTTTAGCCTATGTTGCATTCATGGGGGAGCATAAGCTTCTTTTTGCCGCAAAGGCACTTCATGTACCATGAAATGAATTAATCTTGAAAAGAAGTGCATAATGCTTGAAAAATGCTCCATCCATCATGTCTATGTTTAAAATGTCTTATCTTTCACATATGGGTGCAAAACATGTTGCATGATGTTCACCGGTGGAGAAGTCTCCCCGAAGTGGACACATGGCTCATGAGCTTTGACATGACATGCTTTGCTTTATGGGTGTTTGCCATGATCTTTTGCTTGAGAATTTGATATCCTTGTATGATCTTTAAATGGTATGCATGTTTGTGGCTCAAGTGTGACATGGATAGGCTTTTACATGTGAAGCGAGTCTTCTTTTGGTAAAAGCTGCTTAAATCCGAAAATTTTGCGTTGTCACATGCTTGTATTTTCATATATTACTTGTGGCAATGCTTTGACTATGCTATGATTCATGGGTGTGATCTTTGTCTCATTTTTAGCCTTTGACACTAGATTTGGCCTATTTGAGAAGCTCATGTAGTTGTTTATATGCTTTGCTTTGCATTTCGCATTTTCACCTTGATTCATACATTGTCAACAAGGGGGAGAAAAGGTGAGCTTAATGAAAATTCGAACGGGTGAGCTGAAATTTGGGAGTTTGCATGAGTTTGCATCCACATGTTCAGGGGGAGGCATTTGTTCAGGGGGAGCTTTCTTGCTGTTTTCGGTGTGGATTTTGTGCTTTGCTTGGCTTGTGACCTTTCTTCGCCTTTCTTCGGTTTTGGTCATGAGTTGAGCTTCCTTGTTTTTCTTTCTTCTTTCTTTCTCTTTTACTCTGAATTTCATTTCGCGTTGTGTGTTGTCAATGCACTCATCAAGGGGGAGATTGAGGACCGGGGAGCGTCCCGGTGGTCGGTGGATGACCGCTCCTTAGTGATGAGTGATTGACAACGGGTGTTGGACCGACTCTTGGCTTAGTGCGCGGTGTGTAGGCCGCGGCCTAGTTCGTGTTGTTGCGAGGTGAAGAACGGGCGCGAAAGGTCTTCGGCCTTGAGGGGCCTCCCGGAGATGGAGAGACAAGTAGGCTCGGTTCGAGGGACCGGTGGACGACGGGACCGGGTGCGGGCCACATGGTGGCGACACAAGCAAGACGAAGTCATGGACGGATGAGCGGTGCACGGTGGCGGTCAAGTCAAGTGGTTTGGCGGGAGGCCGGACCGGGCACGCGGGGTTTGGTGGTTTGCCCACAAAACCATCGGCGGACGGTTTCTTGGTTTGGGCCTCAAAACCAAGTCCGAGGGCCCAACACGACGGAGACGGGATCCGGGCGTGTCGGGAAGCTTCGAAGCGGAGGACACGCGGCGGGGTCGCATGGCTTGCGTCGGAAGGACGCGGGGGTGCGGCCAAGGCGTGGCCGTCCGATGGCAAGACCCACAAACATTACCAAAATGCCCCTACGTGGGTTGTATCGCCAGTAGTGTAGTTAGGGGTAGTCGAGTCATTTACCACTCCGGCGGGACTCCGATATATAAGCCTGGAGTGTGTGTTGATGGCTCTCTCTCTCCGCGACTTAGGGTTTCATTTCCCCCCTTCTCTTTCTCATTTTCGTAGCTATTTTCTTCCTATTTTCTCTAGGCTAGCATGAGAGCTTCATGAGAGATTTGTTGAGAGGGATGGATGCTAGGGCGGCATGCTAGACCTTGTGAATCTTTCCTGGTTTGTATAGAAGATTCGGGGTTGTTTTTCGTGCCTTTTTGTGCTTATTTTCGTGCCTTTGTTCTCGGTGTGATTCCGCGGATTTGAGTGAGTTTCTTCCCGGATTTCTTTGAGGGAAACATGGATAGATGCCTTGTGCATCTTTGTGCTTGATCTTGTGCCCTCAAACGCCGGGAAATCACTTCGATTCGTGAGTTTTCGTTCGGTGCTCTAGTTTTTGGAGGTGCTCAAAGGATTCGCGATTCCCGGTGATTTAGGGAGTTAGGAGGCAAGATTTTTGGGCTATAGCATCCTTGTGTGACGCTTTTCAAGTCCCCAAACCCTTGTCTCTACAGCTTCAACCGTTTGGGAAATCCGATGATGATTTGGGGGAGTTGACTTTCGGGGTCGGGCTATTTTACGTTCGTCCGCACACGGCGGACGGTCCGCGAGGACCGGGCGGACGGTCCGCGCGGCTCCGCTTCATTCCGTGTTCTTGCTCGTCCTTTGTTTCGATCCATCGTGATTTTGGTTTTTGGTTGGACGAAGTTTCGGACGGTCCGCGGTGTCGGGCGGACGGTCGCGGGTGCTAGGCGGACGGTCCGCGTGCTCCCCGCGGACGGTCCGTGGCACGGGGGTGTCTTTGGGTCGTTCGTGTAAATTAACGGACGGTCCGCGGCTAAGGCCGGACGGTCGCGGCCGGGTGCGGACGGTCCGCGATACCCGGCCGGACGGTCCGCGCGGCTCTTGCGGACGGTCGCCCCTCTCCCCGCGCGGACGGTCGCCGAGCTCGTGTGCTTTGCTTCTTGGTTCGATTCCTTCCTCCCCTTTCTAGTGCTTCCGCGTGTGCTTCGAGGAATCGTTCCTAAGGCTAGAGGTTGATCCATAACCTCGTGGTCTTGGCGATTGGTGCGTGATTCGATCCATCGCTTATGTGTGACCGGGTTTTGAGTAGGACATAGGCCGGGTTCTTTGGGAAGAATTTTTACCGGCTCCTATTCACTCCCCCCTCTCTAGTCGCCATCGATCCTTCGGCACCCGTGGTGCCCGCTTTACTTCAAGCGAGGCCCGGGCGGCCTTCTCGCATCGATGTCCCTTCGAGGGGTCGTCGTCGTCTCGAGCACGGGGCTCGTGCCGCTCGAGGGTTTTGCGCGGCATGGGCACCGCGGTGCCTCGCTTTACTTCAAGCGGGGCCCCGGCGGCCTTCTCGCGTCGATGTTCCTTCGAGGGCTGAAATCGTCTTGGGCGGGGGCTCGTGCCGCTCGAGGGTTTTGCGCGGCATGGGCACCCGTGGTGCCTGCTTTACTTCAAGCGAGGCCCGGGCGGCCTTCTTGCGTCGATGTCCCTTCGAGGGCTATCTTGGTCTCGAGTCGGGGGTTCGCCCCGCTCGAGGGTCCTCCTTGCTTGGCAAAGGAACGGGTCATTAAATGCCTTACGGTCGAGGCCGCGGCTGCGCAACGCGGGCGCGCCTTTTAGGCGTCGTGGCCGCGCGCGCGCGCGTAGTGGGCGGCGTGGCGGGCGGATGTGACCACTTGCCTCGGTCCCTGCTAGTCTTCGCCGCGATGATTGCTCGCCCGCGGTGATGTGGCCGCGTCGGTCGTGGTGGGGCCCGCTCGTCGGCGTGAAGGGAAGATTCCCTGCCGGTTAATGCGCGCGCGCGGACATCCGCTCCGAGAACTCGCCCACGGCTTATAAATGCGAGGGGAGGGGGAGACGGCGGTTTTTTACCTTAGCGCCTCACCATTTCGGCCCCCTCGCGCTTTCGTCTTCGCCCCGCCTTTGCTACCGTGCGGTGCCGCCATTAGAGCTTTCCTTCCGTTTCTTGTCCTCCGCTTTCGCATCCCTTTGCTTCCTCCCCCATGGCGCCGCTTCCGCCCCTCACGATCCTTGACCCATATGCACGGGAGCGGTCGACGGTGACGCCGCTAGCCCTTGGCGAGCCGGTCGCCGCCGGCCGGTGTCGGCGAATGAGGATGGCCGCCGGCGGAGTGGATTGTGCCGCCGGCGGCGGACCGCGCGCCCAACCCGCCGGAGGGCTACGTGGTCGGCTTTATTCGCTACCACGAGCGGGGCTTCAACGCGTGGCGAGCCGCTTCATGCGGGCGGCGTGCTACTACTACGGCGTGGAGCCGCACAACTTCGCGCCCAACGCGATCTCACGGTTCGATTTTCGCGGGGGCCCCGCCGGGTTGGAGGCGAGAGAGAAGGGCCGTATCCACGCGGCGTAGGCTATCTCGGCTCGCACGCTCCTTCCGCCGGGCCGCCCGCGCCCGTTCGAATCGTTGCTCGAGGTTGAAGTAGGAAACAAACTTAGCGCGTGTGAGTTGTTTTATTTTTGCGCGAAAAATGGGACCATTTTTGGGGGGGGGGGGGTGTTCCCCCGCGGTAGCCCCCGAGGGTAACTTGGGTTTCAGGGGAAAGCCGAGTTGCCCTTTCTATTAGACATGAAGCGTTTACATAGTTGCCACCAATTGGGGTGTTGGCCGTGTGATTTTTACAACAGAAAAAATGCTTGGGAATCCTAGCTAGGGGTAGAAACGACGTAGCTGTTGGATGTTCCAAGCGTTGGTGAGCTCTTCACCGTCCTCGTTGGCCAGCTTGTACGTGCCGGGCTTGAGTACCTTCACCACGACATAGGGTCCCTCCCATGGGGGCGATAGCTTGTGGCGCCCTCGGTTGTCTTGGCGTAGCCTTAGGACCAGATCCCCTTCGCTAAAATCCCGCCGGCGTATCCTGCGTGCTTGATAGCGTCTGAGGGACTGTTGGTACCTCGCGGAATGCATCAGGGCCACGAGGCGTGCCTCGTCCAGCTGATCCAACGAGTCCTCGCGGGCTCGCTGGCTGGCATCCTCGTCATAGCCTCGAACCCTGGGCGAACCGTATTCTAAGTCCGTGGGGAGGACGGCCTCCGCGCCGTGGACTAGGAAAAACGGGGTGAACCCAGTGGCTCTGCTCGGGGTGGTCCTTAGGCTCCACACAACCGCCGGTAATTCTTGGAGCCATTTTCGCCCGCATTTGTTCAAGCGGTCGAAAATTCTAGGCTTTAGGCCTTGTAAGATCATGCCATTGGCACGTTCTACTTGGCCGTTGGTCCGTGGGTGCGCCACGGTGCCCAATCCACACGGATGTTGAACTTGTCGCAGAACTCCAAGAACTTCCCCCCCGTGAACTCGGGACCCATTGTCGGTGATGATGGAGTTCGGCACTCCAAAGCGGTAGACGATGTCGGTGAAGAATGTTACCGCCCTTGCTCGCCCTTAGGTTCGTAATGGAGTGCACCTCCACCCACTTGGAGAATTTGTCGATCGCGACCGGCAAGTGGGTGAAGCCCCCCGGCGCCTTTCGCGAGGGGCCCGACGATGTCCGGCCCCCACACGGCGAACGGCCATGTTACGGGGATGGTCCGTAGGGCATGGGCGGGCAAGTTGGACTTGCGGGCGTAGAACCGGCACCCTTCGCGGTGCGCACGATCTCGGCGGCGTCCGCGACCGCGATGGGCCGCTAAAAGCCCCCGGCGGAACGCGTTGCCGACGAGGGTGCGGGCGCGGCGTGGTGGCCACGGATCCCCGCGTGGATGTCCCACAAGAGCTCGCGCCCTTCGGGAATGGGCACGCATCGCTGTAGGATGCCGGAGGCGGCGCGCTTGTACAGCTCGCCGTCGACGAGGGCAAAAGACTTAGCCATCCTGGCGATGCGCCTGGCCGCGGCCCGGTCCGCGGGGAGTTCCCCCTCGTGCGATCCGGGCAATGTACTTTTCGCACCCGGTCCGTGGGGCGGAGCCGGCTCGATGTCCATTACGTCGGCCTCGTGGGAGCCATACCCCTCGAGGAGGGAGAGCACGTACGCCTCGTTCGAGGGGTCCTCGTCCATGGGTTCCGCACCCGCTGGATTCGAGGGAGCCCCTAGGGTTCGTTGTGACTCGAGGGGTAGGGCTCGAAGACGACCGAGGGTTGGGCGACGTCGCGTGCGAAGACGTTTGGGGGGACCGTGATCCGCCGGACGCGATTTTGGCGAGCTCGTTCGCTTCCTCATTGTACCGGCGGGGCACATGGTTGAGCTCGATGCCGTAGAACTTGTCCTCGAGGGCTCGCACGGCTTTGCGGTAGGCCTCCATCTTGTCGTCGTGGCGGCTCGCGTTCTTCATGACCCGATTGACGCCTAACTCAATGGCGATTTTGAGGCCACGAGAGAAGGGCCTCGTACTCGGCCATGTTGTTTGACGCGGGGAAGTGGAGGCGCACCGCGTACCGCATGTGTTCCCCGAGGGGTGACACGAAGAGCGAGCCCGCGCCTGCCCCCGTTTTCATCACCGAGCCGTTGAAGAACGCAGTCCGAGCCTCCGCTTGGATCCGTGGCGGCGGTAGCTGCGTATCCGTCCATTCAGCGACGAAATCCGCCAAAATCTGGGATTTGACGGCCTTGCGCGGGGCGTAGGCGAGCGTCTCGCCCATCAGCTCCACAGACCACTTGGCGATCCTGCCCGCGGCGTCGGGGTTGCGGATGATTTCTCCCAGTGGGAAGGAGGAAACCACCGTGACGGGGTGGGCCTCGAAGTAGTGGCGGAGTTTGCGCCGCGCAAGAACCACCGCGTACAGCAACTTCTGGACCTGGGGGTAGCGCGTCTTTGTGTCTGAGAGGACCTCGCTGATGTAGTAGACCGGCCGCTGCACAGGCAAGGCATGCCCTTCCTCCATACGCTCCACGACGATCACGGCGCTGACCACCTGGGTGGTTGCGGCCACGTAGAGCTGCAGGGGTTCGCCGTCTTGCGGCGGCGTGAGGATCGGGGCGTGCGTTAGAGACGCCTTCGGTTTGTCGAGAGCATCCCGGGCCTCGGTGGTCCGGAGAAGCGCTCGTGCTTCTTGAGTAGGCGGTAGAGGGGCGGGCCCTTCTCGCCGAGTCGCGAGATGAAGCGGCTCAAGGCGGCAAGGCACCCCAACACCTTCTACACCCCTTTGAGGTCCCGGATCGGACCCATTCGTTCGAGGGCCGCGACCTTTTCGGGGTTGTCCTCGATTCCCCGCCCGGGAGACAATGTATCCCGGGAGCATGCCTCGCGGCACTCCAAAGACGCACTTTTCGGGGTTTAATTTGACCCCATTGGCTCGTAGGCAATTGAACGCGACGCCAAGGTCGCCAACCAGGTCGTCCGCCTTCTCGGTCTTTACGATGATGTCGTCTACGTACGCTTCGACCGTCCGCCCGATGTGATCCCCAAAAACGTGCTGCATGCAACGCTGGTATGTTGCACCCGCGTTTCGAGGCCAAATGGCATCGTGACATAGCGATGCGTCCGAACGGTGTGATGAACGAGGTCGCGAGCTGGTCGGACTCTTTCATCTTTATTTGGTGGTACCGGAATAGGCATCAAGAAAACAGAGCAATTCGCACCCAACCGTTGAATCAACGATCGATCAATGTGTGGCAAAGGAAAAGGAACTTTAGGACATGCTTTATTAAGACTCGGTGTAGTCTATACACATCCGCCACTTCCCATTCTTTTTCTTTACAAGCACGGGGTTTGCTAGCCACGTTGGGTGGAACACCTCCTTGATGAATCCGGCCTCGAGAAGCTTTCGCGGCTCCGCTCCGATTGCCCGTCGCCGCTCCTCGTCGAAGCGGCGGAGCCGGCTGCCGCACGGCGCGGACGTTTGGCGGGGATGTCAAGGGAGTGCTCGGCGACTTCCCTCGGGATGCACGGCATGTCCGAGGGGCTCCACGCGAAGATGTCGGCGTTGGCACGGAGGAAGTCGACGAGCACCACTTCCTATTTGGGGTCGAGGGTGGAGCCGACCCTCAACGCCTTGCCCTCGGGGGCGAAGGGTCGAGGGGGACCCCCTTGGTTCGCTCCGCGGCCTCGAAGGTGCCGGCGTGCTTGGCGGCGGGGTCGAGGTTTTCGTTGACCATCTTCTCCGGCGTGTTCACCGGCGCTTCATCCGGCGCTAGTGCCTCTCGTGTTCTACGCACTCGACGTCGCGGTCGAATGCGTGCTCGATCGATGAGCCGACGGTGATGACGCCGTTTGGTCGGGCATCTTCATCTTCGGGTAGGTATAATTGGGGACCGCCATGAATTTGGCGTAACGGGGTCGCCCAAGTATAGCATGGTAGGCCCCCCTTGAACCCCACCACCTCGAACGTGAGGGTCTCCTTGCGGAAATTCTTTGGGGTGCCAAACCAAGCCGGCGGTCGATGCCGCCCAAGGGGTTGGACACCGCTGCCGGGCGCGATGCCATGGAACGGCTTCGTGCCGGGCCGCGGCTGGTCCAACCCGATCCCCATCGGGCGCAAGGTATGCGCGTAGAGGATGTTGAGGGCTGCGCCTCCGTCCATGAGGACCTTCGAGAACCGGGCGTTCCCGATGATGGGGTCGACCACCGGGGGGTACGGCCCGGTTGGGGACGCGGTTTGGGTGGTCTTCCGGCCGAATGTGATGGCGTCCTCCGACCAATTGAGGAAGGACGGAGGCGCCCTCTCCGCGGCGAGGACCTCGTGCCGCTCCTTCTTGCGTTGGCATGTCGACATGTCGGCCGTTGGCCCCCCCAAAGATGAGGAACGGATTTTCGACGGCGGGGAAGCCGCCCGCGTCGCCATCGCCTCCTTCTTTCTTGGCCTCTGCCTCCTTCGCGGCGGCACGGCCATAGAACTTCTTGAGCATATCGCACCTTGCTCAAGGGTGTGGTTTACGGGAGTCTTGTGGTAAGGACATGGCTTTTTCGGCATGTCGTCGAATACCCCCGGCCTCGAGGGGCCGGTCGAGGGCCCCGTCGAGCGGGTCGACGACAAGGGCCTCGGCGTTGCCGCCGTCGCGCCCCTGCTCGCGCGCCTCGCGGCGCGGCTTCTTCCCCCTTCTTGCCCCGCTTGTCGTTGCGGTGGGTCTCCTTGGACTTGCTGCCCTCCGCGGGCGCGTCCTCCGAGCGCTTGCCCTTCTTGCCGTCGAAGATCGCCCCCACGGCCTCTTCTCCGAGGCGAAGGCGGGGGCGATGTCGAACGGCTCGTTGGAGTCCGCGGGTGGGCTGCGTCCCAGCTCCCGCACGAGGTCCCGGCACGTGGTGCCCTCGAGGAAGGCGTGCACGATCTCGGACTGCGCAACGCTGGGGAGCTCCGTGCAGCGCTTGGAGAAGCGCCGTATGAAGTCCCGCAGCGACTCGCCGGGTTTACGCGTGCGGGGAGCACGGGTCCCACGAATTTCCGTGGGCGCACGTATGTGCCCCGGAAATTGCCCACGAACGTGTGGACCGGGTCGTCCCGGTTGTGAATGCGGGCCGGCGGGCAAGTGCTCGAGCCATGTCCGGCCGCGTCACCAAGATGCGAGAGGCAAGTTGCGGATGATGACCTCGTCGGCCGGTGGCCCCGCCCGGTGGCAAGCCAAGCGGTAGTCGTTGAGCCATACTCGGGGGTCCGTCTCCCCGTTGTACTTGACGATGGTCGAGGGTTGGCGGAAGCGTTGGGGGAACGCTGCCGCGCGGATCTCCCGGCCCGCGAACACACGGGTGCCCGAGGGCTCCGGCGTCGGGGAGCGGTCTTCGCCGCTGTCGTAGCGTCCACCCCGTCGAGGGTGGTAGCCCCTTGCTGCTCGTGCGTCCGCCCTGCTGGTGCGCCTGGCGTTGATGACGTTGCGGGCGTCGCCATCCGGCGCCCCGCGCGTGTCGAGGAGCCGCTCCCCGGCCGGCGTGGGCCCTTGGTCGGCGGGTCGCTCCGCCGGTCTCCCCGCGTGCACCGAGGGTTCGCCTCCCGGCGCGGCCCTCGTCACCCCGCGCATCCCCCCCGTTGGCGGATGCGTGAGGCCGAGCTCTCGGCCTGGCCGGACGGCCGCTTGCTCGATGAGAGTTTGCACCTCGCGGTGCATGTCTCGAGCCTCGGGGGTCGAGGGTGCCGGCATGGCCCGCGGCGGCGTCGTGGCGGCGACGAGCTTCGGGCTCGCCGCCCGCGGGCGCGTTCGCGTTGTCGACGTTGGGGACGGTGTTGATGCGGTCGCGGACTGTCGGCCCGGCTCCCGTGCGCGTTCGCCTCGCGCGGAGGCTTCCCCCCCGCCATTGAGGCGCGGAGCGGCCGCACCTTTCGGTATTCCTCCACCGGCTTGGCCTCGAGCTCGCGGGCTTGGGCTAGGCGTGCGTCGGCGTCGGCCCCGGCGGGAGCGCTTGGCCCCGCGGCCGGGCGCGTGGCGATCCCCCGGGGCAAGCGTGACTTCCCCGTCCCCGGCGCCCACCGCGCCGGCGGCATTGGCCGGGTCGTTGGCGATGCCGGCGTAGCATTCCCGCGCGGGATCGTAGCTCCCGGTCTTTGGGAGTCGTCGGAGCGGCCGAACCGGTGGTCCGCGGCGTCGAGAAAACGCCGGAACGCGGCCGGGTCCGGCACGCGGGAGAAATCCCATTCGTCGCGTATCCGTGGCGGTTGGAGGGTGGCAACGTGTCGATGGAGCCCGGGGATGACTCATCCCCTGGCCGAGGCGCGGGGTCTGCGGCGACGAAGACGTGACGGCCGGGCGGGACCCTGCGCATCGTGGTGTTGACGTTGGCGTTGTAGGCCGACGTAGCGCCACGTAGCCCGATGGGGACGCGCGGTCGGAGACCGTGCGGCCCCGCCCGGGGCGGTGGTGGTCGTGATGGTGGGCGCACCGTGCCGGGCGGCGGCGCGCTCGGCCCGCCACCGCTCGGACCGCGCGCCCGACGCGAACGCTGCCCCGCAGCGACGGTGGCGTCGTGGCGCCGACGGGCCCGCGACATCCGTGCTGCGGGCGCTGCGCGCCGTGGTGGTGCGCGCGGCGGGGGCCAAGGCGACGGCCGGCGGCGGCGCGCGCGGAGCTCCTCACGGTTGGTGAGGCGCATGAGATAGCCGTTCCTCGTGGCCCGAAAGTTCGGGTCCCCGAAGCGAATTTTGAACCCGGCCGGGAGGGGGGTCCGAGCTACCCATGCGGTAGCGTGTACCACGGTACTCGGTGCGGATCACCATGGAGGGAGTTGACGGAATGACCTTAGGCGCTCGATTGCCCCACGGTGGGCGCCAACCGCGTCGGTGCGGAATATGGTCCCGACACTAACCGATGTAGATAGCGCCGAGGTCTATCCCTCAATGGTCGATGCTAAGCAATAAGAGACACGGGATTTATCCTGGTTCCGACCGAGGGGGGCGTACGTCCGGCGGTGATGTGCTCAAGGCACTATATTGCTCGGCACGGGGGTGCTCGTAGTGGGGTGCTACAAGCAATGCGGGAGAGGAAGCGAGGCTTCCAAGTCCCTGGTGGAGTGGCTGAAGATATTGTGGGGGAATTGGAGAATGAGTACGTGGTGTGTTGTGAGTTCCTGTCTAAATGTCCCTGTCCCCTGCGGCTGGGGGGTTCGCCCCCCTTTTATAGATCAAGGGGGAGGCGAATTACATGCGCGCCGCGCTATCTAGCTACGTGAGAAAGTGCGACGTGCTATGCTGTAGAGTGGGCGGCCGTCCGGACGATCCCTGCGGCGATCCGGCCATCATGGCCTACCTTGTACCCGAACGGTGGCGGTTCGAGGGTAGAAGAGCAGCGGATGGTGGCGAAGTCCTCGATAGGCTCGAGGGAGGTGCGACGTTGGCCCGTACGGAGTACGGGGAGTAGGTAGAACGGCGTCCCTTCCCAACGCGCTCCGCGGTCTTTGGAGTTGTTGCTACGGCGTCCGGCGTGCGCACGCACGTGCGGGGATGGCGGCCACGCTGTTACAGTGGCAGGGATGGTGTTCCACCGGCCTAGCGCCTCCACCTAACCCCCCCGTAGGGTCACAAGAAAGTAAATCGAGGGTGCGTCCGGCCCCCTTCGAGGGCTCGGCGCGTTAGCCGCATCTTGGAGCGGGCGCACGGCGTCACGAGGCACCGACACCGGCCGCGGTGCACAGTCCCTCCCCACAGTGATGGGGATGGGCTCCTCCCTGGGGAGTTGGTGCGGCGACACCGGGGACGAGCCCCGGGCGCATGATGGCGCCGTCCTGCCGGCGTCAGGGCGTTAAATGCCCGTGTACGGGGGCCGGCGCACGCGTGAGGGGCGCCCTCGAGCGTGGCGGACCCCGGCCGAGGGCGGGCGTGCCCTCGAGCGAGGCGGAACCTGCCCGAGGGGGAGCGAGCCCTCGAGCGAGGCGGAGCCCGCTCGAGGGAGGTGCTACCCCTTGAACGGGGCGGAGCCCGCCCGAGGGGAGCGCGTATCCTCGAGCGAGGCGGAGCCGGCTCGAGGGGATCTTTAAGAGGGCCGCCTTGATGGGCCGTCGGAGTCCCTGCGGCGTGGGCTGTTCCCTGCATGGTTAGGCAAGTTGTGTTTTGGCCTTGTTGCGGGTTTTAAGTGAGGATTTCCCCGTTGTTTAAGGGGACCCCTAGGGCTGTCCCCGACGGATGGCTGCAATAATTTGCATGTTCCTTGCAGCGTATCCTCCAATGGTGGCTCCATTTTGTTGTGGTTGAGGAAGGTGTGCAAATGGCTCCGCAAAGGCTACGTTGGGCACCGCAAAAATGGTGGGGGTATGGCTGCACCACTCCCCCATGCTTGCATTGGTACACCACCGTAGTAACTCGGCGGCGCCGGGGTTCCTCCCAATGGTGGGACATAATTTTGTTGTGCACCTCCTTCTTGGGTCGTGGAAAAACCTTCTCCTAATCCTTCTCTATTATTCTTTTTTTCTCTTCGCCGGCACAAGAAGTCCTTCCTCTAACCGATCTTCTTCCCCTCAAGAAAAGTCTTAATCTTCAATCCGGAAGGGGCAAATTCACCTAGGCCACTTGGAAGCCTCCTCTCTCATCTTCACTCTTATATTTTCCTTTCTTCATATATTCCTGGGGAAGTCCCGGGTAGGAGATGATTTGGGTTCCTTGTAATACCCGGTTTTAAAGAGATAGTCAACATGGAGAGGTAACACCCCGAACCAATATCTTCCGAACTCGATGTTGCAACAACACCACCGGTTGATCATAGGTGAGTGGGGTCTATTGGCCACTTGGCAATCAAAGCCGAGTAAAGCCAATTCAACTCTGTTGGTTATCTTTGTCTCTCTTGTTCTCCCAAAAATCCACTTGCACAAAAGTGACACACTTGGATAATGGGTTCGGATAGTATTTTTTTCGTTGATGGTCTCTTCCCGTGATCATACTCCAAAAACCTTCCCATGTGCCTTCATGCACATACTTGTTCTGGAGCTCCCTTTTGAAAATAGGGGACACTCGCCCATAGGTCTATGATACTAGAACATGTAATCATTTTGAACATGAAAGCCAATCTAATCTATCGGGGATTGTGTTGAATGGATCCAAGGAAGGATAGAGCTCTTACTCCCTTTACGGCATGGTAGCTAACCTTAAGCATTAAAGTATTTCCAACACAAGATGATAGATAGATAATCCAACAAAGTTCGATTACATCTCAAGATCGATTGCAACCCATGGATGAAAGGAGATTACCCCATCAAGGTGCTAGCAATAGCATCATTGATCAAGGTTACCCTTCCGACGGTGTCTTCCTTCTTCTCCTCTTGTGGGCTCCCTCCAACGGAATGAGAGACTCGGCACTCCTTCATCAAGAGTATGCGCCATGGTCATGAAAATTTCCTAGGCGAATTCCTTGTGGGTGTTTGCCGACACTCCGTTAGAGAATTGCACCGGTGTCCCGTGCGAAACCCAATATGTGGAGAGCTTGGTCGTCGATGTCGACGTTCGCTACAAGCCTCTACTTAAGGCGAGCGAGCTTCTTCTCCTCTTCCTCCGTCATGATGACATACCCCTCGGAATACCGCAGAGCGTATGGAGGTGGAGCGGATGATCGTGTCAAGTGGCGAGGTTGGACGAGCGGCTCCTCCATATGTTATTGAAGTTTGGTAAACCTAATAAACGAGTTTTGTGTGGCCCTCTTGCCACCAAGGAGAAGAGTGCGATTCCTGCTCGGCGGTGCCGTGTCCTTTTCCATACTCCGAGGAAACTCGGAAACCGAGTGCCTCCTCGAAGAGGTTGATGGCTTAGACGACGATGATCCCTTTTTCTTCGGTGACAAGGCTTGTAGTTTTGTTCCATGATTGCAGCACTCTCCCTCAAAAATATATATCTAGGGTTTTCACCCGGTAACAAGGTACACAAATATTATTTTGGAGTCTGGACTTTGAGTGGATTAAGGATGTGATTTGTTGCACGAAACAAACGCGGTGGATGGCTAAGTCTAAGGTGATTCCGGCCTACAAACTAGAGCACACGAACAAAGAGCTGGATGAAAGACTTACCTCTCTCCTCCTCTTGGTTCGGTTCTTCTCTAGTGCATTCATGTTGCTTCGTGATCGCGTACACCTTCCAAACGTTCCCGTCCACTCCTTCGCTTGCATTATTGCTCCTTCCACTTGATGTTTTCGCTTTGACTCACTTCCATACTCCCTTGCCTCACATGCATCCATGATATTCCTACAAAACAAAGCCTTGGCTGCCCCCCATGCTTGTACTTTGCATGTGGTTTAAATATGTTGGAGGGGCATCCCGTGATGTATCATGGTGCATGCATGGTTAGGTTAACTAGATTGCCTCCCTTTAAGTGTGTTTAAGGCTAAGCACTCCTCTAATTTCGAAATTTAAAAATATTTTTAAGAGCCATGCAAGAGCTCAAGCATAAATTTAGAGAAGTTTTTAAACCATTAAAAACAAATGTAAGTCGAAAATATTTTTCGACTACGTCGATTTCGATCTCACCGGTATAGTTTGCCTTCATTAGTTGAGAGCAAGCTTTTCCCGGCTTGATCATGGGGGCATAGGTTTAGGTCCTAATTTTGATTAAATGAGAGAGATTTTGAATGAAATAAGATTAAGCGAGGCTTAGAAAAATTCTAAACTTAGAGAAACCAAGGATATGGATTTTTAAACCAACCAAAAATCAAGCTTCTAGGTTCACGCGAGTCCTACCACATGCTGAAATTTAAATAACATCTAGATACAAGTCGTGGCTCTACTCGTGTGTTTTTAGCATGAAAAACAAGTCAACCACAGCACCATAATGAGGGTGAAGGGTTGAGTTAGGTTCTGAAATTTTTTTTTGGTTGTGGTTTCTCGAAAAAGAAGCAAACAATCACATAGGATGGTTCATGTAGAGGGTTTATGATCAAGCAAAATATTCAACCAAGAATTATGTCTCTAATATTGTTCCACCATTCTAAGTCTAAGGTTTTGCGTAGTAAAATTCAAAACTGAATTATATTTAAAAAGACTTGAAAAATCCGGAATCGGGTTGTCCTCACGGTAGCTTATTCTTGACTCGACGAAACGGGTTGCCTCCCACCTAGCGCTTCGTTTATAGTCCATGGCTAGACTTCTTCACTTGATTACTCCGGATCAACGCTCTTTGCGGGCGTTGCAATCTTGGGTACCCACTTTGGCTTAGTCAATTTTTTTGGCCTTCACGGTGGCTTTGTCCTTTGGTCTTGACGGATGCAACAACTTTCTTGTGCCTCGGCATCTCAAACTCCGGTCCTTCGGTCGTGATCTTCATGGTCTCTAGTGTGATCCTTCATCTCTCCCGAATGAGTTTGAGTAGCCTTCTCCGTCTTGGGACCTTGGAGTTGTCTCGGATATTCTTCTTTGTTACCCATCGGGCGCCGGCAAGTTGACCCACTTGTGTCTAACATCTTTATCACGATGAAAACTTCACGTATAGAGCTTCCGACCTCCGTCACCTTGCCATCTAAATTCTTCAATATTTTCTCCATAGCCTCGAACTTAGTGACGGCGTCCTTGTTGATCTTAGCTTGCTCGTCCATCAAGTCCTTGAATTGTGCACAAAGAGGAACCAAAACTTGAATCGACGAACTTGCATTAAATCGGGGTTACCTTGGACATGGTCGTACTCCACACACTCCTTGCATGTGGATCTTGCTTTGGCGGCCTTTAGGTGTTGAGCTTCTTTCTCCATCTCCATCTTCTCCATCCTCCTCTTGATTTGAACGGCCTTCCGGCGTCTTGACTTGGAGGTGGTGATTCCCTTGGAGATTTTGATGGTCCTTCGAGTTTGACTTTTGAATCTAGGGTTTCCAACCCTTTAGCATGCGCTGCACGTCACCTTTGCCTGTAAAGTTTTCCTGGATCATCCACAAAAAAGTTTGGGTTTCTTGGAGAGGTAGCCAACCATCTCCGGTTAGGGTTAGCAATAAAACAAAAATCTAAAAAGAAAAGAAAAATTAGGGTTAATCAAAACTAGATTAGATTGACTCTTTTTTTTTCTTTTTGGGGATGATCAAACATAAGAGATGCAAAAGAAAATCAAAAGAAAAACTGAAAGATAAGCGATACTAGATCGGATCTTGATTGCTTGTTCCCCGGCAACGGCGCCAGAAAAAGGGGCTTGTTGACGGTTAATAGTAGTATCAAAGTTCGTTTGTGACTTGCAAGCGGACAAGTCTCCCGTCGTAGTCAAGGGACCCTTCTTCCCTCGAGTGGTGAACCCAAGGTATCGAATCCGTGGAACAATGTGCAACGCAAGGATTCAATCTAGTAAAGCAAGGTAAGCTATCTTATGAAGGTAAGTTGCATCTAATCTACTAACTCATAAAGAAAACGAATCTAATCTAAACTACTAAAGAGGTAGCAAGAGAAAGCAAGAGATAACCAATCTAGAGAATCTAGATCATGCTTATGTTGTAGCTCCAAACAAGATAGATGAAGATAGAAAAGCGAATCTCATTAAAAGCATCTTTAAATCATGGCCTTCCATCCGACTCCGAAAACGCCCGCCTTTCGGAACCCCCGTTCTGTCACAACGTATCCCTATTCATGCGGGTAGTCTAGGGCGAGTTCGATAGAACAAGTTGAAATCACTTGGCCGGTCCGGTATGCACCTCTAGCCACCGCGGCTACAAGAGCACCCTAAGTAATCTAGCTGCAAACTAGATCGTAGAAGAAGCAAAACCAAGAAGAAAACAAAATCATCGAGAAGGCACTTGATCGCTAGAAATCGGATTCACTTACAAACTTCACCATGAATGATTACATGAACAAGATCACCACCGGGATCCTACCTCGATCTTGATCCTCGCTCCGAGCTCCGACGTGGTCTTCCATGCAAGGTTCCCACGTCGGCTAGGGAGACCCTAGACAACTAGCACGACCCTCATCTCCGAGATGGTGTCCCTCAAGCTTCTCTCGCTCCTCGGCGGCGGATTACGACTTCGGTTCTGCGTGGCTCTCGGTCGGGGGGCTATTTATATCCCGAGAAGCAATTTGGTCAAAGGGGAGGCCGATTGGGCCCCGAAAAGGGCCGGGCCGGCCGGCCGGGCCGGCCGGCTCGGGCCCAATTCGGCCCATCTCGTGGCCTCGCTTCGCCGGTGTTGCTTCCCGCGTCTTCTAGATGTTCTCCCCTTTTGCATGTGGGCCCTTGACGTCGGTTTCTCTCCGAATTGGACTCAACTCCTTGTCTTGCAAGATTCGAGCACTTTTCCGGTTCGGTCGTCGGAGTTTATCATCTTCTCGGGCTTGGTCCTTGGGCTCTTGGAGTTATGTTCACTTCATTGCTTGACTTGTATCGGGCTTCAAGGTCTTGTCATGAGGTGCTTAATGAACTTATCCCGGAAGTCTTGCTTTCAACGTTAAAACCCCGTGTAAACACTTAACTCCAAAACCGACATGCACAAGTGAACTTGTTATACCACGGGGGTTAGTACCAATGAATAAGATACAAAAGTCATGCCAACACCGAAGGTAAACTCATGGCTAGGTTGACGGATTTTCACCATCAACATCCGTCGACCTCCCGTAAGTACCGGCAACCTTGTATCATGTCTAGTATCATGCGGTAGATTTAGATCGTGATGCAAGTAGTCTTGTTACCATGCTTAGTATCATGCGGTGGATTTAAGCTTGCTTCAAGAGGGTTTCTTGTTAGATCATGAGCCATGCGGTAGGCTAAGATCTAGTTTGGAGCTAGTTATTGGCTCTATTAGATTTGGCAAGATATAATAGATTCATTGAGTTACCACGTGTTGCTTTGAGTTTTTACTTATGTGTAAATTCATGTAACACTCTTTTGCCCAATTTAGATTGGTTTGAATCGGCTTTATCTCGTTTGGTGATCTTTACATTGCACGCTCGTATCTTGGCTCAATAAGGCACATGGATCACGTGTTCTCCAACAGCCGAAACCGAATCAATCTAAGTTGTCACGTGTTGCGGGTTCAAGCTTGTTAATCTTGTGTAAACCTTGACGAACCGGGTATCATGCGGTAGATACGGGTTTTCGGGTTGTTTTAGAGCTAATCATCCGGTGGATTAGATTTCGATTCAATCGATAGGTTTATCATCTTTAGCAATGTTTGTTCCTTCTCCACGAGATCCCGATTCGGCTGCATGTACCCGTATTTGGTTACACTTTCATAAGTAAAACGTGTTTATAAGTTATTTCTTAAATAATGCATGCTTTTAGCTTTCCATATTTAGATCGTATCATGCGGTGGATAGATCTTTTTGAGGTTGGTGGTGTGATTTTAAACAAGTTGTATCATGCGGTGGATTAACTTGTTTAAATTCATGCTTGACGGGTTTCAAAGTACCTAGACATGCGGTAGACTAATGCTTTGGGCCTATGCGTGCTTGTTCATTACATATTTGTAATCATATTTTACTTCATTTACTTTTACTGTTGTTTATCCTCGAAGATCGGTCATGATTTTGTGCACGGACAACGTTATTCAAATAAAGACGATCTAACGTCATGCTTACGTAATCTATTCGGCTATGTTCGTTTTACGCTTTAAAGCTCCCGAATGGTTTTCAATCCGTTGACGGATAGCTTCTCATAGCTATATGTCATCTTACATGGCTTTCTAGCCGCAAATACGGAACTGTCCGGTACCACCGGCAAGTTCCAAGCTTTGGCATCTAACCGCGTTGCCCTTTGTTAATTTCGGGAAAAATTGATCGGCACGCTTTGGAATCTGCTCGTGTGTTAAGCTAGCTTGTTCGGCTTGCTGTGTGCTTGGTGCGAGGTGCGGATTTTGCGTCAATAGTTGGTCCATTCATCTCCTTTGACCATTAACGGTCTCCTATTTTTGTTTCTCACATGGTGAAGAAGAATGAAGCTTAGTCTTCGGATTACTTATCTATCCTAGTGTTTTCTTTCTTGTGTTGACTCCTCATTATTGGGGATTTGAGTCCGAGTACTCATTGTAACCTTTGGTTGTATATGTCCACCTTGTGGATATAGAGGCCGGATTTCATCCATAATCTAAAAAATATAGTGTGTATTGTATTTGATGGGAGGAGACTCAATGGAGGAGGAACATATTGGGTTGTATTTTACGCACTATAGACTATTGTAGCAATGAAGGTCCAGTCCAACTAGAACATAAACTCCACATAGTGGCTCTAGGCATGAATTAGGCCCAGCAAGACTAGACCACAATGTTGTTGGATGGGAGGTACCGAGAATCCAAGGTACACGCATTCTTTGTTGGTCCATTCGTTTCGGTCCTCAACACTTTTTTATTTGAGCGACTCATCTTGTATTATTGTTTAATCATCCTCGGGATCCCCGATGTCCTCAATGCCAACAACCCCGTCCAAGAAGTGGACCTCCGATATATGCATGACCAAGAACTCCTAAGATGTGCCCACTACGACCAAGATAATGGTCCTCCGGACGACCTTTACGTCATCCCGCCGGCTTATGCCCCATCCGCAAGCCCGGGAGCGATCAACAACTTTCCCGCATTTTCACGACGTCTCCGGATGATCGGATACCCCAAGGACTTCAAACCGGCCATTGAGAAGTACGACAGTCACTCCTACCCAAGTATATGGCTCAAAATGTATAGCATTGCGGCACACGCCTCCGGAGGCAATGAAGACCACATGGCGGGTTATTTCCCCCTTGTGATGGGCAAGGAACCACTCCCGTGGCTCGACAATCTCCCGCCGAGTGCATAACCTCCTGGGCAACGCTGTCTCGCCTTTTCACAATCAACTACCGGGCGACCTATAATCATCCCGGCAACACTCACCACCTCGCAAGAGTGAGTATGAGACATGACGAAACTCTCCGAGAGTATACTAACCGCTACTTCGAGAACTGCAACACCCTAGGAGGTGTTAAAGACGAGGACGTAATTGCCTACAACAAGAAGGGGATCACCAACATCAAGCTACTTGAGAAAATCCATGAAGCTGATGCACATACTATCGGCGACCTGATGGCTTATGTCGACAAGCTAGTCGACACTCAAGACGCAGTAATGCACGACTTCAACGGAGAAGACCACGACGACGGCGGAACCAGGTCGCGCAAACGATTTGGTGAAGCCTACATGACAGATCCACTAAGACTGTCCACCTTTCTCGAAGGCGAGTTCAACATGGTCATGGACGACCAATGCCGTTTCATTGTGACACTAAGCATACCATGAGGGAGTGCGAGCGATTGAAGCATGCCCTAGGGGCCCCGCCTACCTCTAAGAAGACCAGGAGGAACAACAACAATGACCGGGACGGTGATCGGCGCTACGACAATTGTAACCGTCGACCCGATTGACGTGATTACCGTGATCACAAACCCTACCGTCGCAATGACGACGGGGATCGACGTGACTATCGCCGCGACTACCGCCGTGATGACGGACGCGATGACTATCGTTGGAATGACAACAAAGACGGACGCGAAGATCGCAAGGATGATCGCCGTGACAATGATCGTCGGGACGACCGACGTGATGACCGGTGTCTCCAAGACGACCACAACCAACACGATAACCACCGTAAAGAACGGTCTCCACCACCACCACCTAAAGGGGGCAACCCCAACAACGCGTTCCGGATGGCCAAACGAGAGATTAACTTCATCATTGGTGGTCACCAAGCGACCAAAAGCAACGGACGAAACCGGTCAAACGCCGGGAGATCGGGCAAGTTAACACCGAAAACCGCAGCCTGTGCGTTGGTCCGAATTCCCAATCACTTTCTACAGGAAAGATCATTGGGTTCACATCCCCGACCCTGGGACCTACCCGCTGGTCGTCAACCCCATAGTCAATGGGGCCTTTCTGCCTAAGACCCTCATCGACGGGGGCAGCAGCTTGAACATCATCTTCACAAAGACGCTATGCAAGATGGAGTTCGATTTCAACAAGATGACCGCTTGTGATGAGCCCTTCTACGGGGTCGTGCACGGCAAGGCTGCGTACCTTATAGGTCGTGTATGCCTACCGGTCACCTTTGGCACAAAACTTCCGCACGGAATACTTGACGTTCGAGGTCGCGGACTTCCGCTCTTCATACCATGCCATTTCCTCGGCGACCTATGCTCACCAAGTTCATGGCTATACCTCATCACACCTACCTCATCATGAAGATGCCGGCACCAAACGGAATTCTCTCTCGTCCTCGGAGACATCATGGTTTCCTACAAGCTGCGAAAGCGCTACCGTCGAGCTCTCCAAAGACTCGACGATCAAAGCCGTAGCAATGGTCATGCTCGCTCGGGCATCCAAGATTGACCAAACCACCTTGGAAGTACCGAACAAAAACACACAAGCACGGCCGTGGACCCAATTCTAGCCATCAAGAAAGTTTGCCTCGGCTTGCCCGACGCATCCAAGGAAGTAGTCATCGGGGCCGACCTCGACCCCAAATAGGAACTTGCGCTCACCAATTTCCTCGGGGACAACGCCGACATCTTCTCATGGAGCCCATCTAATATGCCCGGTGTCCCCGTGGAGCTAGCCGAGCACACACTTGAAGTCAACAAGATCGCACGACCTATCAAGCAAAAGCTCCGGAGATTTGCAATGATAGAAAACAAGCTATAGAAGTTGAAGTCCGTAAGCTCTTAGCTACGGGATTTATTAGAGAATGAAAACACTCGGTTTGACTCACAAACCCGGTCCTTGTACCAACAAAAACTGGCGGATTAAGGATGTGTATCGATTACACCGACCTCAACAAGCACTGCCCAATGGATCCTTTCCCTCTTCCTCGTATCGACCAGGTCGTGCACTCCACAGCTTGCAGCGTTCTACTCTGCTTCCTCGACTACTACTCAGGGTATCATCAGATAGCCCTACACCCCGACGACGAAGACAAAACGACATTCATAACGCCTCACGACATCTATTGCTACAAGGTCATGACCTTTGGCCTGAAAAACGCTGGAGCAACATATCATAAGGCAATCCAGAAGTTCCTAAAGTCGCAAATTGGGAAGAATGTCGAAGCCTACGTAGACGATGTTGTCCTCAAGACCACGAGAAGAAGATAAGCTCATCGGCGACCTCGCCGAAACCTTCGCCAACCTACGAGAGTTCCAATGGAAGCTCGACCCAACCAAATGTGTCTTCGGTGTGCCTTCCGCGGTTGCTCCCGGGCTTCATGGTCGGACATCGAGGCATTGAAGCCAACCCCGCAAAGGTCGATGCTTTCGCAAGATGGCCAAGCCATCCAACAAGAAAGACGTCATGAAGCTCACGGGAATGATGGTGGCCCTAGGACGTTTCATCGGCAAGCTCGGTGAGAAAGGCTTACCCTTCTTCAAGCTATTTAAGAAGGCGGACAAGTTCGTGTGGGACGACGAAGCTCAAAAAGCAATGAAGCTCTCAAAGAGTCCTTGACGACACCACCAATCATGACCCCGCCAATTCCAAAGGAAACTCTCCTACTTTACATCTCTGCCACCACTAATGTGGTCGGCCACGATCCTCATCGCCGAACGAGAAGAAGAAGGGCGGGCTGTCCCGTTCGGTGACTGTGTATTTCGTAAGCGAGGTCCCGGCCGACGCTAAGACACGTTACACACAACCTCGAAGCTGCTCTATGTGCTCCTAATTACATCCCGTAAATATTCTCCATTATTTCCAAGCTCAAGTGGTCGGTTGAGCTCGGAGAGTTCGACATCGAGTTTTGTCCTCAACAAGTGATCAAGTCGCGGATCCTCACGGACTTCGTGTCCGAGTGGACCAAAATCCGGATGCCCCCTCCCAAGGAGCGGCCTAAACACCTGGATGATGTACTTCGATGGTGCCCTCAACCTCGAAGGAGCGAGCGTAGGCATGTTATTTATCTCTCCCCGGGGGGAGCAGCTTAAGTACATCCCGCAAATCCACTACAAGGCCTCCAATAACGGTGCGAGTACGAAGCCCCGATTCACGGGCTGCGCATAGCGAGTCCCTTGGCATCAAGAGACTACGGCTTTTGGCGATTCTACGGTCGTCATCGAACAAGTCAACAAGGAGTGGGACCGCATCAAGAATACAATGGATGCATACTTCGCGCCGAGATTCGTAAACTCGAAGGCCACTTCGAGGGGATTGAGTTTCAGCACGTCCCGCAAAATAACAACGTCGCCGCCGCCGTGCTTTCTAAACTAGGCTCCCGGCGAGCTATAGTCCCGGCGGGCGTGTTCGTCCAAGACCTACGCAAGCCTTCAATCAAGCTTCTCGACCTGGATAACCCAGAACCACTTCCAAGCGATCAAAACTCGGCACCTCCCCATGATGTGCTCATGTCGAAAAAAAAAAAAAAAGATGATTGGAGCAAGCCCTTCATAGACTTTATACTTGACCGGCTCGTCCCCGACGACAAAGCGAAAGAGAGTGTATCATATGACGAAGTGCAAACTATGTCGTGATTGGCACCAACCTATACGGAAAAGCCGCCTCTACTAGCGTCTTGATGAAGTGCATCTTAAGATCGGAAGGTATATAGCTCCTAGCCGAAATCCACGGCGGAGAATGTGGGCATCACGCGGCATCCACCAACTTGGTCGGCAAAGCGTACCGATCTAGATTTTACTGGCCCACAGCCGTGACCGACGCTAAAGACCTTGTTAAGAGGTGCAAAGGATGCCGGTTCTTTGGCAAACAGCGGCACACTGCCAGCTCGATCCCGTGTACCATCCACCTCCACCGTGGCCCTTCGCTATGTTGGGCCTTGATGCTGTAGGACCGTTTCGTACCGCCCCAGGCAGCTACAAACACATTCTGGTCGCCGTCGACAAATTCACCAAGTGGATTGAAGTCCGACCTGTTGCGAAAGTAACATTGGAAGAAGCGCAAACTTCATCAAAGATACCATACACCGCTTCGCCGTGCCCAATAAGACCATAACCGACCCGTGCATAGCTTTCACCGGCTCGGTCTTCTAGGACTTCTACCAAGATAACACTATCGACGTTTACTACTCCTTGGTCGCCAACCCGAGGTGCAACGGCCGGGTCAAACGAGCCAATGGCATGGTCCTCCGGGCTCTCAAGGATCGCATCTACAACGACGCCTCCAACTACGCCACCGGATGGCTAGCCGAGCTACCGCATGTGATTTGGGGTCTAAGGACTCAAGTCGGCTACGCACGGGTTTTCACCCTTCTTTCTAGTTTACGGATCGAAGTCGTGCTACCTACCAACGTTGCCTTTGGAGCTCCACGAATCCGGTTTACGAGGAGGGAGAGGCCGAACAAACATGCTTGTGTTGACCTCGACGGCCTCGAAGAACGAGAGACTTGCTGCGGTCATGAGACAAGCTTGTCACGATCAACAACTTCGACGCTATCACGACCTCAACGTCAAGGAAACCTCCTTTAACGTTGGCGACCTCGTCCTCAGGCGCATCCAGAAGACCGACGGCATGCACAAGCTCTCTGCCCCTTGGGAGGGACCTTTCATCGTCACTGAAGTTGTCAGCCCATCGACTTACCACATATAATGGGGCGACGGTCAAGGAGTGCCAAACCCTTGGAATGTGGAGCATCTACGACAATTCTATCCATAGAATAGTTTTTTTTTCTAGCTATGTATTTATGTTCTCTGTACATTTTAAGATTAAATAAATAAATGTTACTTCAAGCAGTCATCTGCTACGTGTTGAGCACTACCTTCTCCTCTCCCATGTCGCAAAACCCTCCCCCTCGACATGCTCGGGGGCTTGGATAAACCCAATACATGAATTACAAAACCTAAGGTCCATGCCTACTCCTCCCCCTCGACATGCTCCAGGGCATGGCTCAAAGCCAACCTAAGGATCATACGACCTGAGGAGACTACCCCTAATGAACACAAAAGCCTTCTATGACCGTGGAGCATGCTTGGTCGAAAAAGATCGCCAGACCTGAGCCCTAGGCTCCATCCTCACGCGCCGGCCTCACGTAAGCCTCCACGGCGAGCCGTGGAGGTCGGTAAGCCACCTCTCCATGAGTAGTGATTAGTGAGGCAAGAAGCAAGACATCATTATCTACAAGACTACCAAGCTCGCACGGACACAAAGCAAAGTGCTTATTAGGGTTCAACAAAATATTTATTTTACAAGACCCGTTTACAAGGCTGGGAGAAGGGGAAGGTATAACTCCTACTTAAAGATTATGTTTCGCCGTCATCACCTTCATAATCCGATTGTCCATCACCTTAGTGGCGGCGTCTTGTACCTCTAGCTCCGGTGGCTGCGAGGTCCTTCTCGGCATCGGGACCAGCCTTGACCTTGGCCATGTCGACATCCGGGTAGTGAGACTTAACTCTCACCAATGCGTACGTAGCCGCCGCCAAGCTTGTCGCCTTCGGTAGAGTCGAAGCTTGTTGGGTGTATCTATAAGGCGGTCCATGATGGATTTCGCTTCCCCTTGTTCGACGAGGCACGGCTATGCAATCCCCCGCATAGCGGCGGCACCCTTCGGGTCGTCCGATTACACCTTGTACCCTGCCATGGTTATTTGGTTATTCTGCAACGACTTCAAGACAGCCTCGAACTCGACCTCAAGGCCTCGACGAGCTCCTGTCTTATAAGCCAGCTTTTGAGATACAGCGTACTCACTGTCGGGGCTTCCTTCATCGTCCACTTGAGCTCTTCTCCCCAGCCTTGGACTCCCGGAGCCTCACCTCCAAGCTCCGAACCTTCTCCTTGGTATTCTTCAAGGCGGTGTTGAGATCCTCCTCGCGGTTGCGGAAGCCTACGAGACGACACAAATTAGCGCTCCACAAAAACAGCTCTCACAATGAGACCATCAATACGACGACTCGACCTACCAATGGACAAAGTGTTGAACTACGCAGTAGCCTTTGTGGCCTTGCGCTTTTCCTCGGCAAGCTCGTCCTCGAGCTTCTTCTTTTCGGTGGCCGCCGCCTCACCGACCCGCTTGAGCTCTTGCTCAAGGTCGGTGATCCGTTGCTCCCTCTCCGTTGCATTCTTTAGAAGGTCGACCCGGCTTTTCACCTGCCTCGCTAAGGATCGCCACGGTACAAGCAAGCTCGTTAGCGAGCGCTCCGAAAAAACTTCAACAGGACAACTATGTCGAAAAAGCAAACTTACCATCAACACATGGTTGATGGTCACAATGCCGGTCCGCGGGGCTCGCATGTCCTCGTTGTATTCAAAAATATCATCCCGACAAGGGGTGCCATTCCAATTAATTTCCCGTCGCGGTAACCTCGGACTTGAAGAAGAAGATTCGGTTACTGTCCGCCGCATGTGCCCGGACCTTTTGGCGCCCCCGATCAATCCGAGGCTGATCGTTCGGCGGGTCCTCACCCCCGGCGGAGCCTTGCACCGATGGGGTCGACATCAATAATTCTTGGGGAGGTCGTCACCCCGACGTCCACAACGAAGTCCCTTCCCCCACTTCAACATCGCGAGGAGGGCTCACCACCCTTGTATCCTCAACCGGCGGAGAAGCCTCCCTACTCTCGAGCTGCTCCGCACGGCGGAGTGGTCGCTCCGTGCATCATCGGCAAGAGTCTCCCCCACGACCTTTAGGTCGACCAACCTCGTGCAAAATTAAGAAGTCGGGGTGACTAGGTCATCCTACGGCACCACCGCCGACTTGCAAGGCAACATCACATTAAAAACAAGCATTCCACCTGCAAGCCAAAAAGAATAAGTTTTCAAGATTTAACCTTGAAGAAACCGGAATTTGAAGCTTCGACCTAAAAGGCCGAGGCTTAAGCCCTGCAGAATCTTTGCCCGTGTGGCCGTAGGAGTCCGTTGTGCATCCAACCCATGACGCGAGCATCCTCCGACATCTTTTCCACCAATTCTCATTGCCTCTTGGCGACAGGACTTTCTGGCCTCCTCACCGGCCGAGTTGCCTCAGCGGCGGCTCCTCCTATTCCTCTTCCGATTCGACCTCCCTCAATCGGGGTGTTGGAATCGTTGGCGTCACAACCGCCGGAGGGGAAGTCCCCTTCCCCGTTCCTCTTCTTTTTTTCTTTGCGGCCTTCACCGCGAAATGGCAACGAGCAATGGCCGAAGTTGATTGCTTCCCCACCGCCGACATAGTCCTACACCGGGACTTCGCGGCGCCGCTAGCATCCGGGCTCTGTCCCGACATCACCATCTCCGACCTCATCGCCGGTGTCCTCGTCACCCTCCACCGACGAGTCGGACTCGTAAAACTCCGTGCAGACGACCCTGCCGGAGGCTTATACTTATTCGACCTAAGTTTCCTCCGTGTCTTGCTCACCCTCGGGAAGAGGCGTGGGACACCACATCCGAAGCTCGCGCTCCCCGCAAACAGAGATGATCAAGAAGTTTACACTACCTAAAAACAACAATGAGCCGGGTAAAACGACCAACGGACGGATCTCGGGATCTTACCGGGTCGCCCGGACTTTTCGGCGAGTGTGCCTTAGGGCACTTCTTCACCTTCACTTTCCCCGCAGTAGATCCGGGACACTGCGGCCGCCATCTCCTCCTTGGAGACCTTGCGATTAACATTACTCGTGGGGTCCGACTACCCCTAGTACTCATATGCGGGTGAACCCGATCCTTGATCGGCCGGATCATCCGCCGAGCGAACGACCTAGCGACTGCGGCTCCCGTCACCCCCAATCTCTTCATGTCATTGACAAGCTCCAGGACCCCCTTTAGGTCCCCGAGACCACGGGACGACAACCATAAGTCCCACTCATTTATTTTCAATAGCTTATGTCCAGTACGACGTGGAAGCCCGGTAAGTTGATCTACAATATAAAACCATGAAGGACCGATACAGCGAACCGGAGAGGGGGGGGGAGTGAATGGGAGCCGATAAAAATTCTTCTCGAAGGAGATGAAAACTCCAACAAGACGAACACGGCTTCCAACACATGTCTCCGACTCACTACCCAAGTTGGCCAAGCCCACGTAGCCACTGGAGTGCCACTGGACCTAGGAACCAACACACGCAGCCTTCCGACTCGAGAATGCAGCGGAAAAACAAACCCCGAGTCTACAGACCCACAACGGTCAGACCGGTGAGCACCACCGGTCAGACCGGTCCCTGCTGGTGAAACTGAGCAACTTTCACTAAGTGGCTCTACACCGGTCAGACCGGTGAGACACACCGGTCAGACCGATGGCAGCCTGAAAGCCCCCAAGGCACCAAACAGGCCAACCGACCACCAAACGGACCCAAACTCGAAACAGCAGCAACACGGGACAACAACGAACACACCAAGACGTTCACTCGAGCAAAAACCCAAAAGGGCTCGCACCGGTCAGACCGGTCAAGAGCACCGATCGAGCCGGTGTAGCACAGGCGACTCGGGATGAACAAAGACACCGCGGGTCAACTCCCCCAAATCCAAATCTCGATCTCCCGAATCGCTCCACGGACTTGAACAAGACTTTGGGGATATCAAGTAACACCTCATGAGGAGTCCATAGCCAAGTTTAATCCCACCAAATCTCGTCCAAAAAGGAGGAATCGAAGAAATCCCGCCGAAAGCACTTCCAACCCAAGAACTCAAGAAAACCCCAAAATCGTGCACTTTTACTCACGGATTTGGGAGGGGAGTCACAGGCCAAAGAACCATGAAGGGTTCCCACAAATTTCCCCCATCAAATCCCCAAGAGAAAAGCCCGAAAAACACCCCAAAGAAATCACGAAGAGAGGGCTCCGAAAATCACCACCAAGAACAACGGGAAACACACATCCAAACCTTGAAGAACCACGCCGAATCATCTATACATGAAACAAAGGTTCGTACAAGGTCTAGCAAGCCGCCCGATCATCCATCCCTCTCTACATGATCTCTCCGTGAAGCTCTCGTGCTAGTCCTAAGGAAAACCTAGAGAAAATAGGTGGAAAATAGGAAAACTAATGAGCTAGGGTTCCAAGAGTTGGCTGCCATCCTCTCACCTCTTGGGTTATATGGAGGCAATCGAATGTCCAAAATGCCCTTCTCTAACAACTAGGGATACAAGCCCCTCAAGGGCGGATTTGGAATTCTTGATGTCTTCACCATCGGACGGATGCCGGCGACCGCACCCCGCTCGTCGGTGCGGAATATGGTCCCGACAACGACCAGTAGATAGCGCCGAGGTCTATCCCTCAATGGTCGATGCTAAGCAACAAGTGACACGGGGGTTTTTATCCTGGTTCCCGCCGGGGGGGCCGTACGTCCCGACAGGGGTGTGCTCACGGCACTATATTACTCAGCCACCGGGTGCCTGTAGTGGGACTGCTACAAGCAAGGCGGGAGAGGAAGCGTGGCTTCCAAGTCCACAGGTGAAGTGGGCGAAGATATTGTGGGAGAGTTGGAGAGTGAGTGCGTGGTGTGCTCTTGTCGGGATGAGTCCGTATGGGTGCGCTCTGTCCTCCCCGCGGGCGGGGGGTCCGTCCCCCTTTTATAGATCAAGGGAGAGGCGAATTACATGCATGCCGCGCTATCTAGCTACGTGGAGAAGCACGACGTGCTACGCCGTAGAGTGGGCGGCTGTCCGGGCGATCCTTGCAGCGATCTGGTCATCATGGCCTGACTTGTACCCGAACAGTGGCGGTTCGAGGGTAGGAGAGCAGCGGATGGCGGTGATGTCCTCTGATAGGCTCGAGGGAGGTGTTGATGCGGGCCCGTACGGAGTACAGGAGTAGGCAGAACGGCGTTCCTTCCCGACGCGCTTCACGGGCCGGAGTCGTTGCTATAGGGCCGGCGTGCGCACCGCACGCGCGGGTACGGCGGTACCTCCCTAGGAGATATTTCCAAGAGCGATGCGATGGCCGGTAGCAAATACGTAGCCATGGCAATGTGATTCAAGGTTGGCTCGTGGCTTTACCACAAAAGATGAATCTGCATGGCACATCTTCGAGATGCTCACGGATTCAACTTCACCCAGGGGGCCATCTTTCATATGATTCTGGATATATGAATTATATCCACTTCCTATCTTCACTCCTTGCTGCCTAGTGGAGCCTTTGTATTCCCAGGGGTACACGGATCCTGAAATGTCAAGGCCGGTGATCATGTACACATCGGCCAGAGTTGGGGACATTGGGCCATGACCAAAGAGGAAAGCGTTGACGCCATTTGACCGAAGTGGCGGTATTTATCAGAGGATCTTCATTCTTTGGGTTTCGGCCAAAGATAATTCCAAGCATTGAGCAATACGGAGATTTGTCCAATTTTTGGTTTTGGCGGTATCGCAAGTACCCTCTTATACCAGTTTCGCCAGCCTGCGATTGGGGGCAAAGGCCAGTTCTTGAAAGCATCTTGCCACAGAGGAGGCCTTGATAAAGCCGCTTTGGAGGGGATTCTCTTGGATTCGAAAATTTTGCGATGAACTCGCGGGAATCTAAGTTCCCACGAGGTCCCCGAGAAATATAATGTTGAGTTGACTTCGGTGTGAATCAAAAGCTCGGTTGAAAGCTCCTATCGGGGAAGAGACGAAGGGAGAAATGCGAGGTACGTCGAAAAGGGCAATGCCGAATGAAACTTACGGGGATGAAATTTACCTGAGCAGCATGATTTTGACCCGCCATTGAAGATTTGAGCTTGGGGAAAAGGTGACCTAGGGTTTGGATCTGGACGGAGACTCCGATGGAGTGCGGGGAGAAAGAATAGGTGTTGAACAGTTTTGACTTGAAGACGTTGGCAATTGGAGTCAATTTCGGAATAAAATCACTTTTATCCCGTAATTGAAGGGGCATATGTTAACATAGGGGTGGTACGAAGGGGTCGATTTGTGGGCCTAACTTGGTAAAAAATCCCGTCCAGAGAAAGAAGGTTTCTTCAAAAAGATTCGGCAGAGATGCTCGCGGTCGAGTTTTGCTTCGGGTCGGCAAGGGAGTGATTGCGGATTTCGCGGGGATTGCATGGTGACGTGGCCGTGGAAGGGACGAATGGATGGATAAGCATTCGCATTTAGGCGTTGAGTTTAGGTATCAAATATTGTGCTGCGTAGTCCACCGGGAGTCATGCCACGACGGAATGTAAATATGAACCCTGGATGTATGTAATTGTATTCGCACATTTTCATAACAAACTAGGCTTTACGCTGGCCTTCGAGTCCTCTAGTCGTGTCGTCGAGTTCTTCGAGAGGGTTCATCGATCCGTTGACCTCCGTAAGTACCGGCAACCTTGTATCATGTCTAGTATCATGTGGTGGATTTAGATCGTGATGCAAGTAGTCTTGTTACCATGCTTAGTATCATGCGGCGGATTAACTTGTTTGGTTTCATGCTCGACGGGTTTTAAAGTACCTAGACATGCGGTAGACTAGTGCTTTGGGCCTACGCACGCTTCTTGTTCATTACATATTTGTAATCATGCTTTACTTCATTTATTGTTTATTGTTATTTATTCTCGAGGGATCGGTCACGATCTTGTGCATGGGCAATATCATTTAAATAAAGACCGATCTATCGTCATGCGTACATCATCCTTTCGGCTATGTTACGATTTTATGCCTTAAAGCTCCCGAAATGGTTTCTAATGTTTGTTGGCGAGATAAAAGCTTCTCATAGCTATACGTCATCTTACATGGCTTTCTAGCCGCAAATATAGAAAGCATGCGGCGGTACCACCGTAGGTTCGCTTTGGCATCTAACTACGTTACCCTTTGTTAATTTCGGGAAAAATTAGTGGCACGCTTTCGTGTATACGTTCGCGTGTTAAGCTAGCTTGTTTGGCTTGTTGTGTGCTTGATGCAGGGTGCGAATTTTGCGTCAACACACTTCTTGGAACATGGGTGGGACCATTCGATTCGATGCGGGTACGAGATAGGTGACGTTATGGACGTCACGGGTCCAACCGAACTATCTCCGGAGCAACTACAACGGCCAGAAAGACGCTGCGACCAATTCCGGATGAAGTGCTTGATGTCGTTCGCCATGAACGACGGCATCCCATACCTTAAAAATGAGATGCCCGGGTTGTTGCGGGCGTACGATATCCACGGCTTGTTCAAGAAAGAAGAAGCTGCGCGGGCTTTTAGATCTTGTAGAAGGTTGTGTTGGGTAGGCATCACACAACTTTCTAGGGCATGTTTAAGCGGTGGCGGCGTGTTCGGCCCAGGCATGGAAAAAGGTGTTTAGTCGAGTATCCCTCGCCATATTCGCCGGAAGCGTTGGGCCGAGTTCTGCTCGGTAACGGAGCTCAACCGCCTTGCGGAGCCCGGCCGATCTGACCTCCTCCACAAAGCGTTCGAGGCCAGCCGTCCGACCTCCTCCACACGGCGGGAAGTCGGCGGCCAATGCAAGCTCCTACGAGTCGCGGGGGGCCGGCCCGGTCCGAGTCACATCTACAAGCAACACGGAGTCAACCGTTCAACGGCCGAACCCATATCGGCCTACATATCGGGATGGCGTTCGGTTCGTACGGGTGCCGCCCAGTCTTACAAGATAGCTCCAGCCGGTAATAGGGTGCGAAGAGCATGTACGGTGGAGGTTACCACCGAGGTCATGGACTATGGCACTATTGACGCTCTCCCAAATCCACGGGTACGGTACGAGTGGGGAATGCAAGACGATGACATTCTGGTGCAGAAAATTGCCGATCTGATGCAAAATCAATTCGGCCTTAAACCTAAAATTCAAGGACCAGCTTATACACCTCCCTTCCCAGAGTGGTACTACAGGGTGATCTTGCCGCCAAGTGTAAAGCCTCCTACGGAGTTTACAAAGTTCTCTGGGCAAGACGATACAAGCACAGTGGAGCATATTGCTCGGTATCTGATGCAGCTTGGAGAAGCTTCGTGCCCGACGAGGCGTTTAGGGTTAGGTATTTCCCTCTGTCGTTGACGCGGGCTCGGCATTCCAATGGTTTACTTCTTTGCCTCCTCAGTCAGTTGGCACATGGAGGGAGCTAGAGCAAAAGTTCCATGCCCATTACTTTAGTGGTAGCACGGAAAGAAGGCTGATTGACGACCACCTTAAAACGGAGGCACAATGAGACGCCTGCGGAGATTCCTCGAAGGTTCGGGAAGTCAAGGGCATGTGCTTTTCTTTGACTCTCTGGGATGATCGGTAGGTGATATGGCCGTTGCGGAATATTCTTGCATTTGTATAGAGAAGTTGTTTGGCATGGAATTGACAACTAAGTCAATTGTCTCGAAAGGAAGCTGTCAGCGATGAGCAACTGACTATGAGATCAAGAAGGACACCAGGTTGCCAGCACCCGACATAGCTAACATCTACAGCGAGTTCCTTGAGAAGGTGACCCGGAGTGAAGATTTTTATGATGGCGAGGAAGTGGCCGCCGGCGGGAACCTGTGGGGCAAGGACCCTTTGACTGTGAACCAGTGGTGGATCAAGCAAACTAAGGGCACGTATGACTTCGATGTCACCAAAGCTGCCTGAGGGGCATTCTACGCTTCGGCTCGATGGGGTTAAAGAGAAACATTACTGCGGTTTTCATGACAGAAACTCTCACACCATCAACGATTGCAGGGTCTTCAGGATGAGGATCCAAAAGGCTATCCAGGAGGGACACCTGAAATTTGACAACAAGATGAATCTGGATGGCCATCCTTTCCCTCAAAACATGGTTGGCTTTTCTGTCAATATGGTCACTAATGAGGAGAAGGGGAAGACAAAGGTCCTGACTTCAGCTAGAGTAAAACAGGGTGGATCAGTGGATCCCACACGGCAAGTGATGCTGGAGCAAGTCCACGGGGAAGCTCCCCGCGTCCTCAAGAGCCATGTTGAAGTTGGGGAATCATCCAGGACAAATCCCAGGGTTACCACGCGCATCCTCCTCAACAAATGGCAGCATCAGTAGGAGAAAGAACGCTACTAGAGGCGAAGACACAAGGAGGAGAGGCGCAGGTTTGAAGAAAAGGCGCGCAGGAAAGAACTGGAACAGTACACACGAGAGCAGGAGCATGCACATTGGGGTGGGCATTCTTCGGACCTTTCTTTGGAGCGAGGAGCGAAGCTCCCCACGCGAGAGCGCACAGTGCGGTGACAAGTACTGCGAATACGAATGAGACGGTCAATCGCCGATCCGTCCACGAGAGGAGTGGAAGGATGCATCTTAATAATGATCGGCGTCTAAAAGAATTGAGGTCATTGATCACGAGGAAACGGCAAGGCGACCAAAGATGGGCCGATCAAGAAGAAGAGGAACACGAGTACATGCGGCAAGAAGGACGGTGGTGCCGAAAACGGAAAAAGCCAAAGAGAAAGAGTTCGAGCGCTTGAGCCGGGGGAATTGAAGCACGCGGGGATCGAGGAGAAAGCAAGTATGGGCGCCCGAAAAGCGGAAGGATCGGGTCGTTCGGCTCCGGCGTGCATGGTATACTTTTTGCCGAATGAGTTCATGGCTCCCGCTAACCAAGTTGTGCAGGAGGAAACGTCCCTAGATATCAATGATGATGAACATCTTGGGGGATTGATGGCATAACTGGTATTGGCCAAGCAGGCCACCTTCGACAAGCCGGCCAAAAATCGACACATGAGGTCGTTGTACTTGAAGGGACACGTCAATGGCAAGCCATTGACCAAGATGTTCGTTGATGGCGGAGCTGCGGTCAACATGATGCCGTACACTACTTTCAGGAAGCTTGGCATGGGCCCCGGGGATTTGACGCCAACGAGTATAATTACGAATGATTTCTTTAAAATCCTTCGGATACCAAGGGCTGCGTGCACGTGGACTTGATGATTGGGTCAAAGACATTGCTCACGACCTTCTTTGTCATCGATGGCAAAGGAGCTTATAGCCTTCTTGCTTGGGCGGGAGGCGGATCCCATGCCAGGCTATTACATCCCATCTACCATGCATCAGCTCATTGATGGGTAGATGACGATATTGAAGTGCTCCAAGCGAGATGTTTCGGTGAGCGTTGCAAACGTTGAACCGGCTTTACGGGAATATCAAGGCATCGATTGTTTCTCGAAGGGAAAAACCGGGGTGAAGGTCATTGAACACAATCGCGGTGATCAACGGCCGATTCAAGCAGTCGGCTCTTATAGTAATTTTTAATGGCCAATCCAGTTGATGGAACTGATGGAATGTTAGGGCGAGGATTCATGTCGGCTGACAAACTAGAGGAGGTTCATATTGGAAACGGTGACAAGCCAAGGCCGACATTTATCAGTGCTAACTTGGAGTCAGGTTTCAGAGAAAAATTAATCAAGTTTTTAATAGAATACAAAGATTGTTTCGCTTGGGATTATTCGGAGATGCCTGGTTTAGATCGTTTATTGTTGAGCATCGGTTGCCAATTAAGCCTTGTTTTAGACCTTATAAGCAACACTCCGGAAAATGCATAAAGGATGAAGTATTGGCTGACGTGAAGAAGGAAGTTGAGAGATTACTTAATGCGAACTTCATTCAGCCATGCTGGTATGCGGAGTGGATCTCAAACATCGTCCCTGTCTACAAGAAAAATGGGAGGATGAGGGTTTGCATAGATTTCAGAGATTTGAACAGAGCTACTCCTATGGATGGATACCCAATGCACAGTTCTTTGATTTATTGGTTGATGCTGCTGCTGGACATAAGGTTATCAGTTTTATGGATGGTAATGCAGGGTACAACCAAATTTTCATGGCAATAGAAGATATATCGAAGACAGCCTTCAGATGTCCTGGTCACATAGGCCTATTTGAGTGGATAGTCATGACATTGGGGTTGAAAATGCCGGTGCAACTTATCAACGAGCCATGAATTATATCTTTCATGAGTTGATCGGCAAAATTGTTGAAATTTACATTGATGATGTCATGATCAAATCTGTGAATCATGGCTCACATTTGGAGGATGTAAAGAGAACCCTGGAGTGCACCCGAAAGCATGGATTGAAGATGAATCCAAACAAGTGTGCCTTTGGGGTATCAGCTGGAGAATTCTTGGGATTCTTGGTACACGAAGGAGGGATCGAAGTTGGCAAGAAAAGCATGAAAGCTATTGATGAAGTTGTTCCTCCAACCAATCTCAAGGAGTTGCAATCACTGCTTGGCAAGATCAATTTTGTGAGAAGGTTCATTTCAAATCTATCGCAAAAGATTTTGCCCTTTTCTCGGTATTGAAGCTCAAGAAGGACCGAAGTTCATGGGGCCGACGAACAGCAAAGGCTTTTGATGAAATTAGCGGTACATGAAGGAACCACGATGCTGGTGCCTCCATAACTTGAAGCCTTTCAAGTTGTACGTGGCGGCCGATACCCAAACCATTGGATCGGCCCTTATACAGGAATTTGAAGAAAAGGAGCGGGGGAGTAGCGTACGCGGCGAAGTACTTGATCTGAGACCGAGGTATTCGGTACCCCGAGAGAAGGCATGCTTATGTGTGTACTACTCGTGTACAAAGTTTCGGCACTACTTGTTGAATGTCGAATGCATTGTATACTCAAAGTTTGATGTAATAAAACATATGTTATCTATGCCAATTTTGAATGGAAGGATTGGCAAGTCAATCTTAGCTTTATCTGAGTTTGAGTGGAAGTTCGAATCAGCAAAAGCTATAAAAGGTCAGATTATTGCCGATTTTATAACTGAGCATCGTGATCCATCGATTGATTTGCTTGAAATTATTCCTTGGGCTTTGTTCTTTGATGCATCGTCATGTGGTAAAGGTGGGGGACTAGGGATTTTATTGATTTCACCCAGATGTGAGATGTTTGAGTTTGCTATCCCTATCCAGCCTACTGTCACAAACAATCAAGCTGAGTACGAGGCATTGCTTAGAGGGCTTGATATTTGAAAGAGCGGGAATTTTGTTCGAGTTGAGATTTATGAGAGTTCGGAGGCTGGTTATAAAGCGATTGGAACGAACAATATGAGTGCAAAAGTGATGCCCTGAGGAATTACTACGAGGAATGCGAGGAAATCTTAAAGAGTTTTCAGTTAGTAATTCTACAACATATTCCTAGAAAACACAATGAAGAGGCAAACAGGTTGGCTCAAAGTGCTTCAGGTTGTAGAGAAAATCAAGAAGCGTTTGCCATGGAGGTGTGCGCTTTCGAAGGGGATCTCGCTGAAGATGATTGGAGAAAGGAAATTGTTGATTATCTGGAAGATCCATACCGAAAAGTTTCTAGGAAGCTCAGGTATAAAGCCATAAAATTTGTTCTTCTGGATGGAAGTCTATTTTACAAATCATTGGATGGGGTAGTGCGATCACGGGTCCGGAAGAAGCAAAGAAAATGATGAGTGAGGTGCATGATGGGCTATGTGGAGCACATCAATCGGCCTATCGTATGAAATGGGTTATTAGGCAAGGCATTTGGATGTTTTTGGCCGACGATGTTGGAATATTGCTTTGAGTATTACAGGGATGTCGGGATTGTCGGAAGTTTGGAAATATTCAAAGGGTTCCGGCGTCGGCCATGAATCCAATTATCAAGCCATGGCCATTCGGAGAATTTGAGGTATAGATTTGATTGGCCAAATTAACCCACCATCTAACTTAGGGGCATAAGTTTGTGCTTTTGGCAATGTTGATTACTTCACCAAATGGGTTGAGGCCATTCCATCGAAGAAAGTAACATCGGAGAACATGGTTGAGTTTGTTAAAGAACACATCATCTATAGGTTTTGAATTCCTCAAGCAATCACCACTTTGATCAGGAGCGAGTTTGTGTCACAGGAGTTCGCCGAAAGCATAGAGTCAAATTGTTTAATTCTTCTCCTTATTATACCCAAGCTAATGGACAAGCGAGAGGCTTCTAACAAGATCGTGATCAAGCTTATACAAAAGAAGATCGACCGAAGCCGAAGAGGTGGCATTTGGTACTCGGTAAAGCTTTATGGGCTTACTTCGAATGGCTCCTCACGGGCCTACAAAGACTTCTCCTTATGAATTGGTTTTACGGAGCACCATCTTTGTTTTGCCTTGGGAAATGCGATCGGATTCTGAGAGTGGTTTTACAAAAGGACTTAAGCTCAAAGATTATAGTGGCTTGATGATGGATGAGTTAGAAGATTTGCATATGATTCGTCTTAGAGCCACGGAAAACATTGAAAAGAACAAGGCACGAGTTGCTAAATATTACAACAAGAAAGTAAAGGTTAGGCAATTTGCCGAGAAAGAGATTTGGTTTGGAAAGCATTACTGATTGGAACCAAGTACGGTGCATTCGGCAAATGGTCCCCAGCTGGGAAGGACCTTTTCGGGTAGTCGGATGTGTGCACAGTAGTAACACATGTTAAAAACTTTACTAGGAGAGGAATTTTTTGCTGCAATAAACAGAAGATATTTAAAGAAATATTATCCTAGTATTGAAGTTGATCATTGATCATAAGCACCAGGGTTACAAGCATTTGGGACAGAGATAGCCGGCGTTCAAGAAAGGAGCCACCTCTAGAACAAAAAATCCTGAATAGTGAAATGGCCAATACTATGATGTATTGCCCTTAGCACGAAGATACATAACATTACAGATGTTTCTTGCATGTTTTTATTTAACAATCCAGCTGCTCAGGATTAAAAGGGGGTGGAAAACGGCCTGGCAGGCGAAAGTATGCTTCCAATCCTTTTTTCTTTGGCTAACCCGGCTCCTCCCTCCAAGTTGTTCCCGAGGACCACCGTGACGGCAACTTGGAAGCTTCGTGGATGGCCAGGTGGCTGCGGCCTCCATCGAGTTGTCCCAAGCGGCTTTCGGATTCTTGTACCTGTCAGAAACATCTAAGACAGAAGAATAGTTGTTAGAAATAGAGATCTGAGCTCGAGCATGGAGTGAAAATAAAGATGGAGTTTTACCTCCTACTAATGCCTCCAAGGTCATGCGACATTCGCGTTCGGCATGGCAGCGAGCGGTGATGTCTCGCAGATCATGCTCCAGATGCCGAACGCGGCGGCGCAACTGGTGGTTGATCCTCGATTACCGGCGTGGCGTCCTCTGCTTCAAGGGAGGAGTCGGAGGATATGCTCAGGCGTTCCTTCGGTCCCAAGGATTTCTTCAGGAAGAAGATCGATGCTGGAAAAAACAAGAAGGGGTAAACACAATATTGCATACGAGAGCAATAAGCAGGTTAAAAGAAAATTCACTCTCGAATGGGGCGCTTCTTTGGTGGGGTGCTGTCCTCCTTGATGGGTTGCTTTCCTTTGTCCATGGCCTTGGAGTTTTCTCTTCTGGAGCGAGGGGGAGAAGATGTGAAGTGATAGATGAGTGTGCGAGTGGATTTGCGAGGGCATCGAGCTATTTTATTGAGCGAGAGAGCGCATTGGGAGTGATGTACGGTTGGCGTACGTTATTGGAATACCAGCGACGGGGTTTTCTCCCCGAATGCGAGGGGTTTTCATTGAACAGTGCTTATGGATTCCCAAATTGAGGATTTTCTGCGGATTTTGCGCCAAGGGGCACTTATTTTCGCGTGTTCAGCTCAAGCAAAATTCCCGAATGCATTTAAGAAGAATAAGGCTCGCAGTTGCAAACTCAAGGGAATGATCACAATACAAGCATGGAAATTGAAATTCTTTATTTATTGCCGAAGATCAAACACCAATCTAATCGAAAAGCCTGTTTAGCACAGACTTGGGATGAGTGAGTTCAGAAATGGCATCGCCGTGGCCATCGAGGCGCTCCAAGATGACTTCGATCTTGTCGAGTCTTCTGGTGCGCCGCCCCGGAAGCCGCGCGGCTGGATCGAGTAGTCGACGCAGGTATGCGTCGCCATGGCAGCCAAGCCCAGGGTGGTGCCAAGGCGGATGCCACGGACGGCTACCCCGCGTCACGCGGTCTTCCGAGGGCGCTCACGCTGGCGTGTCGCCGGGAGCGTTCACCTTGTCGGTCAAGCGCTACCGGCATTTTCGGTGGTCAAGTTCGACGTCGTGGGGCAAGGTGCAAGACGTTAGTGATTAGTATCAAAGGCCGAATTGGATTGGGGAGTAATCTAAGAGATGTACGTGATGGTTGCCGGCACACAACGCATTTGGTCCTCCCACTCAAGTTCGGTGATGCCGGCCTTCTTGGAGACATCACTCCGGCTTGCGGCTTGGGCCACCTCGAGCTCCGCCTTGAAGCGGAGGGGTGTCGAGCTCACCGTAGGGCACGGGGGAGTAGTGGTTCGACTCCGAGGAGTCGTCCGGCAGAGGCTGATTCATGGTCGGCGCAGGGGCCGGGTTCCAGTGGATGAGCCTGGAACAGAGAAGATCGTCAGGAACAAAGGAAAAAATCTGGAAGGAATCATAAGGGAAGGTGGTGATCACATTGCCTCGACGCGCGGCGCGGCCTTCCGCCTCATCGGCGACGCGGCGCCTGTTGCTGCTACCCGCCATGGGTTCTTGGGGCCGCGCAGGTGATTGGAAAGGCAAGCTTGAATTGGCAAAGATTTGAAGGCTAAAGGCTTGGTGAAATAAGCTGGGGGCACCTACGGTTTTATTTATAGGCCTGATGAGAAGATCGTGGCCTTGGATCGTGGTGCATATCCCGAGAAACTTGGAAGGTGGAGAGGTTTCCTTAACCGATTCGCCGTCGGGTCGTTGGAATTCAAGGTTTGAGTGATATTCGGTTGGGCGGCTCGGGTTGAGTTGCGGTCGGAGTCTTTGATCGGGTGTAGCACTATTTGACGGGTTAGTTACCCAGAATGGATCGTTCGGAGTTGCAATCAAAGTCATGCGAGAGAAAGGAAAATGAAGTTTATAAAAGGCAAATGTTACAAGGACGATTAATTCGGTTATACATTGCTCGGTACAACTAAATGTTCAAGTACTTTGCAATTACATTAGAGGCATTTGATATTGTACGATTAATGTTCTTCATGAACACGATAATCTCTGCGAGTGTTGGACGAGACCGGTGAGCTGCACCTCGAACTGATTTGCTTCGGTTATGGCTGATGATGTTTCCTTTTAGGTTTTCTCTATCGATCCCGGGGAGCTAGGCTATCTTCTTTTTCGTCGACTTCTATTTCGAGTGAAAAGATTCTTGACTCTTGTTTCTCGGCGCGGTCTTTACGGCAATTTTCAATTTGAAGGCTTGATTGCAGATTGGTCAACATTTCCTTGTGGTCTCGGTTTGGGTTTGTGCTCCCTTCGCAGCTTGTTCAGCGTTGGCTTTCTTTGGCTCAATGGCTGGTCGGGAGGATTGGCTTTTCAAGGCTCGCCTTATTACCACATAATGGATATCCATACCTAAGATATGCTGCAAGGAAGCTTTGATGTCTTCAGGGAGCTCTTGATTTATGGGTTCAAGCATTTCCTCGAAGTGATCAACATTTCTAATTTGATCTCGGGCATCCTTTTGCAGCCAAGCAAAGATTTCTTTGAGCCTTGCCGGAATTTCCTCTGGTAGAGCCTGATTTGGAGATCCTCCATCTCCTGTTTCGGCAGCTGGATCATTCACCACAAATGAGCTCGATGGTGATGAAGTTTGATCACGAAAGAAAGATTGTCGGGTTAGGAATGGTTTATTAAAAGAGATAACGAGGAGTTGGGTGCATGCTCTTGCCTCATGCACAGTTCCTTCGAAGCCCGGGTCAAGGACTTGTTTAGGTTCAGGGGGAATTTCTTAGGCAATTGGAAGGAGTTTGGGGAGTTCTTGGTAAAGTTTGAGCTCTACTTGACGAGAGGGCGTGCAGATCCTCGGCAAATTTGAGGCTTAGGCCGAGGGTGAAGGTGGATTTATCTTTGTTAAGACTGGGATTTCTACTTGGCCAAGGGGAGATTGAACAACCCTTGGGGGGCTTGAAGCTTTTGGTTTAACTCATGGGTTCATTTACGAGTAGAGAGTTTGGCATACCTTGAGAAGGGGGTATTTGGGTCACGATGAAGATAAGGTCTCTACTTGAGCAGAAGATGGTTCAGTGTGACGCCCCAGGTTTCTAATTAACGTCATTAGCGTTAACAAGCGGATTAGTAGTCAAACCGGCAGCAATGGTCAAACCTAGGTCAACCTGGGTCATCACCCGAAAACCTCGCCAATGAACCCTAATGAACCCCTTGACCAAGCCTACACACACCCGTGGTCAACCCATGGTCAAAGACACGGTCAAACCCCGCTTAACCGTTGACGTCAGCGAGTGTCATCCGGAACTTTTGCCGCGTTCTCCAAAATTCACCTAAACACTTCAAAATCTACCTTTATGAAAGTTGTCCGTCTCGTTGAGGGACACAACTTTCGTGTAGATTGGCATTTCGAATTTTGGGTGGAAATTAGCGAAAAACTCGTCGGCGCGGTACCTCACATTTTCGAACGGGCCGACATACAATGTGTCAACACCAAAATTTGGTAAGGAGTCTGACATGTGGGTCCGGTTCGATAAAGAGTCCGTTTGGTGGAAGGAAGGATATTTTTAGAGATATTCGGCAAGAGATGCGGTCGGCTATACGCTCCGGTTCGGCAAGGAACGGTAAGTGATTTTGCGGGATTGGATGGTGACGTGGCTCAATCGGGGAGGACGAATGGATGGATGGCGATCAAGCTTAGAGATAAGTTAGGCAACGAATCCATTCGAGGTTGTACTTGACAGGGTATAAATATGACCCCTGAATGTATGTAAAAAAAGGGACAATCATTCTTCAATACACATCGGCCTTACGCCAAACCCTAAAGTCCTTTTGTCGTGTCGTCGAGTTCTTCGAGAGACGATCGATCCCGTCGACCTCGGTAATTGCCGACAACCTTGGCTATGTCTGGTATCATGCGGTGGATTTAGATCGGTCGTAGTCTTGTTACCATGCTTCGTGTCATGCGGTAGATTCGACTTGGTTCAAGGGTTTCTTGTTAGGTCATGAGCCATCTTCCCGGTGGGCTAAGATCTAGCTTGAAGCTAGTTATAGGCTGTTGGATTACGGCAAGATCCAATAGATTCATTAAGTTACCCTGTGTTACTTCGAGTTTTACTTTATGTTTAGATTCGTGTAACCGTTTGCCCAATCTAAATGGGTTTGGATCGGCTACCTTCCTTTTGTGATCTGTATGGGTAGATTTCATGTTTTTAATACGTGGATCTTGTGCCTTAGAATGTGGCAGACCAGTCTAGGTTGTTACGTGTTGTGGGTTCAAGCTTGCCATTGTTGGTATAAATCTTGGAAAGAGCCGGGTATCATGCGATAGATGCGGGTTTTGGGTAGCTTTAGAGCTAGTCTACATCGGTGGATTAGATTTAGATCAACTTTGATAGATTTATCCGTGTGGTAACGTTTGTTCCTTCTTCATGGACCCCGAATCGGTTGTTCAGCCGTATTCGGTTATGTTTTTCCATGAGTAAAACACGTGCGCAATTCATGCTTTAAATAATGCGTGCTTTTAGCTTTCCATGTTTAGATTGTGGTACGATTTCATGCAAGTTGTATCATGCGGTGGATAGATTTGCTTTGGCATCGTACCTGCCGGATCTTTAAGTACCTAGACATGCGGTAGACTAGTGCTTTGGATCTATGCATGCTTGTTTATTACATGCTTACGTTCGCGCTTTACTTCATTCATTTATTTAACATTGTTTTTATGGGATCGGTCATATATCGTGTTTATGTATTGTTGACCGAACAAAGACCGATTGCCATCATGCTTACGTCATCCATTCGGCAGTATTGTTTTTCCTCTTATAAGTTCCCGAGTGGTTTCAATTCTTTGGCAAATAGCTTTTATATAGCTATGTGTCATCTCGTATGGCTTCTTAGCCGTAAATATGGAGCTAATACGATGCACACCGGCAAGTTCCAAGTTTTGGTATTTAACTTCTTTATCTTTTGTTAATTTTCAAAAAAAATTGATTGGCACGTCATCTCTACTCTTTGCGCGTGCGAAACCCGGCTTTCGACTTCTCTGTGTGTTTGGCGCTGGGTGCACTTTTTGCGTCAACACACTTTTTGGCAGGTGGGACCAACGGCGAATAGATCAAGATGCCCGAGGTCCCGCGGACATCATGGACGTCAACACAGAAGACCTATCTCCCGGGCAGCCTTTCCGGGGCATGCATGGACGGTTTCGACGAAGTGTCTCGCGTGTCTTTCAAGAAAAATAGGAGTGGCGTCCCATACTTTAAGAACGAGATGCCCGGTGTTGCGCCGGGGGAGAGCGATGCTACGGTCCAACGGGAGAAGGAGTGCATGCGGGTGTTCCAAGAATCCGCCAGTTACATGTTGAGCAAGCACAACAAGGCTTTCCTCGGTGCGCTCCGGCGGATGATGGTGGCGAGTCTTCGGCCACGGCATGGAACAAGCGTTTAGAAAAGCGCCCGTCCCGGGGGGAGCAACGTAGGCCCCAGGCGAATCAAGCTCTCGGCCCATCGCCGGAGCCGCGGTGCGGCCTCCTCCCCAAAGCAGCGGGAAGTCAAGCTTTCCGACCTCCTCCTGAGGCCGGCCGGGAAACGGTGGATTCGGCCTGTGCGGGCCTCGGGACGGCCAATCCGGCCACACGCGGGGCAGCACGGGTCAACGTACAGCGACGAATCCGCGGAGATATGGCATTCGGCTCGCTTGGGGCCCGGGTCGCTTCGGTCGGAGGATTGCTCCGGCGAACAACGGCTGCCCAGCCGGTTCCGAGCGAAGGGGCACATGCGGCGGGGGGCTACCATGAGGTGGGAAACTATGGGGCATTTGACGCTTTCCCACACCGGGGATACGCGCCGGTGCGCGGGCGCGCAAGAGGACGACGCCTGGCGCGGAAGATGGCCGAATTGATGCAAAATCGGTTCGGCCTCAAGCCAAAAATGCGAGGGACCCGCCTATAAGCCACCGTTCCCCGAGTGGTACTACAACGTGCTCCTTCCGCCAATGGTGAAGCCGCCGACGGAGTTCACGGAATTTTCGGGGCGGGGACGATACAAGCACGGTTGAGCACATCGCTCGTTACCTCATGCGGCTCGGGGAATGCTCGGGCGAGGAAGCATTCGGGGTCCGCTACTTCCCCGCGTCAGCGACGGGTCCCGCATTTCGGTGGTTTTCGTCCCCTACCCCCTCGAGTCGGTTAGCAGATGGAAGGACCTGGAGCGGGAAATTTCACGCTCACTATTTCGGCGGCGGCTCGGAGAAGAAGGCGATCGACCTTGCTACCATGAAGCGAGAGGCATAGCGAGACGCCGCCGGAATTTCTCGGGAGATTCGGGAGGTTAAAGGCATGTGCTTCTCGCTTAACTTGCCGGATGACCGGTTGGGCGACATGGCCGTCGCCGGGATGCTCTAGGCCGTACGCAAGAAATTGTTCGGGATGGAGTTCGAGAACACGGGCCGGCCTATCCACGAAGCTATCAGCGATGAGCAACCGGGCGTACGACTTCAAGAAGGATGCCAAGTTTGGCAAGCGGCATGATGTTCGACATCTACAACCAGTTCTTAGACAAAGGCCGGCACGGTCGAAGACTGCGATGACGAAGCGGATGTGGCCGCGGCGAGAGATCATGTGGGGAAAGGAGCCTTTGACGATGAATCGGCGGGTCAAGCGAGACCAAGGGCACCTACGATTTTGATATCACAAAGGCGCGACAAATTGTTTGAGCTCCTAGTGAAGGAAGGCCGAATCAAGCGCGCCGAGGGGCATTCCATGCTTCGGCCGATGGAGTTAAAGGAAAACGTTACTTTGTGGCTTCCACGACGGGGATTCACACTCCATCAATGATTGCGGGGTCTTCGGGATGAAGATCCGGAAGGCCATCCGGGAGGGTCACCTCAAGTTCGACAACAAAATGAAGGTGGATGGCCACCCCTTCCCCTCGAGAACATGGTGGGCTTTTCGTTAACGTGATAACGCCGAAGAGAAGAAGGGAAAGTCAAGGTCTTAACCTCGACCCGAGGGCTAAACAAGATGGGATGGTGGACCCGAACGCCCAAGTGACTGCGGAGCAGGTGCATGGTGAGGCTCCCCGCATTCTCGGGAGTCACATAGAAATCGGGGAGTCATCCGGAGCTAAGCCAAGGGTGACCACGCGCATCCTCCTAAGCAAGTGGCGGCGCCGAGATGGAGAAGGAGCGCTACCGAAGCGCGGGCGGGGAGGAGAGGCGTAGGGCGAGGAAGAAGCGCGCGAAGGGACCGGGAGCAATACACGCACGAGCGGGAGTGCGCGCAGCGCGGGGATGTGCCTTCTTCGGGCATTCTTTGGAATGAAGGTTTGAAGTTGCCCACGTTGAAGAGCGTCTGAATGCGGCGACGGGTATTTTGAGTACGAGCGGGGAGACTGCCAATCGCCGATCCGTCCACGAGAGAATTGGAATGGTCCACCCTAATGGGGATCGGCGACAAAAAATTGAAGTCATTGATCATCCTAGGAAGCGGCGGGCGACCTCGGGTGGTGATCAAGAGGAGGATGAAGATGACTACATACGGCGAGAAGGGGCAATGGTGCCGCCGGCCCCGAGGAGAAGCCGGAAGTGGCGGGTCCGGCGCTTGAGCAACCGCGGCGGGCGAGGCGGTGGGATCGAGACGAGGCGGGTGTGGCGCCCCAAAGATCAACTTTGAAGGATCAAAGCGTTCGGCTCCAACATGCATGGTATACTTTCGCCGAACGAGTTCATGGCTCCTGCTAACCGGGTTGTGCGGGGAGGAAGCGGCCCTAGATGATGAACGAGCCGAGGGGATGATGGCACAAGCGGTGCTGGCCAAGCGAGCAATCTTCGACAAACCGGCCAAGAATCGACATATGAGGCCGCCTGTACTTGAAAGGATACGTTAATGGCAAGCAATTAACAAAGATGTTCGTTGACGGTGGGGCGGCAGTCAACGTAATGCCGTACACCACCTTCAGGAAACTTGGCATGGGCCCGAGCGATCTGACACCTACAAGTATAATCTCGAATGACTTCGCTGGGAACCCTTCAGATACCAAGGGATGCGCGCACGTGGATTTGATGATCGGATCCAAGACGCTGCTCACTACCTTCTTTGTCATCGAAGGCAAGGGGGCCTACAGCCCTGTTGCTTGGGGGGCCCGGATTCATGCCAAGCTGTTGTGTCCCGTCCACCATGCATCAACAGCTTATCCAGTGGGTGGACGATGAGATCGAGGTCGTTCAGGCAGATGACTCCGTGAGCGTAGCGAACATGGAACCAGCTTTCTGGGAGTACCAAGGTATTGATTGCTTCTCGGGGAAAGGGCGGGGAGAAGGTCTGTTGAGCCCGTCGGCGGTGATCAACGGCCGATTCAAGCGATCGGCTCTTATAGCAATTTTTAATGGAGAACCCCGTAGACGGCGCGATGGCAAGTTGGGGCGGGGATTCATGTCGGTGATAAATTAGAAGAGGTTGACATTGGAAATGGTGATAAGCCAAGGCCGACATTAATCGGCGCGGACTTGCGGCGGACTTCGGGGGAGAATTAATTAAGCTTCTCAAGGAATACAAAGATTGCTTCGCACGGGATTATTCGGAGATGCTCGGATTGGATCGTTCTATCGTCGAGCATCGCTTGCCAATCAAATCTGGTTTCAAACCATATAAGCAACCACCCGGAAGATCTACAAAGATGAAGTATTGGCCGATGTGAAGAAGGAAATTGAAAGATTGCTTGATGCAAACTTCGTTCGGCCGTGCGGATATGCGGAGTGGATTTCTAACATCGTCCTTGTTTACAAGAAGAATGGAAAAATGAGGGTGCATAGATTTCGGGGACACGAACGAGCTACTCCGATGGATGGTTACCCCATGCCTATTGCCGATTTGTTGATTGACGCCGAAGCTGGGCACAAAGTCATCAGTTTCATGGATGGTAATTCGGGTTACAACCAAATCTTCTTGGCGATAGAGGACATATCAAAGGCAGCGTTTAGATGTCCTGGTCATATAGGCCTGTTTGAATGGATAGTCATGACGTTCGGGTTAAAGAATGCCGGTGCAACTCATCAACGAGCCATGAATTATATTTTTCACGAGTTGATCGGCAAAATTGTGGAAATCTACATTGATGATGTGGTGATCAAGTCCCTAAGTCATGACACGCATTTGGAAGATGTGAAGAGGACCTTGGAGTGCACCCGAAAGCATGGTTTGAAGATGAATCCAAACAAGTGTGCTTTTGGGGTATCAGCTGGAGAATTCTTGGGGTTTTTGGTCCACGAGGGAGGAAGTGAAGTTGGCAAAAAGAGCATGAAGGCCATTGATGAAGTGGTTCCTCCAACTAACCTCAAGGAGTTGCAGTCAATGCTCGGCAAGATTAATTTCGTAAGAAGATTCATATCAAATTTTTCACGAAGGTCTTGCCATTTTCTCCTTTGTTGAAGTTAAAGAAAGATCGAGAAGTTCACACGGGGCGACGAACAACAAAAGGCTTTCGATGAAATCAAGCGGTACATGAAGGAGCCACCGATCTTTGGTTCCTCCTCGGTGAACAAGCCTTTCAAGTTGTACGTGGCGGCCGATACCCGAACCATTGGATCGGCCCTTATTCAAGAATTTGAGGGAAAGGAGCGGGTACTAGCCTATCTTAGCCGAAAATTACTTGATCTCGAAACCGGAGTATTCGGTCAGAGAAGCTGTGTCTTTGCGTGTACTACTCGTGTACAAAGTTTCAGCACTACAATGCCGAATGCAATCCGTGTATTCCAAGTTTGATGTGATAAAACATATGTTATCTATGCCAATTTTGAACGGCGGGATTGGCAAATGGATCTTGGCTTTATTGGAGTTCGAGTTGAAGTTCGAATCGGCAAAGGCCATCAAAGGTCGGATCATTGCCGATTTTATAATCGAACATCGCGATCCGTCAATTAATTTACTTGAAATTACCCCCCGGGCTTTGTTTTTTGATGGATCGTCATGTGGTAGAGGTGGGGGAGTAGGGATCCTCCTGATTTCGCCTAGAGGTGAGATGTTTGAGTTTGCCATCCCTATACGACCTTTGTCACAAATAACCGAGTGAATACGAAGCATTGCTTCGAGGGCTTCAATATTTGAGGGAAGCCGGGGCCGTTTCGATAGAAGTTTATGGAGATTCGGAGGCGGGTGATCAAGCAATTGAACGGCCAATACAAATGCAAAAGTGAAGCGGCGAGGAGTTACTACGAAGAATGCGAGAGAAATCTTGAAGAGCTTCCCGTTGGTGACTCTACGGCATATTCCTAGGGAACATAACGAAGAAGCAAACAAGGCGGCTCAAAGCGCCTCCGGTTACAAAGAGAGCCAAGAAGCGTTTTTGCGCGAGAGGTGTGTGCCTTTGGGGACGGATCTTGCGAGAAGATGATTGGAGGAAAGAGATCGTTGATTACTTGAAGGATCCATCCCGCAAGGTCTCTAGGAAGCTCAGGTACAAGGCCATAAAGTTCGTTCTTCCGGATGATAACTTATTCTACAAATCATTAGATGGGGTATTGCTACGATGCACGGGTCCGAAAGAGGCCAAGAACATGATGAGCGAAGTACATGATGGGATATGTGGAGCACACCAGTCGGCCTACCGTATGAAATGGGTCATCAGACAAGCCGGATGCTTTTGGCCGACGATATTAGAGGATTGCTTTGAGTATTACAAGGGATGTCAGGATTGCCAAAAGTTTGGAAATATTCAAAGGGTCCCCGCATCGGCATTAAATCCCATCATCAAGCCATGGCCATTCAGGGGCTGGGGGATAGACTTGATTGGCCAAATTAATCCACCATCTAGCAAGGGGCATAAGTTCGTGCTTTTGGCTACGATTATTTTACTAAATGGGTCGAGGCGATCCCAACTGAAGAAGGTGACATCGAAAACATGGTTGAATTTGTCAAAGAACACATCATCTATCGGTTTGGAATCCCTCGGACTATCACCACTAATCAAGGGGCACAATTCGTGTCACTAGAATTCGAGAGTTTGCCGAAAGCATGGGGATTAAATTATTTAACTCTTCTCCTTATTATGCCCAAGATAATGGTCAAGCGAGAGGCTTCTAACAAGATCATGATCAAGCTGATACAAAAGAAGATCGACCAGAAGCCAAGAAGGTGGCATTCGGTACTCGGTGGGGCAACGTGGGCTTACCGAATGGCCCCCCATGGGGCTACAAAAACTTCTCCTTACGAGTTGGTTTATGGGCACCACGCGGTTTTACCTTGGGAGATGCAATCGGATTCAAGGAGAGTGGTGTTGCGAAAGATTTGGTCTCCAAAGATTACGGTGGTCTAATGATGGATGAACTAGAGGATTTGCACATGATCCAGTCTTAGAGCCTTGGAAAACATCGAAAAAAACAAGTTGCGGGTTGCCAAGTACTATAACAAGAAGGTAAAAGTAAGGCGATTTGCGAGAAGGCGATTTGGTTTGGAAAGCGCTATTGCCGATTGGAACTAAATACGGTGAATTCGGCAAATGGTCCCCTAGCGGGAAGGACCTTTTCGTGTGGTCGGATGCGTCCCTGGTAATGCATATATATTGAAAACTTTGCTAGGAGAAGAATTTTTCTCGCTGCAATAAATGGAAGATATACGAAGAAATATTATCCTAGCATCGAGATCGATCGATGATTGCACACATCGACACGAGAGACGGCCGGCGCTCAAGAACGAGGCCGCCTTCGAACAAAATCCATAAACAAAAGAAATGGCCGGTGCCTAGAAGCATTGCCCTTAGCACAAAAATCATATTACAAGCGCTTCTTGCGGGTTTACATCTAACAACCACGATGGTCGGATCTTCAAGGAGGTGGGAAGCGAAGGCGTGGAGAAAGAAGCGAAAGTATGATTCAATCTTTTCTTTGCTTCTTCTGCTTGCTCCCCTCTTCGAACTGTTCCGGGACCACCGTGACGGCAACTTGGAACGCATGGGGGTGACCGTGGTTCGCGGCCTCCATCAAGGCTGTCCCCGGGCCATCTTCGGGTTGTTGTACCTGTCGAGACATCTAAAACGGAGGAGTCGATGTTAGGGGCAAGAAATCCGAATGTAGGCATGAAGTCAAGAACGAGGTCGGAAGCATTTACCCCCTACTAGTGCCTCCCGAGCCATGCGGCCGCTCGCGTTCGCTTGGCAACGGGCGGTGATGTCCACGAGGCCGTGCTCTAGGTGCCGAACGCGGTGGCGCGGTTGATGGCTGGTCCTCTCGCTCAGGCGTGGCGTCCTCTGCTTCGAGGGAGGAATCGGAGGAGATATACTCAGGCACATCTTTAGTCCCGATGATTTCTTCGGGGGGAGCGGATCAAGGCTGAAAGAGGAAAAGAAGAAAACATGAAGCACGAGATCATATGGAGAACGAGGAATAAATCATGAAAAAACTCACCTTCGGATCGTACGCTTCTTCGATGAGTTTGCTCTCTGGGGTTGCTTGCCCTTGTCCATGGCCTTGGGGTTTTCTCCTCTAGAGACGGGGGAAGAAATGAGAAATGATGGATGAGTGTGCGAGTGGATTTGCGGGGCATCTCGGCGAGGCTCTTTTATTGACCGAAGGGGTGCATTGGGAGTGATGACCGGCCGGTACGCACCTTTGTTGGAATACCAAACGGCGGGGGTTTTTCTCTCCAAGTACAAAGGGTTTTTGCTTGAACGGTGCTCCTGGATTGCTTGAATCAAGATCTTCGTGGATTTTGCGCCAAGGGGCAAGCTTTTCTCGCGCGTTCGGCTCAAGATAGTTCCCGGTGCATTCGAGAAAAAATAAGAATCATGGATGCAAGTGCGAGGCTAATTCATAACAGCACAAACACGAATTCAAAGGTTCTTATTTATTGCCGATGATCAAACATCCCTAATACAATCTAGTCGAAAAGCACATTCGGTACAGATTGGGGATGCGTGATTTCGGCAATGGCATCGCCGTGGCCATCGAGGCGCTCCAGGATGAGCTCGATCTCGTCGATGTCCTCCGGCGCGCCGCCCGGAAGCCGCGCGGCCTGGTGGACTAGTCGACGTCCGTATGCGTCGCCATGGCGGCCAGGCCCAAGGTGGTGCCCAAACGAACGCCGTGGGTCGCCACCTCGTCGACGCGGTGCTCCACCGCGGCAAGGCGCTCCGCCGGTGTGTCGCCTCGGGAATTCACCTTATCGGCCGAGCTGCTCCACCGGCGCCTTCAGCGGTTGAGCTCGGCATCGCGAGGCTGCAAGAAAAAGAAAGGAATTAGCATCAAAAAAAGCCGGGTGGGATCAAAGATTCGATTACGGAGCGGTACCATCAATGGTTTCTAGCGGCTTTTTGCGCGGTCATCCCCACTCAAGCTCGGCTATGCCCGCTTTCTTGGAGACGTCCTCCGGCTCGCGTCGGGCCGTCTCCGGCTCCTCCCCCGAAGCGGAGAGCGTCTTCTTCCCCCGTAGGGTACGGGGGGAGTGACCGTCGGACTCCGAGGAGTCATCCGGAAGAGGTTGATTGGCCGGCGCGGGGGACGGATTCCCTTGAATCAACTCTGAAAGGGAGATGATCGTCAAAAAAGAAAAGACCAAAGTTGAAGCAAGAGAAAAGGAATCGGCGATCATTGCCTCCCGGCGCGCGTTAGCGCTGCTCCCTTCTGCCTCGTCGGAGGCGCGGCGGCGGTTGAGGCGGCGCACCATGTTGGCTTGGGATGTGCCTGTTTGAAGAGAGGAAGAGCTGAGATTGGCAAAGATTCGAGAGCTAAAAGGCTTGGTGGAGAGCTAGGGGCACCTACGGTTGCATTTATAGGCCTGGCAAGATGAATCGTGGCTTCGAGTCGTGGCTCCGGATCGTGGCGCGTATCCCAAGAAAATCGGAAGGTGTAAAAGTTTCCTTGGCCGGCCGCCGGCGGGTCGCTTGGAGTTCTAGGCTGAGTCACATTCAGTTGATTGGCTCGGCTAAAGGGAGTCAAGGTGCCATTCGGGTGTTGGTATTTCCTTGCCGAATGGATCGTTCAGCGTTTATACTTAGAGAGGTATGCGAAAGAAAAGGAAATTAAATGCAAGAACAAGTATTACAAGAACGATCAATTCGGTTATACATCAATATGGGTATTCAAATGTTCAAATGCTTCGCAATCACACCACGAGCATTGGATGTTGCTTGGCGGAAGGCCGTCCAACGAGTTCCCGGCAATCTTTTTGAGCACCAGATAGGTTGGTGAGTTCTGCATCGCATTGCTCTATCTTGGTGATAGCCGATTTTGCTTCCGCTTGGGTCTTTTCTATCAGTCCAGGGAGCTCGGCTATTTTCTCTTTATCAGCCTCTATCTCAGCTGACAGGCTTCTCAGTTCTGCTTCTAGAGCGGCTTTCCTGGCAATTTTCAGATCATAAGAAGCCTGCAGGCTAGCCAATGTATCTTTGTGGCTCTCTGCTTGGGATTGTGCCCCGTTCATGGCGTGTTCAGCATCAGCTTTCTTCTTTTCGATAGCCGGGCGGGAGCGCAATTTCCTCAAAGCGTGCCTTATGGGCGCATAAAGGATGTCCAAGCCACAGATGGATACTAGAGAAGCTCTGACGTCTTCAGGAAGTTCTTGGCTGATAGATTCAAGCATCTCTTCGAAGTGATCAAGATCCTTGAACCCGATCTTGTGCATCCCTTTCTAGCCAGGCAACAATTTCTCTAAGCTTTGATAACACCTCATCTGACAGAGGCTGGTGCACTCCTTCCATTGCCTCGGCAATCGGATTGCTCTCCGATGGCGAGGCTTGATGATGATGGAGCTCGATCCTAAGAAGCAATATTGCCGAGTTAAGGGTGCTAAACGTAAAGGTAGCGAGAGTTAAGTACAAATGAGTACCTCACGGCTAATTTCTTGAGCGGGGGGTAATCGCGGGTGAGGAAGATGCTCCGGGTAAAGCCGAAGCTTCCAAGTCGAAAAGTGTTGATGCGAGTCGGCCGGTAACTTATGGGCTTCGGCCGAAGGGGAGTTGGATCCGCCTCTCGTTGCGATTAGTGTCTCTGCATGACCAACGGGTGATTGTGCCCGTGGAGGACTTGATGGCTCCGGCTGGATCGGGAGACTCATCTCTGGAGAATTCTTTGCTTCTTCAGAGGGTGATGAAGATGAGATCTCCACTGGGATAGGTAATTCAACCCTGGGTGGACTTGCTTGTTGAGCCAGCCGGGACATCCACCAATTGTTCTTCCGTTGTTTCTTACGCAAGTGTCAATTTAAAAGGGTAAATGCCGGTGTTCATCTTTAAGAGAAGACGGTAGAGGTCATACCGAGTGGATGAGGCATTGGCGGGTTCGATCTTTGAAGGTTGTTGGGCTCTAGTCTGAAAATGCGCAAGAGGTGATTTGTCAGAAACTAGAGTACCCTTGTGATCAAGAAAGCAAAAGATTTTACCTCAACAAGAATTTTCTTGACGGTTCTCCTCCTCTTGGCATTTGGAGGAGCAACCGAGAGACAAACCTTGCCTCTGTCGGCGGCAAGGCCGGAGAGGCTTGGATCGGTTGTGGCAAACCCGGCCATTAGTTGGGCCGGAGTTAGGGACTTGAATCCCGGTGCGAAAATTGGACCTACAACATTATAGTTGATATTTTCGCCTCGAGGGGCGGCAACGTGTTCGTGGAGTCAAAGGAATAAGGTCAAAATCGTTGATTGAGAGGAAAAATGTCCGATCCAAAAGTTCATTATATTACCTCCGAAGTTGGTAGGAAATCGGGCATCAATTCCGCGCGAGAACACGTGTACAGGCTCACTGAAGATGTGATCGTGGAATTCTTGCCACCAGGAGTTAAAGGTGGGATGAGCTATGGTTGTGGGCACGAAAGGACAGGTGTAGATAGTGGGACTGCACACATAATGGAAGACCCTGCTGCTATGCATACTCTCTTTGATTTCCTCTCTGGGCTTGAGGAATTCATGCAGGAACAATCTTGGGGGCATCTGACCACATCCAATTTGCCTGGCCATTACATTGGGCTGATAATATTCATAAGTGCTAGCATTCAGCCTTCCTCCGTTGAATTCGGTGGCGGCATACCATGGGCGGATTATGATGTTGAAAATTTCTAGGAATCTCCCATCTTGACGACCGGGCTCAAAGGAGAATTCAACGGGGAAAGTCAATGTGTCATTATCCGGATAGGGGAGCCGAGAGGATTACGGAAACCTTTGAAGAATAGTTCGAAAAGGCTGGCTAATGTCTTCTTTGAATGAGAACGGTTGAAGCCGCTTCTCCATAATTCTGGCATCCTCTGGTAGCATTGTTTTCTCCTTCAGGGTGATTGGACGAAGGGAAAAGCCTGGTGTTCAAATCAACACCAACAATTTGATGCAGGTGGAGCTGCAGCCATATCTGAACGAACCACCAAGGGCCGTTGACACATGCTATCCTTTGGCTAGTGTACATCTGGGTAACCGTTTGGTGAAGCATATGGTATACACTTGCCTAGGAGGAATTTCCCAAGGGGTAGGCGGTTGCCACTAGCCAAATGAGTCACCATTGTGATATGATTCGGGGTAGGCTCGTTGGCTTTGCCACGAAGACAAATCCGCATAGCCACATATTCAGGAATGCCCGGTATTCAACATCACCAAGGGGGTTGTCTTTCATGTGGCTCAAGATATACTGTTTATATCCGTTCCCTGGTTTCACCCCTGTTTGGCGTGAAGAACCTTTGAAGTTCCAGGGCTGAACAGACCCTGTAATGTCAAGGCCGGTGATCATATACACATCGGCCAGGGTAGGAGACATTGGGCCATGGCCAAAGAGGAAGGCATTGACACCGTTTGACCAAAAGTGGCAGGCTGCTATCAAAAGGTCTTCATTTTTGGGAGTCTCGGCTAAGGATAACTCCAAGCGTTGAGCAATGCGGAGGGTATCCTAGTTTTTGGTCAATCCGCTCTTGTCCGCAAGGATTCTCCGGTACCAAGTTCTCCGACTGCGATTGGAGGTAAAGGCCGATTCTTAAAAGTGTCTTGCCACCGAGGAGGTGGGGACGAGCCGCTTTGAAAGGAATCCTCGAGATTCGGCCGCGATGAAATCTTGAGGATCGGGGGCTCCCCACGGGTCCAAGATAATAGGATCTTGAATTGGCCCCGGTGTGAATCAAAAGCTCGGTTGAAGGCTCTCGAGGAAGGCGGAAACGAAATCTCGAGCAAAATTGAAAACCTAAATGCCGAATGAAGCTTACGGGAGGAGGATTTACCCGAGCATCTTGGTTTTGAGTCGCCATTGAAGACTTGAGCTTAGGACAAGGAGATCTAGGGTTTGAATCTAGACGAAGATTACGGCGGATTGAGAAGGAAGAAGAACGGGTGTTGACAGATTTGAGTTGAGCTATTCATGGTGGAGTCAATTGCGGAACAAAATTACTTTTATCCCGCAATTGAAGGGGCATATGTTAACACCAAAATTTGGTAAGGAGTCGACTAGTGCGTCCGGCTCGGTCGGGAGTCCGTCTCGAGGAAGGGAAGGATTTTTCGGATGTATTCGGCAAAGAAGTCGCGGTCGGCTATACGCTCCTCCCGTTCGGCAAAGGAACGAGAGCTGATTTTGCGGGATTTGAACGATGACGTGGCTCAAGCGGGGAGGACGAATGGATGGATGGGCGATCAAGCTTAGAGATAAGTTAGGCAACGAATCCATTCGAGATTGTACTTGGCGGGGGTATAAATATGAGCCCCCGAATGTATGTAATGGAACACAATCATTCTTCAAAACACACCGGCCTTACGCCAAACCCTAGAGTCCTTTTGTCGTGTCGTCGAGTTCTTCGAGAGGGTTCATCGATCCGTCGACCTCCGTGAGTACCGGCAACCTTGTATCATGTCTAGTATCATGCGGTGGATTTAGATCTGATGCAAGTAGTCTTGTTACCATGCTTCGTGTCATGCGGTAGATTCAAGCTTGGTTCAAGAAGGTTTCTTGTTAGGTCATGAGCCATGCGGTAGGCTAAGATCTAGCTTGAAGCTAGTTATCGGCTCTATTAGATTTTGGCAAGATCCAATAGATTCATTAAGTTACCCTGTGTTACTTCCTGTTTTTACTTTATGTTTAGATTCATGTAGCACCTTTGCCCAATCTAGATAGGTTTGGATCGTCTCATCTCTTTCGAGATCCTTATACGGATAGATTTCATGTTCTAATGCGTGGATCTTGTGTTTTTCAAAAGCCGAAACCGAATCGATCTAGGTTGTTACGTGTTGTGGGTTCAAGCTTGCCAATGTCGGTATAAATCTTGAAAGAACGAGTATCATGCGGTAGATGCGAGGTTTTTGGGTTTCTTTAGAGCTAGTCATCCGGTGGATTAGATTTCGAATCAACCTGATAGATTTATTCGCTTGGTAATGTTCGTTCCTTCTTCATGGACCCCGAATCGGCTGTCTTGCTGTATTCGGTTATGTTTCATCACGATTAGAACACGTGAGTAATTCATGCTTTAAATAATGCGTGCTTTTAGCTTTCCATATCTAGATTGTATCATGCGGTGGATAGATCTATTTGTGGAAAGTGGTACGGTACTCATGCAAATTGTATCATGCGGTGGATAGATTTGTTTGAGATCGTACCCGACGGGTTTTAGAGTACCTAGACATGCGGTAGACTAGTGCTTTGGATCTATGCATGCTTGTTCATTACATGATTATGCCCGTGCTTTACTTTATTCATTTATTTAATTTTGGTTATCATGGGATCGGTCATAATATTGTGTTTATGCATTTTTGACCAAACAAAGACCGATTGCCGTCATGCTTACGTCATTCATTCGGCAGTATTGATTTTTTCTTTTATAAGATCCCGAATGGTTTCAGTTCATTGGCAAATAGCTTTTCCATAGCTATGTGTCATCTCATGTGGCCTTTTAGCCGTAAATATGGAACTGTCTGGTACTACCCGGCAAGTTCCAAGCTTTGGTATCTAACTGCTTTATCTTTTGTTAATTTTCAGGAAAAATTGACTGGCACGTCATCGTTACTCTCTGCGCGTGCGAAGCCAGCTTGTTCGGCTTGTTGTGTGTTTGGCGCTAAGTGCACCTTTTTGCGTCAACACCGGCCAACAAATGACATGTTCGTACAATTGGGCTCACCTAGAGTTAATTGACGTGCTTGGTGAGGCCGAAGTTGCTGCCGGCGAGCGGCGGTGGCGGAGCAGAGGCAACCCGGCCGTAGCGGCTCAAAGTGCACAAAGAGCTAATAACAAAAGTTGCAGATCTCGCGACCAGCTACAACTTCTACAAAGACTATATGGTGTTTTCCTCAACCATTTGTGCACAATTTGCATGCCAAGATGCAAATTTTCCGGGCGCCGGTGAATAGAAACTGGTTGACGGTGAAATTCTCGTCAACCTAGCCATGAGTTTACCTTCGGTGTTGGCATAACTTTTATACCTTATCCATTGCTACTACCCCCCCCTTGGTATAACAAGTTCACTTGTGCGTGTCGGTTTTGGAGTTTAGTGTTTATGCGGGGGTTTTAGCGTTAAAAGCAAGACTTCCGGGATAAGTTCATGAAACACCTCATGACAAGACCTTGAAGCCCGGTAGAAGTCAAGCAATGAAGTGAACACGACTCCAAGAAGCCCAAGGACCCAACCTCGAGAAGATGGAAAACTCCGAGGACCTAACCGGAAAGTGCTTGCGAATCTTGCGAGACAAGGAGCTTCGTCCAACTCGGAGAGAAACCGATGACAAGGGCCCACATGCGAAGGGGAAGGATCTAGAAGAGTCGGGAACCAACGCCGGGCGAAGGAGGCGACGAACCGGGCCGAAATGGGCCCGGGCCGGCCGGCCCGGCCCGTTTCGAGGCCCGCTCGGCCCCCCTTTGACCTAGGTGCCTCTTCTGGGATATTTATAGCCCTCGACCGGGAGCCACGCATCAATCAATTCGTCATCCGCCGCCGAGGAGCAGAGAAGCTTGAGGGACACCATCTCGGAGATGAGGGTCGTGCTAGTTGTCTAGGGTCTCCCTAGCCGACGTGGGAACCTTGGATGGAAGACCACGTCGGAGCTCCGAGCAATGATCAAGATCGAGGTAGGATCCCGGTGGTGATCTTGTTCATGTAATCATTCATGGTGAAGTATTTATTGTGAATCCGATTTCTAGCGATCAAGTGCCTTATCGATGATTTTGTTTTCCCCTTGGTTTTTCTTCTTCCTCAATCTAGTCTATAGCTAGATTGCATAGGGTGCTCTTGCGGCAGGCGGTGGCTAAAGGTGCATACCGGACCGACCAAGTGATCTCAACTTGTTCTTATCGAACTCTCCCTAGACTACCGGATGAATAGGAGTATGTTGTGACGAACGGGGGCTCCGAAAGGCGAGCGTTTTCGGAATCGGACCGGAGGCCACGGTTTAAAGATGCTTTTAATGAGATTCGCTTTTTTATTTTCATCTATCTCGTTTGGAGCTACAACATAAGCATGATCTAGACTCTCTAGATCGGTTATCTCTTGCTTTCTTTTGCTACCTCTTTAGTAGATTAGATTAGATGTGTTTCCTTTATGAGTTAGTAGATTAGATGCAATTTGGTTCTTCATAAGATAGCTTTCCTTGCTTTACTAGATTGAATCATTGCGTTGCACATTGTTCCACGGATTCGATACCTTGGGTTCACCACTCGAGGGAAGAAGGGTCCCTTGATTACGACCGTGGATTTGTCCGCTTGCAAACCCATATGAACTTTGATACGATAATCTACCGTCAACAAACCCCTTTTTCGCGCTCGGGCGCCGCCCGTAATGGGGAACAAGCAATCAAGATCCAATCTAGTATCGCTTATTTTTCAGTTTTTCTTTTGATTTTCTTTTGCATCTATTAAGTTTGATCATCCTCAAAAGAGAAAAAATCAATCTAATCTAGTTTTGATTAACCCTAATTTTTCTTTTGTTAGATTTTTGTTTTTTCTAACCCTAACCGAGATGGTTGGCTACCTCTCTAAGAAACCCAAACTTTCTTTTGTGGATGATCCGGGAAAACTTTACGGGCACAAGAGAAATGCAACACAAGCTAAAGGATTGGAAATCCTAGATCCAAATGCCAAAGTTGAAGGACCGTCGGAATCTCCAAGCGAATCACCACCTCCAAGTCCAAAGGAAGATCAACCTCAACCACCACCCATGGGAGAACAACCACAACCGCGGAGCGCAAGATATGCACCCGGACATCATTGATCTACCTATCATAAACCTTCAAAACGCCGGAAGGCCATTCAAGATCAAGGTCTCAACTATCCGCATGAAGATTGCGAGAGCTTTGGAGCGTTTCAATGAATACATACGAGACGAATTCCTTGAGTGGCATATCGGTTTACTTAAGAGGAGGATGGAGAAGATGGAGATAGAGAATGAAGCTCAAGACCTAAGGGCTGCCGAGGCAAGATCTACATGCGAGGAGTGACTTCATGGACGAGCAAGCTAAGATCAACGAGGATGTTGTCACTAAGTTCGAGGCTATGGAGAAAATATTGGAGAATTTAGATGGCAAGGTGACGGAGGTCGGGAGCTCTATCCGTAAAGTGTTTATCATGATGAAGATGCCGGAGACACAAGTGGGACAACTTGTCGGGCGCCCGATAGGTAACAATGAAGAATTTCCGAGACAACCCCAATGTCCCAAGACGGCGAAGGCTACTCGGACTCATTCGGGAGAGATGGAGGATCACACTAAGGAGACCACGAAGATCACAACCAAAGGACCGGAGTTTGAGATGCCGAGCCACTACATGAAGGAAGTTGTTGCATCTGTCAAGACCAAAGGACAAAGCCGGCTTGTGAAGACCAAAATATGACTAAGCCGAAGAATAAGCTCGTGCCCAAGATGGTGCGGAAGTGGGTGCCAAAGATTGCAACGCCCGCAAAGAGCGTTGATCCGAAGTAATCATGTGAAGGAGTCTAGCCATGGACTATAAACGAAGCGCTAGATGGGAGGCAACCCGTTTCGTCGAGTCAAGAATAAGCTACGGGAGGACAACCAATTACGGGTTTTTCGAGTCTTTTCAAGTAATGTAGTTTTGAATTTTACTACTCAAGACATTAGACTTAGAATGGTTGAACATTAGAGACATAATTCTTGGTTGAATATTTTGTTTTGATCATAAACCCTTTACATGAACCATCGTACATGTTTGTTTGCTTCTTTTCGAGAAACCACAACCAAATAAATTCAGAACCTAACTCAACCATTCATCCCCTTTATGATGTTGTGGTTTACTTGTTTTACATGCTAAAAACACACGAGTAGAGCCACAACTTGTATCTAGATGTTATTCAAATTTTAGCACGTGGTAGGACTCGTGTGAACCTAGAAACTCAACTTTTGGTTGTTTTAAAAATCTATATCCTTTGTTTCTCTAATATTAGAATTTTTCTAAGCCTCATTTAATTTTATTTTATTCAAAATCTCTCTCATCTAATCAAAATTACAACCTAAACCTATGCCCCCATGATCAAGCCGGGAAAAGTTTGCTCTCAACTAATGAAGGCAAACGATACCGGTGAGACCAACATAAAAGTAGTCGGAAAAATATTTTCGACTTACATTTGTTTTTAATGCTTTAAAAACTCCTCTAAATTTATATTTAATAGCTCTGATTTTATTTTTTATTTTTGAAATTAGAGGAGTACTTGGCACTAAAACATGATTAGAGGGAGGCAATCTAGTTCACCTAACCATACATGCACCATGATGCATCATGGGATGCCCCTTCAACATCTTTTATCAAACCACATGCAAAGGACAAGCATGTGGGGCAGCCAAGGCTTGGTTTTGCAGGAATATCATGGATGCATGTAAGACAAGGGAACATGGAGGTGACTCAAAGCGAAAACATCAAGTGGAAGGAGCAATAATGCAAGCAAAGGAGTGGATGAGAATGTTTGGAAGGTGCAGCCCCGTGGAGCACAAGGTCACAAAGCAACAAAGCAAGCATGAGTGCGCTGGAGAGGAACCGAGCTAGGATAGGTAAGTCGCTCATCCATCCCTTTGTTCGTGTGCTCTAGTTGTAGTCCGAAACCACCTTAGACTTAGCCATCCACCCCGCTTGTTTCGTGCAACAAATCACATCCTTAATCCACTCAAAATCCAGACTCCAAAATAATATTTGTGTACCTCATTACCGGTTGTAAACCCCAATATATATTTGTGAGGGAGAGTGCTGCAACCATGGAAGAAAACTACAAGTCTTTGCACCAAGCAGAAGGGATCATCATCGTCTAAGCCATCATCGACAACCTCTTCGAGAAGGCACTCCGTTTCGAGTCTCCTCGGAGTATGGAGGAGCACACGGCACCACTGAGGAGGAACAACACTCTTCTTCTCGGTGGCATGGGCCACACGAAACTCGTCTATGAGGTTCACTGAACCTCATAGATGTACGGAGGAGCCGCCCGTCCGACCTAACCGCTCGACACGATCATCCGCTCCACCTCCACACACTTTGTGGTATTCAAATGGGTTTATCATCATGATGGAGGAGGAGGAGGAGAAGCTCGCTCGCCTTGAAAGAGGCTTGTAGTGAACAACGACTTCGACGACCAAGCTCTCCACCTATTGGATTTTCATACGGAACACCGAGGTTGGGTGCAATTATCCAACCGAGTGTCGGTAAATGTGACACCCTAATTCTATTAAAAACTTGGCTTTATTAAAATTTGATAGCAACCAATTAATTGCTTAAGGAGTATAAGGTTGTTTTATTTAATTTTAGGCATTTAACACGTTTCTAAAATAACTTTAATGAAATATAGGATTTATTTGTGGCATACATGCTGGAGCATTGTTTTGGTTGCCTGGAATTCAAATTCAAAATTTGAATTTCCACTTTGTTTGGTGCCTTTTTCCTAAATCCCTAAAACCCCAAACCTTTTCTCCTTTTCCCCTTCCCCATCTAGCCCGGCCCACGGCTAGCAACGGCCGACCCCATTTCTTTTTTTTTAGCCGCCGCCCAAGCTAACCGGGTCCCCGCTGGCCCCCGGCCGCGCGCGCGCCGGCCTTCCGGCCCGACGAGCCGAGCCGCAGAGCCGACCCGGCTAGCCGCGCCGGCCCGCTTCCCCGCCTCCGCCGCGCCTCCGCCCTGGCGGACGGGCGGCGCCCCGCCGGTCATCCCCGCCGGCCATCACCGTCCCCGCGCCGCGGCCACTCGGCCTCGCCTCGCGCGCGCCGAGTCCGACCCGCGCACGCACGCCCCGCGCGTAGAGCGCACGCCAAGAAGACCGGGCCCTCGGGCCTTTATAAGCCGCCGCCGCCCCCGGGACGCCCCCACCCGAGCCGCCGCCCTTGCGCCTCTTGCCCTAGCCGCAAGCCGCCGGAACCCTAGAGCGCCGCCGCCGCGCGGTTCCCCGGCTCCGCCGCCGCCTCGTCGCCGTGGGATCGCCCGGGAGCCGCGCGGGAAGGTGAGGAGCTCCCCGGTGCCGTTTGTTGACATCCCCGTGCACCCCGTCGCCCTAGGCCCGTCGCCGGAGCCCGTGCTCCGCACCGCCGCGCCGAGCGCCCGTGCCGCCGCATCTCCGCCCGAGTCGCCACCCTAGATCGATCCGGCCGCCCGCGCGCGTTGCATAGGGGTCTCCCGCGCATCGAATCGGGCACCGGAGCCCCGGATTGGGGTCGCCGCGCACGAGTCCCGCCGCCGCTTTCCACCGGCCGCCTCCGTCGGCGGCCGCCCGCGCCGCCGCCCGCCGCTCGTGCGTGTTCCGTGCCGCCGTTGGATCAAGATCCGGCGTCTCGGATCTAACCCCGCCCCATCTATTAACCCGCGAGCCACCGGCACCGTCGGATCTAGATCTAACGGATCTAGATCGGGTCAACCCGATCGACAGGGTCAAACCCACCGCCACCCCGGCGTTTTTGCGAAAAAAGCCCCCGGATTTTCTTTATTTACAAAAATACCCTTCCACCGTATGAGTTTTCTTACGGTTTAGTCCTTTTTTCTTTATTTTAGCCCAAAACCTTTTCAAATCTTTGCAGCTTGGTCCCCGAAACTTCCCGAGCCCATAACTTGGTCGTTTTAGCTCCGATTTTAGCGTTCTTTATGTCCACGCGTTCGTCTCGAAGCATAGATTAGTTTTATGCTACTGTTTAGATCTGTTTGGTCTGTTTGATGACTGTTTCTTATTTATTTCTATTGGATGCTTGTATGTGATGATTGTGGACCGTAGAGAGCGATTCGTTCGAGGGATTTGAAGATTCGGTCGTGCAAGAGTTTGAGCAGCAAGGCTTTGTTGAAGGCAAGTATTCCTTGATGCATGCCCGCTTGTCCTACATAACATGAATTTAAATTCACTGTTTTTACTTTTCGCTTGCATTAATTTGATGGGAACCTATTAAGGATCATGCCTAGCTTTTGACTACCTTTATCTTGGTGCCGGGAATTAAATTAATCTTGTGGTAGTTATTGCTTAGCAAGCTCAACCGGGTATTGGTAATAATCTACTTGGTTACCTTTTTGTTATTTCATGTTCCGTTTATGATCTTTTATCTTTACAAGACCACTTTAATGTGTAATCGGAACATGGAGAACCACCCAGGAAAACAGTACAACCACAAGAACTAATGGGCAATGGTCTTGGATGAATAATTAGGAACTTTAGCTTGGGATGGTCTTACCTGATAAGGACAAGGGATCGGCGGTACTGTGGGGTATGGACTCGCTCTAGCAGGGGGTTGGGTGAGTTATTCTTTTATGGTGGGGTATTGACCTGCTAGGGGACTTTATACCTTGCTAACTGATCCGGACCTTGTGGGTCATAACTTGCTAAAGAACCTTTGTAAAGGCCATGTAGCGTCCCTATGCAATCACACCTCGGAAGTGTGGTATGGTGTCTTGCAAACACCGCATGGTTGGGTCCAAAGTTCTTCGGAGCTTTTACGCTGCTTGTGGGTAAAGATGTACAACCTCTGCAGAGTGTTAAACTAATCGATTAGCCGTGCTCACGGTCAAGAGCGGCCTGGACACTCACATGATTAAGTTATGGAACTTTAATGTTTAAATTGTGGTTTATCTCTTTATTTTTGATGCTTATAGCTTATGTAATTGGGTTGGTATGAACTTACACCTTTAGTAATCGGGTTGCTAATAAAACTTGACCAACTAAAATGCTAAAGTGCTTGAACCTTAGCCATCCACCATATGGCCTTGCATGTTATGTTGTTTCCCCTTCCTTGAGTACGATATGTGCTCACGCTTGTTTATTCTCTTGCATCTACAATACCCGGATTTTTGCTCGGACCGGGAGAACTTTGAAGATAATCCGGAAGATTTCCGGGAGTTTTAGGTGTGCGTAGTCTTCGGTCGGTACTCGTGGAGGCATTTTGTCCGCTGCGAGAACTCGTTTGTTTAAGTTTCGTTTAAGACTATGGCTTGTAATAACTCTTTATTCGTGTGGCACTGTTTTTGGTATTCATAATGTCTAAGCGTGTGTGTAACTTGATCCTGGCGCACACGTGATCAATGCATTCGGTTTGCCTTTAAAACCGGGTGTGACAGAGTGGTACCAGAGCTGTGTTGACTGTAGGAACGCTAGCCTAGATAGAAAATGGTCGAATTAAGGATTTTATACTCATAGAAGCTTTCTTACACATGCTTGCTTTATTCTTTACTAACCTTACTCTTGCCTTTTTGCTTCACTCTTGAGCTGTCTGCATTCTTTATCTTGTGCTTGCCTTAGCTCTCGTCCTTTTTGCCTTACCATCTTTCTCATTACGCACTACACTACGGATGGTTCGTAGCTTGGAGACTTCTCGGGGCCGGAGCGGTTCACCGGTATGCTCCACGGGAACGGTACCATGATTTGCATGATGGAGATACGGATGAGGAGATTGAGATGGAGCACACTTTGTGGTTTTCCCTAACCTTATCATGGTGCCCGACGATGAGGAAGATCGGAGGAGGTGATCCAAGAGGAGGATGAGCTAGCCGAACAACCCAACCTAGAGGAGCAAGCGCCGAAGAAGATGAAGATTCCACGGATCAAGAGATGGAGGAACAAGAGCAAGAGGAGGAAGAGAGGGAAGCGATGCGGGAAGTGTACCATTACCGAGCCGATGGAGTTGGCATTCCCCATGGCGGACCACCCGAGGGCAATGGTACTTCGCCTAGGCTATGATAAGGCCCCTGTCTACCATTGTGAGCCGTGGACCCATCCGTGGTTCGAGCCCCATTGGGAGGTTGCTTGCCATCTTGGAGGAGTACATTCCATGCCGTGGAGTGAAGGAGGTGTCCAAGCATCATGATGTGGCTCACGGGACTACTATGGATGCTTCGGGATAGCGAGAGTCGGCTCGGAGGGCGCTCTATGTGCTCTCTCATAAGGAGCGGGACAGGGTTGGAGTATACCCACCGCCGCTACACACCATTCGGGGCAAGTGGGGAAGCCAAGATTTACATCGCCCCGGCACCGGCCTATGAAGGGACGCTCAACAATGTCCGGGTCTACTTGCGGTGTGAACACCGCATTGGATGATGCCAACAACACGCTATATGCAGCACGGCAGCAAATCTTCACTCTGGAGACGCGAGGCGTGCCTTGGAAGCTGCACTTTTGAACAGGGAGCGGCGGAAGCCCATGAAGCCACGGAAGGATGTACCTCCCCATCACCCAAGAGGCCACACTACGACTCCCCGACGCTCGCACCGATGCCATGGCAGAAGATAGTCCCTAGGTTTAAGATTAAGGATAGGATTTCTTTGTAATCGCTGGTAGACGATCGGTAAAGTGTGTTTAGTTTAGAGGTGTGGTTGAATGCTTGATTTTGTGCTTAATGTGTGAGTTGGATTTTTGGTTGAGTGCAATGTGTTGTGGAGTGATGACCACAACGACATTGGTTTAGTAGTAAGTTTGTGGGGGTTATCTTTCAGTCTCAATCAGTTATCTATCTTAATCTTTTTGTCCTCTTAAGTTTTCTCTTAATACAAATTCGAGATCCCAAAAATATGTTCGCACAGTTTTCTGAGTCAGCAGTACTGTTTTAATTTTATCTCGGGCTACAGAACTCCGATTGCAGTAAAACCAATTGGAAAAGTTCAAGAATTTCGTGACTGATTTTCTGTGAAAAATTCAGAATATTTGGGTGGAAAATCAGAGAGTTATGACTAAAACATTACAGCCTCACGAATCTGTTAAACACTGCCGACCTACCTGACTTGTTTATTTTATAACCAGAGTTACACAACTCCGAATGAGGTGATTCCAGTTGGAGTAGTTTTGTAATTTCATTACCTTTTATCAGTCCAAAATCCATAATTTTTGGTTACTTATACAGAGAGCTATGCCTGATTGTTTGGAGTCAACAGAATCTGTCTTATCTGAATATCATTGCTATCTTATCTTCCTAAGTTTAAACCTTGGTGCAATCATCTAAAATAATGTCCCTAACACTCAGATGGTGAACACCAGGTCAGGATCAGGTGTTGATCAACCAGCAGGAAGAGCACCCCAGCCAGTACAAATGGATCCCGCTATGCAGCAGTTCCTGGAGGCACAGACCCAGCTCCTCCAGAACTTGACCACCACTGTGACAAACTTGCAAGCTCAGGTCAACAATCCGCCGGTGCCGCCACCCGCGCCTCGCAACAAGCACCGGGAGTTTATGAGTCATCACCCTCCTGTGTTTACTCACGCCGCTGATCCACTGGAAGCTGAAGATTGGCTCAAGACAATACTGAAGATGCTCACTACCTGTCAGTGTGACGACAGAGAGAAGGTCCTGTATGCTGCAGGACGACTTCAAGGCTCTGCAGCCGCTTGGTGGGATGCGTACTCTGCCGCTCATGCTGCCCCAGACACTATCACTTGGGAGGAGTTTACCACCAACTTCAGGAGCCATCACATACCCTCTGGAGTCATGAAGATCAAGAAGAAGGAGTTCCTTTCGCTGAAGCAGGGAGGAATGTCAGTGGCTGAGTATAGAGACAAGTTCACTGAGCTATCTCGCTATGCGGTGAGAGGAGGTTGCTTGAAGATAGGAAGAAGCGAGGAGCCGTTCCCGGATGGGTTGGTTGGTTCGGCTGCGGTACCAGGCCGATGTCATATCCTTTTCCTAACTTTCGGCGGCTAGTTGATGCCGCTATCCGCTTGGAGCACAAGCGCAAGGAGCTTGGAGAGCGAGAAGAGGAAGGCCGCCGGCTACGGGCGGTTTTGGAGTGCGTCTCGCCCGCGCTTCAACCCACCGCCGAACACCCCGTTCCGCTATGGGGGACCGGGTGGAAACTTTGGGCGGCGAGCGGTCCCGGCGTCTCGTTCGGCGGTTCCCGGCGGTCGCTCGGCGGTTTCGGCGTCTGTTCCTCGGACTCCCCGCCCGCCTTCCCGGCGGAGTCGGCGAGAGAGCCCCGGTTGGCACACACCGCAAGGACCGTGGCACCGCCCAATCCTCGCCACCACTACTTGCTTCAAGTGCGGAGAACTTGGTCACTGTGCCAATGCTTGCCCAAAGAGGAACCCTCCACACACCCCCACACGGAACCGAAAGAACGGACAAGGAGCGGAAGCCAAACCCCGCGAGCCTAACAAAGGACAACGAGCTATGCACGAGGCAAGGCAATGCACGTTGATGCGAAGTCGCCCGGAGAACCCCGGAGTAGTGCTCGGTATGTTTCTAGTTAACTCTACTCCTGCCTCGGTTTTGTTTGATTACGGAGCATCCCATTCTTTCATTACATCCCGGTTCGTAGCTCAACATAATCTACCTATCGGTCCCATGTCTCGCCACATGTTAGTTACCTCGCACCGGGGGGGAATTGAAAGCTATCTATAAGTGTGATAACGTCCATCTCAAGATTGTGGGCAGAGAGATTTCCGTGCCAATCTTATAATCTTGGATTCAAAGGGGATCGATGTGATATTGGGAATGGGATGGTTGACCGCGTGTGATGCGGTGATTCGGTGTGCTAAGAGGTCAATCCTTCTTACAAGTCCGGCTAGTGAAAGGTTTGAGTTTGCGGCGGATCCCGCACCATCAAATGCCGGTGCCGTGAATAAGCTTGACGGAGCGACCTTGGAAGACATACGAGTAGTATGCGATTATCCCGATGTGTTTCCCGAGGAGTTGCCGGGTATGCCCCCGACCGAGATGTTGAGTTCGTTATTGATCTTTTACACCGGTACTTTGCTCCTATCTCTAAGCGCCCATATAGAATGTCTAGTGATCAGTTGCAAGAACTTAAAGCTCAGATTAAAGAACTATTGGGTAAAGGGTTCATTCGTGCTAGTTCATCACCTTGGGGAGCACCCGTTATCTTTGTGGGTAAGAAAGATGGCACACAGAGGATGTGTGTTGATTACAGGTCTCTTAATGATGTTACTATCAAGAACAAGTATCCTCTGCCACGTATTGAAGACTTGTTTGATCAGATGAGAGGAGCAACAGTGTTTTCTAAGATCGATCTGCGATCAGGTTATCATCAGTTAAAGATTAGGCCTTCAGATATCCCTAAGACAGCTTTTACTACCAGGTACGGACTTTATGAGTACACAGTTATGTCTTTTGGGTTAACCAATGCGCCCGCGTACTTTATGTACTTGATGAACAAGATCTTTATGGAGTATTTGGACAAGTTCGTTGTGGTGTTCATTGATGATATTCTTATCTACTCCAAGAATGAGGAGGACCATGAGGAGCATTTGAGACTTGTGTTGCGAAGGCGAGAGAGCATGAGTTATATGCGAAGTTCAGCAAGTGTGAGTTCTGGCTCAAGGAAGTGTCTTTCCTAGGTCATATCATCACCAACGGAGGTATTGAGGTAGATCCTAGCAAGGTTAGTGATGTGTTGAAATGGGAAGCCCCTCGTACAGTGTCTGAGATTCGGAGTTTCCTTGGACTTGCTGGTTACTACCGTCGATTTATTGAAGGATTCTCCAGGATTGTGAAGCCTCTCACTACATTGCTAGAGAAGGACAGGGAATTCAAATGGACCAGTGCATGTCAATCCGCTTTGAAGAGTTAAAGAAGCGGTTAACCACAGCACCCGTTCTAGTAATGCCTGATCTACGAAAGAGTTTTGACATATATTGTGATGCATCTCGACAAGGACTAGGATGTGTGTTGATGCAAGAAGGTCATGTTATAGCCTATGCATCTCGTCAGTTGAGGAAGCACGAGTTGAACTATCCTACGCATGATCTTGAGTTAGCAGCCGTGGTTCATGCATTAAAGATCTGGAGACACTACATCATGGGAACTAAGTGCCAAATCTATACTGATCACAAGAGTCTAAAGTACATCTTTACTCAGAAGGATGACGGCGTCGTTGGTTAGAGTTGATCAAGGACTATGATCTAGAGATTCATTACCATCCGGGTAAAGCGAATCTGGTTGCCGATGCTTTGAGTCGGAAGGGCCACACTAACATGGCAATGACCATTCAGTTTCCCGACGAGTTGGTAAAAGAGTTTGAAAGGCTCAACTTGAAAGTGGTTGCACATGCAGAAGGAGTAACTTTGGAAGTACAGTCCACTCTGGAGCAAGAGATACGCAAGTGGCAGTTAGAGGATCTTTGGAATACAAAAGATTAAAGAGAGCATGCAACAAGGAGAAGCCCCGATTTCACGAAAGATGAGCAAGGAACCGTGTGGTTTAAAAACCGGTTGTGTGTACCGGAGACGGAGATCTTAGAGAGAAGATCTTGAGAGAAGCTCACGACTCGGCTTACTCTATCCATCCGGGCGGTACTAAGATGTACCAGGATCTCAAGCGCAGGTATTGGTGGTACGGTATGAAGAGAGACGTGGCCGCCCATGTGGCTTTGTGCGACACTTGTCACCGGGTTAAGGCCGAACATCAGAGACCCGCTGGTTTGCTTCAACCTTTGAAGGTGCCTGAGTGGAAGTGGGAAGAGATCGGAATGGATTTCATAGTGGGTTTACCCCGAACCCGAGATGGTTATGATTCGATTTGGGTCATCGTGGATCGTTTGACCAAGGTAGCTCACTTCATTCCGGTAAAGACTACCTATACAGGAGCTAAGTTGGCGAGCTATACATGTCCGAGGATCGTGTGTTTGCATGGTGTACCAAAGAAGATCATGTCGGACGAGAGGTACTCGGTTTACTTCTCGTTTACGGGGGAAGTTGCATGAATCTCTGGATACTAAGCTAAATTTCGGCTCGGCTTATCATCCACGGACGGATGGACGGACGGAGAGAACCAATCGGATCCTAGAGGACATGCTTTGAGAGAATGTGCGCTTAAGCATGGTTGTAGTTGGGATAAGAGCTTGCCGTATGCTGAGTTCTCTTATAACAATAGCTACCAAGCTAGTCTCAAAATGTCACCCTTTGAGGCTCTATATGGAAGGAAGTGTAGGACTCCGTTATTTTGGAGTGAGGCAGGCGAAAGGCAGTTATTTGGGGCAGATATCATCAGAGAAGCGGAGAAACAAGTTCAGATTATCAGAGAAAATTTGAGGATTGCTCAGTCTAGACAGAAAAGCTATGCAGATGGTAAACGAAGGGATGTGGTCTTTCAGGAAGGCGATTATGTGTACCTAAAAGTATCACCTATTAGAGGTTTGCGTCGATTCAAGGTTAAAGGAAAGTTGTCACCTCGCTTTATTGGACCTTTCAAGATCATGGAGAGAGTGGGAGAAGTGGCTTACAGATTGGAGTTGCCAGTCCAGCTAGCTGATGTGCACGATGTGTTCCATATCTCTCAGTTGAAGAAGGGTTTTGGCCCTCATGACAAAGAGCCGTTACCCTTGGATGATCTAAACGTTGAAGAGGATCTCACTATTGTTGAACACCCCGTTCGAATATTGGAAACAATGACAAGGGTCACCAGGAATAGTGTGATTAAGATGTGCAAAGTACAATGGAGTAATCATGCAGAGGATGAGGCAACATGGGAAAGAGAGGATGAGCTGAAAGCAGAGTTTCCAGATCTTTTTCCCAATCTGTCCGAATCTCGAGGACGAGATTCTTCTTAAGGGGGTAGGATTTGTAACACCCTAATTCTATTAAAAACTTGGCTTTATTAAAATTTGATAGCAACCATTTAATTGCTTAAGGAGTATAAGGTTGTTTTATTTAATTTTAGGCATTTAACACTTTTCTAAAATAACTTTAATGAAATATAGGATTTATTTGTGGCATACATCTTTGGAGCATTGTTTTGGTTGCACGGAATTCAAATTCAAAGTTTGGATTTCCATTTTGTTTGGTGCCTTTTCCTAAATCCCTAAAACCCCAAACCTTTTCTCCTTTTCCCCTTCCCCATCTAGCCCGGCCCGGCGGCTACAACAACGAAGCCCATTTCTTTTTTTTAGCCGGCCCCGCCTAGCTAACCGCCGGAGCGCATGTGCCGGCCGCGCGCGCGCCGGCCTTCCGGCCCGGCGAGGCCAAGCCGGCCCGGCCCAGCCGCGCCGGCCCCGCTTCCCCGCCTCCGCCGCGCCCCTGCCGCCGACGGGCGGGCCCCGCTTGTCATCCCCGCCGGCTCGCCGTCCCGGCGCCGGACTCGGCCTCGCCTCGCGACGCCGGCCGCCGAGTCCGACCCGCGCACGACGCCCGCGCGTAGCGCGCACGCCAAGACCGGGCCCTCAAGCCTTTATAAGCCGCCGCCGCCCCCCGGACGCCCCCCACCCGAGCCGCCGCCTTGCGCCTCTTGCCCTAGCCGCAAGCCGCCGGGAACCCTAGAGCGCCGCCGCCGGCGTTCCCCGGCTCCGCCGCCGCCTCGTCGCCGTGGGATCGCCCGGGAGCTACGCGAGGAAGGTGAGGAGCTCCCCCGTGCCGTTTGTTGACATCCCCGTGCACCCCGTCGCCCTAGGCCCGTCGCCGGAGCCCGTGCTCCGCACCGCCGCGCCGAGCGCCCGCGCCGCCGCATCTCCGCCCGAGTCGCCACCCTAGATCGATCCGCCGCCCGCGCGCGTTGCATAGGGGTCTCCCCGCGCATCGAATCGGCACCGAGCCCCGGATTGGGGTCGCCGGCGAGTCCCGCCGCCGCTTTCCACCGGCCGCCGCCGTCGGCCGTCGCCCGTCGCCGCCCTGCCGCTCGCGCGTGTTCTGTGCCGTAGGATCAAGATCCAGCGTCTCAGATCTAACCCTGCCCCATCTATTAACCCGCGAGCCACCAGCACCGTCAGATCTAGATCCAACGGATCTAGATCCCGTCAACCCGGTCGACCGAGTCAAACCCACCGCCGCCCCCGCGCGTTTTTGCGAAAAAGCCCCTAGATTTTCTTTATTTACAAAAATACCCTTCCACCGTATTAGTTTTCTTACGGTTTAGTCCTTTTTTCTTTATTTTAGCCCAAAACCTTTTCAAATCTTCGCAGCTTGGTCCCCGAAACTTCCCGAGCCCATAACTTGGTCGTTTTAGCTCCGATTTTAGCGTTCTTTATGTCCACGCGTTCGTCTCGAAGCGTAGATTAGTTTTATGCTACTGTTTAGATCTGTTTGATCTGTTTGGTGACTGTTTCTTATTTATTTCTATTGTATGCTTGTATGTGATGATTGTGGACCGTAGAGAGCGATTCGTTCGAGGGATTTGAAGATTTGGTCGTGCAAGAGTTTGAGCAGCAAGGCTTTGTTGAAGGCAAGTATTCCTTGATGCATGCCCGCTTGTCCTACATAACATGCATTTAAATTCACTGTTTTTACTTTTCGCTTGCATTAATTTGATGGGAACCTATTAAGGATCATGCCTAGCTTTTGACTACCTTTACCTTGATGCCGGGAATTAAATTAATCTTGTGGTAGTTATTGCTTAGCATGCTCAACTGGGTAATGGTATTAATCAACTTGGTTACCTTTTTGTTATTTCATGTTCCGTTTATGATCTTTTATCTTTACAAGACCACCTTTAATGTGTAATCGGAACATGGAGAACCACCCAGGAAAACAGTACAACCACAAGAACTAATGGGCAATGGTCTTGGTGAATAATTAGGAACTTTAGCTTGGGATGGTCTTACCCGATAAGGACACGGGATCGGCGGTGCGTGGGGTATGGACTCGCTCTAGCGGGGGTTGGGTGAGTTATTCTTTTATGGTGGGGTATTGACCTGCTAGGGGACTTTATACCTTGCTAACTGATCCGGACCTTGTGGGTCATAACTTGCTAAAGAACCTTTGTAAAGGCCATGTAGCGTCCCTATGCAATCACACCTCGGAAGTGTGGTATGGTGTCTTGCAAACACCGCATGGTTGGGTCCAAAGTTCTTCGGAGCTTTTACGCTGCTTGTGGGTAAAGATGTACAACCTCTGCAGAGTGTTAAACTAATCGATTAGCCGTGCTCACGGTCAAGAGCGGCCTGGACACTCACATGATTAAGGTATGGAACTTTAATGTTTAAATTGTGGTTTATCTCTTTATTTATGATGCTTATATCTTATGTAATTGGGTTGGTATGAACTTACACCTTTAGTAATCAGGTTGCTAATAAAACTTGACCAACTAAAATGCTAAAGTGCTTCAACCTTAGCCATCCACCATATGGCCTCGCATGTTATGTTGTTTCCCCTTGCTTGAGTACGATATGTGCTCACGCTTGTTTATTCTCTTGCATCTACAATACCCGGATTTGCTGCTCGGACCGGGAGAACTTTGAAGATAATCCGGAAGATTTCCGGGAGTTTTAGGTGTGCGTAGTCTTCGGTCGGTACTGTGGAGGCATTTTATCCGTTGCGAGAACTCGTTTGTTTAAGTTTCGTTTAAGACTATGCCTTGTAATAACTCTTTATTCGTGTGGCACTGTTTTTGGTATTCATAATGTCTAAGCGTGTGTGTAACTTGATCCTGGCGCACACGTGATCAATGCATTCGGTTTGCCTTTAAAACCGGGTGTGACAAGAAACACCCACAAGGGATTCGCCTTGGAAATTCTCATGACCATGGCACATATCCTTGATGAAGGAGTGTCGAGTCTCTCATTCCGTTTGGACGGAGTTGAGTAAGTGGATCCCTATGGGTATATTTGGGAATTACTCGATTTTCAAAAGGGAGCCTCGGAACAAGTGTATGTGCATGAAGGCACATTGGAAGGTTTTTGGAGTGTGATCGCGAGAGGAGCCCATCAACAAAGAAATACTATCCGGAACCCCATCATTCAAGTGTTTCACTCAAGGATGTGCAAAAGGATTTTGGGGAGAATAAGAGAGATAAAGATAACCAACATGGAGTTGAATTGGCTTTGCTCGGCTTTGATTGCCGGTAGCCAATCGACCCCTCTAAACTGGCTCGGGGTGTTACCTCTCCATGTTGGCTATCTCTTTGAGACTGGCGATTCCAAGAAACCGGAGCATCTCCTAGCCGGGAGCTCCGTAGGATTTGATTATATGAAGAAAGAAAAATATATAAGTGAAGATGAGAGAGGAGGCGTCAAAGTGGCCAAAGTAAATTTGCCCCTATCTTAAGGGGAAAGGAGATTGGTTAGAGGAAGGACTTCTTGTGCCGGCGAAGAGAAAAAAATAAAAGAGGAAGGATTATAGGAGAAGGTTCTTCCACGGCCCAAGAAGGAGGTGCACAAAAAAATTATGTGCCACCATTTGGAGGAATTCGGCGCCCCCAAGTTACTACGGTGGTGTACCAATGCATGGGGGAGTGCAGCCATACCCCCTATAAAATTTTGCGGTGCCCAACGTAGCCTTTGCGGAGTCATACACACATCTTCCTCAACAACAACAGAGTGTGACCATTATTGGAGGATACGCTGCAAGGAACATGCAAAATATTGCAGCCATCCTAACCAATGCAAACCAAATGGGTGAAGGAAATGCAAACATTGCTTATGCGCTTGGACACCTTCACCTAGCATCGTCGGACAATTCTTAGGAGGAGCGGTGCAATCCTATTATGATATGACCATGCCAGCACCGATAGCCTCTCCAACCACATTTCCAATTTCTACCGGACCTATCACTCGTAGCCAAGCTAAAAAGATCCAACAAGAGGTGCACGCGCTACTTTATGAGTTTCAACTCAATACCAGTGATAACTTTATGCTACCTAAGTCTGGTATGTTGATACTTCTTAGGTACATGGAATAGAGTCATCAAAACGAAGATCACAAAGCTGGAATCGGCAAAAATCCTCGTCATTCGGCAATGCCATTCGGCAAGGACATTTCAACAAAAGTCATTCGGCAAGGCCATTCGGCAATTTCCTGAAGCATAAGTTCGGGCATTAAACTGTACCAATCTACGAAGTTTCACATAGCATGATACACCGTTGGAAAGATAATCGAGTTAGCTTTCCAACGCATCTAGTCCCACGTCATTTGAAGATTCCTAGAAGAAGTTATGATCGAAACATTGAAGACTGCTCAGCAGTCAAACAGATCACGCGGAAACAACTCAGAAGGTCATCTCGGGAGATCCTTTCACATTGGCGACGTATTTAGTTTGTTTTCGTGTTTCCACCCACCTAGGAGGGTTGTTCCTAGTATAAATACCCCCCATATGTAAGCTAAAAACAACTTTTGATAAATTGAGATAATCCAAGTGATTTCGCAGCCGAGAGCCGCCTTAGTGCCATACTCACACCCTTGTTCTTCCTTGTTCTACTTGGACATGTGAAGAGATCTCTCCGAGATCCACCGATTCATGCTCTACGGGTTCCGGTACGGCTGCCCCGTCTTGTGTGGATTAGCTCCGGTTGTGGTTCTCGCGGTCGTTTGGAGATCGAGTCGAAGTCCTCGCGGTTTCGGTGTCTCTCTCCCCGTCGTTTGGGCCGCATCCAACCTTGGCTAGGTATAAAGCTAGTTACCCGCTGATCTTCAGCAAGTTATCGTCTAATTCCAGTAAGTTATCATCCTCTTTCCGCTACCCCATCGTCGTTCTTCAAGTTCAGACCTACTGTCGTGAAGATCGGGCCATCCTCGTTCTAACGCCGGGTTAGAACCTATCATCTGGTATCAGAGCTTTCGTTGACACGGTAGGTCTCATTACCATCTATATATTTATCCTTATTTGATTTGCTACATATATTTGTTCATATCCTATAGTCCAAAGCCAAAAACATACCTATAGCCCTTTGTCGGTATCGCTACCTTGTGTTCTTGTGTTCTTCAAGTTGCTAGTCTCCACCGTTTATTATATATCTTTTGTTATCAACACCCTTGTTAGTATTATAAAAAAAAGTGGTCAAAAAAACAGAGAGAGAAAAGATTCCAAAAAAAGTTATAGAAGAACAATGGAACAAAATTGAAAGAAGAAGTGTGTTGCTGAAATTTTCGGTTGCATCTTGAAGTTGGTGGTGATCTTGTTTGTTGCAACTTTACATCTTTTGAACACATCAATTTACTTGGTTGACATGCCGCAGCCCTCCTTGTTTAGCCACCTATAGCTCCACTTCAAATCTGAAACCAGGACATCTCAAATCGTAATCCTTACGACCTCACTACCACCTCCGTTGAAGCCGCCAACACTAGCACAATCACGATCCTTGAGGACAGGCGAACTTGGGTAAGTAAGTGGTGAGTTTGAGTGTTTTCACAAATACTTCATATTCCACATATTTCTTGCTGCCCCTAACATGGCAAGGTCGGATTCTAGTGTTCATGGTGAGCACCATGAAGAGGATGAACGCCCAGTTTCTCGGGCTGAAATGCGTCGCATGACGGACTCACTTGTGGAGGCAATGGGAAGGATGTTTGATGCTCGCCTCCTAGCAGAAGGAGGACGTGGACCACGTCGTGATCAAGAAGACCATCATCGGGAGGAGTCCAGAGATGAGAATTCTGGTTTCGGCCATGGATTTGATCGGTTCGGTGATGGCCGAGGAAGACATGGTGGTGGTCGTCGTGCTGATTTCCATAATCGCGTGGTGGACGTCGTGCACACGAACGTCGTGTGAGATTTGAAGACGAAGAGTTTGAAGATCATGAGGAAGGGTCTAATGATGAAAATCCCTTTGGTCGTGGTGGGAGATTTGACCGGCGTCATCATCATCGACGTGCTGATTTTGAAAATAGGGGATTTCACCGTGGTCGTCGTCATTATGATGACCCCGATAATATTGCTCGTGTCAAGTTAAGTATCCCCCGGTTCTTGGAAAGGAGAATGCTGATGAGTATCTTGAGTGGGCTGAACAATGTGATCAAATTTTTAGACCGCATAATCTTTCGGATCGGCGTCGTGTTAACCTTGCTTCGGTTGAGTTCTCCGGATACGCTCTCACTTGGTGGAATCGGTGCGGGAGAATCAACTTCAGTTAGGTCTTGGATATATTCATACTTGGGAAGAAATGAAGCGAGTGATGAAGAGGCGTTTTGTTCCTTCGAGTTATGAGCCTGACCTCATGAATCATTTGCAAACATTGAGGCAAGGAAAAAGATCGGTTGATGAGTATTTTAAGGAGATGGAATTGCTGCTAGTTCGGACCGGAACTAGAGAAAGCATGGAGTCTAAATGGCATGATTTCTTGGAGGCCTTAATGAGGAGATCGCTGGCTTTGTGGAGATGTTTCCATATCATACTTTGCAAGATCTTGTTGATCAAGCAATGCGCACCGAGAGGAAGATTCAATAGGAGTCACGTGGGAGAACTTATGGCGGTCATTCTATTGCTGCCCCTTAGCGCAAACAACAATCCGGTACTTCTTTTGGTGGGGGAAGATCTCAAGGTAGTACACCTAAAACTTTTCCATCAAATGGTACATCAAAGATGGCGGGTTCTAGTGCATCATCGCATGCGAATCAGCGAGAGACAAAGCTGCCGGTTCAGCAGCACCAAGTGTTGCCTCGGGTGCTGCATCTTCCACTCGTAGTAGAGAGATTGTGTGCCATAAGTGCCACGGTCGTGGGCACATTGCAGCACAATGCCCAAGCAGGAGAACCATGTTGTTGAATGAAAAAGGTGAATGGGAATCGAGAGAGTGATCCCGAGGATGAGGGGCCGAGGTTTGATGAAGAACTCCGAAGAGGAAGAAGAGAATGAGATTACGCCCGATGAAGGTGATCATAATTGCTTTATTTCCCTTCGTGTCCTTAGTGTCACCGCTGAAAAGGAGGAGAATGGGCAGCGACACAATCTTTTCCACACCGGAGGCATGATTAAAGATAAGCTTTGTCGCATCATTGTTGATAATGGCAGCTGCAATAATATTGCTAGCCAAGAGTTGGTGGATAGATTGGGACTGAAATCTAGAAGACACCCAAGTCCGTACAAGATGCAATGGCTTAATGATTGTGGCGCATCGCGTGTGAGTCACATTGTGACAATTCCTTTCTCGCTTAGGAAATATAATGACCAGGTGGAGTGTGATGTGGTACCTATGCAAGCATGCCGACTGCTGCTAGGAAGACCTTGGTTATATGATCGTGATGTTCAGATTTTTGGAAGAACCAACAAGTTGTCTTTTGTGTACAAAGGAGAGCGAATTTCTTTGCTTCCTTTGACACCGGAGAAAATTATGAAGGATGATCTCAAGAAGAAACAGCGAGAGAGCGAGAACCACTTAAGAGTGACCCACAAGAATAGTGAGGGAGAGTTTCCACGGCCACAAAAAACCCCACAACCGCAAAGAACCCAAAACCCGGAAAAGAGGGGTTAGTCATGATGGCTACGAAAGGGGATCTAGAAGAACTGAGTGAACCTAATGCCATGTTCTTTGTACTCCCGTACAAGGACGCTTTTCTTTCTACTAACAACTTACCCTCCACTTTGCCAAGTGTCGTTTTTGATGTGTTACGGGATTTTGAGGATGTGTTCCCCGACGAAGTACCACCGGGGCTGCCACCTATGAGAGGGATTGAGCATCAAATCGACTTAGTCCCCGGTGCATCACTTCCAAATCGAGCCGCATACCGCACCAATCCAGAGGAGACAAAGGAGATTCAGCGCCAAGTGGAAGAATTGATCAAGAAAGGGTATGTACAAGAATGTCTTTCACCTTGTGCTGTCCCTGTTTTGTTAGTACCTAAGAAAGATGGATCATGGAGGATGTGTGTGGACTGCCGAGCTATTAATAACATCACAGTAAGATATAGGCATCCAATTCCTCGATTAGATGACATGCTTGATGAACTTAGTGGTGCTATTATATTCACTAAAATTGATTTAAGAAGTGGTTATCACCAAATTAGAATGAAAGAAGGAGATGAATGGAAAACTGCTTTTAAGACGAAATTTGGGTTATATGAATGGTTAGTAATGCCTTTCGGTTTAACCAATGCTCCTAGTACTTTTATGAGATTAATGAATCATGTGCTTAGACCATTCATTGGCCAGTTTGTCGTGGTTTATTTTGATGACATATTAATTTACAGCAAGACTCTTGATGAACATGTTCAGCATATTCGATGCGTGCTTGCTGTCCTACGTGAGCAAAAATTATATGCTAACCTTGAAAAGTGCACCTTTTGCACCGACAAGGTAGTTTTTCTTGGTTTTGTTGTTTCAGGACAAGGTGTGGAGGTCGATGATGAGAAGATCAAGGCTGTGCGTGAATGGACGCCTCCACGAACGTGAGTCAAGTGAGAAGCTTCCTCGGACTTGCTGGTTTCTACCGGCGATTTGTGAAGGATTTCAGCACCATTGCTGCCCCAATCAATGAGCTGACCAAGAAAGAAGTGCCTTTCAAGTGGGGAGAAGTACAACAAAAGGCATTTGAAGAATTAAAAATGAAGTTAACAACAGCCCCCGTCCCGGAACTTCCGGATTTCAGCAAGATGTTTGAAATTGAATGTGATGCAAGTGGAGTTGGAATTGGAGGTGTGCTTTGATGCAAGAAAGGAAGCCAATTGCATTCTTCGGTGAAAAGCTAAGTGGGCCATCTCTTAATTGTTCGGTTTATGATAAAGAATTATATGCTCTTGTTAGGAGTTTGGAAACTTGGCAACATTATCTTTTCCCTAAAGAATTTTTGATACATTCGGATCATGAATCATTGAAACATCTTAAAGGACAATTAAAACTGAATCGAAGGCATGCAAAATGGTGCGAATTCATTGAATCATTTCCTTATGTTGTTAAATACAAAAAAGGAAAAGAGAATGTGGTTGCTGATGCATTGTCTCGACGCCATGCTTTGATAACTCAACTCGATGCTAACATTCTTGGCTTAGAAGGTATAAAAGAATTATATGCAACTGATTCTTATTTTGCTGAACCTTATTCCAAATGTTGCAATGACAAAGGCTGGGAAAAATATCACAAGCACGATGGATTTTTATTTCGAGCTAACAAACTATGCATTCCAGATTGCTCTGTTCGAATTTTGCTTGTACAGGAAGCTCATGCAGTGTGGTCTTATGCGACACTTTGGAGCTAAGAAGACGGAGCAAGTGCTGGCCGATCATTTCGTTTGGCCAAAGATGAGAAGAGATGTTGAAAGACATGTTCTTCGCTGCGAATCATGCCACAAAGCTAAGTCCCGATTAAACCCTCATGGACTTTACACTCCTCTCCCTATTCCCAACGCTCCTTGGGAAGACATTTCAATGAATTTTGTTTTGGGGTTACCACGAACCAAAAGGGGAAGGGATTCGATTTTTGTTGTGGTTGATCGTTTTAGTAAAATGGCACATTTTATATCATGCCATAAAACTGATTATGCCTCACATATAGCTGAATTATTTTTCAAAGAAGTTGTGCGTTTGCATGGAGTGCCTCGCACTATTGTTTCGATCGTGACACGAAATTTTTGAGTTATTTTTGGAAAACTTTGTGGGGAAAACTTGGAACACGTTTGCTATTCTCTAGAACATGTCATCCACAAACGGATGGGCAACCGAAGTTGTAAATCGAACACTTTCAATGTTGCTGCTAGCTGTTCTAAAGAAGAATTTAAAACTTTGGGAAGAAAGCTTGCCACATGTTGAGTTTGCATACAATAGGGCAGTACATTCCACTACTAAATTTTCTCCATTTGAAATTGTATATGGTTTCAACCCCACTGCTCCCATAGATCTTTTGCCCTTACCTGTGCAGGAGCGTGTGAACTTTGACGCAAGCAAGCGAGCTGAATTTATCAAGAAGCTTCATGATCAAGCACGAACCAACATTGAGAAGATGACTCAGTTGTACGAGAAGCGTGCCAACAAGGGTCGAAAGAAATTATTGTTCGAACAAGGAGATTTGTTTGGGTGCATCTTCGCAAAGATAGATTTCCCGACCGAGTGCAAGAGCAAGCCGCAACCCCGGGCGGATGGTCCATTTAAAGTGCTTCGCAAGATCAACGACAATGCCTATGAAATTGATCTGCCAAGTACTTATGATGTGAGTAAAAGTTTCAATGTGGTTGACCTCTCCCCGTTCTTTGGCTTGGAAGAGTCGAGGACGACTCCTTTTCAAGGGGGGAGGATGATATGACCATGCCAGCACCGACAGCCTCTCCAACCACATTTCCAATTTCTACCGGACCTATCACTCGTAGCCAAGCTAAAAAGATCCAACAAGAGGTGCACGCGCTACTTTATGAGTTTCAAATCAATACCGGTGATAAATTTATGCTACCTAAGTCTTGTATGTTGATACTTCTCGGGACCATGGAAGAGAGTCATCAAGACGAAGACCACGAAGCTGGAATCGGCAAAAATCCTCGTCATTCGGCAATGCCATTCGGCAAGGACATTTCAGCAAAAGTCATTCGGCAAGGCCATTCGGCAATTTCCTGAACCATAAGTTCGGGCATTAAACTGTACCAATCTACGAAGTTTCACATAGCATGATACACCGTTGGAAAGATAATCGAGTTAGCTTTCCAACGCATCTAGTCCCACGTCATTTGAAGATTCCTAGAAGAAGTTATGATCGAAACATTGAAGACCGCTCAGCAGTCAAACAATCACGCGGAAACAACTCGAAGGTCATCTCGGGAGATCCTTTCACATTGGCGACGTATTTAGTTTGTTTTCGTGTTTCCACCCACCTAGGAGGGTTGTTCCTAGTATAAATACCCCCATATGTAAGTTAAAAACAACTTTTGATGAATTGAGATAATCCAAGTGATTTCGCGGCCGAGCCGCCCGAGTGCCTTACTCACACCCTTGCTCTTCCTTGTTCTACTTGGACTTGTGAAGAGATCTCTCCGAGATCCACCGATTCGTGCTCTACGGGTTCCGGTACGGCTGCCCCGTCTTGTGTGGATTAGCTCTGGTTGTGATTCTCGCGGTCGTTTGGAGATCCGGTCGAAGTCCTCGCGGTTTCGGTGTCTCTCTCCCCGTCGTTTGGGTCGCATCCAACCTTGGCTAGGTATATAGCTAGTTACCCACCGATCTTCAGCAAGTTATCATCTAATTCCGGTAAGTTATCATCCTCTTTCCGCTATCCCATCGTCGTTCTTCAAGTTCAAGACCTACTGTCGTGAAGATCGGGCCATCCTCGTTCTAACGCCGGTTAGAACCTATCATATTATGAGCAAGGGTGCAACAACCAAGATTATCAATATCAACCACGGCAAAAGATTAGAGAGAGGAGGAGCTTTAGTTTAATCTTTCCTTTTCCCTTTTCTTTAATTTTCAGCTTGTATGCACCTATGTATGCGTAGTGTTTTCAGTTTTTATTTTTTTATCATATGTGTTAGTTTTTATTTTCATCATGAATAAAGTCACCACCTAGTTTTTACCTTTGGTAAAGTTACAAAGTTTATGCCATGATGATATATGATTATATTTGCCATTTTGTTTATCTTTGTAATTGTTTTATGCATGTTTAAGCTTATGCTCTCTTAAAATGCAAATCTGAAATTATATAAATGCTAGCTTAATCTTTAGCGGAGGTTATGATAAAAATAAAGACCCGTAGTGTTTTATGTGCTCTCAAGTTTTAGATGGATCAAAGATGATTTATTTTTGTTCTTAAACGTAATGTTAATCTTGTCATAAATACCACTTTCATGTTGCTCTACCTATCCGAGCCATATACATATTTGAGTGCAAAAACTTAGTATACAAGGTTTATCCTTGGTGAGTTATTTCAGGCCATGATTTCTCTGGCCCGAGACTAAGAAGCTGGTCATTCCGTTTTTGCGTATCTATCTTATTGCTAGCCTTTCTATCCGTGCATTGTGTATCCCCACATCGGAGATTTCACGAACCTCGCCGGATATCCACCCTTAAAACCAAATATCATCTTTTGTGATTACCTCCTTGACCACAACCTATTGTTGAGAATGGATCGTCAATTCAAGGAAGATCGCAAGATGGTGCCACGATTGAAGATTTCATGTATCTCTCCAAAGGAAAAGTATTTTCGGTACCTACCTTATCTCTATTAACTCTTTGCCCGAGGACGAGCAATGTCTAAGCATGGGGGAGGAGGTAGGTACAATGCAATTTTAGAGTTCAAGGGGAGGAAATAAAAAAATGATGAGAAAGAAAAAGGCAAAAAAGGGGAAAATAAAGAAAGAACAAAAATATGAGTATGAGAAAAAGAGAAGAAAAGAAAAAAATATGAGTATATATGATATAAAAATAAAATAAAGTGAACTTCCCAGTTCTCTAAAGTGCATTAGGAATTTCAAGGTTTCAAGATTTAAAAGATCCAAACTCATCTTTCCAACCATGTGCAATCCGATAACGAGGACATCCTTTGTGCCTCGGGATCACTCTTTGCCATTTGCACATGTCCACCTATCTCAAAGCATGTGTATTTTCTCTCCCCCTCCTTGTTATAACATTATTTTCCAATGACCTTTTTGACGAGTCTCGGTAAGACCATGAGAAGCTTGTCTTGTTTTGACAACATCTCATTTATAATATCTTGGTAGGACTAAACTTTAATTTCCCAAAGAGCTCCATATAAAGCCTACCACATATATGAATGTTATGTGAGGGAAAGGGGTAGAATAAATAGGCTTGAGAGACAAGATGAGATGAGAGTTCATGAGCAAGATGCAAGGAAGTTTAAATTTTTGAACTTGGTTTAGCTCTTTTTCATCCCATTCTTTATTTCAAAATTTACGAGATCTATTTGAATTTTGGGAGCATGTTAATACTTGTGGGATAAGCTTAATTAATAATCCACCCTCCATAGGGATGAAGGCTAGTACATTATGAAACTTTAAAGAACTAAACTTTTGAGAGCATTATGTTTTCTCATGTATGATCAAGTGTAGAATTTAAACAATGAAAGGCAACGATGATATCCATTGAAGGCTTACTCGAGGACGAGCAAGGTTTAAGCATGGGAGAGATGTTGACGGTGAAATTTCGTCAACCTAGCCATGAGTTTACCTTCGGTTTTGGCATAACTTTTATACCTTATCCATTGGTACTAACCCCCTTGGTATAACAAGTTCACTTGTGCATGTTGGTTTTGGAGTTTAGTGTTTATGCGGGATTTCGGCATTGAAAGCAAGACTTCCGGGATAAGTTCATAAGGCGGCTCATGACAAGACCTTGAAGCCCGGTAGAAGTCAAGCAATGAAGTGAACACGACTCCAAGAAGCCCAAGGACCCAACCCGGGAAGATGGAAAACTCGAGGACCTAGCCGGAAAAGTGCCGAATCTTGCGAGACAAGGAGATTCGTCCAACTCGGAGAGAAACCGATGACAAGGGCCCACATGCGAAGGGGGAAGGATCTAGAAGACTCGGGAACCAACGCCGGCGAAGGAGGCGACGAACCGGGCCGAAATGGGCCCGGGCCGGTCGACCCGGAGCCGGCCCGGCCCGGCCCATTTCGAGGCCCGGTCGGACCCCCTTTCACCTAGGTGCTTCTCGGGCTATTTATAGCCCCCCGACCGGGCCACACATCAATCAATTCGTCATCCGCCGCCGAGGAGCGAGAGAAGCTTGAGGGACACCATCTCGGAGATGAGGGTCGTGCTAGTTGTCTAGGGTCTCCCTAGCCGACGTGGGAACCTTCCATGGAAGACCACGTCGGAGCTCCGCAGCAAGGATCAAGATCGAGGTAGGATCCCGTGGTGATCTTGTTCATGTAATAATTCATGGTGAAGTTTTTATAGTGAATCCGATTTCTAGCGATCAAGTGCCTTATCAATGATTTTGTTTTCCCCTTGGTTTTGCTTCTTCCTCAATCTAGTCTATAGCTAGATTGCATAGGGTGCTCTTGTAGGCTGCGGTGGCTAGAGGTGCATACGGACCGACCATGTGATTTCAACTTGTTCTTATCGAACTCACCCTAGACTACCCGCTTTAATAGGAGTACGTTGTGACGAACGGGGGCTCGAAAGGCGGGCGTTTTTGGAATCGGACCGGAGGCCACGGTTTAGATATGCTTTTAATGAGATTCGCTTTTATATCTTCATCTATCTCGTTTGGAGCTACAACATAAGCATGATCTAGACTCTCTAGATCGGCTTACCTCTTGCTCTCTCTTGCTACCTCTTTAGTAGATTAGATTATATGTGTTTCCTTTATGAGTTAGTAGATTAAATGCAATTTGGTTCTTCATAAGATACCTTTCCTTGCTTTACTAGATTGAATCCTTGCGTTGCACATTGTTCCACAGATTCAATACCTTGGGTTCACCACTCGAGGGAAGAAGGGTCCCTTGACTACGACAAGGGGATTTGTCCGCTTGCAAATCCATATGAACTTTGATACGATAATCTGCCGTCAACGGTAACCGCGAGGCGTTGACCAGGCTTTTTCACAATTTTGCACTTCAAATCTTAAATGCCACTCAACATGAAAGTTGTGTCCCTCGACAAACTACACAACTTTTACATTGGGAGATTTTGAAGTGTTTAGGTGAAATTTTGAGAACGCGGCAAAATTTCCCGATGACACTGGAGGGTCAAAGGGTTGTTAGGGGGTTTTGACTAGGGTTTTGACCAACTTGACCAAGGGTTGACCAATAAGAGTCATTAGGGGTTGTTGGTGATGTTGTCGAGGTGATGACCCAGGTTGACCTTCGTTTGACCAAAGTCAACTCGTTTGATCCAATCGTCAAGGTTAATGAACCCAGATGAAAACCTGGGGGCGTCACGGCCTACCCCCCTTAAACGAATCTCGTCCCGAGATTTGACAAGAAGATTAGAACAATGCCTTCCAACAAGGCAAAGGTTACAAAGGTGGAAGATATACTCACTTACACTTCTCGATAGCGAGAATTCGGATAGGGCAAAAGATACATGGTGCTCTCCTCACTTCCCGAACGCAGTTCATGAGGAAGAGGGTGATGAATGTGTACATGAAAAGCTAAAAGAAAACAAATTCCACCGACGATGCGAGAGGTACATCGCTACAAGCGTCCATCGGAGGGACTCGAATGTCTCCAAGAACTAAGGCATGGTCGGCGATGCGAGTGGGGTTCTTCTCTCGGTCTTTTTCCGAGCTTCTTTTGGAGGTTGTTGACGAAGATGGCGAAACGGCTTGCTCGGCGAGTGGGCGGAGCAACGGCAGAGGTGGGCTAGTGGCGGGTTGGACAAAAAGTAGCTAGAGGGGAGAACAAGAGCGGCGGACTGTCGAACTCGAAAGCATGCGAGACATGAAAATGGCAACACCGCGGGAGGACTTCCCTTTTGTACCTCAACGGAAATGCAACGGTCATCCCAACCGACCGAGGTAGGGACTAGTGGAGTGATCCGGTGGTGGCAACACGGGGCTCGATAATGGTCGGCTCGTGAGGTCTCGGCGACGTGGTCATGGCCACGGGAAAAGAGATGGCGGGGCGACGCTACGGCGTCATACCATCGTGGCACCGAAAAGGATGGGGTCCAATGGTCTAAAAATCTAACCGTGATTGCTCGAGAAAACTCGATCCTACTTTTTCAACCTAGCCCGTTGATTTGATTTGACACTAAGAGAGCGTTGAGATTAGGCGGAAAAGACCAAGTTGAGAAAGGGATTACCAAAGAGATTTCTATGAAGAAAGTGAAGGCTAGTAAACAAATGTTTGCTAGATTTGTTCACTAAGATTCTTGACTTTAATTCTTGAAAAGCAACTAAACCGTGAGGATGGAGCGAAGTTCCATCATCAAAGAGTCCACAATAAGGAGGAATGCTCTCGGATAGAAAAGTTACTCGTGAAGTTACGTTGTCCTTGCTTCACTTGAATCGTGTAGCGAACATGGCCTCATTTGCCATTTGTTCGAGTTGATTTTGGTGATTCATACTAACACAAGTAATGGGACTAACCACATTGTCTAGCATGTCTTTGTAGGCACTCCTAGGTCCCATGGATGTTACCACATGTTAACATACCATGCCCAAGCTAACATGTCATACCACAAGTTAACATAACATGGACATGTTAGGTTACTTATAGCAAAACCGAGAACTTAGTATATATTTTGAGGCTATAAGTAATGGCATGTTAAGTATGTTAAGTTGAAGCAAAAATCTAAGTTGAATACGCGAAGAAAAAGAGGGAAAAGGACAACGTCGGATGAACCTACGGTACCTAAATAGCAAGCGTCGGTGCAATCGTCGGACAAGTTGGTTCACCGGGTCAAACCCTAGGCACCATCGGATGAACAAGTCCAATTTTTAGTAGCGTGAGGCGAGTTGCGGAGGAAGAGCAACAAAGACAAGTAGCACCGGATGATCCGACGGTCCGAGTGATGTCACTTGTCGGTCTATCCAACGCTCGCTTTGAATCAAGACAGAGATGCACCAAGACAAAGTCTTCGAGACCGAATGATCCGACGCCTTGGTCAAGGGGAAGCGTCGGTCTATCCGACGGTCACGTGAAAGCTAACAGAGATGACTTGGTCGTGGGTTCTTCGAAGACCGGATGATTCAACGCACCGTCGTTGTATAGCGTCGGAGCGCTTGTGCCGCAGAATCTCAACGGCTAAGTCACGTGGGAGGGGCATCGGATGAACCGACGCCTAGAAAAAGCATAGCATCGGTTGATTCGACGCTACCTTTTTCAGTGGCCGTTAGCCAATGGCTCTTTGGATGCCTTGGGCTATTTATACCCCCTCCACTCACCCAATTGAGGTTGCTGGATTGTGTGGAAGTGCAGAGGAGTTCAAGATACATTGAAGATCATATCCAATCCATCCAAGTGCTTAATTGCTCATCCTTAGACTTGCATATGCTTTGTGTATGTGCTTAGTGCTAGGCTCGGCTTAGAGCCGAGTGAGTGCAAGGTTGTGCCAACCTTGTGAGGTGATTCTTGAGTGGATCAAGTTGTACAAGGTTCGCCGGAAGCCTTGGGGCCTAAGTGGCTCACCGACAATCGTCATCGACACTCTGTCTTGGTGTGGAGTGGCGAGGACACTTTGTGCGGCGGGACGTGGAGACCCCCTTCCTTGTGGAGAAGCTCCTTAGTGGAGGCGGCATCAAGGTGACCAAGGGAGCTTGGCAAGTGCCTAAGTGGCTAGCCTTTGTGGCGAGTCAAGTGGTACTCTTGGGAGAGACTTGGTGGCGGGGAAGCAATACTCTTCTGTGAGTGCTTCAACAACGTAGACTAGGGGTGGCTTAGTGCCTACCGATACCACGAGATAAATCGCGTGTCAAGAGTTTGCTTCCTCTCGTCCCCTTTACGTTTCCGGATTTACTCTATTGCAATCTTTGCTTGCCTTTACTTTCCTATAGTAGTATCATGCTAGGATTGGCTATAGGTTGCAAACCTTGTTTCGGGATGGGAGTTTCACATTAGAAAAACCCTAGTTGCACATCTAGATAGTGTGTTCTAGTTTATATTTGTGTAAAAATAGTGAAGCCATGCGTTAAGGTTTTTAGTTGCCTAATTCACCCTCTCCCCTCTTAGGCTACGAGCATCCGATTCCATACAAATCGTGGGCTTCTTGTCACGATTGCCCTTAGCTACTCCGGGTGCCGATTCCCGCGGTTCGGGCTTGTTCTTCCTATGGTTTGGGCACTCATTGGCATAATGCCATAGTTGCCTACAATTGTAGCAAACACGGGGTGGAAGTTCCTTGGGCTTGGAGACTTTTTGCTGGGTCTAACGGTACTGAAAATTTCCCGAAGGCTTATCTTTGGGACGGGGTCACTTACTAGTGGCCCGATGCGGATGATTGGGAAGAACCATGCGCATTCTTTTTGACGAAGTGAAATTTCTTGCCCGATCCATTTAGGAAAGTCATTTTATCTCTTCTTCTCCTTCTGTACCTTCATAATGGCATCCTCTTGAGAGATAGCTTTGTTCACCAACTCATGATAATTGTTGGGTTCCGGTAGGTTTAACTTTTCATACAATTCACTCCTAAGACAATCACGGAAGTGTTCCATCTTTTGGGCATCGGTGTCCACGTGATGGTCTCCATACCGGTAGAGGTTGTTAAACTTTTGTGCATATTCATACATCGTGTCATCACCTTGCTTAAGAGCAAGCAACTCTTTAATCTTTCTAACCATGAGTCCTTTTGGGATGTGGTGGTCCATGAAAGCTTTCTTGAATTCCGTCCAAGTGACTTCATGTCCAGCGGGTTCTATGAACTTAAAGTGCTCCCACCACATTAAAGCTTCTCCACAAAGATGCAAGGTTGCAAAGCTAGCCTTGCGCTCCTCGAAACAAGGTAGGACAAATGCGAGAAAATTTTGCCTCAATGGCCCTAACCCATGTGTCGGCATCAAGGGGCTCTTCTCGCTTTAGTGAAGTTGGGGGCTTCATCCCGATAAACTGGGCGTAGGTGGTAACCATGTGGGTCCCATCGTGATTAGCTCCCATTGGAGGTCCGTTGCATCCGTTGGGCCATCTGCTGCCGCGTCTGCAGAATCTTGCACTTCACTTCGGTTTGGGTGGCCATGAAAGTCTCCACCGGTGTCATGGGTGGTGGTGGTGGTAGATCACCACTACCCGACGCGTCAAAACTGTTGGGGGTGCTGCGTGTTGATCCGACCATCCGAAAAGTTGAGTTCTCATTAAACACATATTCGACCGCTTGCTTTAAATTGACAGGTAGAATATGCACGGCGAAAACTCATTCATGGTAAATTCTTGGAATCGGACAGCATGGTGGTCACAAGCATAAAATTCGTAAATCCTTGCTTATACATCGAAAAATTCTCACTTTTGGTCAGTGGATGCAGGATTTCTTAAGCTCCATTGTTGGTATTCAACTCCGAGTCCATTTCCAACATTATCGTGCCCAAAAATTCCGTAATGAGATTCTGCCTAGCTGTTTTTACAGACGGCCGAGGTGCACCAAACTTACCATAACTCTCGGTACGTACATGCAAACATGATAAATTGTGGTGAGCATGATCTCCACGACATTTCACACAACTTGATATTCAACACATGGTCCAAGTTGATCACAACCGATCGTGATTACAAGATCCATTCTACAACAACACTCCTACAACACATTACTTTATTGAGAGTATACCCAACATCAACTAGATAATAACAATCTAGCCTAGGTTCACCAAGGTGAATTAGGTCCAAACTCCACTCTAGATTCTCCTTGGATCTGCTCGGGATCTTCTTCCTCTTCCGGTTCGGGAATGGCGAGTTCGGGAGGTGGAGCTGCTACAACTTCTAGTTGATTCTCTAGTTCAAGCAATATTGATCATTATGCTTCGCAACATGAAGTTCTGCTCATGAATGACTTCACTCAATTCTCGTATTTTTGCTTTATCCTTGCGTCTTTTCTTCTTAAGATGGGCTATCATTGCTCGAGCTTTCTTCAACTCTTGGGTGATAGTTTCGCACCATTAACTTGTTGTCTATAAACTTAGTGTCGATAGAACATGCTTTCTCCCACCATCACTTGATAGGTGTCGTACATAGCTTTGGAGAAACGGACTAAGGTAACAAGTTAAGGACTATGGTGATTGTCCCGAGCGGAGAGAAGCTTCGCGCTCGATCCATTGTCCGAATGCTTTGCTTAGGTAAAGGAATCACCTTCGCCTGCGGCGCTAGCTACCAAATCAGCATGCTTCTCACAAAAAGTTGTGAGTGCTTCCAAAGCAGCCTTTTGCACGGTGTCGGCCAAGTTCAACCCTTGTGCCTTAACCTCCCACTCTTCACAAGTAGGATGTGTCGCGCACACGGAGATCTTCACCTTCACTTCCCAACAAAGCGGCTTGGCCCGTGGTCATGAGCTCACGTGCCGAGTACCGCATATACGCGGTGTACCCCAAGTCCTTTAGGGTGTCCCACAAAAGTGCAGGAAAACCACCCTCCTCGAGGCGGACATTTGGAATAAGTGACAAATGTCGAACCGAATGCGATCACGTGCACAAGGATAGATTCTCACGGCTATAAAAGAAGGTTGCATACACAGACCACTACTAAAAGTTTCAAAACTTCAACAAGATTTTGGTGAGTAAAAGGGATAAGTTTGATCCTTATGTGAGTAAAATTTGGGGTATCCATCCGCACAAGGTGCGGGGATATGCCGAAACTCGAAACGAGTGCGCATAAAATCATGGCGTAAGTTCGGAGATCGTGAATCAAAAATTCATAACTCAGGACCTATGACCCCAAAAAATTTGAATTTCTGGTAGCAACTCAGTGAGATTATGAGACACCTTTTTGGTATTCAAAGGTAGATCTAGATTGGATTGGAGCATGCTCAAAAAATTCCATTTTCAGAGGAAAGTCTCCCAGAAAACAGCAGGACAGAGACTTACTAACTGAGCATAACTCCTGATAGAAAATTCTTAAAATCATGAGAAATTCACAATAGATGACAAATTTTATAAGAGACAACTTTCTCAAAGGATGTCTAGTCAGATTTCGCACAGATTTGGCTCTAAAAATTGTGAAATGGCAGCAACAGAATCTGGCAGAAATTTCCTAAGATCAACAAGAGAGGATAACCTTATCTAAGATCAAGCAACAACAAATTTTAGGTTCAACAAGAATTTAATCATGATGCACACGCCTTAAACGACCTAACACACATGGATCCAAAAGACGTAGTTAGTGCCGATGGCAAGCTTATAATCTGCTCTCCTTATAATAACTAGTCGAGCTACTCGATTCGCACTTATCGACTTACGAACCTTCCGTGCCAGCACGTCACGAAAGCGTCCACATACATTACCGTTCACTATAGAAATAGTATCCATGCGTCAAGCCGCTGCATGGACAGCGCCCAACCTCGGACACCCTCCATTTGAATGGAGTGTTTCCTTGCCTCGCATATTCGTCATCCGTAATGCACACGTATGGCAAAATGTGGCAACATCACAACCCATGACATGTTCATCTTGAATAGAGCATGTCACCCTTTGTATGACTTCATACGGAAAGCACACGTATAATGTCGGTGTTTTAGACCAGTAACTTACCAAGGGGAGTACCCGAGGTAGATGAATGTGGCCTCGCCGAGATCGGTAGCTCGAAGGAAGAGACACGTGGCACACAATTTAGACAAGTTCAGCCGCAATGTGCGTAATACCCTACGTCCTATATGTTGCGTAGCTCGGATTGATTGGGTGTGGTTACAAGATGATGCGTATGAGAGAGAGGGGGTCCCCGCCTCACCTTATATAGTCCGGGGAGACAGGGTTACAAGTCGATTTGAGAAGAAAGTACTAGTCGTGTACGTCTAGGAGTTCTTTACATGGATCCGAATACACGCGGCTTCCTATCCGAGTACTCCTCCACCGCAGTCCTTGCACGCCACGCCATCGTGTGCCGTGTAGCACAAGTCGAGTAGTCCCGTGCGCCCACCGAGTAGTCGGTCCCGGTACCCACCGAGTAGTGGGCCCGGGGATGTCCATACGACAAGCCCCCGAGTACTTTGTAGTCGAGTAGGATAGTTTCGAGTAGTCTTGATGGTCTTGACGAGTAGTCCCCGTGCGTCCCCGAGTACTACAAGCCAAAAGTCCTCAAGAGTACTTGAAGCATCCCGAGGCCGGAAGGTACTCTAGCCGAATCCTTGAGTAGTCTTGAAGTTTTCTCGAGTAGTCCCCAAGCGTCCTCGAGTTCTCCTCTTGAAGCCCGAAACAAGACTCACACTTGTCTTGACAAAGGAACCATATGAAAAATGCGATTCGGAGAATCGCATTCCATATGGAATGTAGCTCCCGAGCCTTAGGTCGAATCATAGATTCAAGCCGAGGGTCAATCGAAGTTCCACCAATCTTATCTTGTAAAATCCGAAGAAAAAACCAAAGGACACGTGGCACGGAGCTCCCGAGCCTTGAGTCGAGTACTTCCTCTCGAATTGAAGGGTCATCTTGATTGTAGAATGTGTCCCGAGTGGGTCTTGAGTCTTGTAGTAACCCATTAAATTGAACGGATGTAGCCGAGCCCCCGAGATGAGTAGCATCGGGTACCGGAAGCCGAAAGGTCGGGCGGCCGCCGCCGAGTCACCCGCCGGCGCTTATCCATTCGGGTGTTGTAGTGCCGCCGCTTAGGTTATATATAAGCGCCTAAGCCTTTAGGGTTTTTCATTCTCCTTAGTAGCAAACTGCTCGAATAGATCCGTTCGACGGGCTCTCCTTCGCCACCGTGCTAGCACTATCGCCACGCGAAAGAGAGGAATTCCAAGCTCGCCGCCCCCGTCCGCCACCGGCATAGCCCCCGAGCGAATGCGAGTGAAGACCCCCTACACTTGGAGGATGAAGGCATCTCCGTCCAAGAGCTCGAAGACCGGAGCGGGCAAGAAGAGGTCCCGTAGTGAAGCGGAGGGATCCGCCCCATGAATCGTCGTTGGCATCTCCCCCTCATCCCAACCCGGCCAAGGAATGGAAGAAGTCCAAACTCAAGACCGAAGATCTGCCGGCCCCGGTTAATAGCGGCTTCTTGCGGGAGAAGGAGATGGATGTATGGAGCGCCGCCATCGGCGACCCATATCCAATGGAGAAGAATTCGGATGAGATTCCGATGTTTGCCGGGTTCGTGGAGCACGGACTAGCGGTTCCGGTCAATGACTTCTTCAAAGGTCTTCTCATGTACTACGACATCAAGTACCCGAATCTTAATCCCAATGGCATCTTCCATGCTTCGTTTTCGTGCACTTCTGCGAAGCATTTGTGGGAATCAAGCCCCATTGGATTCTCGTTCTAGAAGTTTTTCCGAGTGAATAAGCCGCGACCAAGTACCAATGACCCTTGAGTAGTCGGAGGGGCGGTATTTAGATGTGGCCGACCGTACTTGTCATATAAGTCGATAGAGTCGAACCAAGACCGGAAGGCCAAATGGTTTTATATTTCTAACCACCATCCGAAGTTGCCGAAGCCGAGCGGGAAGCGGCCGAAGCACGGCGCCGTGGTGGAACATGGAGCCGACAATGCAAGAGGGTATCCAGCCACCCGAGCCGATGAAGAAGATCAAGGCCCTTAGAGAGGCCGGGGCCGAGGGCCGAGCACGTGGTCTTCGGCTTCATGAAGAGGAGGGTGCGGCCACCGATGGCTCGCGACACCCTCGGATACCGGTACACGGACGACGAAGACTCGTCAAGGATGCTCGGCGGTGAAGTCGATGATGATGACATTGTCGAGAGGCTGGGGAAGATATTCAAGGACATGCCACCGTACACTCCTTGCCCGGTCCTCGAGTACTCCGTGTCACATCCGCCGAACAAGGTTAGTAGTCATGACTTCTACCTTTGAATAATGATTTGCCTCGGTGTAGTCACACTCACACGAGTTGTTGTACGCAGGATGACGTCGCCAAGTATATCTCCGATCCCCACACGACTTGAAGATGTACCGAGGAGGAGGGGAAGGGCAAAGTGAAGGAGCGTTGTGAAGTTGGCGAGGGTGACGACACTGTCACCATTGAAGACACCTCCGACGACGAGGATGGGGAGACACTCTAAGAGCGGTTTCAACTGCGCGTCTAGGTTGAGCCGTCTTGGGCTGCCCAATATTCCACTCATCATCGAGAGGCCGGCTAGTGTCGAGGCTAGCCTTCCCGCGCCACCGAGGAGGCCGCGCAATGTGGCCGGAAAATGTGCCGCCAAAAAACTGAAGATTACCGAATCAACTTTCGAGGAGGTGAGTTCCTCGAGTAGTGTAGTTGAGTACTTCCTATAGAGTACCGACAGTTGAATCTTGAGTTGTCGTAGGATATTCCATCGTCCGACCCCCGTGGACCAAGGGGAAGAAAAAAACTAGGACACGGTGGGAGGGGCGACCGAGAGGAGCCACGGTCCGCCCCCACCACCGAGGCATCCGTGCCGGAGACAGCACAACGAGTGGCCATCGCCGACGAGCCGCGGGCATCGGTAGAAGAGAGGAGGCTAGAACTCTCCGCGATTACGGAGCCGGCCGCGCCGCAGGTAGCTCGTGTTGAGGAAGAGGCGCTGCGGAAGCCGGAATTGTTGATATTGCCGGCATACTTGGCGCTCCGACCCCGACTATTGTTCGGTCAAGCTTGTGACTATAACCAATCTCCGAGTAGTTTATGTAGATCTATGATCTTGCTTGGCTGATCATTAGAGTTGTGTTATAAATCCACCAATCTGTCTTGGGAAGGTGAAGAACCGAGTGCGGTAGGCCGGTGAAGAAGACCGGTCATCGGGAGTTGAGGAATCTACACCTCTTCCACAAACCGAAGCCGTAGCACGGGCCGTGGAGGCTACACCTCAAGAAGCCAACAAGTTAGAAGGTACGTGAACTCGCGCCAATGGTAGCCGCTTTGCGAAGTGGTTGTAGACTTAGATTCGACTTTGTGTGCTTTGTTGTGACGAAGCACAAGTCGAAGGGTACACGATCCTTGAAGCCATAGCCATGGAAACAAATGCAGGAGAAGTTGAAAGCGCCGTGCCCGCCGCCGGTGTGCCGGTGGGAGTAGCTCCCAATCCGGGAGCTCCCGCAGCCCTCGAGATCATAGAGGGAGTATAGATGTTGATGTGCTCCCGAAATCAAGCATGGACGTAGTCGTTTGATCACCGGAAATCCGGATGGGAAGCCAATCCGTGCGGCACCAATGTCGGAGGCGGCGGCAACTAGCCGTGACGGATCGGAACTTCGGCCGACGACCTTGTTGACCCGGCGATCGTGGCTCGCAACCCGGAATCAATGCGACGTGCGAGCAATGGATGAAGGTACATCGCAGCACCTTGAGTAGTCCGGTTCTTTGATCCGTTGAGTACTCGATATTGATTGCCTTGTCCGGTGTAGGATGTCGTGGAGAGATCTCGGCGAAATCGACATGCTCCGGGGGTATGGTGACACGGTGCTCCATGCGAGGCGTTGGAAGAGGAGCTAAACAAGGCCGGGAAGCACTCCGCCTTGTTACGGTCCGAGCCGGATGGAGCTTTCGCCAAGTACCATAATGAGGTACAAGAGATGCAAGAGAAAAGCGACGACTTGATTCAAAAGAAAAAGTCGTCGCGTCAAAAGAACAAAGGTATGCCATCCGCCAGATCGTTGAGTACTTATTGGGGGTACCTTGTAGTAGTCCAACATTGCCTTGGGTTATTTGCGCAGCTTGAGGCCCGAGTAGACCAGCGAAGGCATCGAGACCGATGTGAAGAATATCGTGTACCAGGAGAAGGACACCTGTGAGGTAGTTGAATATGAGTATAAGCAGCTGACCCAAGAGAGCATTTATCACATGGAGCTTCGCGAAGCCTCGGATCGTGACCACGTGGACTGTTATAAATCTATGCAGAAGTTGAATGAAGACTGCGAAAATCTGCACGGCAAACTGAAAGAGCTTGAGGAAGCCGCACTCCCTATTGCAAGGCTGTTGTTGCCACACCCAGGCGGACCCAAGATTGCTCCACTGGTGGACCGGTTGAAAGAAGACCCCGGGCGTCTAGCGACCTACGTGAAGCATCTGGCGAAGTCGATCCCCAACCAGGTCTTGGCGTATATGAAGTCGTACTTCCCCAAGGCTTCGGTAGATGTGGTCGTTGGAGGACTTGTCGCAAATTGCTTGGACGACCGAAGACAAGGAATTGCTAGAGCAAATGGCACCGATTACGAAACAAGTTGCGAAGAAGCCGCACCTTCGGTAGTAGGTCCCGTAGGATTAGCTCTTGGTAGCATATGTAATATAAACAAAGTTGTTAAGAACTTGTTTAAGTTATGAATGAGAGTTATCCATGATGTGTGTGTGAAATAAATACTCATTGCCGCTACTTGATGTTAAGTGTGCGGAGTACCCAACCGTGGAAATATCACGAGTAGTAGTACTTGACAAGTAGATGCCCGAGAGGCGCGGTAAATGAGTCAATTAGGAATCAAACTTTATTACCGAGAAAAAAGTACACCTAGATGGCCGGGGCCGTTTACAAGTGTAGTCACCCGGACCGGAGGCCGCCTATGGCTAAGTGGTGCTAGGACCCATGGCCGCTTACGGCGGGAGATCCGTTAGTAGACGTATAGGCCGGATCCGGAGTGCATGATCTTATAGACCTCCGCTAGAGTCCTTGATGCTGCGAGAAGCCCGAGATCCGTTAGTAGCCGGTGACGCCGGATCTTGGAGTGGAGTAGTCCGGAGACTAGTGTCTAGACCAGGAGGCCGCTTACGGCGAGGAGCACGATAGTCGTATAGACTTAGATCTCGGAGTAGTTGAGTGACTATGCGTAGAATCGACAGAGCTGGTCGACGTTCCACGAGTTGCTAATGTCGTCACCTTCAAGTGTCTGGAGGTGATAGGAGCCTGGTCCGGTCACCTTGGAGATTGAGAAGGGACCTTCCCATGTCGAGCTAAGCTTGTGTAGTCCTTCTGTGTTCTGGATGCGGCGGAGAACTAGATTATCAACGTTGAAGGAGTGTTCCTTGATGTTGTGATCATGGTAGCGTCGGATACCCTCTAGGTACCTTCTTCGACCGGACGAGGGCGGCGCGGCGCGCTTCTTCGAGTTCATCGATATCAACTCGCTTGTTTGTCTTCCGAGATATCTTCGTCGTATTGTTCTACTACCGGCGATTCCCACATTACGTCGATAGGTAGAACAGCTCGGAGCCGTAGACCGGAAGTAAGGTGACCGCCCCGTCGGCTTGGTAGGTTGTGTACGAAGCCCCCCGAGTGCATTGGGTAGTTCCTTGATCCACTTGCCCGCTTTTGTGTTAGCGAGTGTCATGCGGTCGCTTCTTGAGAGCGTCGGTACCATCTCGTTGGCACGTTTGTTGACGGTGAAAATCCGTCAACCTAGCCATGAGTTTACCTTCGGTGTTGGCATGAATTTTATACCTTATCCATTGGTACTAACCCCCGTGGTATAACAAGTTCACATGTGCATGTCGTTTTTGGAGTTTAATGTTTATGTAGGGATTTAGTGTTGAATGCAAGACTTTCGGGGTAAGTTCATCAAGCACCTCATGACAAGACTTTGAAGCCCTGAACAAGTCATGGAATGAAGTAAAATTAACTCCAAGAAGCCGGGGACTTGATCCGAGAAGACGACATACTCCAGGGACCTGACCAGAAAAGTGCTGAATCTTCCAAGACAAGGAGTTGAATCCAATTTGGAGAGAAACCGACGACATGGACCCGTATGCAGAAGGGGGAAGCATCCAGGAAGCAAGGGAACCGACCTCGGGCAAAGGAGCCCGCGGGGCCGGGCCTAAATGGGCCCGGGCCGGCCGGCCCGGTCCGGTCGGCCCGAGCCCATTTAGGGCCCAAATCCGACGCCCTTTGCCCTAGCCGCCAATCGGGCTATTTATAGTCCCCTGACCGAGAGCCACGCAGAGAAGATTTCGTCTTCGGCCGCCGAGAAGCAGAGAAGAGAGGGACACCATCTAGGAGAGGAGAGGGTCGAGCTAGTTGACTAGGGTTTCCCTAGCCGACGTGGGAACCTTGCAAGGAAGACCACGTCGGAGTTCCCGAGCTAGAAGCAAGATCAAGGAAGGATCCCGGTGGTGATCTTGTGTATGTATCATTGTTATAGTTGAATTATCAAGTTGAATCTTTTCTCGGCCGATCAAGTGTTTCCTCGAAGATTTCGTTTTTCGATCGGCTTTGCTTATTCCAATTCTATTCTCGAGATAGATTACATAGGGTGTTCTTGTAGCCGCGGTGGCTAGAGGTACACGCCGGATCTTCCGAAAGAATCTCGACTTGTCTTTTGACTCGCCCTAAGCTCCCCGCATGAATAGGGATACGTTGTGACGAACGGGGGTCTCGAAAGGCGGATGTTTTCGGATTTGGACGGGAAACCACGATTTAAAGAGGCTTTTATTAAGATTCGATTTGTTACTTCTTCTTTTGCTTGGAACTTCAACGAAAGGCTTACCCCGATCCCTCTAGATCGGTTTATCTACCTAATCTTACTTTGTTTTCTCCGGTTTTTAGTAGATTAGATTCGTTTTGTGTCTTTTACTTAGATGCATTAGGTTTTTTATCGATTATTGAAGATTACTTGGCTTTAATAGATTAATTCTTGCGTCACACATTTGTTCCACGGATTCGATACCTTGGGTTCACCACTCGAGGGAAGAAGGGTCCCTTGACTACGACGGGAGACTTGTACGCTTGCGAGTCACGAACGAACTTTGATACAATTATTAACCGTCAACAAGCCCCCTTTTTCTGGCGCCGTTGCCGGGGAACAAGTGATCAAGATTTGATTTTTTATTGCTTTTTTTTGTAATTTTCAGTACTGATTTTGTTTTATTTTTGCATCTAATAAGCTTCAATCATCCTCAAAATACATCTAATCTAGTTTGTCTAACTCTAGTCTTTATAGATTTGTTTTGTTTTCTAGTTTCTTTTGCATATTTTGTTTATTGCTAACCCTAACGGAGATGGACGGCTACCTCTCCAACAAACCCAATAATTTTGTGGATGATCCGTAAAAACTTTACGAGGCTAAGGAGACGCGAAGCACATCAAGCTAAAAAGCTGGATTTTGTAGATTCGGAGTCGGAAGACGAAGGATCGCAGAAATCTCCGGAGAATTCACCACCTCAAAGTCCGCGGGAGAACCGACGTCCACCGATGGGTGACCAACCACCGGAAGAACGCAAGATTGGGGAGCTATGCACCCCAGACATCATCGACCTACCAATCTTGAACCTCGACGAGATCGGAAGACCGTTCGAGATCAAGACCTCAACAATCCGCATGGTGCAACATTCACCCTTCACCGGCAAAGAGGATCCGAACCTTCACCTCCAAGCATTCATTCAACTATGTCAGACTTTCAATATGGAGGGGGTGACTCAAGATCAAATGAGGGCAAGGCTTTTTCCGTTTTCACTACTCGGGAAGGCGTTGCAATGGTTCCACTCTCAACCGGCGGAGACGGTGCAAAATTGGAACACGTTGATGAAGGCTTTCATGAAGGAATACTACTCACCGGGTAAAACTCAAAGCTTGCGTAATAAGATTGCCACCTTTGTTCAACATCCTACAGAAACTATCTCGGAGGCATTCGAGCGCTTCAACGAGTACACCGGGCGGTTCCACATCACAAGTTCCCGAAAGAAGACCTCGTGCAAAAGTTCTATCAAGGACTCACCATGGCGTCAAGGACGATCATCGATGCATCGGCGGGAGGATCTATCATCGAGCTTACACCGACGGAAGCTTTCACGCTATTCAAGAAGGTCGCGGATAATGACACGTGGGCGTCATCCGGCGCCTACACCCGGCTCAACCTATGGGGAACGTCAAAGGAGTCTTGCAAGTGGAGAAGGAAGACATACTTGAAGGCAAGATCGACTCGCTCATGAGGAGGTTGGAGAAGATGGAGATAGAAAAGAAAGAGGCTCAAGACTTGAAGGCCGCCGAAGCAAGGTCCACATGCGAAGAATGTGGAGAGTATGGCCATGTCCGCAAAGATTGTCCGGAGGAAGCCAAAGTGCTCGACTACATGAGGAAGGGAGAATTGCCGAACTTCCGCTACGGGCAAGGTAGGCCTCAATTTAATGCAAGCTCATCTATTCCTAACGCGGTTCCACTTCGGATACAATTGAAGGAGTTCATGGATGAGCAAGCTAAGATCAACAAGGACACCGTCACCAAGTTCAAGACCATAGACAAGGTGTTGGAGAACATCGATAGCAAAGTGACGGAGGTCGGAAGTTCCAATCATCAAGTGCTCAACATGATGAAGATGCTCGAGACGCAAGTTGGACAACTTGCGGGGCGCCTCACTAATGATGAAGGGAAGCTTCCGGGACAACCCAAATGTCCCGAATCGGCGAAGGCCATTCAAACGCGTTCGGGGAAGGAGACCGAAGATCCGGAATGTACCGCGGGAGCAAGGAAGCCGAAACCGTCCACCGAGGTGGAAGGAGCTGCTAAAGAGAAGGTTACGGGGATCGTCACCGAGGAACCCGAATTTGAGATGCCGGAAGATGACACGAGGATACCGCAACTCAAGCCACGCTACTTCCGAGCAACACTCGGGGTAGATCATGTCAAGATGTCCGAGGAGTGTAGTGCAGCTATTGCTTATGGGCTGGAGAAGCAAAAAGACCCCGGGTGCCCTACAATTCCATGTTCAGTTGGTTCTTTCAACTTCGAGAAGGCGTTATGCGACCTTGGAGCTAGTGTGAGTGTCATGCCGAGGGATGTGTTCGAGAAGTTACGCCTACCGATGGAGCCTACGGGAATATGTTTGGAGCCGGGTGACAACTCCATTCGCTATCCCTTGGGCATTGCCGAAGATGTACCCGTGAAGATTGGACACCACTTCATCCCCGTCGACTTCGTTGTGCTCGAGATGGGAGAGAGGGAGAAGCCGCCGCTCATCCTAGGGAGGCCGTTCCTCAAGACCGTGGGAGCAACTATTGATGTTGGCAAGGGGGAGATCATGTTCGATATCAACGGAGAAAGGAGTTCCTTCAAGTTCCGTCCAAGGATTGAGGCATGCAACATGATTGGAGTGAAGATAGAACCAAAACAAACGGAGGGGCTGAAAAAGAAGAAGGAGCCGAAAAAAGTGAACGTAACGAAAATTAAAGAAGGTGTTGCATCCGTCAAGACAAAGGAAGAGAAGCCGCCCGTGAAGACCAAAAAAATGACTAAGCCGGCCAAGCCAAAAGACAAGCCCGCGCCCAAGATGGTGCGGAAGTGGGTACCCAAGATTGCAACGCCCGCAAAGAGCGTTGATCCGGAGTAATCAAGTGAAGAAGTCTAGCTATAGACTATAAACGAAGCGCTAGGCGGGAGGCAACCCGTTTCGTCAAGTCAAGTCAAGAATAAGCTACCGGGAGGACAACCCGATTCCAGGTTTTTCGAGTATTTTTAATAATTTAGTTTTTGAGTTTTACTACGCAAAGACATTAGACTTAGAAGTGGTTGAATAATATTAGAGACATAATTCTTGATTGAATGTTTGCTTTATCATAAACCCTTTGCATGAACCCTCCTATGTGCTTGTTTGATTCTTTTCTTTTCGAGAAACCCCTCAACCAAATAATTTCAGAACCTTAGCTCAACCTTTCACCCTCATTATGGTGCTGAGGTTGGCTTATTTTTCATGCTAAAACCACACGAGTAGAGCCACGATTTATATTCAAGTGTTATAAAAATTCAGCACGTGGTAGGACTCGCGTGAACCTAGAAATCAAAGCTTTTGGTTGGTCTTAAAAATCTTTATCCTTGGTTTCTCTAGGATTAGAATTTTTCTAAGCCCATTCTAATTTTGTTTTATTCAAAATCTTTCTTATTTAGCCAAAATTAGAACCTAAACCTATGCCCCCATGATCAAGCCGGGAAAACGTTCGCTCTCAACCGATGAAAGCAGACTTTACCGGTAAAGACCAAAATCGACGTAGTCGAAAAATATTTTCGACTTACATCTGTTTTTAATGGTTTAAAAACTTCTCTAAAATTATGCTCAAGCTCTTGCATGGCTTTGAAAAATATTTTAAAATTCGAATTAGAGGAGTGCTTAACCTTAAACACACCTAAATGGAGGCAATGAAGTTTGAATTAATCATGCATGCACCATTGGATTCCCTTTTATCAACTTTCACCAATTCCACATGCAAAGGACAAGCATGGTGGGCAGCAAGCATCAACTTTGCAGGATTTCAATGGTGGCATGTGAAGCAAGTGGAGCTAGGGAGCATGGACATGACCCAAAGCATGGAGCATCAAGTGGGAGGACCAATAATTCAAGAAAAGGAGTGGACGAGAGCGTTTGGGCGGTGCAACTCGTGGAGCACGCGGGCGGGGAAAGTTGCGAGAGGCGAAATGATCGTGCTGGGAGAAAGACGCGCCGAGGAGGAGCCGGAGCACCCTCGGGCCGGCCGGCCTAGGCCGGCCGGCCTGCCCTATAAATGGCGTCCCCCGGCGCCCGTCTTCTGCAGCAAGCTTCCCTCTCCTTCCCTTGTTTGTGTGTTCAAGTTTGTGTGCTCAGAACCTCCGTAGACTTAGCCAACCACCCAAGCTTGAGAGCTCAAGAAAAAATCCACCTCCCTAATCCACTCAAAGTCCACATCCGAAGCAAAGAGTTTAAGTGCCTAGTTTACCGGTTGCAACCCGGATTTTAGTTGAAGAGAGAGTGCAGCAAACATGTGGAAGAAGACCACAAGTCTCTTCTCTAAGAAGAAGAGTTCGTCGTCGTCCAAGCCGTCATCAACCACGTCTTCGAGGAGGCACTCGGTTTCCGAGTCTCCCGGAGCATGGAGACGGACACGGCACCACCGAGGAGGAACGACGCTCTCCTCCTTGGTGGGATGAGGGCTGCGAGAAGCACTTCCATGAGGTTCACCGAACCTCGTGGGCACACGGAGGAGCAACCCGCGCCACCACGACGATCGACTCGCTCAACCGCACCACCTCCTTACACCCCGACGCAATCTTCGTACGGCTTCATCATCATGTCGGCGGAGGAGGAGGATAGGCTCGCCAATCTTGAGAAGAGGCTTGTGCCAAACGTCGAGATCGACGACCAAGCACTCCACACCTTGGGTTTTCGCACCGACATAAACTACATGTTGGGGCACCTCGGGTGGATTCGGTTCTCCAACGGAATCTCGGTGGACACCCACTTGGGTTACACCTTGGAAATTTTAATAACTATGGCACCCATCGTTGATGATGATGGGGTGCAATGCTTGTCATTCGTTTGGAGGGAATCCAACAAGTGGTTCCCTACGAGCACGTAAGGGAGCTGCTTGGATTCCACAAGGGCGCTCCGGAGAAAGTCGACGTGCCTCCCGGCATGTTGGCGGAATTTTGGGGCATGATCTCCGGAGATGCCCATCAACAACGCAAAAGCATCCGCAACCCCATTATCCGGATATTTCACTCTTGGATGTGCAAGAGGGTATTGGGGAGGATGAGGGAAACAAAGGTGACCGACACGGAGTTAAATTGGCTATACTCGGCTTTGATTGCCGGGCAGCCAATTGACCCCTCTTACCTCATGATCAACCGTTGGTGTTGTGAAGCAACATCGGGGGCTAGTGATATTGGTTCGGGGTGTTACCTCTCCATGTTGGCCTTTTCCTTGCGACCGGGGATCGCAAGAAACCCCGCTCACCTTTTGCGCGGTACCTCTCTCGGTTTTGAGTACTTGCGGCAAGGCAAGTACATTAGTGGAGATGAGAGAAGAGGTTACCGATTGGCCATTGTGAACCTCCCTCTTCCGGATGAGAGGCTTAGGCTTTTCACCGAAGGAAGGGAAGATTGGTTGGAAGAGGGAATACTTGTCCCCGCAAGGAAGAACAAAAGAGGAAGGATCGTAGAAGAGGGAACATCCTCCGCACAAGAGGGTGGAGCACAACCCAATGTGCAACCATCCGGCGGGGTTCCTCCTCCGCCAAGTTATTACGGAGGGTCTCAACAACAAGCATGGGGGGGTGGTGCACCGGTACCCCCACAAAATTATGTTGTGCCCAACGCTAACTTCGCGGACTCCTACGCTCATAATCCCCAACCACAACAAAGCATGGCTATTATTGGAGGATATGCTGCAAGAAATGCTCAAAATATAGCAGCCATCCAATTCAACGCAGCTCAACTCGGTGAAGGCAACGCAAATATTGCCTTTGAACTTGGACGCCTTCACCTTGTGGAGCCAAATCAATTCGACGGAGGAAGTGTTCATTCATATTATGAGCAGGGGTATTATTATCAAGACTATCAACATCAACCACCGGCGGAGGACTAGAAGATTAAGGAACTTTAGTTTTCTTTTCTTTTCTATTTCTCTGTAATTTTCAGCTTTTTCTTATGTGTGTTTGCGTAGTATTTTTCTGTTTTTATTTAATTTTCAGCAAGTATGTTTCTTTATTTTCAGTGTGTATTTCAACTTGATATCACCATTAATAAAGTCACCACCTTGATTATATCATTGGAAAAGTTACAAAATTCGTGCCATGTTGATATATGATTAAATTTGCAGCTTTGTTCATCTTTGTAGTTGATTTATGCATGTTTAAGCTAGTGCTCTCTTAAAAATACAGATCTGAATTTATTTAAATGCTAGCTTAATTTTCAGCGGAGGTTATGATTAAAATAAAGACCCATAGTGTTTTATGTGCTCTCAAGTTATGAATGGATTGAAGATGTCTTTTATGCTCAAAAATATTGCTAACCTTGTCACAAATATCACTTGTGTGTTGCTCAACCTATCCAAAGCCTTATATATATTTGAGTGCATAAACCTTAGTGTACAAGATTTATTTTTGAGTGAGTTATTGCAGGCCATGATTTCTCTGGCCCGAGACTAAGAAGCTGGTCATTCCGTTTTTGCGTATCTATCTTTTTGCTAGCCTTTTATCCGTGCATTGTGTATCCCCGCATCGGTGATCTCACAAACTTCGCCGGATATCCACCCTTAAACCAAATATCATCTTTTTTGTGACTACCTCCTTGACCACAACCTATCATTGAGGATGGATCATCACTTCAAGGAAGATCGCAAGACGGTGCCAACGTTGAAGATTTCAAGTATCTCTCCAAGGAAAAATATCCGGTACCTACCTTATTTTTCGCCTCTTTGCTCGAGGACGAGCAACGTCTAAGCATGGGGGAGGAGGTAGGTACGGTGCAGTTTTAGAGTTCAAAAGGGAGTATTTAAAAAAATATATATATAATGATGAAAAAAAAAACCAGTGATATGCATGACTTTCAAGGTATCAAAAAATCAAAACTTCATTGTGAAAGTCATGGACTGAATATATGACGAGGCAAGAAAAAAAAATGAATGAATGAAAGAAAGAAAAGAATGAGAAAGAAAAAAATATATATTTGTGCGTAAAGTGAACTCCCCGGTTCTCTAAGAGTGCATTCAAGGCTTCAAGATAAAAAGATCCATTCTCAATTTTCCAACCATGTGCAATCCGATAACGAGGACTTTCTTTGTGCCTCGGGATCACTCTTTGCCATTTGCACATGTCCACTCATCTAAAGTGTGTGTACTTTTCTCTTTCCCCGCCTTGATTTAACATTATTTTCCAATGACCTTTTTGACGAGTCTCGGTAAGACCATGAGAAGCTTGTCTTGTTTTGACAACACCTCATTTATAAATTCTTGTTAGGACTAAACTTTCCCAAAAGCTCCATATAAAGCCTACCACATATATATGAGAGGGAAAGGAGTAGAATATATAGGCTTGAGAGACAAGTGAGTTGAGAGTTTATGAGCAATACATGAGATGATTTAAATTTGTGAATTTGGTTTAGCTTTTCTTATCTCGTTCTTCATTTCAAAAATTCTGAGATCCATTTAAAACTTTATGAGCATGTTAATACTTGTGGGATAAGCTTAATAAGAATCTACCCTCCGTGGAGATGAAGGCTAGTACATTATGGAACTTTAATGAATTAATATTTTGAGAGCATTATGTTTTCTCATGTATGATCAAATCCAAAGTTTAAACATTGTTTAGCAATGATGATATCCATTGAAGGCTTACTCGAGGACGAGCAAGGTTTAAGCATGGGGGAGATGTTGACGGTGAAAATCCGTCAACCTAGCCATGAGTTTACCTTCGGTGTTGGCATGAATTTTATACCTTATCCATTGGTACTAACCCCCGTGGTATAACAAGTTCACATGTGCATGTCGTTTTTGGAGTTTAATGTTTATGCGGGGATTTAGTGTTGAATGCAAGACTTTCGGGGTAAGTTCATCAAGCACCTCATGACAAGACTTTGAAGCCCCGAACAAGTCATGCAATGAAGTAAAATTAACTCCAAGAAGCCGGGGACTTGATCCGAGAAGACGACATACTCCGGGGACCCGACCGGAAAAGTCTTGAATCTTCCAAGACAAGGAGTTGAGTCCAATTCGGAGAGAAACCGACGACATGGACCCGTATGCAGAAGGGGGAAGCATCCAGGAAGCAAGGGAACCGACCTCGGGCAAAGGAGCCCGCGGGCCGGGCCTAAATGGGCCCCGGTGCCGGCCGGCCCCGGTCCGGTCGGCCCGAGCCCATTTAGGGCCCAAATCCGACGCCCTTTGCCCTAGCCGCCAATCGGGCTATTTATAGTCCCCTGACCGAGAGCCACGCAGGAAAGATTTCGTCTTCGGCCGCCGAGAAGCAGAGAAGAGAGGGACACCATCTAGGAGAGGAGAGGGTCGAGCTAGTTGACTAGGGTTTCCCTAGCCGACGTGGGAACCTTGCAAGGAAGACCACGTCGGAGTTCCCGGAGCTAGAAGCAAGATCAAGGAAGGATCCCGGTGGTGATCTTGTGTATGTATCATTGTTATAGTTGAATTATCAAGTTGAATCTTTTCTCAGCGATCAAGTGTTTCCTCGAAGATTTCGTTTTTCGATCGGCTTTGCTTATTCCAATTCTATTCTCGAGATAGATTACATAGGGTGTTCTTGTAGCCGCGGTGGCTAGAGGTACACGCCGGATCTTCCGAAAGAATCTCGACTTGTCTTTTGACTCGCCCTAAGCTCCCCGCATGAATAGGGATACGTTGTGACGAACGGGGGTCTCGAAAGGCGGATGTTTTCGGATTTGGACGGGAAACCACGATTTAAAGAGGCTTTTATTAAGATTCGATTTGTTACTTCTTCTTTTGCTTGGAACTTCAACGAAAGGCTTACCCCGATCCCTCTAGATCGGTTTATCTACCTAATCTTACTTTGTTTTCTCCGGTTTTTAGTAGATTAGATTCGTTTTGTGTCTTTTACTTAGATGCATTAGGTTTTTTATCGATTATTGAAGATTACTTGGCTTTAATAGATTAATTCTTGCGTCACACATTTGTTCCACGGATTCGATACCTTGGGTTCACCACTCGAGGGAAGAAGGGTCCCTTGACTACGACGGGAGACTTGTACGCTTGCGAGTCACGAACGAACTTTGATACAATTATTAACCATCAACAACGTTCGACTTGTCCGTTGGCCCAATGAAGGGCGACTAAGACATACCGGACGTCGATCCCACTATTCTCACAATACTCCCGGAATCGGGGATTGTTGAACTTGGAACTCGTGTCCGTGATGATGTAGTGGGGTAGTCCGTAGCGATGCACGAGCTCGTCCAAGAAGTCGAGTACTCTGTCAACCTTTGGGCGGGTGACCGGCTTGACTTCGATCCACTTGGTAAACTTGTCGATAGCGACCGAACTCGTTGAATCCTCCCGGCACGGTTGGAAGAGGCCCAATCATGTCGAGCCCCCGGCAGGCGAAATGCCAAGTTGGTGGTATAGTGACTAGATTGTAGGCCGGGACGTGATGTTGCTTGGCGAAATCCGCGGCACCCTTGGCACCTTTTGACGAGTTACTCGGCATCGGCCCGCAGATGTGGGCCGGAGAACGCTCGTCGAAAGCCTTACCGATCGGTGTGCGGGAATACGCGTGGTTGCCGCGGACGCCTTTGTAGAACTCCTTCAAGATGTCTTGCCTTCTTCCCGGGGGATACACTTCATGGGTACTCCGAAGTGGCGCCCCGCTCGTAGAGCTTGTCTCTCGACTAGTACATAGGACATGGCTCGGTGGACGAGTTGCTCGGCCAAGCTCTTGTCCGAAGAAACCTTCGCTCGCGGATGTAGTCGATGAAGGGTTGTTGCCGGTCCACGTCGATCATCATGACCTCCTGGCCGGGCCGAGAAGGCACTCGGGTCGGTGGTAGTGTGCGCCGGCTCCCGGATGGATGGTGCGTGAAGCTCGTGAACAAAGACTCCCGCGGGTACTTGTGCACGAGTAGAACCAAGCTTTGACAGGGACGTCCGCCGCAATGTTTTTGTCACGGACGACATGATGGAACTCGAGACCATAGAATTTGTTCTGGAGCTTGTGGACTTCTAGGCAGTAGGCGTCCATGTTCTCCTTGTTGCAATCCCAAGACTTGTTCACTTGGTTTATGACCACTGCGGAGTCGCCGTAGAGTAGTAGTCGCTTGATGCCCAATGACATTGCGAGACAGAGCCCGTGTAGTAGAGCTTCGTACTTGGCTTCGTTGTTTGAGACCTTCCAGAAGATCTGCAGGACATACTTGAGTTGTTCGCTCGTTGGAGAAATCAAGAGTACCCCTTGAAGGACCGATACGGCGAACCATAGAGGGGGGGGGGAGTGAATGGGAGCCGATAAAAATTCTTCTCGAAGGAGATGGAAACTCCAACAAGATGAACACGGCTTCCAACACACTTCTCCAACTCACTACCCAAGTTGGTCAAGCCCACGTAGCCACTGGAGTGCCACTGGACCTAGGAACCAACACACGACCTTCCGACCCGAGAACGCAGCGGAACACCAAACCTCGAGTCTACAGACCAACACCGGTCGACCGGTGAGCACCACGGTCGAGCCGATCCCTCGCTGGTGAAACTGGGCAACTTTCACCAAGTAGCTCCACACCGGTCAGACCGGTGCAACACACCGGTGGACCGGTCCACAGCCTGAAAGCCCCCAAAGCACCAAACAGGCCAACCGACCACCAAACTGACCCAAACTCGAAACAGCTGCAACACAGGACAACAGCGAACACACCCAGACGTTCACCCGAGCAAAAACCCACCGAGGGTTGCACCGGTCAGACCGGTCAAGAGCACCGGTCAGACCGGTGTAGCCTGGGCAGCTCGGGATGAACAGCACCCGCGGTCAACTCCCCCAAATCCAAACCTCATTCTCCCGAATCGCTCCACGGACTTGAACAAGACTTTGGGGATATTAGGAACACCTCATGGGGAGTCCATAGCCAATTTTAATCCCACCAAAACTTGTCCAAAAAGGAGGAATCGAAGAAATCCCGCCAAGAGCACCACAAACCCTAGAACTCGGAAAACCCCAAAATCAAGCCCCTTTACTCACGGATTTGCGAGGGGAATCACAGCCCAAAGCACCACGAAGGGTTCCCACAAATTTCCCCCATCAAATCCCCAAGAAAAAGGTCCCGAAAACAACCCAAAGAAATCACCAAGAGAGGGCTCCGAAATCACCATCAAGAACAACCGGAACAACACATCCAAACCTTGAGGAACCACGCCGAATCATCTATACATGCAACAAAGGTTCATACAAGGTCTAGCTTGCCGCCCGATCATCCAACCCTCTAACAAGATCTCACCATGAAGCTCTCAAGCTAGTCCTATGGAAATCCTATGGAAAATAGGGAGGAAAATAGGAAAACAAATGAGCTAGGGTTTCAAGAGTTGGCTGCCATCCTCTCACCTCTTGGGTTATATGGAGGCAACGAAAGTCTGAAATACCCTTCTCTAACAACTACGGATACAAGCCCCTCAAGGGCGGTTTTGGAAGACTTGAAGCTTTCTCCATCGGACGGATGCCCGGTGACCGCAACCTACTTAGCCTCGACGCAAGCCTTGCGATCCCGACGTGCGTCCTCCACTTCGAAGATTCCGGATCGCGTCGTCGCACACCGGTCGACCGGTGCTCCTCACCGGTCGGACCCGGTACCCACCGGTTAGACCGGTCCGCACCGCTTTGCAAAGCACCGTCTTCGGTTCTTCGGTCTTGGCTTTGTGGATCAACCAAGGAACCCGGTGGTTTTCCCGGTGAACCACCGGAAACCCCGCGAACTCGGTGTAGCCTCCGCCAATCTCCACTCATGACTCGGCTCCCACGTAGTCCCGGCTCGACCTTGGCTTTGAGGCTCTACCAAGAAATCGTCCACGACCTCATCTTGCTGTTCATGCCACCATGCGGCCCGCACTTGACGCCGCCGGCCACCCGGGTCCCTCGAACGAAGCCTACTTGTCTTCTCCACACCCGGAGGCCTCACCGGTGACGACCTTTCGCGCTTGTTCTTCACCCGCACCAACACCGCTCAAGCCGCAACCTGCACCCGCAATACTTAGCGAAGAATCGGTCGACACAACGTTGTCAATCACTCATCACACAAGGAAGCGACCATCCACCGGTCCTCGAACCACACATGGTCCTCAATCTCCCCCTTGATGAGTGCATTGCAACACCCACACGAAAGTAACATGAGAGAAAAGAAAAAGAAAAGAAACGAACAAAAAGAATCTCCAACAAGCGATCGAAAGCCAAACAAAGGCAAAGAGCAAGATCACTTGAAGAAGACAAGTCTCGGACCCCTTAGGCAAGGGCAACGGCTCGACACATCCGAGACAAAGCAAAGCTCAAACAAAGAGCGCATACCACCGAATAAAAGCTCGAAAAACAACAAAGAGCTCCCCCCCTGCACACATGCAAGCTCCCCCTGAACCAATGCACCTCCCCCTGGACGAATGCATGCAAACCAGCTGAAAACAGGGCAGCTGCAAGCAACTTCAGCTCACACCGGTCAGACCGGTCATCACCACCGGTCAGACCGGTGCCTAAGATGTGCACAGGATCAGCACTCACACCGGTCAGACCGGTGCTCCTCACCGGTCAGACCGGTGCACAACAGAGCCCAGAAATGGCTCGAAACCACCTGAAAACCTTCTAAATGCGTCCAGCAAGCCATTTCAAGCTCAAACTTCTCCCCCTTGTTGGCAATGCATGAATCAAGCCAAAAATGCAAAATTTTTAACCTAGAGCTTCTCAAATAGACAAAATTCAACAAAGAATGCTACACATGTCCAAATGAGCAAGTTAGATACTCTACAGCTTCGTATCGATCTCAACTACATGATCACCAAGTTTCACAACCATTAGACGAAGCTAAGATGGATTTGGGCAATTTTGCGAAAAACTTGCCTCTCATGAGCAAAGTCCTAAACATGATCAAAGCATATCAAAATGGCAAAGCCACACAAACTTCATCTTTGGGACAGCCATTCTAATCATAAGACCATCACAAACACCAACAAGCACCTCATGTCATGTCAAAGCCACCGAGCCATGTGCCTACTTCTATGTATGAGACTTCTCATTGGTAGGCATCATGCAACGGTTTAGCACCCAAAGCAAATTAAATTCAGCACATATGACATGGGAGCATATTTTCCAAGCATTTTTCATTTCATTTTCAGATTTATAAATGGTACATGAAATGTCTTTGCGACAAAAAGAAACTTATGCCCCTCCATAAGATGAAGCAAGAGGGCTAAACATTCATGATGGCAAATGAGCCTTTGGCCCCAAATGATCAATAAACTAGCTATCCAAACACAAATTAAGCATAGCAAAGCCGCTAAAACATTTCAAGATCATATAAAGGCATTTACACATGAGAGAGCATACATGTGACATTTTCAAAAACATAGCTATCAACCATGGATTATTCATCAAGATCATCAAGAGCTAAGCCAAGCTAACCATAGCATACCAAACAAGCTCACAAAGACATATATCTCATTCCATGGTGAACAATGTATATGAGAGAAGCTTTTCCTAACCAATGCATATGATACAAAATGCATGCAATCTAAGATACAAGGATACCTATACATCATGTTACATATGCCATGCCAAATGCAAGAAATGCACAAAGGAAACTATACATATGCTACAAAGGAGCTCCCACACACCCAACTCAAGAAATCAAACACACACCAAGTTCCCCCGCAAACGAGTGAAAGTTGCTTGATCTAGGGGTTTGGTGAAAATATCGGCTAGTTGGTCATGTGTGGGTACATGGATCAAAGCTATCTTTCCTTTCTCTACGTTGTCTCTCAGGAAATGATACCTCACTTCTATGTGCTTGGTTTTGGAATGGAGCACTGGGTTCTTTGCAACGCTTATGGCACTGGTGCTATCACATTGAAGTGGGACATGGGTATACTCCTCACCAAAGTCACTCATGGTGTATGAAATCCAAAGGAGCTGAGAGCAACAACTAGCAGTGGCAACATACCCGGCCTCGGTAGTGGATTGAGCAACACTCTATTGTTTGCGGGAAGACCAAGACACCAAAGAAGAACCCAAAAAGCGGCAAGTCCCGGAAGTGGACTTCCTATCCAACCGACACCCGGCAAAATCCGCGTCCGAAAAACATGAAGCGCCAAAGAAGAGGACGCGGAGTACCAAAGGCCGAATTCGGGAGTGTGACGCAAGTACACGAAAATTCGCTTCACCGCTTGCCGATGCGAAGTCCTCGGAGACGCTTGAAAACGAGCGCACAGACACACCGAGAACTGTATGTCCGGCCTCGTCGCCGTCAAGTAGAGAAATGACCCGATCATGCTCCGGTACTCCTTCTGGTCCATGTGTTCACCTTCCTCGTCCGCATCAAGAGCTATAGTCGTACTCATCGGCGTCGTCATAGCTTTGGAGTCCTCCATCTTGAACTTCCGCACAATGTCCTTGGTGTACTTAGCCCCGGTGCACAAATGTTCCTTCCTTTGATTGTTTGATTTGTAGCCCGAGGAAGAACCGCAACTCGCACATCATGCTCATCTCAAATTCCCTGCTCAAATCATCTCGCAAACCTTGCAACAAGAGAGTTAGACGAGCCACAAAAGACAATATCATCCACGTACACCCGCACAATCGGGATATCTCTCGCCCGCCTCAGCAAAAACAAGGTCTGATCGACCTTCCCCATCTCAAAACCTCTCTCAAACAAGAACCCCCTCAACCTGCCATACCAAGCTCTAGGCGCCTGCTTCAACCCATACAACACCTTCCTCAACTTGTACACCCGGTGGGGGTACCTCTCACTCTCAAACCCCGGAGGTTGCCTCACATACACTTCTTCCTCCAACACACCATTCAGAAAAGCACTCTTCACATCCATTTGGTGCAACTTGAACCCTTTAGCCACGGAAAAGGCTAGAAGGATCCTAATCGCCTCCAAACGGGCTACGGGAGCAAAGGTCTCCTCGTAGTCGATCCCCTCCTTCTGACTGAACCCTTGAGCAACAAGCCTCGACTTGTTCCTCACAACCTCACCTTTCTCTCCCTCTTTGTTTTCCACACCCACTTTGTACCAATCGGCTTACACCCTGGGGGAGGGTCAACCAACTCCCAAACCAGATTCCTCTCAAAGTTCTCTAACTCTTCATGCATCGAAGTAACCCAATTGTGATCAGATAGTGCGTGTCCAATGTCTTTGGGCTCAAAAGTAGCAACAAATGCAGCATGAGCGAAATGAGAATTGTTTCGAACCCTCGACTGTGTAGTGTGTTCATTCATGTTGCCGATGATCCTCGAAGCTGGGTGATCCACTTGAACTCGCCGGGGAGGTTCTCGCCTTGATGCTACCTCCCCCTCAACATCAGCTTCTCCTCGTTCTTGATTTGTCGTCGTAGGTGTAGTAGAGGGTCCGTCCATCATCGTAGTCGAAGTAGTGGGTACATGTTCGGCAGGGGGCACCGCACCGCCATCTTCATCGTCTCCATGTTCATGCTCCTCCTCCTGAAAGATCTCCTCGCCGAGCTCATCATCACCTGCACACTCAAAGACAAGCTGACTACGTGGCTCTGTCTCGTCGAAGGTTACCTCGCAAGTCTCCATGATTTGGTTAGTATCAAGATTGAGCACACGATATGCTCTAGAATGAGATGCATAACCAAAGAAAATACCATCGACGGACCTAGCCTCAAACTTATCCAACTTCCTCGCCTTTCTTCGAATGAAACACTTGCAACCAAAGACATGGAAGTGACTCACCTTGGGTGTGCAACCATGCATCAACTCGGAGCATGTTTTCTTCTTGTGCACTCGAGGTAGATCTCGTTCGACACATAGCACGCGGTATTCACCGCCTCAGCCCAATACCTCCTCGCAGTCCTATGCTCATCAACCATCGTCCGAGCCATCTCGCACAAAGTCCTCGTTCTTCCTTTCCACAACTCCATTCCGGGGAGGCGTATACGGACTCGAAAACCGGTGCTCAAGACCCAAGTCATGCAAAAGGTTTCAAAATGAGAGTTTCGAATTTCGAGCCATTATCACTACGGGTTGCTCGTATGGCATCTCCGTGCCTCTCGTTCCCGAACCTCAAGACTAGATCTCGAACAAAACCAAACGTCTCCCCCTTATCCTCAAGAAAGAACACCCACGCATACCGAGAATAGTCGTCGACCACAACAAGGACATACCACTTCCCACCCACGGATCGCACACGAGCGGCCCAACAAGGTCCATATGGAGCAGCTAGCACGGACGCTCGGTCATCACATCGGTGAGAGGCGGGTGAGAAGAGGCTACCATCTTTGCATGCCTACACGACGCACAAACCAACTCTTTCTCAAGCCTTAACCGTGGCAATCCTCGGACCAAATTGAGTTTACTCAAGCGAGACAAAAGGTCAAAGCTCAAGTGACCCAACTTCCTATGCCACTTCCACAACTCACTCGAAGAACCAGCCAAGAAACAATGCTCTACACCCGAAGACTGAGAAAAATCAGCACGAAACACCTGACCCTCGGGAACGACCATACAGACAAGGTCCCCTCGAGAGTCCAAAATCCGAGAACCACCTGGCCGAAACAACACCTCAAAGCCCTCATCCAACAAGCCGGGACACGAAAAGCGATTGTACCCCGGCGATTGAACAAGAGGAACACGCCCGAGAGTGATCTTGTCACTCACCTTAATCTCACCTTCGAAAGCACATGCCCACGCCCATTGTCCCCAAAGGTGATGTACCTCTTTGTCACCACCGGACGAGACTTAAGAACCACCCCCTGTCTCCGGTCATATGTCTCGAGCAACCGGAGTCAATCAACCAAATGTTCTTCAAGTCTCCCATCCGAAATTCAAAAACGAGCACGTGAGCGAACAAATGACTCAGCAACCGGGGTTAGTACCAAAAGAGTAAAACCGAGTCTTGAGCCATTTGCTCGAAAGTGGGGTTAACACCAATCAAAGCATCTCTCCTACCAAAGCTACCTCCACGATCACCACCACGGTAACCACCACCGAGGGAACCGCCCCTCTCTGCCCGAAGGAGGACCAAAACCACGAAAGAAAGCCCGTGGAGCGTCCCTCCTCTCCTTCTCAAAGCTATGACTCCTCCCATCCCCGTAGTGAACTCGAGGGGGAGAACGCCTAGCTACCCGACCACCCGCAAACTCTCCCGGCCCAACCACCGAATCACGACCTCCGGAAACAACCCTCGCACCCGTACGAGCTCGAAACCCGAAACGCCGCTCGTCCGGGCCCGCACCGGTCCGGCGGTGCCCCACACCGGTCCGACCGGTGTGACCCTGGCAGCGAGCGCCTCCAACGACCTTCCGCCGTCCCCAAACCCGAACCGTCCTCACACTCGCCTTGGCCCCAGGCATCCGCACACGAGGCTTAAGTACACCATCGAAGGGTGGTACTTGTCCTTGTTAGCCCACTCCTTTGCCATCCTCTCCTCTCGCTTCCTCTTGAAGCAAAACTCATCCTTATGGCCATCTCTCCCATAATAGCCACAATGGAACCTCACAAGCTTAGGCTTAGGCTTGGGATGTGCCTGCTCACTAGGTTTCTCTCCACTCAACTCCTCCACCGGTTTCCCCTCACTAGCCTTCTCACTTTCTTTCCCAAAGAACACTTTCCCCAAAGTGCTCACAAACTTGATAGGCTTTTGTAGATCATTTGTGGGTGTAGGAAACACGGGTGGAGCTGGGGTTGTGTCTAGTCGGTTCCTAAGATGGTTAGGTTTTGGGGGGAAATTATTATTGTGGTGGGTTTTTGGTGGCTGCGGGATATTCTCTCGACTTCCCTCACCAACCTTGTTTGCCCCCAAGTCCCTCACCATCCTCGCCTCTTAAATGCCTCGATCATCATCCTCAACCGACGCTCATGACCGGACAACCAACCCATCAACTTCCTCGGCTCATCATTCTCATCCTGCAAACGATCAACATAATGTGCAAGTTCCAAATTTTTCAAAGCATGCATTTCACGGGTAGAGCATGATGTAGGCATGGGTTCCTTCAACTTAGCCTCAAAAGAACTAGTGTAAGCATGCATCTCATCAATCTTAGCATGCAAAACGGGGCAAGAAGTGCAAGCACCTAGCAAAGCAGGTCTAGACTTAAGCTCAGCCACTTCTACCCTAAGCACATCTAGTTCCTCACACTTGGAGGCATGCTTCTCCTTAAACAAAGCAAGATCAGCAAGAAAGATGGAGCAATCAGCACAATCAGCCTCATCCGAAACAACAGGGCTAGCCTTAAGGGAATCAATCTCAAGCTTGCTATCAAGCACCTGTGTCTCTAGCTCAGCCACTCTAGTCCTAGCATCCTCGAGTGAAGCCCTAAGCTCTTTTCTCATTTTCTTGGCCTCTCTAAGCATGTCATCACGGTTATCAAGCAAAGAGCCAAGCCTCTCATTCTCCTGGTGCAAGAAGGGAAGTTCATCATGCACCTCGTCGTCGGAATCGAGTCCGAGTCGCTCCGTGTGCTCTACTTGCTGTCGGAGCTCGGCGCCATGGTGCGAGGAGCCGTCTCTCGCGAAGTAGCTCAAACCGCTCGGGTTCTTGGACGACTTCTTGTTCTTGCGTTGATCACCTTCATCTTCACCGTTTGCTCGAGCTCGAGGTGGAGTACGCGGAACTGGAGTCGACGTCGCTCGCTCCAACCATCGCTCGGGCCTTGCCTCGGCTCTCTCCTTCTTCCTCGATCGTTGCTCGCCCTTGTACTTGTTCTTGTGCTTGCTCTTGTGGTCGCACCTCGACCGGTACTTGCCATCCATCCTCGACTTGTGCTTGTAGCCGTCCTTGTTCTTGACCTTCTTCGGGCAGTCGGCGACAAAGTGTCCTGGCTTGCCGCACTGGAAACATGTCCTCGTGTTCCTCCTCATGTTCACTCGGTTCTCGTGCGGCCTCTCGAACCGCCTGGTCAGGAGCGCCAGCTCGTCCTCTCCAAGCACGTCGAACTCCTCATCTGGCATAGACATCAAAGAGGAAAAAAAGAACATCCTGGTGGATGGTTTAGTGTTAGCCTTTCCTTTCGAACCACCAACGAGGGCAAGACTATGGGAATCGGTCGGACCCTCCGGCTTGGCGGTCATGTCCCTATCCACCTCGGCCGACTTGAGCTTCGAGAACGGCTCGTTCACCGTCGAGTGTCATAATTCCCCGACTCCACAATGGCCTCGAACTTTCCGCCCCAAATCGTACGATCCAAGGAGTTTAAGAGCTTGACCGCTCTATCATGATCATTGTACGGGAGCACGTCCACATCGGCCCTCATGTTGTTCACAACCACCGTGAACCTCCGAAACAAGGCATCGATGGACTCACCGGGGAGATGAGTGAAGTTCTCGTACTCTCTCCGTAGGTCGCATACATCCGTGACTCGAACACAGGGCATTCCCAACATGAGCTTCCTTTAGCACCGACCAAATTCTACAAGCCAAGTGCTCGGTGTGCAACCGATCGAACTCAAGCCGACACAAAGCACGAAATAAGTAGTCGACCGCCTTATTGTTGGCGTCGAATCCGTCCCTCGATCTGGAGCGAGGAAGTCCATCGGATGGACATAGCTTGTGTCCACCGTGACATCCCAAAGGATCCGACCCTTTCCGCGGAGAAACGCACCCATCCGCTTGCTCCACATCCGGTAGTTCTTGCCATCGAAGTGTGGAGGACCGTAACCCCGTTCTGGTACACCATCCTTGGATCTTAGACGGTTGGAGTCAACAAAGACCCGAACCGGCTCGATACCACTTGAAGGATCAATACGACAAACCGAGAGAGGGGGGGGAGTGAATGGGAGCCGATAAAAATTCTTCTCGAAGGAGATGGAAATTCCAACAAGATGAACACGGCTTCCAACACAATTCTCCGACTCACTACCCAAGTTGGTCAAGCCCACGTAGCCACCGGAGTGCCACTAGACCTAGGAACCAACACACGACCTTCCGACCCGAGAACGCGGCGGAACACCAAACCTCGAGTCTACGGACCAACACCGGTCGGATCGGTGAGCACCACCGGTCGGACCGGTCCCCTGCCGGTGAACCGGGCAACTTTCACCAAGTAGCTCCACACCGGTCGACCGGTGCAACACACCGGTTAGACCGGTCCACCGCTGAAAGCCCCCCAAAGCACCAAACAGGCCAACCGACCACCAAACCGACCCAAACTCGAAACGGCGGCAACACGGACAACAACGAACACACCCGGACGTTCACCCGAGCAAAACCCCACCGAGGGTTGCACCCGTTAGACCGGTCAAGAGCACCGGTCGGACCGGTGTAGCTCGGGCGACTCGGGATGAACAACACCTCGCAGTCAACTCCCCCAAATCCAAACCTCGATCTCCCGAATCGCTCCACGGACTTGAACAAGACTTTGGGGATATTAGGAACACCTCATGAGGAGTCCATAGCCAAGTTTAATCCCACCAAAACTTGTCCAAAAAGGAGGAATCAAAGAAATCCCGCCAACAAGACCACAAACCCTAGAACTCGGAAAACCCCAAAATTGAGCCCCTTTACTCACGGATTTGGGAGGGGAATCACAGCCCAAGTAACCACGAAGGGTTTCCACAAATTTCCCCAATCAAATCCCCAAGAGAAAGGTCCCGAAAACAACCCAAAGAAATCACCAAGAGAGGGCTCCGAAAATCACCACCAAGAACAACACATCCAAGCCTTGAGGAACCATGCCGAATCATCTGTACATACAACAAAGGTTCATACAAGGTCTAGCTTGCCGCCCGATCATCCAACCCTCTCACAAGATCTCACGATGAAGGTCTCAAGCTAGTCCTATGGAAATCCTAAGAAAAATAGGGAGGAAAATAGGAAAACAAATGAGCTATGGTTCCAAGAGTTGGCTGCCATCCTCTCACCTATTGGGTTATATGGAGGCAACCAAAAGTCTAAAATACCCTTCTCTAACAACTAGGGATAAAATCCCCTCAAGGGCGGTTTTGGAAGACTTGAAGCTTTCTCCATCGGACGGATGCCGGCGATCGCATCCTGCTTAGCCTCGACGCAAGCCATGCGATCTCGACGCGTGTCCTCCGCTTCGAAGATTCCGGACTGCGTCGTCGCACACCGGTCAGACCGGTGCTCCTCACCGGTCAGACCGGTACCCACCGGTCAGACCGGTCGGACCCACGGTCGGACGGCCGGTCCCGCACGCTGCGGCACCGTCTTCGGTTCTTCGGTCTTGGCTTTGTGGATCAACCAAGGAACCCAGTGGTTTTGTGGTGAACCACCGGAAACCCTGCGAACTCGGTGTAGCCTCCGCCAATCTCCACTCATGACTCGGCTCCCACGTAGTCCCGGCTCGACCTTGGTTTTGAGGCTCTACCAAGAAACCGCCCACGACTTCATCTTGCTGTTCATGCCACCATGCGACCTGCACTTGACCCCCGCCGGCCACCGGGTCCCTCGAACGAATCCTACTTGTCTTCTCCACACCCCGGAGGCCTCACCGGCGACGACCTTTCGCGCTTGTTCTTCACCTGCACCAACACCAGTCAAGACGCAACCTGCACCTGCAATACTTAGCCAAGAATCAGTCCACACAACGTTGTCAATCACTCATCACACAAGGAAGCGACCATCCACCGGTCCTCGAACCACACATGGTCCTCACCCTCGCACATGCACCCTCGAGCTTGAGTGAACCGTCGAAGTACATCACTCAATGCTCGGTCGCTTGGTAGGAGTTGGTAGATGATTCTTCCCGCCACTCTTCCATGAAGGTTGTGTGTGGCTTGAAGTCGATGTTGAGGGCGCCGAGTTCGATCGCCCATTTGGAGATTCTTCCCGGTAGCATCTTGGTTCCGTAAGATGTCGCCGTGCGGGTAGTCGGTGTCGGGGACAACCCAAGGGGTCCCCTTAAACAATGGGGAAAACCTCACTTAAAACCCGCAACGAAACCCAAATACGTTAAGCCTAACCATGCAGGTGCCTAACCATGCAGGACACGGCCCACAGGGACTCCGACGGCCCATCGAGGCGGCCCACGTAAGGATCCCCTCGAACAGGCTCCGCCTCGTTCGAGGCTGCGCGCTCCCTTCGGGCGGGCATCGCCCCGCTCGAGGGGCAGCACTCCCTTCGGGCGGGCATCGCCCCGCTCGAGGGGCAGCACTTCCCTCGAGCAGGCTCCGCCTCGCTCGAGGGTACGCCCCGCCCTCGGCCGGGTCCGCCACGCTCGAGGGTGCCCCTCACGCGTGCGCCGGCCCCGTACACGGGCATTTAACGCCCCAACGCCGCGGGACGGCGCCATCATGCGCCGGGGCTCGCACCCCGGTGCCGCCGCACCAACTCCCCGGGGAGGAGCCCATCCCCGCCCGCGTGGGAGGGGGACGTGCGGTGCGGCCGGTGTCGGTCCCGTGACACCGTGCGCACGCCCCGAGATCGGCTAACACGCCGAGCCCTCGAAAGGGGCCGGCGCACCCTCGATGTACTTTCTTGTGACCCTACGGGGGGTTGGGTGGAGGCGCTAGGCCGGTGGACCGCCATCCCCGCCACGCGCACGGCGTGGCCGCCGTACCCGCGCGTGCGGGCGCACGCCGGGCCCCGTAGCAACGACTCCGGCCCCCCGTGAAACGCATCGGGAAGGGACGCCGTTCCCGCCTACTCCCGTACTCCGTGCGAGCCTGCGTAAGCACCTCCCTCGAGCCCATTAGAGGGCATCACCGCCATTCGCTGCTCTCCTACCCTCGAACCGCCACTGTTCGGGTACAAGTCAGGCCATGATGACCAGATCGCTGCAAGGATCGCCCGGACGGCCGCCCACTCTACAGCGTAGCACGTCGTGCTTCTCCACGTAGCTAGATAGCGCGGCATGCATGTAATTCGCCTCCCCCTTGATCTATAAAAGGGGGACGAACCCCCCAGCCGGGGGGAGAAGGGAGAACGCACCCATACAGACTCATCCCGACAAGAGCACGCCGTGCACCCACTCTCTTATTCTCCCACAACATCTTCGACCACTCCACTAGGGACTTGGAAGCCACGCTTCCTCTCCCGCCTTGCTTGTAGCACCCCACTACGAGCACCCCCGGTGCCGAGCAATATAGTGCCGTGAGCACACCCTTGCTGGACGTACGGCCCCCTCGGCGGGAACCGGGATAAAAACCTTGTGTCACTTGTTGCTTAGCATCGACCATTGAGGGATAGACCTCGGCGCTATCTACTGGTTAGTGTCGGGACCATATTCCGCACCGACGGTTGGCACCCACCGTGGGGCAATCGAGCGCCTAAGGTCATTCCGTCAACTCCGTCCATGGTGATTCGCACCGAGTATCGTGCTACACGCTCTTGCATGGGTAGCTCGGACCCCCTCCCGGCCGGGTTCGAAATCCGCTTCGGGGACCTGAACTTTCAGGCCACGGGGAACGGCTATCTCATGCGCCTCAACAACCGTGAGGAACTCCGCGCGCGGCGCCGGGCCGAGGTCGGCTTTGGCCCCCGCCGCGCGCACCACCACGGCGCGAGGCGCCCGCGGCACGGATGCGCGGGCCCGTCGGCGCCACGACACCACCGTCGCTGCGGGCGGCGTTCGCGTCGGGGCGCGGTCCGAGCGGCGGCGGCCGAGCGCGCTGCCGCCCGGCGCGGTGCGCCCACCATCACGACCGCCACCGCCCCGGCGGGCGCGCGCGCGGTCTCCGGACCGCGCATCCCCATCGGCCGCGTGGCGCCACGACGGCCTACAACGCCAACGTCAACACGACGATGCGCGAGGTTCCGCCCGGCCGCCACGTCTTCATCGCCGGGGATCCCGGCGCCTCGGCGCGCGATGAGTCATCCCCCGGGCTCCGTCGACACGATGCCACCCGCCAACCGCCACGGATACGCGGAGTGGGACTTCTCCGGCGTGCCGGACCCGGTCGCGTTCGGCGTTTCCTCGACGCCGCGAACTACCGGTTTGGGCGCTCCGACGACTCCGGCACGGGGAGCTACGACCCCGAGCGGGAGTGTTGCGCCGTCATCACCAACGACCCGCCAACGCCGCCGGTGCGGGGGGCGCCGGGAGACGGGGAAGTCACACCTCGCCCGGGGATCGCCGCGCGCCCGGCCGCGGGGCCAAGCGCTCTCCCGCCGGGGCCGACGCCGACGCATAGCTAGCCCAAGCCCGCGAGCTCGAGGCCAAGGCCGGCGGAGGAATACCGAACGGTGCGGTTGCTCCGCGCCTCAATGGCGGGGGAAGCCTCCCCGCGAGCGGCGAACGCTCGCGGGAGCCGGGCCGATAGGTCCGCGACCGCATCAACACCGTCCCCAACGTCGAAAACGCGGACGTGCCCCCGCGGGCGAGCCGAGAGCTCGTCGCCGCCGCGGCGCCGCCGCGGGCTATGCCGGCACCCTCGACCCCCGAGGCTCGAGACATGCATCGCGAGGTGCAAACTCTCATCGAGCAAGCGGCCGTCCGGCGGGCCGAGAGCTCGGCCTCACGCATCCGCCAACGGGGGGGATGCGCGGGGCGATGAAGCCGCACCGGGAGGCGAACCCTCGGTGCACGCGGGGGGGACCGGCGGGGCAACCCGCCGAGCAAGGGCGCACGCCGGCCAAGGAGCGACTCCTTGACGCGCGCGAGGCACCGGATGGCGACGCTCACAACGTCATCAACGCCGGGCGCACCGGCAAGGCGGACGCACGAGCGGCAAGGGGCTACCACCCTCGACGGGGTGGGCGCTACGACAGCGGCGAGGACCGCTCCCCCGACGCCGAGCCCCCCGAGGCACCCGTGTGTTCGGCGGGAGATCCGCGCGGCGGCGTTCCCCCAACGCTTCCGCCAACCCTCGACGATTGTCAAGTACAACCGCGAGACGGACCCCCGCGTGTGGCTCAACGACTACCGCTTGGCTTGCCGGTGGGCGGGGGCCACCGGCCGACGAGGTCATCATCCGCAACCTCGCCCCTACACCTTGGCGATGCGGCCGGGACATGGCTCGAGCACTTGCCCGCCACCGGATCCATAACCGGGACGACCCGGTCCACACATTCGTGGGCAACTTCCGGGGCACATACGTGCGCCCCGGGAACTCATGGGACTCGCGCTCTCGCACGCGAAGCCGGCGAGTCGGCCGCGGGACTTCATACGACGCTTCTCCAAGCGCCGCACGGAGCTCCCCAGCGTGGCGCAGTCCGAAATCGTGCATGCCTTCCTCGAGGGCACCACGTGCCGGGACCTCGTGCGGGAGCTGGGACGCAGCCCGCCTGCGGACTCCAATGAGCCGTTCGACATCGCCACCAGCTTCGCCTCGGGGAGGAGGCCGTGGGGGCGATCTTCGATGGCAAAAAGGGCAAGCGCTCCGAAGACGCGCCCGCGGAGGGCGACAAGTTCAAGGAGCCGCACCGCAACGACAAGCGGGGCAAGAAGGGGAAAAAGCCGCGCCGCGGGCGCGCGAGCAGGGGCGCGGCCGGCGGCAACGTCGAGGCCCTCGCTGTCGACCCGGCTCGACGGGGCCCTCGACCGGCCCCTCGAGGCCCGGGGGTGTTCGATGACATGCTGAAGAAGCCATGTCCCTACCACAAAACCCCAGTGCATCACACCCTTGAGCAGTGCGACATGCTCAAGAAATTCTACGCCCGTGCCGCCGCGAAGGAGGCAGAGGCCAAAAAAGACGGAGGCGATGGCGACGCGGGCGGCTTCCCCGCCGTCGAAAATGTGTTCCTCATCTTTGGGGGACCAACTGTCGACATGTCGACACGCCAACGCAAGAAGGAGCGGCACGAAGTCCTCGCCGCTGAGAGGGCACCTCCGTCCTTCCTCAATTGGTCGGAGGACGCCATCACATTCAGCCGGGAGGACCACCCAAACCGCGTCCCCAACCCGGGCCAATGCCGCCGGTGGTTGACCCCATCATCGGGAACGCCCGGTTCTCAAAGGTCCTCATGGACGAGAGGCGGCAGCCTCAACATCCTCTACACGCATACGCCGCGCCCCGATGGGGATCGGATTGGACCGGTGCGGCCCGGCCGGCGAAGCCGTTCCACGGCATCGCGCCCGGCAAGCGGGTTCAACCCCTCGGGCGGATCGACCTCGCGGGTCCGGTTTGGCACCCCTAAGAACTTCCGCAAGGAGACCCTCACCTTCGAGGTGGTGGGGTTCAAAGGGGCCTACCATGCTATACTTGGGCGACCCCGTTATGCCAAATTCATGGCGGTCCCCAATTATACCTATCTAAAGATGAAGATGCCCGCCCGAACGGCGTCATCACCGTCGGCTCGTCGATCGAGCACACGTTCGGCTGCGATGTCGAATGTGTGGAGCACGTAGAGGCACCGGCGCCGGATGAAGCGCCGGTGAACACGGCCGGAGAAGATGGTCAACGAAGACCTCGACTCCGCCGCCAAACACGCCGGCACCTTCGAGGCCGCGGAGCGGACCAAGGGGTCCCCCTCGACCCTTCGGCCCCCGAGGGCAAGGTGTTGAGGGTCAGCTCCACCCTCGACCCCAAATAGGAAGTGGTGCTCGTCGACTTCCTCCGCGCCAACGCCGACATCTTCGCGTGGAGCCCCTCGGACATGCCAGGCATCCCGAGGGAAGTCGCCGAGCACTCCCTTGACATCCTGCCAAACGCTCGCGCCGTGCAGCAACGGCTCCACCGCTTCGACGAGGAGCGGCGACGGGCAATCGGAGCGGAGCTGCGAAAGCTTCTCGAGGCCGGATTCATCAAGGAGGTGTTCCACCCAACGTGGCTAGCAAACCCCGTGCTTGTAAAGAAAAAGAATGGGAAGTGGCGGATGTGTATAGACTACACCGAGTCTCAATAAAGTATGTCCCAAAGTTCCTTTTCCTTTGCCACGCATTGATCAAATCGTTGACTCAACAGTTGGGTGCGAACCGCTCCGTTTCCTTGATGCCTATTCCGGGTACCACCGGATAAAGATGAAAGAGTCCGACCGGCTCGCGACCTCGTTCATCACACCGTTCGGGACGTTCGCTACGTCACGATGCCATTTGGCCTCGTAAACGCGGGTGCAACATATCGGCGTTGCATGCGGCACGTTTTTGGGGATCACATCGGGCGGACGGTCGAAGCGTACGTGGACGACATCGTTGTGAAGACCAGGAAGGCGGACGACACCGGTTGGCGACCTTAGCGTCGCGTTCAACTGCCTACGGGCCAATGGGGTCAAATTAAACCCCGAAAAATGTGTCTTTGGAGTGCCGCGAGGCATGCTCCTCGGATACATCGTCTCCCAGTGGGGAATCGAGGCCAACCCTGAAAAGGTCGCGGCCCTCGAACGGATGGGTCCAATCCGGGACCTCAAGGGGGTGCAGAAGGTGTTGGGGTGCCTTGCCGCCTTGAGCCGCTTCATCTCGCGGCTCGGTGAGAAGGGCCTGCCCCTCTACCGCCTACTCAAGAAGCACGAGCGCTTCTCTGGACCACCGAGGCCCGGGATGCGCTCGACAAGCTAAAGGCGTCTCGACGCACGCCCGTCCTCACGCCGCCACGGGACGGCGAGCCCCCCTGCGGCTCTACGTGGCCGCGACCACCCGTGGTGGTGAGCGCCGTGATCGTTGTGGAGCGCACGGAGGAAGGGCATGCCTTGCCTGTGCAGCGGCCAGTCTACTACATCAGCGAGGTCCTCTCGGACACGAAGACGCGCTACCCACAGGTCCAGAAGTTGCTGTACGCAGTGGTTCTTGCGCGGCGCAAACTCCGCCACTACTTCGAGGCCCACCCCGTCACGGTGGTTTCCTCCTTCCCACTAGGAGAAATCATCCGCAACCCCGACGCCGCGGGTAGGATCGCCAAGTGGTCCGTGGAGCTGATGGGCGAGACGCTCGCCTACGCCCCGCGCAAGGCTGTCAAGTCCCAAATCTTGGCGGATTTCGTCGCCGAATGGACGGACACGCAGCTGCCGCCGCCACAGATCCAAGCGGAGTGCTGGACTCTGTTCTTCGACGGCTCGGTGATGAAAACAGGAGCGGGCGCGGGCCTGCTCTTCGTGTCACCCCTCGGGGAACACATGCGGTACGCGGTGCGCCTCCACTTCCCCGCGTCTAACAACATGGCTGAATACGAGGCCCTCCTCTGCGGCCTCAAAATCGCCATTGAGTTAGGCGTCAAGCGCCTCGACGTAAGGGGCGACTCGCGGCTCGTGATTGATCAAGTCATGAAGAACGCGAGCCGCCACGACGACAAGATGGAGGCCTACGCAAGGCCGTGCGAGCCCTCGAAGACAAGTTCTACGGCATCGAGCTCAACCATGTGCCCCACGGGTACAACGAAGAAGCGAGACGAGCTCGCCAAGATCGCGTCCGGGTGGATCACCGTCCCCCCCGAACGTTTTCGCACGCGACATCGCTCAACCCTCGGTCGCCTTCGAGCCCTACCCCTCGAATCACAACGAACCCTCGGGGGCTCCCTCGAATCCAGCGGGTGCGGAGCCCATGGACGAGGACCCCTCGAATGAGGCGTACGTGCTTTCCCTTCTCGAGGGGTACGGCTCCCACGAGGCTGACGTAATGGACATCGAGTCGGCCCCCGTCCAGGCGGACTGGCGGGAGAAATACATTGCCTGGATCGCTCGAGGGGAACTCCCCGCGGACCGGGCCGCGGCTAGGCGCATCGCTAGGATGGCCAAATCGTTCACCCTCATCGACGGCGAGCTGTACAAGCGCGCCACCTCCGGCATCCTACAGCGATGCGTGCCCATTCCCGAGGGGCGCGAGCTCCTGCGGGACATACACGCGGGGATCTGTGGTCACCACGCCGCGCCCCGCACCCTCGTCGGCAACGCGTTCCGTCGGGGCTTTTATCGGCCCACCGCGGTCGCGGGCGCCCGGCGAGATCGTGCGCACTCGCGGGGGGGAGCCGGTTTTACGCCCGAAAGTCCAACTTGCCCGCCCATGCCCTACAGACCATCCCCGTAACATGGCCGTTCGCCGTGTGGGGGCTGGACATCGTCGGGCCCCTGCGGAAGGCGCCCGGGGGCTTCACCCACTTGTTGGTCGCGATCGACAAGTTCTCCAAGTGGGTGGAGGCGCGCCCCATCACGAATCTAAGGGCGAAGCGGCGGTGACATTCTTCACCGACATCGTCTACCGCTTTGGAGTGCCGAACTCCATCATCACCGACAACGGATCCCAATTCACGGGCAAGAAGTTCTTGGAGTTCTGCGACAAGTTCCACATCCGTGTGGATTGGGCAGCTGTGGCGCACCCACAGACCAACGGCCAAGTGGAACGTGCCAATGGCATGATCTTACAAGGTCTAAAGCCCAGAATTTTCGACCAGTTGAACAAATCTGGGCGGAAATGGCTCCAAGAACTACCAGCGGTTGTGTGGAGCCTAAGGACCACCCCGAGCAGAGCCACTGGGTTCACCCCGTTTTTCCTAGTCCACGGCGCGGAGGCCGTCCTCCCCACGGACTTAGAATATAGGTCGCCCAAGGTTCGAGGCTATGACGAGGATGCTAACCAGCGAGCCCGCGAGGACTCGCTGGACCAGCTGGACGAGGCACGCCTCGTGGCCCTGATGCATTCCGCGAGGTACCAGCAGTCCCTCAGGCGCTATCAAGCACGCAAGATACGCCGGCGGGATTTCAGTGAAGGGGACCTGGTCCTAAGGCTACGGCAAGACAACCGAGGGCGCCACAAGCTATCGCCCCCATGGGAAAAACCCTACGTCATGGTGAAGGTACTCAAGCCCGGCACATACAAGTTAGCCAACGAGGACGGTGAAGAGCTCACCAACGCTTGGAACATCCAACAGCTACGTCGCTTCTACCCTTAGCTAGGATTTCCAAGTATTTTTGTTGTAAAAACCGCACGGCCAACGCCCCAGTTGGTTGCAACTATGTAAAAGCTTTAAGCTCAATAAAAAGGGCAACTCGGCTTTCCCCTGAAACCCAAGTTACCCTCGGGGGCTACTTGCGGGGGCATTCCCCCCCCCCCAAAATAGTCCCATTTTTTCGCGCAAAAAAACACAACAACCCATAACGCGCTAAGTTTGTTTCCTACTTCAACCTCGAGCCACGATTCGAACGGGCGCGGGCGGCACGGCGGAAGGAGCGTGCGAGCCGGAGATAGCCTACGCCGCGTGGATATGGCCCTTCTCTCTCGCCTCCAACCCGGCGGGCCCCCCTGCGAAAATCGAACTCCCCTAACTAGAATCTACTCAGGGAAGAAGGAGAAACAAAAAAGCGTGATAAACAAACGACTTCATTTACGGCAAATGCTCATGTTCATGAAACAACTTGTTTATTTACAAAAGGCCACGAGGCCGAATGCGATACACATAAACAAAAAACGGGCCTAGCGCCCAGCGCTTTCGGACGGGAGGAGCGGCGGCATCGGCGACGTCGGGAAGAGGAACTCCTCGAAGGCCTCGGCGAGCGACCCGGCGGCGTCGGCGGCGAGCGCATCCACACGCTCCATGGCCACCTCGTCCTCGACGCCCTCGGGAACGATGTAGCCTTCGGCCCGGCGCCTCGAAGTCAACCTCGTAGTGGGATCGCACCACTCCGAGAGCCTTACGGACGCCCGGTGCCGGCGCACCGGCGCATCCGCTCGATGACATGGCCACCAAGGGCGCGCGGACGGCCGGCCGGCGAGCGCCGCGCCGCGCCTCGCCCTCGTCGACGGCGCGGCGGGGTCTCGAGAGCCGCATCGCGCGGCTCCCGCAACTCCTGCTCGGAGGAGTTGTAGGAAGCTTTGCGGCGCCTCGGCCCGCTCGGCCCGCATGCCCCGGGGGCGGTGCGCAAGCACGGGAACACCAAGGCAAGAAAAAGATCGAACAAGGGAATGCGAGTTCCCAATCGAAAAACCAACAAGACGAGAGTCGGACGTGGCTCACCTTCGACTGCTTCCTCTCCATCTCGAGGTCGCGGCTCACGGCCTCGGCCCGAGTCGGCTCGAGGCGCCGACGGTCTCACTTTGCTCCCGGAGGGACGATACTCCCCGATTGGCGTTGGTGATGCGAGCATAATCACCTCGCCCTCGGCATTGGAGAGCTTGGCGTCCCGATCCGCCAAGGACTTCCGCGTCACCTCGTGGGCGGCGCACTCTGCTCCGGCGGCGCGCGGGCGTCGACGAGGGCGGCTCGCTCTCGCCGGAGCCGCCCCTCGGCCCCTTGGCGGGCGGTGCTCTCTTGCGAGAAGCCGCTCCTCGGGCGCGACGAGGGCCGCGACCTTGGCGTCGAGGGCGGCCTTCGGGTCGTCGGCCTCCTTGGCCGCTGCTCCCGGCTCGCGCGCCGCTCCTCGGCCCCGGCGGCTGCCGCGTTTACGCCCCCTCGAAGCAACGAGCGAAGCTCCCGGGCTTCGGCGCGGACGGTCGCCACCTCCGCCTCCCGGTTAGCGGCCGGCGTCCGCGTCTTCTCCAAGTCCTAGCGCGCATGCCACAGCGCCTCATCACGATCGATGAGGGCCGCGCGCACCCGCTCGAGGCTCGAACGGCGCGCCGTGTCCTGCCTCGAGCCCTCGGGCAGCTCGTAAGGCCAAGCCAGGGCCCGGTACGCTAGCCAGCTATCCGGGGACCTGAGAGCGTCGGCAAGCGCGTCGAAAGCGCTGCACCGCTCCCGGAGCTGGCGGACCTCGGCGTTCACCCGGTCGAACACGTCGTACTTGTCGTGGGCGCGACGCTCGAGCTCCTGGCAACCACAGAATCAAAACCCATAAGTGCGTGACACGAAGGCAGCATGCACAAACGAAAGAAAGGAGAGAACAAGCAACCACGGCTAACACGGAAGACGAGCCACGCCGGGCCGCCGTGGACCCGCGGCGCCTCGTTCGGCGTGCGGTTGAGCGTAGCGCCGTGGCTACGGAGCTCGTGCCGAGCTCTGCTCCACCCGAGCGTCGGCAAACGCCGGGGGGATCATCGACGGCCCCCTCCCCCGGGCGGGGGAGGCCGGCGCGGGAGGACGAGGCCTCGACGCCGTGTCCTCGACCCCCCACCACCGAGGTGACCCTCGCGCCGCCTCACGAGGGCCCCCTCCCGGGGCTCGAGGGAGTTCGTGGGCCGGCGGCCCCCCGGTCCCACCCGGGCGGCGGGGAGTCGTCCGAGACCTCCACCACCTCCGCCCTGCGAACGCCGCGGCGGACGCCGCCGCTCGTGCCGCCTCCGCCGGCGCCTCCACTCACGCCTCCGCGGCCGTGGGCGCCGGATGCGGCGCCACGGCCACCACCTGCGGGCCGCGCCTCTCGCGGCCACGAGCGCCGCGGGTTGCTCCCGCTCCGCCTCCTCCACGGCAACGGCCCCGCGGCCGTGCCTCCACCAATGCCCCGCCGCGGCTGCACCCCCGCGGCGGCCGGCGCCGGCCGCTCCTCGGCGACCGCCGACCGCGCCACGGCGGGGGCGATCGGTGGCCGAGGCCTCGGGGGCCCCGGCCCGCGCCTGCGAGCTCTCGCCCGCCGCCGCCGTGCTTGTCCCCGCCCGCGGCGCCCTCGACGAGCGCCGCGGGTGGGGATGGACGCGTCCGTCCTCGGCACCTTGGCGGTGCGAGAGGAGGCACGGTTGGCACCACCTGCGCGAGGCACGAACGGAGGGTTAGAACGCCTAATCATCAACTAATTAAACCGAGTGAAGCGTCGAGCCCCTTACCTCGAGGAGGAAAAGGCACGCTTCCTCTTCCTCGAAGCCTCGGCGGACGAGGCCGACGCGGCCGGCGCGCCGCCGCCGCGTCTCCGACGGCGCCGGCGCGCGCGCGCGGTGCGCTCGCCCCGCGTGCGGCGCGCGCCGCCGCCGCGCTCCCCGACGACGTCGCGCGCGCGCGGACGCGCTTCCCCGCGCGCGGGCACGGTCGATGCGCGCGCCCGGCCGCGCTCGCCGTGCGCGCCCCGACGAGCGCGCGCGGCGCCCCCGCGGGCGCGCGCGCGCCCTTGATGTCGATGGCCGGCGGCGGGCGCCGCCGCGCCCGCCCCCGGGCGATGCCGCCCTCGCCGCCGGCGCCGGCTCCGGTGACGGGGGCGCGGCCGCCACCCCGTCGAGAGGGGCCCTCCCCCTCGGCCTCTTACTCTTCGTCCTCCTTCGAGGACGAACACTCTTCGGTCCCCGGGGAGGAGAGCCCCAACTCTTCGCGCCGCCGTGCTCCGCGGCCCGCCGATCGCGACGCGCTTGACGTCGCCTCGTGTGCTCCCTCTTGCGCGCCGCCTGCTCCTGCTGCCGCTGCTGCGCCGCCCGGCCCAGCGCGCGGGAGTCGGGGGTAGGCGGAATGGACTTGGCGACGGTGAAAGTCACCAGCTGCACATAGGAGCAACAAGGGCGCGTCAGGAGGCAAAAGCAACACAAAGAACTAAAACGAAATCAAGAACTACGCTCACCAACGGGCCGGTGGGGAGCATCTCGAGGTCCCACGGGGTCCGACCCGCAGGCATCGGCGGCGTCCGGGTGTCGACGGCGCTCCGCGCCGGGTGGGCGCATATGGCCGCTCGAGGGGCGTCGGGGAGCATCCGCGACCTCGCCGAGTCGACGGGGTTGGCCGCCTCTGTCATCTCGAAGATGCGGAGCGGCCTCTCCATCAACGGCACGATCCGCCCGTGATGAAGGAAGGCGAGGACGCCCATCGCGTTGAGCCCCATCGTCGCCGGGCGCTACGGCGCGGCCGGGGACCGACTCTGCCGCCTCCGATGCTGGGGGCGTGGACACCCCGTAGCCCCGGGGGTCGGGCCTCTCCTTGAACACCCGGCCGGTGTAGGGGGGGTAGGCGGGCTCGGCGTTGCGCAGGTAGAACCATCCCCGCTCCCAACCGGCGTTGTTCGTCGTCATGGTGCAGGGGATGTAGACGTTCTTGAATTGCCCCCGCAGGGCAAGCGACATCCCGCCGGCGCGCATCGCGCGGCGGGTCCTCGGCTCCGTCGTGGGCTGCGTGATGAGCTCCGCGCGGAAAAGGTGTACCCAGAGCTCCCAATTGACTGGGATCCCCAGGTACCCTTCACAGACGCCCACAAATGTGGCCGCCTGCGAGATCGCGTTGGGGGCGAAGTTGTGCAGCTCCACCCCGTAGTGGTGGCACATCGCCCGCATGAAGGTGCTCGCCGGCGCGTTGAAGCCCCGCTCGTGGTAGCGGATGAAGCTCACCACGTAGCCCTCCGGCGGGTTGGGCGCGCGATCCGCAACGGTGGCACGATCCACTCCGCCGGACGCCCATCTTCGTTGGGCGACGGTGGCGGCGGCGGCGACCGGTTCGCCAAGGGCCGGCGGCGTCACCGTCGACCTCTCCCAAGCGTACGGCTCCAAGATCGTGAGGGGGAAGCCGAGGCGGTGCCATGAGGAAAGACGAAGGAATGCGAGGACGGAGGACGAAAAAACGGAAGACGAGCTCTAACGGCGACACCGCGCGGTGGCAAGAGCAAGGCGAAGACGAAGGGGCGGTGGACTGAAAACGGTGAGACGCTAAGGTAAAAAACCGCCGTCTCCCCACTCCCTCAGATTTATAAGCCGACGGGGCGAGCTCTCCGGAGCGGATGCCCCGCTCGCATTAACTGCAGGGAATCTTCCCTTCACGCCGACGGACGGGCCCCACCACGGCTTGCGGCGGCCACATCCTTGCGGGCGGGCCATCATCATGGCGAAGACCCGCAGGGACCGAGGCGAAGCCGTCACGTCCACCGCCACGCCGCCCACTACTCGCGCGCGCGCGGCCGCGGCGCCCGTTGACGGTGTATTTTGGTGCACCTAGCATGTTCATTACACTTTGGTTTGGATTTGATTATTGAACTAACTTGCCACTAGGCACACTAATCATATAACAAGTTCATCTTTGTGCATGCATTTGGAAGTGTTGTGTTTATGTAGGAAATCATGGACATAAAGGACGGATTCTCAATAAGTTCAAAGGAACATTCATGGAGTCTTGTTCGTGTTCATGAGCTTGCTGAAATTACTTCCAATGGTGGCGAGGACCGAAGTGCTACGAGGAACACCCCCGGGATTGAAGCGTAAAAGATCAAACTTCATGCAAAGAGAGCCTCCATCTTGATCGCGAGGATAACGGCGTCAAAATCATCCAAGTGGAAGGGGCAAAGTAGATAAGTGCACGAGGACCCATGGAGCAAAAAGGGCGACCGAACCGGCCGAAACCCGGGCACGGGCCGGCCGGCCCGGTCGGATCGGCCCGGCCCACTTCGGGCACCGGTTCGGTCCCGTCTTCCTTGCCCTCGAAGGATCTTCGACCCTAAAACCCCCGACGCGCCGCCAACGGACGAGAGAGGAGTTTATTCGCACCGAGAAGGCCATCTACAAGCTAGAGAGAGAGGAGGAGGATCTCCGGTGGAGATCAACCACCTCGAAGGAAGCACCCTCTCGTGGAGAAGGAGGAAGACACCGGCGGAAGGGAAACCATGATCAACGGTGCCATGATCAGCACCTTGATGGGGTAATCTTCTCATTCGTCCATGGGTTGTAATCGATCTTGAGATGTAATCGCACTTTGTCGGATTATCTATCTATCATCTTGTGTTGAACATACTTTAATGCTTAAGGCTTGCAACCATGCCGTAAAGGGAGTAAGGCCTCAATGCTTCCTTGGATCCATTCAATACGCCGTGGCCATCAAAGGTCTAGTCATGATTACCTTCGCGTAGTGACAGTACGAGAGGAGGGAAAGGGCGAAACCGTGGTCACAACCCCGATAGATTAGATTGGTTTTTCATGTCTTTAAGCGATTGCATGCTCTAGTATCGTAGACCCGTGGGCGAGTGTCTTCTCTCTTGATCGTTTATCATTCTCTCTAGTGTAGTTTAGTATTTTTTCTAGTATAATAGTAGTTAGGGTTTTAGTAGCTAAGTGTGTCATAGTAGATCGAACGCTTGTAATCCCCTTGCTCCGCGGATTGACAAGAACCTTGGGAATCCCGTGGTGAAGAAGGTGTGGGGTCCGTACGCTTGCGGATCGTAGAGGGATACGTATTTTATCCGTCAACAAGCCCCTTTTTCTGGCGCCGTTGCCGGGGAGCAAGTTAGTTTACATCGTTTGATTTGCATCTAACCTAGTTTTATATTTTAGCTTATCTTTTATTCGCTATATCTAACATATATTATCATAAAAACACTTGTTTCTTTTTTGTTTTTGTTTTTATCTTATTGTCTAGATGGAGTTCGTGAATCAACCCGTGGAAGAACCGGAGAAATCATTAAGGGATTACGCTAGCCCTCGATGTGAAGACATAAAGGTACAAGAGTCGGATTCGAAGCTCGAAGCGACCAAGTATGAAATTAAATCCAAGATCATGAAGATGGTGGCGGAAAACCCATTTGAAGGGATGGTTACGGAGAACCCATATAGACACATAAGGGATTTCACGACAATATGCAACACGGTGCGTCAAGAAGGAGTTCTCGATGAATGGTTCAAATGGAATCTCTTTCCCTACTCACTTGCCGGCAAAGCAAAAACATGGTATTCGGTTGCGTCCTTTGAAGTTGAAGGCAATTGGAACAAGTTGACAAAGAAGTTTTGCGAGAAGTTCTTTCCAATGAGCAAGGTTCAACATCTAAGGAGGCAAGTGATCAATTTTATGCAAGGAGAAGAGGAAGGGATAGACCAAGCCCGGGATAGGTTTAATGAATTAATCGAACAAGGACCAAAACTCGGCTTCACCGGTGACGTACTCTTGCATACATTTTTCTTTTACCTAACCCCTAGTTGCATGCGACACGTCGAAATGTGTGCAGGTGGGGATCTCATGGAGAAAACACTCACGGAAGCCGCCCAACTTCTACAAAAAGTTAGTAAAGCGGCTGCCATGCGAAGAGATTGGGAAACAAGACTTGCGGAAGAGCCGGAATTCAATTCAAGGAAGAAAAAGCTTGCTGATTTTTCTAAAGAGGCAACCCGGAAGTCACAAAAGAGGAGCCGATCATGGAAAAGCTTGAACAAGAACACATCAAGTCAAGAACTACACCAAACGTCGACTTCGTCGCACCAAATGAGACGAACAAGAGAAGCATGTCAAGCGCGAAGCCACTAAGGGAGTTCGAGCCAATGGATTGGGTTCCTATTGATTACGGAGAAGTATTTGACAAGAGAAGACCGTTCCCTAATCAAAAGGGAATGGCAAGAGCATTGGAAGTGGATTTCCCACCGGAGAGGAAAGCTGAAAATTCATACGACCTTGAAACCACCGGTGAGATTTTTGAGAAGCTCTTTGGAGATGACGTGGTGGATCCGGAACATATTGCCGAGGTGAAGAGGATCATGGGGATCAAGCCCGAAGCATCACCATACGCTCGCCTTGCTGAAATTTATTCGATCGGATCCGAAGAAGAAGAGAAGATGACGCCGCACTTGAGTTGCGAGATCAACGGAGTTCAATGCAAAGCCTTATGCGACATCGGAGCCCAAGTAAGTGTTCTATCTTCTAAAATTTACGATAAAGTCCAATACCACAACCTAGACTTAGCTCCTACATCAACGAAATTAGTTATGGGAGATGGTAGAACTATCAAACCTCTAGGTATTGCTTGCAACATGAAAGTAAAAATCTCTAGAAACTACATACCAACCGATTTCTTTGTTATTGGTGCTTACCATAGTAATTCTGATCATATAATCTTAGGTAGGCCTTTTCTTAAGTTGGTTGATGCCGTGTTAGATGCGGAGAAGGCAAAGTAACAATGAACCTTAATGGAACAAAGTACACATATAACTTTCTTCGTGCTTCTAAACACCCCACTCCTTTTCCTCCCGAAGATGAAGAAGTAGAAGAGATAGATAGTCTTTGTTTTGTTGAAACCCTTAGAGACCCGCTGCAAAGAGCGATGGAAAATCAAATTAGTAATCAACAAGATGAAGAACTAGAGGAAGCAACAAAAGGCTTAGAGCCGCATGATGGAAGCGTGGAGGAAGAGAGGTTCGAAGACATAGGAGAAATCAAACCCGAGGAGCCACAAGTGCCCGAAGTAGACCTTAAACCTTTGCCCAAGGGATTAAAATATGAATTTTTGGGCCCCGGACAAAACTTATCCGGTCATTGTGAGCGACGAGTTGAGCCCCGAAGAAAATGAAGCGTTGCTGATTTTATTAAAAAAACATAGGAAGGTGATTGGATATTCAATTAATGATCTCAAAGGTATTAGCCCGGCCTTTTGTACTCATCGTATACCAATGGAAGACCAATGTAAGCCTGTAGTGGACCATCAAAGGAGGCTAACCCATGCCATGCGAGAGGTAGTAAAGAAAGAGGTTATCAAGTTACTTGATGCCGGAATCATCTACCCGGTTCCACATAGCGAATGGGTGAGCCCGGTACATTGTGTACCGAAGAAGGGAGGTTTAACCGTGGTGAAAAATGAGAAGAACGAGTTGATACCGCAAAGAACCGTGACCGGGTGGCGGATGTGTATCGATTACCGTAAGCTTAACAAGGCGACGAAGAAAGATCACTTCCCCCTACCGTTCATAGACGAGATGCTCGAGAGGTTAGCAAACCACGCTTATTTTTGCTTTCTCGATGGATACTCGGGGTTCATGCAAATTCCCATTCACCAGGAAGATCAACATAAGACAACATTTACGTGTCCTTACGGAACGTTTGCATATAGGAGGATGCCCTTCGGCCTATGCAACGCTCCGGCCTCTTTTCAACGTTGCATGATGGCCGTTTTTTCGGAATTCATCGAAGAGATTGTTGAAGTGTTTATGGATGATTTTTCCGTTTACGGGAAGACGTTCATGGATTGCTTAGCAAACTTAGAAAAGGTCCTTACAAGGTGTGCGGAGGTAGATTTGGTTTTAAATTGGGAAAAGTGCCACTTCATGGTTAAGCAAGGCATAGTGCTCGAACATGTTATATCCGAGAGAGGAATTGAAGTGGACAAGGCTAAGGTAGAGGCGGTTGAGCAACTCCCACCTCCTATGGATATTAAGTTCTTAAGGAGCTTTCTAGGCCATGCCGGATTCTATAGAAGATTTCTAAAGGACTTCTCAAAGATCACCAAGCCTTTAACGCACCTTCTTCAAAAAGATGTGGCTTTCGACTTTGATGAGAAGTGTCTAGCGGCATTCGGACCTTGAAAAATGCGTTGGTGAGTGCTCCCATCATCCAACCTCCGGATTGGAGCCAACCTTTCGAGATCATGTGTGACGCAAGTGACTACGCCGTAGGCGCGGTCTTGGGACAAAGAAAGGAAGGCCGAGTTCACGCCGTTTACTACGCTAGCAAAACTCTTAGTGGGGCACAATTAAATTACGCCACTACGGAAAAAGAGTTGCTAGCGGTGGTATTCGCTTTCGAAAAATTCAGATCCTACATCGTGAACTCGAAAGTCATTGTTTACACCGATCACGCGGCTATAAAGTATCTCTTGGCTAAGAAGGAAGCTAAACCATGTTTGATTTGCTTGGATCCTTCTTATCCAAGAGTTTGATGTTGAAATTCGTGATAAAAAGGGGGTGGAGAATGTTGTGGCCGATCATTTGTCTAGGATGAATCGTGGGCAAGATGATAAAGAGCCCATAGAAGATAAGATGAGAGATGACCACCTCTATAGAGTGCTTGATAAAGATACTTGGATGATCGACATCATTCGAGCAATTCGAAAGATGCCCCTCGATCATCTAGACAAAAACACTCAAAGGAAGATAATTTACGAAAGTAAGAAATATTTTTGGGATGCACCATACCTCTTCAAGCTTGGCAATGATGGAGTGATGAGAAGATGTGTGCCAAGAGAAGAGAGGCTTGAGATTCTAAGGAAGTGCCACTCGGCGGAGTACGGTGGGCACTATAGCCATTTTCGAACCGAAGCCAAAGTATGGTCGAGCGGATTCTATTGGCGGGAGATGCATGAAGATACTAAAAGATATGTTGCGTCATGCCCCGAATGCCAAAGAACCGGAAACATCTCTCAAAGAAATTCTATGCCTTTGAAATACAACTTGCAAATCGACATATTCGATGTATGGGGCATAGACTTCATGGGGCCTTTTAAAAACTCATTTGGATTCGAGTATATACTTGTTATGGTTGATTATGTATCCAAGTGGGTAGAGGCTATACCATGTCGTAAAGCTTCCACGGAGGAGTCCATTACTATGATCAAGAACGTGATTTTTCCCCGTTTCGGTACACCGAGAATCTTGATAAGTGATGGAGGAACTCATTTCACCGGGAAGAACTTCAAAAAGTGCTTGTCCAAGTTGGGAATTGAGCATAGGGTCTCCACGGCCTATCACCCACAAACCAACGAACAAGCGGAGACGTCAAATAGGCAATTAAAAAGCATACTTAACAAGACCATAGAGAAGGGAGGCAAGGATTGGTCAAAGAAATTAGACGGAGCTTTATGGGCTTATCGAACGGTGTTTAAAACACCGATAGGTATGACCCCCTATCAATTCGTCTATGGAAAAGCTTGCCACCTTCCGGTTGAGTTAGAACATAAAGCCTATTGGGCGATTAAAGAGATGAACCTTGATCTCGATGCCGCGGTGGTGAAACGGAGAATTCGAATAAGCGAGCTAGAGGAGCCGAGGTTGAAAGCTTATGAAAACGCAAGCATATACAAGGAGAGAATCAAAAGGTGGTATGATAAAAGATTGAAGAAAAAAGAATTTAAAGAAGGAGATAAGGTCCTCCTCTACAATTCGAGGTTTAAAACCTTCGGAAAGGGGAAATTGCAAAGCAAGTGGGACGGACCTTATGTTGTGCATTCGGTGTTCTCCAACGGAGCGGTAACCATTATGGATATAAACGGCGATCAATTTGTGGTGAATGGACAGCGGCTTAAGGTTTACTACGAACCCGACATCGTGCCCATTCATCATGTTGACGTCTTTACCGTGGAGGAAGAACCCGAACGTCCCGCCTAGGACGAAAAACAAGGCACCAACTTCGTAAATAATTTTTCTTTTAGCTTTCCGGAGTTTTTCGCGAAGACTAACCGGGCCAACTTTTTCCCATGGGGCGAGGACGAAAAAAATAGGGCGGTGTGCAAAAACCGGACCGGCCCGGCCCCCGAGGCAGGGGTGGGCCGGCCGGCCCGATCGGATCGGCCCAAGGGGGCCCGACGCCCGACGTCCCCGAATTTCGCCCGAATTGCTCCTTTTTGACTTCCTTGTTTGGTCGGAAAATTTTAAGGGAAGTGTAAAAAAGGAAAATAAGGTTCCCGGGGCTTTTCTCTCGGGACTATATATTTAGCCGAATTGGGAGCTCGAGAATCAAATCTTTCAAGCAATGTGTTGCACCCTTGTAGCAGCCATTGAGCCTCCAAAAAGCCTAGAGTTGAAGGTAGAAGCCAAGAAGCCATCGATGGAGGAGGCGATGCGATGCGAGGTCAAGCTACCCGTCAAGAGGACCGCACGTATCCGTTGCGGAGGACGTGTCCCGACCGGAGCTCTTGCATCTCGCCACCCCGTCAAAGGAGAGAAGGTCCCTACACCCGTTCGAAGGTCGGCACGTCTCCAAGGCATCAAGCGCAAGGATTACAAGGAGGTGTCGCCGGAGCCTAAGGATTATGGGGATGGTGACTTCTCCGATGATCGTAGCCCGAGCTCGTGGGCGACCGCCGGTAGAGATGATGATGATTGGGATGAGCATCCTTATGAAAGGACTCCCGAAGGCCCCAACGGCGACGGCAACGGCGGTGGCGAAGGCGACAACAATGGAGGTGGCGACGACGATGGTGACAACGGTGGAGATTATGGCGACGAAGACCCCTTCGGATTGCATCCGGTGTCTTTGTTGAGTTTGCCGTCAATCCATCGCAGCTCTCTACGCGTCGGCCGACGAATGTCTTCAAACCATGGAAGCGATGAAGCAGCGTATGGAGGACTTGGAGTGCGTAGTTGAAGATGACTACAAGTTCCTTAACCGTAACGTGCGCAAGCTTTTCGGCATGGTTGGAAACATGAGAGGCAAGTGGTGCAAAGTTTGCTCGAAGTACCATTAGATCTAGTTTTCCCCTTAGGATTTTTGTAAGATACGACGAGGACGTCGTATGTTTTAAGTGTGGGGGAGAGCTAGCTCGCTAGCCTTAGCTTTTGAACTTCAAGTTTAGGTTCGGTTTAATCTTCGTGTGAGAGTCTTAGCGTTTTAATGAGTCTTTAGTTTTCGAGTCTGTTTTTAAAATTTTTGCAAGCGTCTTAAATTAGTGTTGAGTCAAGAAAACCAAATAAAAAGAGTCTTATATATATCTTTGTGTTTTATGTATTGTTTATCTTTATTTACTTGTTTGTTTAATCTTCGATTCTTGATATATGAACACAAGTATGTGGTTTGAAAATCGTTTACCGTGGTGCTTAGTGGAATCGCTACTACTTAAAGTACCCATACCGCACTTCGATCTTGAGCTTCACATGCTAGTTGTGCTATGTTCGATGCTAAAAATTGGAGGATTTCAGTTCTGAAAATTATATTAAAACCCTTGCAATAAAGGTTAGCAAGACCTCTTTTTCCAAGTTGAGAGTATGAAAAAAATTCCTATCCAAAGCCAAGTTTGTTTTTTTTCGCCCCACCATAAGTGTGATTAGTACGATGAGTTAGGCTAGGACCCTTCTCTCTTGGTGAGTTTTAATTTCAAGCAATGATCATGTCCTTGTGCTTATCTTTTGTTGCTAGCCTCGTCATTTATTCAGTTCATGACTTTCATAACGAAAGTCATGTATATCACTGGATTCCATACCCAACCCTATACATCTCTTTTGAACATCGTATTCCTTGAACACAACCTATTTTCAAAGTTTCGTCTCGTCTCTAGCATGATTTATTTAAAAATTTCAGATTGTATGCATGCGAGAAAAGAGAGAATTGAAAGCTTTGAAAAGATGTCAAGAGAGAGAAAAATAAAGAGAAAAAGTATGTGTATGGAAAAGAAAGAAAAAAAAAGAAAAAATAATCATATGTGAATGAAAGAAGAAAAAAAAAGAAAAGAGAAAGATGAGTTAGCAATGAAGATATGAGAGGGATGGATCAAGTGAAAGAAAAGAAAAATAATAAAGTGTAAGGAAGGATGTCACGTTGATTGTGAGACGAAACTTTTACTCTATTTCCAACCATGTGCAATCCGACAACGAGGACATCATTGGTGCCTTGAAGTCACAATTTTCTTTTGCCCTTGCACATGTCCACCATTCTAAATCTTCTCATCCTTGATATCCCTACATATGGTTAATTCTCATGATCATTGGCTTCGAAAGGTAGACAACCATTAGAGGAAGTTCTTAGTTTGACAATACTTGTGTTGATTGCGCTAGCCCTACCTATAGCTCCACTTTTACATGATATATGAGAGATTAATGGGAGGTGAGAGTTTTATAAAATTTGGTTAGGATAGACACTTCATATGAGTGACTTGAGAGAGCTTGGAGAAAGGTTTTTGTCTAATACTTGTTGCAGGAATTTTTGTTTTGAAAACCATAAAACCCCTCCGATGGAAGCAAAGAAGTAAGTATGGCTGAAATTGAAAGCTTCGAGTGAAGAGTTTGAGTTGTGGGGTAAACCTTGATGTGGTAAAAATTCTAAACGCCCATGTTTATGATTGATTATCATTACTTTGTGTTTATGTATTAAAGATGAAGGGATTGACTAACTTGTGAAGAAGTGGTACACGATTATACACCTTGGACGAAGTTCTTTTACGAGTACTTGCTCGAGGACGAGCAAGAGCTAAGTGTGGGGGAGATGTTGACGGTGTATTTTGGTGCACCTAGCGTGTTCATTACACTTTGGTTTGGATTTGATTATTGAACTAACCCGCCACTAGGCACACTAATCATATAACAAGTTCATCTTTGTGCATGCATTTGGAAGTGTTGTGTTTATGTAGGAAATCATGGACATAAAGGACGGATTCGCAATAAGTTCAAAGGAGCATTCATGGAGTCTTGTTCGTGTTCATGAGCTTGCTGAAATTACCTCCAATGGTGGCGAGGACCGAAGTGCTACGAGGAACACCCCCGGGGATTGAAGCGTAAAAGATCAAACTTCATGCAAAGAGAACCTCCATCTTGATCGCGAGGATAACGGCGTCAAAATCATCCAAGTGGAAGGGGCAAAGTAGATAAGTGCACGAGGACCCATGGAGCAAAAAGGGCGACCGAACCGGCCGAAATCGGGCTCGGGGCCGGCCGGCCCGGTCGGATCGGCCCGGCCCACTTCGGGCACCGGTTCGGTCCCGTCTTCCTTGCCCTCGAAGGATCTTCGACCCTAAAACCCCCGACGCGCCGCCAACGGACGGAGAGGAGTTTATTCGCACCGAAAGGCCATCTACAAGCTAGAGAGAGAGGAGGAGGATCTCCGGCGGGAGATCAACCACCTCGAAGGAAGCACCCTCTCGTGGAGAAGGAGGAAGACACCGGCGGAAGGGAAACCATGATCAACGGTGCCATGATCGGCACCTTGATGGGGTAATCTTCTCATTCGTCCATGGGTTGTAATCGATCTTGAGATGTAATCGCACTTTGTCGGATTATCTATCTATCATCTTGTGTTGAACATACTTTAATGCTTAAGGCTTGCAACCATGCCGTAAAGGGAGTAAGGCCTCAATGCTTCCTTGGATCCATTCAATACGCCGTGGCCATCAAAGGTCTAGTCATGATTACCTTCGCGTAGTGACAGTACGAGAGGAGGGAAAGGGCGAAACCGTGGTCACAACCCCGATAGATTAGATTGGTTTTTCATGTCTTTAAGCGATTGCATGCTCTAGTATCGTAGACCCGTGGGCGAGTGTCTTCTCTCTTGATCGTTTATCATTCTCTCTAGTGTAGTTTAGTGTTTTTTTTCTAGTATAATAGTAGTTAGGGTTTTAGTAGCTAAGTGTGTCATAGTAGATCGAACGCTTGTAATCCCCTTGCTCCGCGGATTGACAAGAACCTTGGGAATCCCGTGGTGAAGAAGGTGTGGGGTCCGTACGCTTGCGGATCGTAGAGGGATACGTCTTTTATCCGTCAACGGCGCCTAAAAAGACGCGCCCGCGCCGCAAAAACCGCGACCTCGATGCGCGAGGCATTAAATGATCGGGTCCCTTGCCAAGCAAGGAGAACCCTCGAGCGGGGCGAACCCCTGGCTCGAGACAAGGGCAACCCTCGATGGGATATCGACGTGAGAAGGTACCCGGGACCTGCTTGATGTAAAGCAGGCACCGCGGGTACCCATGCCACGTAAAACCCTCGAGCGGCACGAGCCCTTGGCTCAAAACGAAAGCAGCCCTCGATGGGATATCGACGTGAGGAGGCTACCCGGGGCCTGCTTGATGTAGCAAGGGGCACCGCGGGTACCCATGCCACGTAAAACCCTCGAGCGGCACGAGCCCTTGGCTCAAAACGAAAGCAGCCCTCGATGGGATATCGACGTGAGGAGGCTACCCGGGGCCTGCTTGATGTAAAGCAGGCACCGCGGGTACCCATGCCACGTAAAACCCTCGAGCGGCACGAGCCCTTGGCTCAAAACCGAAAGCAAGCCCTCAATGGGATATCGACGTGAGAAGGCCACCGGGGCCCGCTTGATGTAACAGGCGCACCGCGGTACCCATGCCACGTAAAACCCTCGAGCGGCACGAACCCTCGGCTCAAAACGAAAACAGCCCTTGATGGGATATCGACGTGAGAAGGTACCCGTGCACCCCCTGATGTAAGAGGCAGCACCGCGGTACCCATGCCACGTAAAACCCTCGAGCGGCGCGAGCCCCTGGCTCAAAACGCAGGCAGCCCTCGATGGGATATCGACGTGAGAAGGTACCCGGGACCTGCTTGATGTAAAGCAGGCACCGCGGGTACCCATGCCACGTAAAACCCTCGAGCGGCACGAGCCCCGGCTCGAGACAAAATCAACCCTCTAAAGAGGGCACGCGCGCGAGAGGGTCGCCCGGGGCCTCGCTAGAAGTAGCAGGGCACCGCAAGCACCCATGCCGCGCTACGCCACCACACCGCAGCACCTCGAGGGCCGGCTCGCCCGAACCCCTCGACGGCCGCAAACGTGAAAAGACGGGGCCGCCCGGCGCGCCACCCCCGCACGGCCCTGCGGATCGAGGTCCGAAGCCCGACCCTCGACGGGTTCGAACAGGGCGCCACGGATCGCGGAGTTAGGGACGACGAGGGCACGAGCATCCGAGCCGTTCCTCGAGCCCGTCGGCTCGAGGGTGCCCCACATGTCGTGTTCGAGAGCCGGCCGAGGGCGCCTGGCGGGGGGGGATCCCACCGAGGGAGAGCTTCGTGCCCTCGGTCCCTGATCGAACGGGACCGAGCCCCACCTAGCAAACCCACGCAAGCGCTTCCATGGACGTGTCTCCGGACCGCGCAGGCCTACCCTTATCGAACGGGGCATGGACGTCCACCTGAACCACCCGCTAGCGGCCTCGACGAGGAATCCGCAACTGCGACCCGCTCGATGGGGGTTGCGGAAACCTCACCCTCCGTCCCGCGGAGGGACGGCGAGGGCGCGTTAAAAAACAAGTCGCCGGGGCTCTACCCGATCGCCTCGAACGGGCCAAGGCTCGGGGGCTTGGCGCACGGCTACACCTCCTTGAAATTGCACCCACCGGGAGACGCGTGCCGTGCGGTGCGTGCACCCCCGAAGCCGGCTGAAATACCGCCGATGCCGGTTGGCATATGTGCCACGCCTCCCGGACCAAAATTCTCGCGGTTAACCCCCGCAGAGTATCCACACTCTCGCAGGCTTCGAGGCTAGACCCGCGGGTCCGCCGACGCGGCCCCACCGGAAGCGTTCGCGAACAAGGAGGGAAGAATGTCCTATCGGTAGGTTCCGGCATCCGCGGGAGCCTCAATGGCAAACCCATAGATGCTCGGGGGCCTCCACGTCGGGGACGACCCCTAGGGGTCCCCTTAAACAAGGGGGAAACCTCACTTAAAACCCACAACGAAACCCAAATACGTTAAGCCTAACCATGCGGGTGCCTAACCATGCGGAGACACGGCCCACGGGGGACTCCGACGGCCCATCGAGGCGGCCCACGTAAGGATCCCCTCGAACAGGCTCCGCCCTCGTTCGAGGTCGCGCGCCCCTTCGGGCGGGCATCGCCCCGCTCGAGGGCGCGCGCCTCCCTTCGGGCGGGCAACGCCCCGCTCGAGGGGCACACTTCCCCTCGAGCGGGCTCCGCCTCGCTCGAGGGTACGCCCCGCCCTCGGCCGGGGTCCGCCACGCTCGAGGGTGCCCCTCACGCGTGCGCCGGCCCCGTACACGGGCATTTAACGCCACGACGCCGCAGACGGTGCCATCATGCGCCGGGGCTCGCACCCCGTGCCGCCGCACCAACTCCCCGAGGGAGGAGCCCATCCCCGCCCCCGTGGGAGGGGACCGTGCGAGGCGGCCGGTGTCGGTCCCGTGACACCGTGCGCACGCCCCGCATACGGCTAACATGCCGAGCCCTCGAAAGGGGGCCGGCGCACCCTCGATGTACTTTCTTGTGACCCTACGGGGTTAGGTGGAGGCGCTAGGCCGATGGACCGCCATCCCCGCCACCGTAGCTAACGGCGTGGCCGCCGTACCCACGCGTGCGGGCGCACGCCGGGCCCCGTAGCAACGACTCCGGCCCCCCCGTGAAACGCATCGGGAAGGGACGCCGTTCCCGCCTACTCCCGTACTCCGTCCAACGGCGCCCGCGTCGACACCTCCCTCGAGCCCATCGAGAGGGCATCACCGCCATTCGCTGCTCTCCTACCCTCGAACCGCCCTTTGTTCGGGTACAAGTCGAGCCATGATGACCGGATCGCATGCAGGGAGTCGCCCGGACGGCCGCCCACTCTACGGCGTAGCACGTCGTGCTTCTCCACGTAGCTAGATAGCGCGGCATGCATGTAATTCGCCTCCCCCTTGATCTATAAAAGGGGGACGAACCCCCGCCCGCGGGGGAGATAGGGAGAACGCACCCATACAAACTCATCCCGACAAGAGCACGCCGTGCACCCACTCTCTTATTCTCCCACAACATCTTCGACCCCACTCCACTAGGGACTTGGAAGCCACGCTTCCTCTCCCGCCTTGCTTGTAGCAGCCCCACTACGAGCACCCCCGGCTCCGAGCAATATAGTGCCGTGAGCACACCCCCGCGGCCGGACGTACGGCCCCCTCGGCGGAACCGGGATAAAAACCTTGTGTCACTTGTTGCTTAGCATCGACCATTGAGGGATAGACCTCGGCGCTATCTTCTTGGTTAGTGTCGGGACCATATTCCGCACCGATAGTCGGTGACCACGGTAATCGAGTACTCTTGGAAGTAGTGACGTAACTTCCGTGAGGTAATGAGCATTGCATAGAGTAGCTTTTGCACCGGCTGGTTGCATGCCTTTGACTCGTGCGCGAAGACCTCGCTAACGAAGTAGGGCCGGTCACTAGGCGGGTAGGCGTGGCCGCCTTCTCCCGCCGATCAACAATGATGGCGTGTTGACCACATGAGTAGTCGCGGCGAGGTAAATCAATAGCCGCCTCCCCCTTGCGAGGAGCCGTGAGGACTGGTGGCTTGGACAGGAAGTCTTTAAGCTGAGCCAAGGCTTGATCCGCCTCTGGGGTCCACACGAACTTCCTTAGTGTTTGAGTAGCTTGAAGAAGGGTAGCCCCCGTTCCCCAAGCCTCGAGATGAATCTGTTCAAGGCCGCCATACACCCGATGAGCTTTTGCACATCTTTGATGTAGGTGGGAGCTTTCATGTTGGTTGTGAGATGGTGAGATCCGGATAGCCCACGGGGGTGTTAATCCCCGTGGTTTAGTTGTTCGGCGGGAAGGAGTCTAAGGCTAAGAACTCGAAGGTCGCACACGAGTACGTGGAACACGAGAGAACACGGCGAGTTTATACCGGTTTGGGCCTTCGAAGAGTAATACCCTACGTCTAGTTGTCGGTGTAGATTGCTTGAGGATTGGACGGGGGTTACAAGGGGTTGCCTCATCCTCCTTATATAGGCCCCGACAAATGAGGTTGGTTCCCGGACTCCACGGTCGGTTACGACCGGGAGACCTAAGTCTACGTTACACATCTTACCCCATATCCCGTCGGTCTCGCTAGGCGAAATCCACCGAGTCTTGAGGTCGTGATGGGTTAGGTCGTCCGGGGAATCTTCTTGGAGGTCTTCAAGAGGTCGTGTGGGCCGCCAACCCGGGTCGGTTGGGCGCATTGATAGGTCGGCGGGTCTTGTGGTAGGCCGGACCCACTTGTCGGGGACGGTCGTGAGCCCGGTCGGTGGGGGGGACCCGGGGGTACCCATGTCTCACAAGCCCCCGAGCGAGGTGTAGGCGCGGCGACCTTAGAAAGGTCATGACGAAGTCATAGAGCTATCGACGGGTCGAATAGCGTGCATGTCGGTCCAAAAATAAAAGAACCGACTTAGTAGCCGACCTTGTTTGTATTCTTGCCGAAGGAAGAGAGGTCAAGTGACGACCTATAGGAAGCATACTTACAATAGATCGAAACGACAATGAAAAAATTCAAAGGGCATCGAAGATGCACTCATGAGTAGTATCCGAGCATCGTGGCGGGCGGGATGGCCGGTATGATGATCCAAAAAGGAAAAAGAAGAAAAATGTAGATCGAGTAACGACGTGATGAGAAATGGGTTTGCCAATAGGTCGATACAACGAGGAAAACAAGAGGGCGTCAAAGACGCACTCATAGAGTAGTCCCCGAGCATTGAAGCGGACAACATGGCTGCTTTGATGCTCCAAAAAGAGAAGAAAAACTAAGGCATGGACTTGATCAAACGAAGTGTAGAGACACCCGGATCTCCTAGCATAGCCGCAAGGAGTTTGGCACGGCCGACCTCAAGGAGGCCTTGGTAGGCGTGTCGACCTCGAAGAGGTCTCAAGTCGAGGAGGTCCGACTGATTTCGAGGATACCCGAGGCAGGATCTTTGAAAGGCGCGTTGATGATGTCGCAGCCGGAAGTTGCGATGTCCGAAACCCCTATTGCGATGAAACCGTGAATCTTGACCATGTGAAGTGTAGAGACACCCGGACATCCCGCATTGCTGCGAGGAAGTACGGCGCAGCCACCCGAGGCTTGGCGACCTAAGGAAGGTCTCAAGTCTATAGCACCCAAGCACCCGAAGCGCTTGGCGGGGCCATTAGGCACGCACCCCATAGAGAGGCCTTCATTCCGACGTAAAATCTCGTGTGTCTAGGGCAGGGGGGGGCGGGGGCTACGAAAGCACACCAACCTCGGAAGGTCACGCATCCGTGGGTGCCCAACTCGCTTGGCGAGAGCCGTAGATATACCAAAGTATTGCGAGACCTAGGTATTTAAGGCGCGCCAACCTCAAGGAGGTCGTTTTGGTGTCCGGACGACCAACATAGTCGCCACCATCCGGCGAAGCCATGATACTAAGGTATTGACGACCTTAGCGGTAGGCACACCGAACACGGGGGCCCGACAAAAATTGCGCATTTCCGTGGTGCTTCGATCTCCATGGTGTCGTTGATCTCCGTGCGCCCCGAAGGATCCGGCACGGCGAGCGAGGCACGCCTACATCGGAAGGTCTTCAATCGAACCTACGACCATTATGCTCGGGAGAAACGAAATATAGGCCGATTGGAATAGGTTCGTTTACATGCGCAGCCATAGCGGGTGCACTAGGACGCAGAGCCCGCGAGGGTGCAAATAAAATACAACAGGTCATAGAGGAAGGTCATAAAGTTGTCGTCGAAAAAATGGGGGGCTAAGTTAGGCACGAAGCCATGTATCACGGATCCGGGTCTTGTTGTGTAGCGTAGACTGACGAGTCACGGGTCAACGGTGGCTAGAGATTCTCTTGCCACCTAGAAAACGTTAAACCGCCCACCGATTGAGGGAGTTACTTCGTAGCCATATGATCTCTGTGGTGGGGTTCGAGCATCATCAATGCACAAACGACAAAGACGTCGTGAGTCGAAAGAGTGATATCGTTGCCTTTAATGATGCACAAGCTACGGTGTCCCGTGGTGACAATGTCATTACCTCGCCGAGCCCGCCCGGCGCGACGTTGGCTATAAATAGCATGCTTGAGACTGAGGGAAGCAAGCTCTGAGCGCCATTGAGCTATGAGGCTGTAGTGTAATACTCCCACCATGCCGCTGGCATGTGTTCGTCCACCAATTGTAGAGCTTTATTCTTGTAGATGCTTGGAGCTAGGATAATTCTCGTGAAGTGTAGGCAACATCTCCATCCTCTTATCCCGCCCCTCGCGTGGTGCCGGGCGAGTTTGGAGGTGTTGTTGTCCGAGCCGGAGCTATAGCAGAACGTCTCTAGTGAGCACCGGAGCTCACTAAGGCTTGGTTTTCAACGTTGAAGAGCAAGCTCGTGTCTCCATTCCAATAGTTGGAGCCGAGCGTGCCTTAGATTACGTGTCGTCCCGTAGTTGTCTCCCGCAAGGCCGCCATCAAGGTCCCGGTGCTAGGAGAAGTCTCATGATGTACTCGCTTCCGGCAAAGTAGGTCGTGGTGCCTTCTCCGAGTGGCCCGGGCCTTGTAGTATGTTTATTTTGTGTGTCAAGTTCGGATCCAATGAGGTTGCGGGCGACTTGTGTACTTTGGATTCATGATCCAGGTGAGGTTGTAGGCGGCTATGTACCCCGGGGTAATCCATGTAATATTCGCTCTCTTTTGTCATGTACTTGGACAATTTTGCAAAATGATTTGCCAAAGACCTATATATTAGTGTGACGTTGTTGACGGTGAAAATCCGTCAACCTAGCCATGAGTTTACCTTCGGTGTTGGCATAACTTTTGTATCTTATTCATTGGTACTAACCCCCGTGGTATAACAAGTTCACTTGTGCATGTCGGTTTTGGAGTTATGTGTTTACGCGGGGTTTTAACGTTGAAAGCAAGACTTCCGGGATAAGTTCATTAAGCACCTCATGACAAGACCTTGAAGCCCGATACAAGTCAAGCAATGAAGTGAACATGACTCCAAGAGCCCAAGGACCAAGCCCGAGAAGATGATAAACTCCGAGGACCGAACCGAGAAAAGTCTTGAATCTTGCAAGACAAGGAGTTGAGTCCAATTCGGAGAGAAACCGACGTCAAGGGCCCACATGCAAAAGGGGAGAACATCTAGAAGACGTGGGAAGCAACACCGGTGAAGCAGGGCCGCGGGATGGGCCGAATTGGGCCCGGCCGGCGCGGCCCAATCGGCCTCTCCTTTGACCTAATTGCTTCTCGGGCTATAAATAGCCCCCCGACCGAGAGCCACGCGAACCGAAGTCGTAATCCGCCGCCGAGGAGCGAGAGAAGCTTGAGGGACACCAACTTGAAGATGAGGGTCGTGCTAGTTGTCTAGGGTTTCCCCGGCCAACGTGGGAACCTTGCATGAAAGACCACGTCGGAGCTCGGAGCGAGGATCAAGATCGAGGGAGGGCCCCGTGGTGATCTTGTTCATGTAATCATTCATGGTGAAGTTTGTAAGTGAACCCGATTTCTAGCGATTAAGTGCCTTCTCGATGATTTTGTTTTCTTCTTGGTTTTGCTTCTTCTACGATCTAGTTTGCGCCTAGATTACATAGGGTGCTCTTGTAGCCGCGGTGGCTAGAGGTGCATACCGAGACCGGCCAAGTGATTTCAACTTGTTCTATCGAACTCGCCCTAAGCTCCCGCATGAATAGGGATACGTTGTGACAGAACGGGGGTCTCGAAAGGCGGATGTTTTCGGAGTCGGATGGGAAGGCCACGATTTAAAGATGCTTTTAATGAGATTCGCTTTTCTATCTTCATCTATCTTGTTTGGAGCTACAACATAAGCATGATCTAGATTCTCTAGATTGGTTATCTCTTGCTTTCTCTTGTTACCTCTTTAGTAGATTAGATTAGATTCGTTTTCTTTATGAGTTAGTAGATAGATGCAACTTGTCTTCATTAGATAGCTTTACCTTGCTTTACTAGATTGAATCCTTGCGTTGCACATTGTTCCACGGATTCGATACCTTGGGTTCACCACTCGAGGGAAGAAGGGTCCCTTGACTACGACGGGAGACTTGTCCGCTTGCAAGTCACAAACGAACTTTGATACAACTATTAACCGTCAACAAGCCCCTTTTTCCGGCGCCGTTGTCTCCGGGAACAAGCAATCAAGATCCGATCTAGTATCGCTTATCTTTCGCTTTTTCTTTTGATTTTCTTTTGCATCTCTTATGTTTGATCATCCCCAAAAAGAAAAAAAAGAGTCAATCTAATCTAGTTTTCATTAACCCTAGTTTTTATGTTTAGATTTTTTTTATTACTAACCCTAACCGGAGATGGTTGGCTACCTCTCCAAGAAACCCAAAACTTTTTTGTGGATGATCCAGGAAAACTTTACAGGCAAAGGTGACGTGCAACACAAGCTAAAGGATTGGAAACCCTAGATTCAAAAGTTGAAGTCGAAGGACCGTCGAAATCTCCAAGGGAATCACCACCTCCAAGTCAAGACGCCGGAAGGCCATTCAAGATCAAGAGGAGGATGGAGAAGATGGAGATGGAGAAAGAAGCTCAACACCTAAAGGTCGCCAAGGCAAGATCCACATGCGAAGTGTTCATCATGATGAAGATGCTAGAGACGCAAGTGGGACAACTTGCGGCGCCCGATGGGCAACAAAGAAGAATATCCGAGTGTTGACGGTGAAAATCCGTCAACCTAGCCATGAGTTTACCTTCTATGTTGGCATAACTTTTGTATCTTATTCATTGGTACTAACCCCCGTGGTATAACAAGTTCACTTGTGCATGTCGGTTTTGGAGTTATGTGTTTACGCGGGGTTTTAACGTTGAAAGCAAGACTTCCGGGATATGTTCATTAAGCACCTCATGACAAGATCTTGAAGCCCGATACAAGTCAAGCAATGAAGTGAACATGACTCCAAGAGCCCAAGGACCAAGCCCGAGAAGATGATGAACTCCGAGGACTGAACCAGAAAAGTGCTGAATCTTGCAAGACAAGGAGTTGAGTCCAATTCGGAGAGAAACCGACGTCAAGGGCCCACATGCAAAAGGGGAGAACATCTAGAAGACGTGGGAAGCAACACCGGGCGAAGCAGGCCGCGGGATGGGCCGACTTGGGCCCGGGCCGGTCGGCCCAGGCCGGCCGGCCCGGCCCCACCGGGGCCCAATCGGCCTCTCCTTTGACCTAATTGCTTCTCGGGCTATAAATAGCCCCCCGACCGAGAGCCACGGAGGGAAGGAGTCGTATTCCGCCGCCGAGGAGCGAGAGAAGCTTGAGGGACACCAACTTGAAGATGAGGGTCGTGCTAGTTGTCTAGGGTTTCCCCGGCCGACGTGGGAACCTTGCATGGAAGACCACGTCGGAGCTCGGAGCGAGGATCAAGATCGAGGGAGGGCCCCGGTGGTGATCTTGTTCATGTAATCATTCATGGTGAAGTTTGTAAGTGAATTCGATTTCTAGCGATCAAGTGCCTTCTCGATGATTTTGTTTTCTTCTTGGTTTTGCTTCTTCTACGATCTATACTTAAGATAGATTATATAGGGTGCTCTTGTAGCCGCGGTGGCTAGAGGTGCATACGGACCGGCCAAGTGATTTCAACTTGTTCTATCGAACTCGCCCTAAGCTCCCCGCATGAATAGGGATACGTTGTGACGAACGGGGGTCTCGAAAGGCGGATGTTTTCGGAGTCGGATGGGAAGGCCACGATTTAAAGATGCTTTTAATGAGATTCGCTTTACTATCTTCATCTATCTTGTTTGGAGCTACAACATAAGCATGATCTAGATTCTCTAGATTGGTTATCTCTTGCTTTCTCTTGCTACCTCTTTAGTAGATTAGATTAGATTCGTTTTCTTTATGAGTTAGTAGATTAGATGCAACTTGTCTTCATTAGATAGCTTTACCTTGCTTTACTAGATTGAATCCTTGCGTTGCACATTGTTCCACGGATTCGATACCTTGGGTTCACCACTCGAGGGAAGAAGGGTCCCTTGACTACGACGGGAGACTTGTCCGCTTGCAAGTCACAAACGAACTTTGATACAATTATTAACCGTCAACAAGCCCCTTTTTTCGGCGCCGTTGCGGGGGGAATAAGCAATCAAGATCCGATCTAGTATCGCTTATCTTTCAGTTTTTCTTTTGATTTTCTTTTGCATCTCTTATGTTTGATCATCCCTGAAAAGAAAAAAAAAGAGTCAATCTAATCTAGTTTTGATTAACCCTAGTTCTTATGTTTAGATTTTTGTTTTATCACTAACCCTAACCGGAGATGGTTGGCTACCTCTCCAAGAAACCCAAACTTTTTTGTGGATGATCCAGGAAAACTTTACAGGCAAAGGTGACGTGCAACACAAGCTCGAAGGACCATCAAAATCTCCAAGGGAATCACCCCCTCCAAGTCAAGATGCCGGAAGGCCGTTCAAGATCAACGAGGATGGAGAAGATGGAGACGGAGAAAGAAGCTCAACACCTAAAGGCTGCCAAGGCAAGATCCACATGCGGGGTGTTCATCGTGATGAAGATGTTAGAGACGCAAGTGGGACAACTTGCCGGACAACCGACCGGTGACAAAGAAGAATATCCGAGACAACTCCAAGGTCCCAAGACGGCGAAAGGCTACTCAAACTCATTCGGGAGAGATGAAGGATCACACTAGAGACCATGAAGATCACGACCGAAGGACCGGAGTTCGAGATGCCGAGCCACAAGGAAGATGTTGCATCCGTCAAGACCAAAGGACAAAGCCGGCTGTGAAGACCAAAAAAATTGACTAAGCCAAAGTGGGTACCCAAGATTGCAACGCCCACAAAGAGCGTTGATCCGGAGTAATCAAGTGAAGAAGTCTAGCCATGGACTATAAACAAAGCGCTAGGCGGGAGGCAACCCGTTTCGTCAAGTCAAGAATAAGCTACGGGAGGACAACCCGATTCCAGGTTTTTCAAGTCTTTTTAAATTTAATTCAGTTCTGAATTTTACTACGCAAAACCTTAGACTTAGAATGGTTGAACAATATTAGAGACATAATTCTTGGTTGAATATTTTGCTTGATCATAAACCCTTTACATGAACCATCCTATGTGATTGTTTGCTTCTTCTTCGAGAAACCACAACCAAAAAGAAAAAAATTCAGAACCTAACTCAACCCTTCACCCTCATTATGGTGCTGTGGTTGACTTGTTTTTCATGCTAAAAACACTCGAGTAGAGCCACAACTTGTATCTAGATGTTATTTAAATTTCAGCATGTGGTAGGACTCGCGTGAACCTAGAAACTTGATTTTTGGTTGATTTAAAAATCCATATCCTCGGTTTCTCTAAGATTAGAATTTTTCTAAGCCTCACTTAATTTTATTTCATTCAAAATCTCTCTCATCTAATCAAAATTAGTACCTAAACCTATGCCCCCATGATCAAGCCGGGAAAAGCTTGCTCTCAACCAATGAAGGCAAACTATGCCGGTGAGACCGAAATCGACGTAATAAAAAAATATTTTCGACTTGCATTTGTTTTTAATGGTTTAAAAACTTCTCTAAAATTATGTTCGAGCTCTTGCATGGCTCTGAAAAATATTTTTAAATTTCGAAATAAGAGGAGTGCTTAGCCTTAAACACACTTAAAGGGAGGCAATCTAGTTAACCTAACCATGCATGCACCATGATACATCACGGGATGCCCCTCCAACATATTTAAACCACATGCAAAGTACAAGTATGGGGGGGGCAGCCAAGGCTTTGTTTTGTAGGAATATCATGGATGCATGTGAGGCAAGGGAGTATGGAAGTGAGTCAAAGCGAAAACATCAAGTGGAAGGAGCAATAGTGCAAGCGAAGGAGTGGACGGGAACGTTTGGAAGGTGTACGCGATCACGAAGCAACATGAATGCACTAGAGAAGAATCGAGCCAAGAGGAGGAGAGAGGTAAGTCTTTCATCCAACTCTTTGATCGTGTGCTCTAGTTTGTAGGCCGGAATCACCTTAGACTTAGCCATCCACCGCGTTTGTTTCATGCAACAAATCACATCCTTAATCCACTCAAAGTCCAGACTCCAAAATAATATTTGTGTACCTTGTTACCGGGTGAAAACCCCGGATATTTATTTGTGAGGGAGAGTGCTGCAATCATGGAAGAAAACTACAAGCCTTTTCACCGAAGAAGAAGGGATCATCGTCGTCTAAGCCATCATCGACAACCTCTTCGAGGAGGCGCTCGGTTTCCGAGTCTCCTTGGAGTATGGAGGAGGACACGGCACCGCCGAGGAGGAACCACACTCTTCTCCTTGGTGGCATGAGGGCCACACAAAACTCGTTTATGAGGTTCACCAAACTTCAATAACATATGGAGGAGCCGCCTGTCCAACCTCACCACTTGACACGATCATCCGCTCCACCTCCATATGCTCCGCGGTATTCCGAGGGGTATGTCATCATGACGGAGAAGGAGAAGAAGCTCGCTCGCCTTAAGTAGAGGCTTGTAGCGAACGTCGACATCGACGACCAAGCTCTCCACATATTGGGTTTCACACGGGACACCGGTGCAATTCTCTAACGGAGTGTCGGCAAACACCCACAAGGAATTCGCCTAGGAAATTTTCATGACCATGGCGCATACCCTTGATGAAGGAGTGCTGAGTCTCTCATTCCGTTGGAGGGAGCCCACAAGTGGAGAAGAAGGAAGACACCGTCGGAAGGGTAACCTTGATCAGTAATGCTATTTCTAGCACTTTGATGGGGTAATCTCCTTTCATCCATGGGTTGCAATCGATCTTGAGATGTAATCACACTTTGTTGGATTATCTATCTATCATCTTGTGCTGAAAATACTTTAATGCTTAAGGCTAGCAACCATGCCGTAAAGGGAGTAAGGGCTCCACTGCTTCCTTGGATCCATTCAACATAATCCCCGATAGATCAGATTGGTTTTCATGTTCGAAACGATTGCATGTCTAGTATCGTAGACCCATGGGCGAGTGTCCCCTATTTTCAAAAAGGGAGCTCCGGAACAAGTATGTGCATAAAGGCACATGGGAAGGCTTTTGGAGTATGATCACGGGAAGAGACCATCAACGAAGAAATACTATCCGGAACCCCATCATCCAAGTGTGTCACTTTTGTGCAAGTGGATTTTTGGGGAGAATAAGAGAGACATAGATAACCAACACGGAGTTGAATTGGATTTACTCGCAGCCAATCAACCCTACTCACCTATGATCAACCGGTGGTGTTGTGAGCAACATCGGATTCGGGAGATCGGGTTGTTACCTCTCCATGTTGACTATCTCTTTAAAACCGGGTATTGCAAGGAACCCAAATCATCTCCTACCCGGGACTTCCCTAGGAATATATGAAGAAAGGAAAAGATAAGAGTAAAGATGAAAGAGGAGGCTTCCAAGTGGCCTAGGTGAATTTGCCTCTTTCGGATTGAGGATTCAAACTTTTTCTTGAGGGGAAGAAGATTGGTTAGAGAAAGGACTTCTTGCGCCGGTGAAGAAAAATAAAGGAGAAGAATTATAGGAGAAGGATCTTCCACGACCCAAGAAGGAGGTGCACAACAAAATTATGTCCCACCATTGTGAGGAACCCCGGTGCCGTCGAATTACTACGGTGGTGTACCAATGCAAGCATGGGGGAGTGGTGCAGCCATACCCCCACCATTTTTGTGGTGCCCAACGTAGCCTTTGCGGAGCCATATGCACACCTTCCTCAACCACAACAAAATGTGGCCACCATTGGAGGATACGCTGCAAGAAACATGCAAAATATTGCAGCCATCCAAACCAATGCAAACCAAATGGGTGAAGGAAATGCAAACGTCGCTTATGTGCTTTGACACCTTCACCTAGCACCGTCGGACAATTCATAGGAGTAGTGGTGCATTCCTATTACAAGTAAGGGTACAACAACCAAGACTATCAATATCAACCACCGGCGGAAGATTAGAGAGAGAAGGAGCTTTAGTTATCTTTCCTTTACCCCTTTTCTTTAATTTTCAGCTTGATTGCACCTATGTATGCGTAGTGTTTTCAGTTTTTATTTAAATTTCAGCAAGTGTGTTAGTTTAATTTTTCAGCATGTGTCTTAGTTTTTATTTTCATCATGAATAATGTCACCACCAAGTTTTTACCTTTGGTAAAGTTACAAAGTTTGTGCCATGATGATATATGATTAAAATTGCCGCTTTGTTTATCTTTGTAATTGATTTATGCATGTTTGACCTAGTGCTCTCTTAAAATACAAATCTGAAATTATCTAAATGCTAGCTTAATCTTCAGCGGAGGTTATGATTAAAATAAAGACCCATAGTGTTTTATGTGCTCTCAAGTTATGAATAGATTAAAGATGTCTTTTATGCTCAAAAATATTGCTAACCTTGTCACAAATATCACTTGTGTATTGCTCAACCTATCCAGAGCCTTATATATATTTGAGTGCATAAACCTTAGTGTACAAGATTTATTTTTGAGTGCGTTATTGCAGGCCATGATTTCTCGGCCCGAGACTAAGAAGCTGGTCATTTCGTTTTTGCGTTCTATCTTTTTGCTAGCCTTTTATCCGTGCATTGTGTATCCCCGCATCGGAGATCTCACAAACCTCGCCGGATATCCACCCTTAAACCAAATATCATCTTTTTGTGATTACCTCCTTGACCACAACCTATCGTTGAGAATGGATCATCAATTCAAGGAAGATCGCAAGACGGTGCCAACGTTGAAGATTTCAAGTATCTCTCCAAGGAAAAATATCTCCGGTACCTACCTTATTTTTCACCTCTTTGCTCGAGGACGAGCAACGTCTAAGCATGGGGGAGGAGGTAGGTACGGTGCAGTTTTAGAGTTCAAAAGGGAGTATTTTAAAAAAAATGATGAAAGAGATGTATAGGGTTGGGTAAAAAAATCCAGTGATATTCATGACTTTCAAGGTATAAAAAATCAAAACTTCGTTGTGAAAGTCATGGACTGAATATATGACAAGAAAAAAATGAATGAATGAAAGAAAGAAAAGAATGAGAAATATGAGAAAGAGAAAAAAATATATGTGCGTAAAGTGAACTCCCCCGGCTCTCTAAAAGTGCATTCAAGGCTTCAAGTTAAAAAGATCCATTCTCATCTTCCAACCATGTGCAATCCGATAACGAGGACTTCCTTTGTGCCTCGGGATCACTCTTTGCCATTTGCACATGTCCACTCATCTAAAAGTGTGTGTATTTTTCTCTTTCCCCTCCTTGATTTAACATTATTTTCCAATGACCTTTTTGACGAGTCTCGGTAAGACCATGAGAAGCTTGTCTTGTTTTGACAACACCTCATTTATAAAATCTTGTTAGGACTAAACTTTCCCAAAGCTCCATATAAAGCCTACCACACATATATATGTTATGAGAGGGAAAGGAGTAGAATATATAGGCTTGAGAGACAAGTGAGATGAGAGTTCATGAGCAATATACAAGATGATTTAAATTTGTGAACTTGGTTTAGCTTTTCTTTATCTCGTTCTTTATTTCAAAAATTCTGAGGTCTATTTAAACTTGGTGAGCATGTTAATACTTGTGGGATAAGCTTAATAAGAATCTACCCTCCGTAGAGGTGAAGGCTAGTACATTATGGAAGTTTAACGAATTAAACTTTTGAGAGCATTATGTTTTTTTTTTCATGTATGATCAAGTGCAAGGTTTAAACATTGTTTGGCAATGATGATATCCATCGAAGGCTTACTCGAGGACGAGCAAGGTTTAAGCATGGGGGAGATGTTGACGGTGAAAATCCGTCAACCTAGCCATGAGTTTACCTTCTATGTTGGCATAACTTTTGTATCTTATTCATTGGTACTAACCCCCGTGGTATAACAAGTTCACTTGTGCATGTCGGTTTTGGAGTTATGTGTTTACGCAGGGTTTTAACGTTGAAAGCAAGACTTCCGGGATATGTTCATTAAGCACCTCATGACAAGATCTTGAAGCCCGATACAAGTCAAGCAATGAAGTGAACATGACTCCAAGAGCCCAAGGACCAAGCCCGAGAAGATGATGAACTCCGAGGACCGAACCGTAAAAGTGCCGAATCTTGCAAGACAAGGAGTTGAGTCCAATTCGGAGAGAAACCGACGTCAAGGGCCCACATGCAAAAGGGGAGAACATCTAGAAGACGTGGGAAGCAACACCGGTGAAGCAGGCCGCGGGATGGGCCAAATTGGGCCCGGGCCGGTCGGCCCGCCGCCGGCCGGCCCAGCCCCAATTCGGGGCCCAATCGGCCTCTCCTTTGACCTAATTGCTTCTCGGGCTATAAATAGCCCCCCGACCGAGAGCCACGGAGGGAAGGAGTCGTATTCCGCCGCCGAGGAGCAGAGAAGCTTGAGGGACACCAACTTGAAGATGAGGGTCGTGCTAGTTGTCTAGGGTTTCCCCCGGCCGACGTGGGAACCTTGCATGGAAGACCACGTCGGAGCTCGGAGCGAGGATCAAGATCGAGGGAGGGCCCCGGTGGTGATCTTGTTCATGTAATCATTCATGGTGAAGTTTGTAAGTGAATTCGATTTCTAGCGATCAAGTGCCTTCTCGATGATTTTGTTTTCTTCTTGGTTTTGCTTCTTCTACGATCTATACTTAAGATAGATTATATAGGGTGCTCTTGTAGCCGCGGTGGCTAGAGGTGCATACCTGACCGGCCAAGTGATTTCAACTTGTTCTATCGAACTCGCCCTAAGCTCCCCGCATGAATAGGGATACGTTGTGACGAACGGGGGTCTCGAAAGGCGGATGTTTTCGGAGTCGGATGGGAAGGCCACGATTTAAAGATGCTTTTAATGAGATTCGCTTTACTATCTTCATCTATCTTGTTTGGAGCTACAACATAAGCATGATCTAGATTCTCTAGATTGGTTATCTCTTGCTTTCTCTTGCTACCTCTTTAGTAGATTAGATTAGATTCGTTTTCTTTATGAGTTAGTAGATTAGATGCAACTTGTCTTCATTAGATAGCTTTACCTTGCTTTACTAGATTGAATCCTTGCGTTGCACATTGTTCCACGGATTCGATACCTTGGGTTCACCACTCGAGGGAAGAAGGGTCCCTTGACTACGACGGGAGACTTGTCCGCTTGCAAGTCACAAACGAACTTTGATACAATTATTAACCGTCAACACCGAGATAACTCCAAGGTCCCAATACGGCAATGGCTACTCAAGCTCATTTGGGAGAGATGAAGGATCACACTAGAGACCATGAAGATCACGACCGAAGGACCGGAGTTCGAGATGCCGAGCCACAAGGAAGATGTTGCATCCGTCAAGACCAAAGGACAAAGCCAGCTCGTGAAGACCAAAAAAATTGACTAAGCCAAAGTGGGTACCCAAGATTGCAACGCCCGCAAAGAGCGTTGATCCGGAGTAATCAAGTGAAGAAGTCTAGCCATGGACTATAAACGAAGCGCTAGGCGGGGAGGCAACCCGTTTCGTCGAGTCAAGAATAAGCTACGGGAGGACAACCCGATTCCGGGTTTTTCGAGTCTTTTTAATAATTCAGTTTTGAGTTTTACTACGCAAAACATTAGACTTAGAATGGTTGAATAATATTAGAGACATAATTCTTGGTTGAATATTTTGCTTGATCATAAACCCTTTACATGAACCATCCTATGTGATTGTTTGCTTCTTTTTCGAGAAACCACAACCAAAAAAAAAATTTCAGAACCTAACTCAACCCTTCACCCTCATTATGGTGCTGTGGTTGACTTGTTTTTCATGCTAAAAACACACGAGTAGAGCCGCGACTTATATCTAGATGTTATTTAAATTTCAACACGTGGTAGGACTCGCGTGAACCTAGAATCTTGATTTTTGGTTGGTTTAAAAATCCATATCCTTCGTTTCTCTAAGATTAGAATTTTTCTAAGCCTCACTTAATTTTATTTCATTCAAAATCTCTCTCATCTAATTAAAATTAGGACCTAAACATATGCCCCCATGATCAAGCCGGGAAAAGCTTGCTCTCAACTAATGAAGGCAAACTATACCGGTGAGACCGAAATCGACGTAGTCGAAAAATATTTTCGACTTACATTTGTTTTTAATGGGTTAAAAACTTCTCTAAATTTATGCTTGAGCTCTTGCATGGCTCTGAAAAATATTTTTAAATTTCAAAATTAGAGGAGTGCTTGGCCTTAAACACACCTAAAGGGAGGCAATCTAGTTAACCTAACCATGCATGCACCATGATACATCACGGGATGCCCCTCCAACATATTTAAACCACATGCAAAGTACAAGCATGTGGGGCAGCCAAGGCTTTGTTTTGTAGGAATATCACGGATGCATGTGAGGCAAGGGAGTATGGAAGTGAGTCAAAGCGAAAACATCAAGTGGAAGGAGCAATATTGCAAGCGAAGGAGTGGACGGGAACGTTTGGAAGGTGTACGCGATCACGAAGCAACATGAATGCACTAGAGAAGAACCGAGCCAAGAAGAGGAGAGAGGTAAGTCTTTCATCCAACTCTTTGTTCGTGTGCTCTAGTTTGTAGGCCGGAATCACCTTAGACTTAGCCATCCACCGCGTTTGTTTCGTGCAACAAACCACATCCTTAATCCACTCAAAGTCCAGACTCCAAAATAATATTTGTGTACCTTGTTACCGGGTGAAAACCCCGGATATATATATTTGTGAGGGAGAGTGCTGCAATCATGGAAGAAAAACTACAAGCCTTTTCACCAAAGAAGAAGGGATCATCGTCGTCTAAGCCATCATCGACAACCTTTTCGAGGAGGCACTCGGTTTCCAAGTTTCCTCGGAGTATGGAGGAGGACACGGCACCACCGAGGAGGAACCACTCTTCTCCTTGGTGGCATGAGGGCCACACGAAACTCGTTTATTAGGTTTACCAAACTTCAATAACATATGGAGGAGCCGCCCGTCCAACCTCACCACTTGACACGATCATCCGCTCCACCTCCATATGCTCCGCGGTATTCCGAGGGGTATGTCATCATGACGGAGGAGGAGAAGAAGCTCGCTCGCCTTAAGTAGAGGCTTGTAGCGAACGCCGACATCGACGACCAAGCTCTCCACATATTGGGTTTCAAACGGGACACCGGTGCAATTCTCTAACGGAGTGTCGGCAAACACCCACAAGGAATTCGCCTAGGAAATTTTCATAACCATGGCGCATACCCTTGATGAAGGAGTGCCTGAGTCTCTCATTCCGTTGGAGGGAGCCCACTAGTGGAGAAGAAGGAAGACACCGTCGGAAGGGTAACCTTGATCAGTGATGCTATTTCTAGCACCTTGATGGGGTAATCTCCTTTCATCCATGGGTTGCAATCGGTCTTGAGATGTAATCGAACTTTGTTGGATTATCTATCTATCATCTTGTGTTGAAAATACTTTAATGCTTAAGGCTAGCAACCATGCCATAAAGGGAGTAGGGCTCCAATGCTTCCTTGGATCCATTCAACACAAACCCCGATAGATCAGATTGGTTTTCATGTTCGAAACGATTGCATGTCTAGTATCGTAGACCCATGGGCGAGTGTCTCCTACTTTCAAAAGGGAGCTCCGGAACAAGTATGTGCATGAAGGCACATGGGAAGGCTTTTGGAGTATGATCACGGGAAGAGACCATCAACGAAAAAAAATACTATCCGAACCCATGATCCAAGTGTGTCACTTTTGTGCAAGTGGATTTTTGGGAGAACAAGAGAGACAAAGATAACCAACACAAAGTTGAATTGGCTTTACTCGGCTTTGATTGCCAAGTGGCCAATAGACCCCACTCACCTATGATCAACCGGTGGTGTTGTTGCAACATCGAGTTCGGAAGATATTGGTTCGGGGTGTTACCTCTCCATATTGGCTATCTCTTTAAAACCGGGTATTACAAGGAACCCAAATCATCTCCTACCCGGGACTTCCCTAGGAATATATGAAGAAAGGAAAATATAAGAGTGAAGATGAGAGAGGAGGCTTACAAGTGGCCTAGGTGAATTTGCCCCTTTTCGGATTTGAAGATTAAGACTTTTCTTGAGGGGAAGAAGATCGGTTAGACGAAGGACTTCTTGTGCCGGCGAAGAAAAAATAATAAAAGAAAAAAAAATTATAGGAGAAGGATGTTCTATGGCCCAAGAATAAGGTGCACAACAAAATTATGTCCCACCATTGGGAGGAACCCCGGCGCCGCCGAGTTACTACGGTGGTGTACCAATGCAAGCATGGGGGAGTGGTGCAGCCATACCCCCACCATTTTTGCGGTGCCCAACGTAGCCTTTGCGGAGCCATATGCACACCTTCCTCAATCACAACAAAATGTGGCCACCATTGGAGGATACGCTGCAAGAAACATGCAAAATATTGCAGCCTTCCAAACCAATGCAAACCAAATGGGTGAAGGTAATGCAACATTCGCTTATGAGCTTTGACACCTTCACCTAGCACCGTCGACAATTCATAGGAGTAGTGGTGCATTCCTATTACAAGTAAGGGTACAACAACCAAGATTATCAATATCAACCATCGGCGGAAGATTAGGGAGAGGAGGAGCTTTAGTTATCTTTCCTTTACCCCCTTTTCTTTAATTTTCAGCTTGTTTGCGCCTATGTATGCGTAGTGTTTTCAGTTTTATTTTAATTTTCAGCAAGTGTGTTAGTTTAATTTTCAGCATGTATCTTAGTTTTTATTTTCATCATGAATAATGTCGCCACCAAGTTTTTACCTTTGGTAAAGTTACAAAGTTTGTGCCATGATGATATATGATTATAATTGCCGCTTTGTTTATCTTTGTAATTGATTTATGCATGTTTGAACTAGTGCTCTCTTAAAAATACAAATCTGAAATTATCTAAATGCTAGCTCAATCTTCAGCGGAGGTTATGATTAAAATAAAGACCCATAGTGTTTTATGTGCTCTCAAGTTATGAATAGATTAAAGATGTCTTTTATGCTCAAAAATATTGCTAACCTTGTCATAAATATCACTTGTGTGTTGCTCAACCTATCCGAGCCTTATATATATTTGAGTGCATAAACCTTAGTGTACAAGATTTATTTTTGAGTGAGTTATTGCAGGCCATGATTTCTCTGGCCCGAGACTAAGAAGCCGGTCATTCCGTTTTTGCGTATCTATCTTTTTGCTAGCCTTTTATCCGTGCATTGTGTATCCCCGCATCGGAGATCTCACAAACCTCGCCGGATATCCACCCTTAAACCAAATATCATCTTTTGTGATTACCTCCTTGACCACAACCTATTGTTGAGAATGGATCATCAATTCAAGGAAGATCGCAAGACGGTGCCAACATTGAAGATTTCAAGTATCTCTCCAAGGAAAAATATTCCGGTACCTACCTTATTTTTCGCCTCTTTGCTCGAGGACGAGCAACGTCTAAGCATGGGGGAGGAGGTAGGTATACGGTGCAGTTTTAGAGTTAAAAGGGGAATATTTTAAAAAAAATGATGATGAAAGAAAAAAAAATCCAGCGATATTCATGACTTTCAAGGTAAAGAAAAAAAAATATATATATAATGAATGAAAGAAAGAAAGAAAGAAAGAAAGAAAAGAATGAGAAATATGAGAAAGAGAAAAAAAGGTATGAGCATAAAGTAAACTCCCCGATTCTCTAAGAGTGCATTCAAGGCTTCAAGTTAAAAAAAGATCCATTCTCATTTTCCAACCATGTGCAATCCGATAACGAGGACTTCCTTTGTGCCTCGGGATCACTTTTTGCCATTTGCACATGTCCACTCATCTAAAAGTGTGTGTATTTTTCTCTTTCCCCTCCTTGACTTAACATTATTTTCCAATGACCTTTTTGACGAGTCTCGGTAAGACCATGAGAAGCTTGTCTTGTTTTGACAACACCTCATTTATAAAATCTTGTTAGGACTAAACTTTCCCAAAGCTCCATATAAAGCCTACCACACATATATGTTATGAGAGGGAAAGGAGTAGAATATATAGGCTTGAGAGACAAGTGAGATGAGAGTTTATGAGCAATATACAAGATGATTTAAATTTGTGAACTTGGTTTAGCTTTTCTTTATCTCGTTCTTTATTTCAAAAATTCTGAGGTCTATTTAAACTTTGTGAGCATGTTAATACTTGTGGGATAAGCTTAATAAGAATCTACCCTCCGTAGAGGTGAAGGCTAGTACATTATGGAACTTTAACGAATTAAACTTTTGAGAGCATTATGTTTTTTTTCATGTATGATCAAGTGCAAGGTTTAAACATTGTTTGGCAATGATGATATCCATCGAAGGCTTACTCGAGGACGAGCAAGGTTTAAGCATGGGGGAGATGTTGACGGTGAAAATCCGTCAACCTAGCCATGAGTTTACCTTCGGTGTTGGCATAACTTTTGTATCTTATTCATTGGTACTAACCCCCGTGGTATAACAAGTTCACTTGTGCATGTCGGTTTTGGAGTTATGTGTTTACGCGGGGTTTTAACGTTGAAAGCAAGACTTCCGGGATAAGTTCATTAAGCACCTCATGACAAGACCTTGAAGCCCGATACAAGTCAAGCAATGAAGTGAACATGACTCCAAGAGCCCAAGGACCAAGCCCGAGAAGATGATAAACTCCGAGGACCGAACCAGAAAAGTGCCGAATCTTGCAAGACAAGGAGTTGAGTCCAATTCGGAGAGAAACCGACGTCAAGGGCCCACATGCAAAAGTGGAGAACATCTAGAAGACGTGGGAAGCAACACCCGGCGAAGCGAGCCGCGGGATGGGCCGACTGGGCCCGGGCCGCCGGCCCAGGCCGGCCGGCCCGCCCCCACCCGGGGGCCCAATCGGCCTCTCCTTTGACCTAATTGCTTCTCGGGCTATAAATAGCCCCCCGACCGAGAGCCACGCAGGAACCGAAGTCGTAATCCGCCGCCGAGGAGCAGAGAAGCTTGAGGGACACCAACTTGAAGATGAGGGTCGTGCTAGTTGTCTAGGGTTTCCCCGGCCGACGTGGGAACCTTGCATGGAAGACCACGTCGGAGCTCGGAGCGAGGATCAAGATCGAGGGAGGGCCCCGGTGGTGATCTTGTTCATGTAATCATTCATGGTGAAGTTTGTAAGTGAATCCGATTTCTAGCGATTAAGTGCCTTCTCGATGATTTTGTTTTCTTCTTGGTTTTGCTTCTTCTACGATCTAGTTTGCGGCTAGATTACATAGGGTGCTCTTGTAGCCGCGGTGGCTAGAGGTGCATACCGGACCGGCCAAGTGTTTTCAACTTGTTCTATCGAACTCGCCCTAAGCTCCCCGCATGAATAGGGATACGTTGTGACGAACGGGGATCTCGAAAGGCGGATGTTTTCGGAGTCGGATGGGAAGGCCACGATTTAAAGATGCTTTTAATGAGATTCGCTTTTCTATCTTCATCTATCTTGTTTGGAGCTACAACATAAGCATGATCTAGATTCTCTAGATTGGTTATCTCTTGCTTTCTCTTGTTACCTCTTTAGTAGATTAGATTAGATTCGTTTTCTTTATGAGTTAGTAGATAGATGCAACTTGTCTTCATTAGATAGCTTTACCTTGCTTTACTAGATTGAATCCTTGCGTTGCACATTGTTCCACGGATTCGATACCTTGGGTTCACCACTCGAGGGAAGAAGGGTCCCTTGACTACGACGGGAGACTTGTCCGCTTGCAAGTCACAAACGAACTTTGATACAACTATTAACCGTCAACGGACGTGGGGGCTTGCAAAATGATTTGCCATCGGGATGACCGGATGTTGTCTTTTTGGCTAACGACCTAAACTCGCATTTAGGTCATAGCCGTGGCTTGTTTTAGCGAGAAATCCGCCTTAATCTTCTCGCGAACTTCTAAGGATAGAGCCTTTGAGGCACATTGTACCGTAGAAGGGACCACAACGGATAGATTCGGTGGACCCCCCAATAAATAGGACGACCCGGGCGGGGTTGACCCCATTCCCCTTCGTCTTCCTCCATCGCTTTCTCTCCGCCGCATGCACCGCGATGATCTTGCAACCGCCTTGCTCCCGCGCCCATTCGTCTAACCGCCCACTCCGACCAAGCACATGCTAGCGCCGCCGCTCCGCGTCGTCATCCTTCTGCGCATGCGCGTAAAAACCTTGTGCCACATTAGATCCAACATCAACCCTAGCGGTGAAATGGCGGCGGAGGGAGCTTCCATCCCGGACCCGCAGGCGGCGTGGGTCGGTCGACGATGAGCGAGGCCAAGATCCAGGCGCTGGTGGATCGTGGGCTGCTCCGGCCGAAGGCGGAGGTGGAGTGGAGGGCCGCTGCCGGGGAGCAGTTCCCGAGCGAGGACGTCAAGGAGCAGGTCGTCTTCGCCTCCTTCTTCGAGTGCGGCTTCAACCTCCCGGCGGGGGATTTCTTCCGTGGGCTCGTCGTCGTACTACTACGGTTTGGAGCCGGTACATCTTGTTCCCGGCTCCATTACCATAGTATCGACGTTTATTCATTTCCGTGAGGTGTATCTAGGGATATCACCTCACTTTCTCGTTGTGGAGATATTTCTTCTGTTTGAAGAGCACCGGCAAGAGGTCGGGACCGGTGGGGGGCTGTGATGTTCAATTTGAGGTCAGGCCTCAAGGCGGAGTGGATAGATACCGACCTCCTCGACAACACCGCTGGGTGGAGGTCGGTGTGGTTTTATATTGTAGATCAAATTCCTAGTCTTCCACGTCGGACTGGCCATAAGACAGCGAAGATGAACGAGTGGGATTTAGGCCTGTCATCCCGGATCTCAAGGAGCTCGAGCCGGTCGGGGCTCGTCGGTGAGCCGAAGAAGTAGGGGTGATAGGAGCCATGGTGGCTAGGTCGTTCGATGACGGATGATCCAACAGATTAAGGATCGGGTCCACCCGGCGTATGAGTACGTGGGTCAAATGGACCCAACTCGCGAGGTCAACCACAAGGTCTCCAAGGAGGAGATGGCGGAAGTACGCCGGGAGAGTAAAAGTGAGGAAGTGCCCTAAGGCATATTCGTTGAAGAGGCTGGCTGATCCGGTAAGATCCTGAGATCTACCTTTAGGTCCTCGCACTTCAATTATTAGTTGTGTAGGTCGTATGACATCCTTGTTGTCCATTTGCAGGAGCGCGAGCTTCAGATGTGGTGCACAGCACCTCTCCCTGAGAGAGAGCAAGACCGAAGGAAGCTCGGGTCGGACAAGTACAAGCCTCCGGCGGGTTGTCCGCCGGAGTTTTACGAACCGGACTCATCGGTGGAGGCCGACGAGGATACCGGTGATGAGGCCGGGGGTGGTGATGCGGGGCGGCCCGGATGCGTCGGTGGTGTTGCGCGAGGTGCGGCGCGGGACCGGGTCGGCGGTGGGGAAGCGGTCGGCTTCGGCCGTCGATGTTGCTTGTTTCGTGGTCAAGGCCGCGAAAAGAAGATGAAGAGGAGGGTGGCCTCCCCTCCGGTGGTGGTCACTCCATCGATTCCGATGCCTCGCTCGCGGGAGGTCGAGTCGGAAGAGGAGGAGGAGGAGGAGGAGAAAGAGAAAGATGAGTCGATCGAGAAGTTGCCGGTCCCCGAGGGGCGACCGGCAAGGAGGTCGGACGATCCTCGCCGCCAAGAGGCGGCGGGGTTGGTGCGAAGACGTAGGAGGATGCCCTCCGCCGTGGATTGGAGGCGCGCGTGCTGCTCTCCTGCGGCGGTGCGAGCAAGGATGCTCGCGACCGCTTAAGCCTCGGGTATTTTGGCCGAAAACTCGGCTCCCGGCTATGACGAGGTAAAGTCTTGCTAGTTGTGCCTTTTACGTAGTACCTTGCAACTTCTTGCCCTTACGAGATGTTTTGCCATGCGGTGCCGGTGACGAAGCCACAAGGGGGGCAAGGCTCCTCATCTTCCCCCTCCCACACGAGGTCGCCCGAGCCACGGGTCATGGGGGAGGTGCTTGCCGACGACGCGCGCACTGCTACTCCGCCACGGGGAGCAACCGAGGGCGGGGCGAGCTCGCCACCCATGGCCGTGGACACTGCGAAGGACGGATACGGCGAACGAGAGAGGGGGGAGTGAATGGGAGCCGATAAAAATTCTTCTCGAAGGAAATGGAAACTCCAACAAAATGAACACGCCTTCCAACACACGTCTCCGACTCACTACCCAAGTTGGCCGAGCCCACGTAGCCACCGGAGTGCCACTAGACCTAGGAACCAACACACACACCCTTACGACTCGAGAACGCGGCGGAACACCAAACCTCGAGTTCACCGACCAACGCCGGTCGGACCGGTGAGCACCACCGGTCGGACCGGTCCCCTGCCGGTGAAACCGGGCAACTTTCATGAAGTGACTCCACACCGGTCGGACCGGTGAGACGCACCGGTCGGACCGGTCCACAGCCTGAAAGCCCCCAAGGCACCAAACAGCCAACCGACCTCCAAACCGACCCAAACTTGAAACAACGCCGCAAAACAAGACAACGGCGAATACACCCGGACGTTCACCCAAGCAAAAACCCACCGAGGGTTGCACCGGTCAGACTAGTCAAAAGCACCGGTCAGACCGGTGTAGCCTGGGCAGCTCGGGATGAACAGCACCCGCGGGTCAACTCCCCCAAATCCAAACCTCGATCTCCCGAATCGCTCCACGGACTTGAACAAGACTTTGGGGATATTAGGAACACCTCATGAGGAGTCCATAGCCAAGTTTAATCCCACCAAAACTCGTCCAAAAAGGAGGAATCGAAGAAATCCCGCCAAGAACACCTCAAACCCTAGGACCCGGAAAACCCCAAAATCGAGCCCCTTTACTCACGGATTTGGGAGGGGAATCACAGCCCAAAGAACCACGAAGGGTTCGCACAAATTTCCCCCATCAAATCCCCAAGAGAAAGGTCCCGAAAACAACCCAAACAAAACACCAAGAAAGGGCTCCGAAAATCACCACCAAGAACAACCGGGAACAACACATCCAAACCTTGAGGAACCACGCCGAATCATCTATACATGCAACAAAGGTTCATAAAAGGTCTAGCTTGCCGACCAATCATCCAACCCTCTCACAAGATCTCACCATGTAGCTCTCAAGCTAGTCCTATGGAAATCCTAAGGAAAATAGGAAGGAAAATAAGAAAACAAATGAGTTAGGGTTCCAAGAGTTGGCTGCCATCCTCTCACCTCTTGGGTTATATGGAGGCAACCGAATGTCTAAAATGCCCTTTCCTAATAACTAGGGATACAAGCCCCTCAAGGGAGGATTTGGAAGTCTTCATGTCTTTTCCATCGGACGGATGCCCGCGACCACACCTCGCGTAGCCTCGACGCAAGCCATGCGATCCCGACGCGTGTCCTCCGCTTCGAAGTCTCCGGCCGCGTCGTCGCACACGGCCGGGACCGGTGCTCCTCACCGGCGGACCGGTCGGACCCACCGGTCGGACCGGTCCGGCACCTCTTGCAAAGACCGTCTTCGGTTTTTCGGTCTTGGCTTTGTGGATCAACCAATGAACCCGGTGGTTTTCTAGTGAACTACCGGAAACCCCGCGAACTCGGTGTAGCCTCCGCCAATCTCCACTCATGACTCGGCTCCCACGTAGTCCCGGCTCGACCTTGGTTTCGAGGCTCAACCAAGAAATCGTCCATGACCTCATCTTGTTGTTCATGCCACCATGCGGCCCGCACTTGACCCCGCCGGCCACCGGTCCCTCGAACGAAGCCTACTTGTCTTCTCCACACCCGGAGTCCTCACCGGCGACGACCTTTCGCGCTTGTTCTTCACCTGCACCAACACCGGTCAAGATGCAACCTGCACCTGCAATACTTAGCCAAGAATCAGTCCACACAACATTGTCAATCACTCATCACACAAGGAAGCGACCATCCACCGGTCCTCGAACCACACATGGTCCTCAATCTCCCCCTTGATGAGTGCATTGACAACACCCACACGAAAGTAACAAGAGAGAAAAGAAAAAAAGAAACGAACAAAAAGAAACTCCAACAAGCGATCGAAAGCCAAACAAAGGCAAAGAGCAAGATCACTTGAAGAAGACAAGTCTCGGACCCCTTAGGCAAGGGCAACGGCTCGACACATCCGAGACAAAACAAAGCTCAAAACAAAGAGCGCAAACCACCAAAGCAAAGCTCGAAAAGCCACAAAGAGCTCCCCCGCACACATGCAAGCTCCCCCCCGAACCAATGCACTTCCCCCCGGACGGATGCATGCAAACCAAAGAAAACGGGGCAGCCAGCAAAGCAACTTCGGCTCACACCGGTCAGACCGGTCATCACCACCGGTCAGACCGGTGCCTAACATGTGCATAGGACCAGCACTCACACCGGTCAGACCGGTGACCTTGACCGGTCAGACCGGTGCACAACAGAGCCCAGAAATGGCTCGAAACCACCTGAAAACCTTCTAAATGCGTCCAAGCAAGCCATTTCAAGCTCAAACTTCTCCCCCATGTTAGCAATGCATGAATCAAGCCAAAAATGCAAAACTTTCAACCTAGAGCTTTTCAAATAGACAAAATTCAACAAAGAATGCTACACATGTCCAAATGAGCAAGTTAGATACTCTACGCCTTCGTATCGATCTCAACTACATGATCACCAAGTTTCACAACCATTGGACGAAGCTAAGATGGATTTGGGCAAATTTGCGAAAAACTTGCCTCTCATGAGCAAAGTCCTAAACATGATCAAAGCATATCAATATGGCAAAGCCACACAAACTTCATGCTAGGACAGCCATTCTAATCATATGACCATCACAAACACCCACAAGCACCTCATGTCATGTCAAAGCCACCGAGCCATGTGCCTACTTCTATGTATGAGACTTCTCATTGGTAGGCATCATGCAACGGTTTAGCACCCAAAGCAAATTAAATTCAGCACAAATGACATGGGAGCATATTTTCCAAGCATTTTTTATTTCATTTTCAGATTTGTAATTGGTACATGAAATGTCTTTGCGACAAAAAGGAACTTATGCCCCTCCACAAGATGAAGCAAGAGGGCTAAACATTCATGATGGCAAATGAGCCTTTGGCCCCATATGATCAAGAAATTAGCTATCCAACCACAAATTAAGCATAGCCAAGCCACTACAACGTGTCAAGATCATATAAAGGCATTTACACATGAGAGAGCATACATGTGACATTTTCAAAAACATAGCTATCAACCATGGATTATTCATCAAGATCATCAAGAGCTAAGCCAAACTAACCATAGCATACCAAACAAGCTCACAAAGACATAAATAGCATTCCATGGTGAACAATGTATATAGGAGAAGCTTTTCCTATCCAATGCATATGATACAAAATGCATGCAATCTAAGATACAAGGATGCCTATACATCATGTTACATATGCCATGCCAAATGCAAGAAATGCACAAAGGAAACTATACATATGCTACAAAGGAGCTCCCACACACCCAACTCAAGAAATCAAACACACACCAAGTTCCCCCCGCAAACGAGTTAAAGTTGCTTGATCTAGGGATTTGGTGAAAATATCAGCTAGTTGATCATGTGTGGGTACATAGATCAAAGCTATCTTTCCTTTCTCTACGTTGTCTCTCAGAAAATGGTACCTCACTTCTATGTGCTTGGTTTTGGAATGGAGCACCGGGTTCTTTGCAACGCTTATGACACCGGTGCTATCACATTGAAGTGGGACATGGGTATACTCCTTACCAAAGTCACTCATGGTATATGAAATCCAAAGGAGCCGAGAGCAACAACTAGCAGCGGCAACATACTCGGCCTCGGTAGTGGATTGAGCAACACTCGATTGTTTGCGGGAAGACCAAGACACCAAAGAAGAACCCAAAAGCGGCAAGTCCCGAAGTGGACTTCCTATCCAACCGACACCCGGCAAAATCCACGTCTGAAAAACCATGAAGCGCCAAAGAAGAGGATGAGGAGTACCAAAGGCCGAAGTCGGGAGTGTGACGCAAGTACCGAAAATTCACTTCACCGCTTGGCGATGCGAAGTCCTCGGAGACGCTTGAAAACGAGCGCACAGACACACCGAGAAGTGTATGTCCGGCCTCGTCGCCGTCAAGTAGAGGAGTGACCCGATCATGCTCCGGTACTCCTTTTGGTCCACGTGTTCACCTTCCTCGTCCGCCTCAAGAGCCGTAGTCATACTCATCGACGTCCTCATAGCCTTGGAGTCCTCCATCTTGAACTTCCGCACAATGTCCTTGGTGTACTTAGCCCGGTGCACAAATGTTCCTTCCTTTGATTGTTTGATTTGTAGCCCGAGGAAGAACCGCAACTCGCCCATCATGCTCATCTCAAATTCCCTCGCTCATATCATCTCGCAAACCTTGCAACAAGAGAGTTAGATGAGCCACCAAAGACAATATCATCCACGTACACCTGCACAATCAGGATATCTCTGCCCTGCCTCAGCAAAAACAAGGTCTGATCGACCTTCCCCATCTCAAAACCTCTCTCAAACAAGAACCCCCTCAACCTACCATACCAAGCTCTAGGAGCCTGCTTCAACCCATACAGGGCCTTCCTCACCTTGTACACCCGGTGGGGGTACTTCTCACTCTCAAACCCCGGAGGTTGCCTCACATACACTTCTTCCTCCAACACACCATTCAGAAAAGCACTCTTCACATCCATTTGGTGCAACTTGAACCCTTTAGCCACGGAAAAGGCTAGAAGGATCTTAATCGCCTCCAAACAAAGCTACGGGAGCAAAGGTCTCCTCGTAGTCAATCCCCTCCTTCGACCGAACCCTTGAGCAACAAGCCTCGACTTGTTCCTCACAACCTCGCCTTTCTCTCCCTCTTTGTTCTTCCACACCCACTTTGTACCAATCGGCTTACACCCCGGGGAAGGGTCAACCAACTCCCAAACCTCGATTCCTCTCAAAGTTCTCCAACTCCTCATGCATCGAATTAACCCAATTGTGATCGGATAGTGCGTGTCCAATGTCTTTGGGCCCCGTTGACGGTTAATAATTGTATCAAAGTTCGTTCGTGACTCGCAAGCGTACAAGTCTCCCGTCGTAGTCAAGGGACCCTTCTTCCCTCGAGTGGTGAACCCAAGGTATCGAATCCGTGAAACAAATGTGTGACGCAAGACTTAATCTATTAAAGCCAAATAACTTCAATCTTCAATAAAGAACCTAATGCATCTAAGTAAAAGACACAAAACAGATCTAATCTACTAAAAACCGGAGAAAACAAAGTAAGATTGGGTAGATAAACCGATCTAGAGGGATCGGGGTAAGCCTTTTGTTGAAGTTCCAAGCAAGAGAAGAAGTAGCAAATCGAATCTTAATAAAAGCCTCTTTAAATCGTGGTTTCCCGTCCAAATCCGAAAACATCCGCCTTTCGAGACCCCCGTTCGTCACAACGTATCCCTATTCATGCGGGGAGCTTAGGGCGAGTCAAAAGACAAGTCGAGATTCTTTCGGAAGATCCGGCGTGTACCTCTAGCCACCGCGGCTACAAGAACACCCTATGTAATCTATCACGCGAATAGAATTGGAATAAGCAAAGCCGATCGAAAAACGAAATCTTCGAGGAAACACTTGATCGCTGGGAAAAGATTCAACTTGATAATTCAACTATAACAATGATACATACACAAGATCACCACCGGGATCCTTCCTTGATCTTGCTTCTAGCTCCGGAACTCCGACGTGGTCTTCCGTGCAAGGTTCCCACGTCGGCTAGGGGAACCCTAGTCAACTAGCTCGACCCTCTCCTCTCCGAGATGGTGTCCCTCTCTTCTCTCGCTTCTCGGCGGCCGAAGACGAAATCTTCTCTCGCGTGGCTCTCGGTCGGGGGACTATAAATAGCCCGATTGGCGGCTAGGGCAAAGGAGAGCGAATTTGGGCCCAAAATGGGCTCGGGCCGACCGGGACCGGGCCGGCCGGCCCGGGCCCATTTAGGCCCGGCCCCGTGGGCTCCTTTGCCCCACGTCGGTTCCCTTTCTTCCCGGATGTTTCCCCCTTACGCATGTAGGTCCATGTCGTCGGTTTCTCTCCGAATTGGACTCAACTCCTTGTCTTGCAAGATTCGGCACTTTTCCAGTCGGTCCCCGGAGTCCGTCGTCTTCTCGGATCAAGTCCCCGGCTTCTTGGAGTTAAGTTTGCTTCATTGCATGACTTGTTCGGGGCTTCAAGGTCTTGTCATGAGGTGCTTGATGAACTCATCCCGAAAGTCTTGCATTCAACGCTAAAACCCTGCATAAACATTAAACTCCAAAACCGACATGCACACGTGAACTTGTTATACCACGGGGGTTAGTACCAATGGATAAGGTATAAAACTCATGCCAACACCGAAGGTAAACTCATGGCTAGGTTGACAGATTTTCACCGTCAACATCTCTTCATGCTTAAACCTTGCTCGTCCTCGAGTAAGCCTTCGATGGATATCATCATTGCTAAACAATGTTTAAACTTTGCACTTGATTACACATGAGAAAACATAATGCTCTCAAAATTTTAATTCATTAAAGTTCCATAATGTACTAGCCTTCATCTCTACGGAGGGTAGATTCTTATTAAGCTTATCCCACAAGTATTAACATGCTCACAAAGTTTTAAATAGATCTCAGAATTTTTGAAATAAAGAACGAGATAGAAAAGCTAAACCAAATTCACAAATTTAAATCATCTCGTATATTGCTCATGAACTCTCATCTCACTTGTCTCAAGCCTATATATTCTACTCCTTTCCCTCTCATATATATGTGGTAGGCTTTATATGGAGCTTTGGGAAAGTTTAGTCCTAACAAGATTTTATAAATGAGGTGTTGTCAAAACAAGACAAGCTTCTCATGGTCTTACCGAGACTCGTCAAAAAGGTCATTGGAAAATAATGTTAAATCAAGGAGGGGAAAGAGAAAAATACACACACTTTTAGATGAGTGGACATGTGCAAATGGCAAAGAGTGATCCCGAGGCACAAAGGAAGTCCTCGTTATCGGATTGCACATGGTTGGAAAATGAGAATGGATCTTTTTAACTTGAAGCCTTGAATGCACTCTTAGAGAATCGGGTAGTTCACTTTACGCACATATTTTTTTTCTTTCTCATATTTCTCATTCTTTTCTTTCTTTCTTTCTTTCTTTCATATATATATTTATTTATTTTTTTACCTTGAAAGTCATGAATATCGCTGGATTTTTTTCTTTCATCATCATTTTTTTTAAAAAAATATTCCCCTTTGAACTCTAAAACTGCACCGTACCTACCTCCTCCCCCATGCTTAGACGTTGCTCGTCCTCGAGCAAAGAGGCGAAAAATAAGGTAGGTACCGGAGATATTTTTCCTTGGAGAGATACTTGAAATCTTCAATGTTGGCACCGTCTTGCGATCTTCCTTGAATTGATGATCCATTCTCAACAATAGGTTGTGGTCAAGGAGGTGATCACAAAAGATGATATTTGGTTTAAGGGTGGATATCCGGCGAAGTTTGTGAGATCACCGATGCGGGGATACACAATGCACGGATAAAAGGCTAGCAAAAAGATAGATACGCAAAAATGGAATGACCAGCTTCTTAGTCTCGGGCCAGAGAAATCATGGCCTGCAATAACTCACTCAAAAATAAATCTTGTACACTAAGGTTTATGCACTCAAATATATATAAGGCTTTGAATAGGTTGAGCAACACACAAGTGATATTTGTGACAAGGTTAGCAATATTTTTGAGCATAAAAGACATCTTTAATCTATTCATAACTTGAGGGCACATAAAACACTATGGGTCTTTATTTTAATCATGACCTCCGCTGAAAATTAAGCTAGCATTTAAATAAATTCAGATCTGTATTTTTAAGAGATCACTAGCTTAAACATGCATAAATCAATTACAAAGATGAACAAAGCTGCAATTTTAATCATATATCATCATGGCACGAATTTTGTAACTTTTCCAATGATATAATCAAGGTGGTGTCTTTATTAATGGTGACATCAAGTTGAAATACAAACTGAAAATAAACAAACATGCTTGCTGAAATTTAAATAAAAACAGAAAATACTACGCAAACACACATAAGCAAAAGCTGAAAATTACAGAGAAAAAGAAAAGAAAACAAAACTAAAGTTCCTAAATCTTCTAGTCCTCCGCCGGTGGTTGATGTTGATAATCTTGATAATAATACCCTTGCTCATAATACGATTGGACGCTTCCTCCGACGAATTGATTTGGCTCCACAAGGTGAAGGCGTCCAAGTTCAAAGGCAATATTTGCGTTGCCTTCACCGAGTTGAGCTGCGTTAGCTTGGATGGCTGCGATGTTTTGGGCATTTCTTGCAGCATACCCTCCAATAATGGTCATGCTTTGTTGTGGTTGGGGATGACGAGCGTAGGACTCCGCGAAGTTAGCGTTGGGCACAACATAATTTTGTGGGGGTACCGGTGCACCACCCCCCCATGCTTGTCCTTGTGACCCTCCGTAATAACTTGGCGGAGGAGGGACCCCGCCGAATGGTTGCACATTGGGTTGTGCTCCACTCGCTTGTGCGGAGGATGTTCCCTCCTCTACGATTCTTCCTCTTTTGTTCTTCCTTGCGGGGACAAGTAGTCCCTCTTCCAACCAATCTTCCCTTCCTTCGGTGAAAAGCCTAAGCCTCTCATTCGGAAGGGGTAGGTTCACTATGGCCAACCGATAACCTCCTCTCTCATCTCCACTAATGTATTTGCCTTGCCGCAAATACTCAAAACCGAGAGAGGTACCACGCAAAAGGTGAGCGGGGTTTCTTGCGATCCCCGGCCGCAAGGAAAAGGCCAACATGGAGAGGTAACACCCCGAACCAATATTACCCGCCCCCGATGTTGCTTCACAACACCAACGGTTGATCATGAGGTAAGAGGGGTCTATTGGCTGCCCGGCAATTAAAGCCGAGTATAGCCAATTCAACTCCGTGTCGGTCACCTTTGTTTCCTTCATCCTCCCCAATACCCTCTTGCACATCCAAGAGTGAAATATCCGGATAATGGGGTTGCGGATGCAATTGCGTTGTTGATGGGCTTCTCCGGAGATCATGTTCCAAAATCCCGCCAACATGCGGGTGGCACGTCAACTTTCTCTCGGAGCTCCCTTGTGGAATCCAAGCAGCTCCCTAACGTGCTCGTAGGGAACCACTTGTTCCATTCCTTCCAAACGGAATGACAAGCTTTGCACCCCATCATCATCAACGATGGGTGCAATAGTCATCAAAATTTCCAAGGCGTAACCCAAATAGGTGTCCACCGATATTCCGTTGGAGAACTGCACCCATCCGAGGTGCCCCAACATATAGTATATGTCGGTGCAAAAACCCAAGGTGTAGAGTGCTTGGTCGTCGAACTCGACGTTCGGCACAAGCCTCTTCTCAAGATTGGCGAGCCTCTCCTCCTCCTCCGCCGACAAGATGATGAAGCCGTACGAAGAGTGTGTCGGGGTGTAAGGAGGTGGTGCGGTTGAGCGAGTCGATCGTCGTGGTGGCGCGGGCTGCTCCTCCGTGTGCCCACGAGGTTCGGTGAACCTCATGGAAGTGCTTCTCGCAGCCCTCATACCACCAAGGAGGAGAGCGTCGTTCCTCCTCGGTGGTGCCGTGTCCGTCTCCATGCTCCGGGAGACTCGGAAACCGAGTGCCTCCTCGAAGACGTGGTTGATGACGGCTTGGACGACGACGAACTCTTCTTCTTGGAGAAGAGACTTGTGGTCTTCTTCCACATGGTTGCTGCACTCTTTCTTCAACTAAAATTCCGGGTTGCAACCGGTAAACTAGGCACTTAAACTCTTTGCTTCGGATGTGGACTTTGAGTGGATTAAGGATGTGGATTTTTTTTCTTGAGCTATCAAGCTTGGGATGGTTCGCTAAGTCTACGGAGGTTCCGAGCACACAAACTTGAACACACAAACAAGGGAAGGAGAGGGAAGCTTGCTCGCAGAAAACGGGAGCCGGGGGGCTCCTTAAATAGGTCGGGCCGGCCGGCCCGGGCCGGCCGGCCCGGGGTCCTCTCGGTTCCTCCCCGCCGCGTCTTTCTCCCGGCACGATCATTTCGCCTCCGCAACTTTCCCCGCCCGCGTGCTCCACGAGTTGCACCGCCCAAACGCTCTCGTCCACTCCTTTTCTTGAATTATTGGTCCTCCCACTTGATGCTCCATGCTTTGGGTCATGTCCATGCTTCCTAGCTCCACTTGCTTCACATGCCACCATGAAAATCCTACAAAGTTGATGCTTTATGCCCACCATGCTTGTCCTTTGCATGTGGAATTGGTGAAAGTTGATAAAAGGGAATCCAATGGTGCATGCATGATTAATTCAAACTAGATTGCCTCCATTTAGGTGTGTTTAAGGTTAAGCACTCCTCTAATTCGAAATTTAAAATATTTTTCAGAGCCGTGCAAGAGCTCAAGCATAATTTTAGAGAAGTTTTTAAACCATTAAAAACAAATGTAAGTCGAAAATATTTTTCGACTACGTCGATTTCGGTCTCACCGGTATAGTTTGCTTTCATCGGTTGAGAGCGAACGTTTTCCCGTCTTGATCATGGGGGCATAGGTTTAGGTTCTAAATTTGGCTAAACAAGAAAGATTTTGAATAAAACAAAATTAGAATAGGCTTAGAAAAATTCTAATCCTAGAGAAACCAAGGATAAAGATTTTTAAAACCAACAAAAAGCTTTGATTTCTAGGTTCACGCGAGTCCTACCACGTGCTGAATTTTATTAACACTTAAACATAAATTGTGGCTCTACTCGTGTGGTTTTAGCATGAAAAATAAGTCAACCTCAGCACCATAATGAGGGTGAAAGGTTGAGTTAAGGTTCTGAAATTATTTGGTTGAGGGTTTCTCGAAAAGAAAAGAATCAAACAAGCACATAGGAGGGTTCATGCAAAGGGTTTATGATAAAGCAAACATTCAATCAAGAATTATGTCTCTAATATTGTTCAACCACTTCTAAGTCTAATGTCTTTGCGTAATAAAGCTCAAAAACTAAATTATTAAAAATACTCGAAAAACCTGGAATCGGGTTGTCCTCCCGGTAGCTTATTCTTGACTCGACGAAACGGGTTGCCTCCCGCCTAGCGCTTCGTTTATAGTCTATAGCTAGACTTCTTCACTTGATTACTCCGATCAACGCTCTTTGCGGGCGTTGCAATCTTGGGTACCCACTTCCGCACCATCTTGGGCGCGGGCTTGACTTCCGGCTTAGTTGGCTTAGTCATTTTTTTGGTCTTCACGGCGGCTTCTCTTCCTTTGTCTTGACGGATGCAACACCTTCTTTGATTTTCGTTACGTTCATTTTTTTCGGCTCCTTCTTCTTTTTCAGCCCCTCCGTTTGTTTTGGTTCTCCCTTCACTCCAATCATGTTGCATGCCTCAATCCTTGGACGGAACTTGAAGGAACTCTTTTCTCCGTTGATATCGAACATGATCTCCCCCTTGCCAACATCAATAGTAGCTCCCACGGTCTTGAGGAACGGCCTCCCTAGGATGAGCGGCGGCTTCTCCCTCTCTCCCATCTCGAGCACAACGAAGTCGACGGGGATGAAGTGGTGTCCAATCTTCACGGGTACATCTTCAGCAATGCCCAAGGGATAGCGAATGGAGTTGTCTCCCAACTCCAAACATATTCCCGTAGGCTCCATCGGTAGGCGTAGCTTCTCGAACACATCCCTCGGCATGACACTCACACTAGCTCCAAGGTCGCATAACGCCTTCTCGAAGTTGAAAGAACCAACCGAACATGGAATTGTGGGGCACCCGGGTCTTTTTGCTTTTCTAGCCCATAAGCAATAGCCGCACTACACTCCTCGGACATTTTGACATGATCTACCCCGAGTGTTGCTATCTCATATTTATTTGCAAGTATGTCTTTAAAGTAACGAGAATATGTAGGCACTTGTAGGGCATCTAGTAATGGCATGTTGATGCTAAGTCTACGCACAACTTCCACAAACTTCTCGAAGTGGTTGTCAAGTTTACCTCGGAAGTAGCGTGGCTTGAGTTGCGGTATCCTCGTGTCTTCCTCCGGCATCTCGAATTCGGGTTCCTCGGTGACGATCCCCGTAACCTTCTCTTTAGCAATTCCTTCCACCTCGGTGGACGGTTTAAGCTTCCTTGCTCCCGCGGAACGTTCCGGATCTTCGGTCTCCTTCCCCGAACGTGTTTGAATGGCCTTCGCCGATTCGGGACATTTGGGTTGTCCCGGAAGCTTCCCTTCATCATTAGTGAGGCGCCCCCGCAAGTTGTCCAACTTGCGTCTCGAGCATCTTCATCATGTTGAGCACTTGATGATTGGAACTTCCGACCTCCGTCACTTTGCTATCGATGTTCTCCAACACCTTGTCTATGGTCTTGAACTTGGTGACGGTGTCCTTGTTGATCTTAGCTTGCTCATCCATGAACTCCTTCAATTGTATCCGAAGCGGAACCGCGTTAGGAATAGATGAGCTTGCATTAAATTGAGGCCTACCTTGCCCGTAGCGGAAGTTCGGCAATTCTCCCTTCCTCATGTAGTCGAGCACTTTGGCTTCCTCCGGACAATCTTTGCGGACATGGCCATACTCTCCACATTCTTCGCATGTGGACCTTGCTTCGGCGGCCTTCAAGTCTTGAGCCTCTTTCTTTTCCATCTCCATCTTCTCCAACCTCCTCATGAGCGAGTCGATCTTGCCTTCAAGTATGTTCTCCTTCTCCACTTGCAAGACTCCTTTGACGTTCCCCGTGGGTTGAACCGGATGTAGGCGCCGGACGACGCCCACGTATCATTATCCGCGACCTTCTTGAATAGCGTGAAAGCTTCCGTCGGTGTAAGTTCGATGATAGATCCTCCCCGCCGATGCATCGATGATCGTCCTTGACGCCATGGTGAGTCCTTGATAGAACTTTTGCACGAGGTCTTCTTTCGGGAACTTGTGATGTGGAACCGCCCGGTGTACTCGTTGAAGCGCTCGAATGCCTCCGAGATAGTTTCGTAGGATATTGAACAAAGAAGGCAATCTTATTACGCAAGCTTTGAGTTTTACCCGGTGAGTAGTATTCCTTCATGAAAGCCTTCATCAACGTGTTCCAATTTTGCACCGTCTCCGCCTGTTGAGAGTGGAACCATTGCAAAGCCTTCCCGAGTAGTGAGAACGGAAAAAGCCTCACCCTCATTTGGTCTTGAGTCACCCCATCCATGTTGAAAGTCTGACATAGTTGAATGAATGCTTGGAGGTGAAGGTTCGGATCCTCTTTGCCGGTGAAGGGTGAATGTTGCACCATGCGGATTGCTGAGGTCTTGATCTCGAACGGTCTTCCGATCTCCTCGAGGTTCAAGATTGGTAGGTCGATGATGTCTGGGGTGCATAGCTCCCCAATCTTGCGTTCTTCCGTGGTTGGTCACCCATTGGTGGAGGTCGATTCTCCCGCGGACTTTGAGGTGGTGAATTCTTCGGAGATTCCTCGCGATCCTTTGTCTTCCGACTCCGAATCTACAAAATCCAGCTTTTTAGCTTGATGTGCTTCGCGTCTCCTTAGCCTGTAAAGTTTTTCTGGATCATCCACAAAATTATTGGGTTTGTTGGAGAGGTAGCCGTCCATCTCCTGTTAGGGTTAGCAATAAACAAAGTATGCAAAAACTAGAAAACAAAACAAATCTATAAAGACTAGAGTTAGACAAACTAGATTAGATGTATTTTGAGGATGATCAAAATTTAGTAGATGCAAAAATAAAAACAAAAAGAATACTGAAAATTACAAAAAAAAGCAATAAAAAATCAAATCTTGATCACTTGTTCCCCGGCAACGGCGCCGAGAAAAAGGGGCTTGTTGACGGTTAATAATTGTATCAAAGTTCGTTCGTGACTCGCAAGCGTACAAGTCTCCCGTCGTAGTCAAGGGACCCTTCTTCCCTCGAGTGGTGAACCCAAGGTATCGAATCCGTGGAACAAATGTGTGACGCAAGACTTAATCTATTAAAGCCAAATAACTTCAATCTTCAAAAAAGACCTAATGCATCTAAGTAAAAGACACAAAACGAATCTAATCTACTAAAAACCGGAGAAAACAAAGTAAGATTGTAGATAAACCGATCTAGAGGGATCGGGGTAAGCCTTTTGCTGTAGTTCCAAGCAAGAGAAGAGTAGCAAATCGAATCTTAATAGAAGCCTCTTTAAATCGTGGTTTCCGTCCAAATCCGAAAACATCCGCCTTTCGAGACCCCCGTTGCTCTGGCTACAACGTATCCCTATTCATGCTAGGAGCTTAGGGCGAGACAAAGATTGTGTCGCAGATTCTTTCGAAGATCCGCGTGTACCTCTAGCCACCGCGGCTACAAGAACACCCTATGTAATCTATCTCGAGAATAGAATTGAAATAAGCAAAGCCGATCGAAAAACGAAATCTTCGAGGAAACACTTGATCGCTAGGAAAGATTCAACTTGATAATTCAACTATAACAATGATACATACACAAGATCACCACCGTGATCCTTCCTTGATCTTGCTTCTAGCCCAGAACTCCGACGTGGTCTTTCCGTGTCTCCACGTCGGCTAGGGGAACCCTAGTCAACTAGCTCGACCTCTCCTCCTCTCCGAGATGGTGTCCCTCTCTCTCTCTCGCTCTCGGGCCGCCGGGACAAATCTTCTCTCCGTGGTTCCTTGGCCGTGGACTATAAATAGCCCGATTGGCTACTAGGCAAAGGAGGACTGATTTGGGCCCAAATGCACCGGGCCGACCGGACCGCCGGCCGCCCGGGCCTATTTAGGCCCAGCCCCCGTGGCCTTTGCCCGACGTCTTGCCTCTCAAGGCATCGGATGTTTCCTTCGCATGTAGGTCCATGTCGCTTCTGCCTCTCCGAATCGGGACTCAACTCCTGTCTTGCAAGATTCAAGACTTTTCCGGTCGAGTCCCCGGGAGCCCGCCGTCTTCTCTCGGATCAAGTCCCCTAGCTTCTTGGAGTTAAGTTTGCTTCATCAGCATGACTCGCTCGTGGCTTCAAGGTCTTGTCATGAGGTGCTTGATGAACTTATCCCGAAAGTCTTGCATTCCACACTAAATCCCCGCATAAACATTAAACTCCAAAACCGACATGCACACGTGAACTTGTTATACCACGGGGTTAGTACCAATGGATAAGGTATAAACTCATGCCAACACCGAAGGTAAACCTATGGCTAGGTTGACGGATTTTCACCGTCAACACTTGATACATTTTGGTGCTTCCGGGTGAATAGAGAATTTGGAAAGATGAGCTTCGTCGAAAATTTCCTTACGGAGTTCCGATCAACAAAATGAACTATGAGACGTTGCTCAAACCACACCACCTCTTTTGCATCCTTACTTCGAAACAACTATATTTGGGGTCTCCTTCCGCTAATTTCAGCTTTATTAGTCGGACACCTTCATCATTGAGTTGAGACAATACGATTCTCGTCATATAGATTGGACTCAAGAGATAGCATTCGGGGATTCTTTGCTCCACAATTTCCAATCGAGCTTCCGCAAGTCTTCACACAAAGTCTCACTATACGACTCCACTCGTTGCCAGTCATAGTTGAACCTTTCTAGCTTACGTATCCGCAACAACATTGGCTTTTCCGAGATGATAGTGTACTTCTAGATCATAGTCTTTAATCAATTCCAACCATCTTCTCCGCCTCATATTCAATTCTCAATGGGTGAAGATATACTTAAGACTCTTTGTGATCGGTGAAGATATTACAACGGCTCCCATAAGATAATGCCTCCAAATCTTGAGAGCATGAACAACTCGCCGCTAACTCAAGATCATGGGCTCCGGTAATTCACTTCATGGGGTCGAAGCGATCGTGAGGCATAGGCAATGACTCGATTTTCTTTGCATAAGAACACAACCGAGACCAAGGCCCGAAGCATCACAAAAGACTTCAAACGGCGTAGAATTATCCGACCGCACTAGCACTCTGGCCGTAGTCGTATGTTACCTTAACGTGTGGAAAGCTTTTTCACAATCTTTGCTCCACACAAACTTAGCTCCCTTTCTCTTTAATAGCCTCGCCTCATAGGTTTAGCGATCCCGGAGAAATTCGAAATGAAACGACGATAATAGCCTGCTAAACCCGTAAAAACTTCGGATTTGATGTACCTGGCCTTGGGTGGTTTCCAATCCATAACCTTTTGTACTTTGCTAGGGTCCACGCATATGCCTTCCTTGGAAATAGTGTGCCCCAAAAATTTCACACTATCTAACCAAAATTCACATTCGGAGAACTTGGCATAAAGCTTGTGATCTCGCAAACGTTACAAAACAATTCGAAGGTGTTCTCGTATGTTCTTCTTCATTCTTGGAATATATTAAGATGTCATCAATGAATACCACTACAAACTTGTCCAATTCCGTCATGAACACTGAATTCATTAGATACATGAAATAAGCAGGTGGATTGGTAAGACCAAAGGACATTACCAAATACTCATAAAGACCATGACGGTGGAGAAAGCCGTCTTCGGGAATATCACACTACTCGATCTTTTATTTGATGATACCTCGATCGAAGATCAATCTTGGAGAAAACTCTGGCTCCAGCCAACTGATCGAACAGAACGTCAATGCGGGGTAAAGGATATTTATTCTTGATTGTTACCGCATTGAGAGGTCGGTAATCCACACATAACCTCAAACTACCATCTTTCTTCTTCACAAATAAGGCTGGGCAACCCCAAGGTGAAGAACTTGGGCGAATATAACCCTTATCTAGCAACTCTTCAAGTTGGGTCTTCAATTGGCGACCTTGGGTGGCATAACAGAAGGTCTCTTGAAGATGGGGGCCGGCCCCGTTGAAGTTCGATGACATACCAACCTCCTGGCCGGGGGTGGCATACCCGGCGAATTCACGGAAAAAAACATCCGCAAACTCTCGAACCACCGGAATTCCTTCCAAATTCGAGAAGTGGTTGCCACATAAGAACAAGGATTCACACCATCCTTGAAAGGTAGGTATAGAATTGTGGCTCCAACAATTGGTGAGTTGATGTCACCACTCTCTCCTCGAAATATCCCGCACTACCTTATGTCACCTGCTCATCCACCATTCCTGCACGACATCCATACCTTCTAATCCCTAAATGATAATGTCCGTGTCAATTGTTTTGCTTCCTAATTCCAAGAGTACTCCCCTCGGTCACCAACTCGGAAGAGATGTCCCCTCCCGCTGTTTTGATTGTAAAAGCGTCATTGGTGTTGCGTATAACTACCCTACTTTGCTCAATGTCTTTGCATTCATGAAACTATGGGTAGCGCCAGAATCAAACAACACACGGATGGGTTTGCCTCGAATAGAGAATGTGCCCATCATTATCGGTGTCTTTCCGGAATATCACCTACGTAAGTGAAGTCATTCCATTTCCTTCCCGTTTGAGCAATCTTCTTCTTGCCCTTGTTGATGGGTTTGGAAACTTGTCTCGATTAGGTCGAGTTAGCCGGTGCCGCCCGTTGGCCCGGCACGGCTGCGTGCATGACCTAGAGAAGTGTCCCGGGTTCACCACACTTGAAACAACAACGCTCATTGCTACCATTAGGACTAGGTACACTAGGCTTGGGAGTCTAAGTATCGAGTGTTTGGAAGGTGAGGATTTTCTGAGTCCGATTCTCGGAACAACTTAGCCACTAATCCTCTTTTCCGATCGTGAAGCCCGTCATTGAAGTCTCGGAAAGTCTTCCAGATAATGCGTATCTTGTAACGTTGTGCATTATTGGGCATGGAGTCAAATTTTCTTTTCTTCTCATTGGGCTCTCTTCTGCATCTTCGAGATAGCCTTATTCACTAGCATGGGGTAGTCACAAACTTTACCAGGTTCAAATGCATTCAACTAGTTTACTATTCAGACCTTCGCGAAAAGCTCCATCTTCTTCGTGCTCCAGATTCACATGATATCCTCCATACCGGCAGAGGTTATTAAACTTCGCGCGTATTGGTACACCGTGTCCGACCCTTGCTTGAGGGCTAATAATCCTCATTTTCCTATCGGTAAGTGCTTTAGGAAGGTGATGATCTCCTCAAAGCTTCTCTGAATTCTTCCCAAGTGATTTCATACTCAAAGTGGTTGCATGGATTTGTAGTGTTCCCACCACATTAAAGGTAACCACGAAGCTACAATGCCTATTAATTTAGCCTTGCGTCCTTCCGAACATGGCAAGGTAAACACCGCAAACATGGCTTCAATGGCTCGAATCCGTGCACGCATCCAAGGGTTCTTCCGTCCCATTGAACTCGCTTGAGGATTCATATCCAGAAGTGCAAGTTTGTACTCCTTGCCATTTGACCTTGGGCATTAATCCGATTCCCGTGGGCCGCCGTCAGCCGGGATTGCCGCTCGGCAGTATAGGAGAATTTGGTGCATCATCTCGGTTTGAGTAGCCACTATTGTCGGGGTCCTGGCCAAGTGGTGGCGGCCGGTTGCGGCCACTAGAATCACCGAAACCATTCGGACGTTGCGTGTCGAGCTCGACCATCTCGAAAATTCGAGTTTTCATAAGTTACACATTCGTAAGCTTGTTCAACAAGTAGAACATGTACGACGAAAACTCAAATTGACCAAATAGCTAGACTCGAGACAGCTGCACTGCATCGAATTGACAATTTCCAACATTCTGAAACCAAAGTTCCCCGAAATGTTCAAAATTTTTCCCAAGAATTGGTAGGTTCATGAGACCAAACTTGGCATCCAAGGGTTAAGCTAGATGAGTTAGGAACAAAGTGCGAAGGTGCAAGATTCGAAATGACATGTTCCTGGAAGACGCGCAAGACCTAGGTTTACTATTTGAGCTTAGCTTGAGATTTGAAAACCTTTGATCGTGAAAAGATCTCTCAACAAAGATTTGGATAGATAGGAGCACTTGGGTGTAGATCACCCATACGAAACTCAAGTAAAGGTCCGAGAAGAGGTCACGACTACGTAGCGACTAAACGGTCCAACAACACTTTAGATTCGGTTTAAAAGGTTGTTTGCGAGTTATCGAATATTGCTTAAGGAAAACAACACTTAGGATCCGTTTAATTATTCAACAAGTTTTTATCATGATGCAAGAATGACCTATTCGTCCTCACCAAGCAATTAAGCCAAAAATCGAGTTAGTGCCGGTGGCAAGGCAACGATTACGTCTCTCCCTATAATAACTAGTCCAGACTATCTGCATCGCTTAGCGACTTACGAACGTGGTTAGTGTACCCGTTAAGATCACAGAACACAACGAACCTTTCATGCCGCACTCATGAAAGCGTCCACATACATTACCGTTCACTATAGAAACGGCATCCATGCGTTAAGCCGTCGCATGGACAAATACCCAACCTCGACACCCTCCGTTTGAATGGAGTGTATCCTTGCCTCGCATGAGTGACATAATGCACACGTATGAAACACGTGGCAAATGCTGTCACTCATAAATGACGCGAAGATGGGATCCGTGGAATGGATCACTCCATCAACCCTCGCAATTCCCGTGATGCGGGAATGAAGACACGTATAAAACACGTGGCTCATCTAGTTTGGTTGTGCAAGAAAGTAAGTTCGATATTAAAGTAAAATGTGCTGAAGTTAGCAAAATAAACCATAGATTAATAAGCCACCTTAAAGAATCCAAAAATTCCATCTATTTCGGTCTATTTCATCCTAACGGGACTAACGCATTTTGTAAACACAACCAATCTGCAAGTTTTATCCAAAAACCAGCGATTGAGGTTGTTAATTAAACTCGGTGCATATCATCACTCTAATACTAGCCGTGACAACCCGCCTAGGAAAAATACCGTACTATCGCCTTAAGACCGATCCACTTTGGCCATTAAGCAATAGTAAAGTATCATCCCGTCGTTAGTTGTCGTTAACGCCCGCAAATCACTTGGAATTCAAACAGCAGGATCGACATATGCATTAATACTCACGCGAAGGTGAGTCCAGGCACAACACGAGTTAACATAATTTATTACAAACCATTGTTCATGACATGGAGTAAAGGTTCGCAGTTTGAAAACAATGGAAATAAAATAAACTAGCGCAACGGTAGACATCACAGAGGCCATCCGTGATGTCATCACTTGTCGTCACCCTTCCGACAACAACACCTACAACAACAAGCGTAGAAGCAAGGTCAGAGTATACTAATACTCGCCAAGACTTAACCGTCTAGTGATAACTAGATCACCAAACTTAGACATGGAAGGCTTTTGGCTCGTGGAGTTTCTTTTGCCGAACAAATTACTAAAAGTAGATCCTTACTTTCAATCTTTAGCATAAGTTCTAGTTGACAACATTTCTAAATGTGCCATCTAATTCAATCAAGAATTGGACAAGCACTTAATTCATACAACAATATTCCTCGAGTTCCATCATTAGTGGGATATCATGGCCGCTGATTACAAATTTCTGGGATAACTAAGGGAGAGGCCGACAATCGATTGATTTAAACCTTGCAAGGTGGACCTAAACACACGGAAGAATGCATACCCCCGTGGTACACCGACCAGCGGTTCCCGTCGATCTTCACTGGAGCGGAACCTACATTCCTTGGTACAAGGTTTACTGATCGGTCTCACACGAACGCTCCGTACTCACGCGAAATTACACGTTGTGCGGGGGACACAAGTGCTCTGTGTTTAGTAGGGAAAGGTTCCCTTACCGCGTCAATCGGGTACTAGGCTTACCGGTCCCATACCCGGCATATGTTTAGTACGTTCAAAAGCTTAGCCCACAAAAGCCACTGGACCGGAGCCCAAATCCCATGCTCTTACCACATGAGCAATCCATTTATAAAGATCTTATGATTCCAACATAAGAACCTATTCTCGCGAGTGACGAACATCACTCGACTTCTACCGGGTCCTATAGCATAGCAGCTATCGACCTAGCATACTAGTGATAGAGCATAGGTACCTAGGGATCATGCATCTAGGGTTTCAAATCAACTCCTGGAACGTAAATGCACAATCGAGGGCAAACATAATCGCATGATTTTAAAAGACGAGGTTAATGATCCGGGCTTGCCTTCGATGGCAAGGTTGGCCTTGGGCCCTTCCGGGACTTGGTCCAGTCTTGCTCTACAACGACGTGGTGCACGTTCGTCGCCTCCTCCGTTCCCCTCCTTCCCGCACACGCGTACGCCTACCGCCGTGAGATCTACACGAGGATGCAAATGTAAGATTTAATTGACGATTTTTAATTTAATTCACCACAAACCACAAGTGACAATCAAGGGGTGTATTTGTTGGACACATTCACCTAGATAAGAATACATTTAGCATACTCTTCCAAAAAATGAACAATATGCAATTCTTTATTACATATTCCGTGATGGTGATTAAAAATATATATATAAATATTTAATTTAAATTCACAAACAGTAGTGGGTAGGCAGTAATTATCTTTTTTTAAATCGATTTACAACCGCACACACAAGTTAGCAAGGGTGGTTTAGTGATTTTTCCCATTTAATGACTATTAAGCCCTTAATGACTTACATAGCTTTTATTCGTGAAATTAATCAACAAAATTTAGTGGAAGGGTGTGTTACCCACTAAACACCTATAATAAGCCATCGGACATACATGTGTGCTTTGGATAGCTAGAAATTAATTATTTTTGAAAAAGACAAAAGCTAGCTAGATGGACAAGGTAAATGCACAAAAAAATAAATACTCAACAAAATGATCCAAACTTTCTCACACATGTTACATGGTTCAAAACTAGAGTAGTGGTTCAGCACATACACCTAGAACTATTATGAAACTTGAGTTATGTATTTTCAAACAAAAACAAGCATAAATCAAGAATAAATATTTCTGGTAAATACAAAATTGTGATTAATTCACCAGAGGTGTGTTTTGATAATACAAGACAGTGTGCACAAGTTAAGCTCAAAAACATAAACATTTTTAGCTAGAAAAATCATTTATGCATCCGAAGAGATGGAAAAACATTTTTAGAAAAAGATTTACATCATCATCGAGTGCATTATTTGGCTCAGGAGCTAGTCATGACCTAACACACAACATATCCAAAAATTGGACACAGAGGATTTATAGTTTTTGAGATATTGCAGATCTAGTGTTTTCACATTTGTATTTTTCATGCAAAACCGACAGAATTAGCTCAAAGCGAATAACAAAAGTTGTAGGATATTCACCACGAATCCAACAAAATTGGTTTTACATTTTCTTGATTTTTCTGTTATTTTCTTACGCAATTTACAAGAAACAAAGGAAAACACTTTTACTTATTGGAGTTCACCTTGCCAGGGACCCCGGAAAGACTTTGGTTTTCTGCGAGAATGTGGTCCCCCGGGCGCGTGCGCCGGCGGTTCCGTGAAATTCTCGTCGGGGCTCGCCGAGTGTGGCCGGGGAGGGTGGGGAGTGACTAGGGGCTCGGGCTTGGCCGCCCGCTTAGGGGCTCTCATTTGGGAAAATCCAAGGACGTGGGGCGCACGCCAACAAGCCGGGCGAAGGGCGCCCGCCGCCGGCCGTGGCCGGGGCGCGTCGGACTCGCCGGGTCAAAGCCAGGGATGCGACAAGGCGAGGGAAAGGAGGCACACACCCGCAACGAAAAGTGGAGGACATTTATAGGCGGCCGCCGTCCTTCCCCGTCGGCCCGCACGAAGGAAAGTACCTACAGCCGCGACACGCCGTACCGCGGCGCGGCTCCCGGCCACTTGGGGCGCGAGCCCCGGTGGCGCGGGGCCTTGGGACACGCGGCCTAGGGGCGCGCGGCCTCGGGCACGCGGCCCGGCGCGTGGCCCGTACGGCGCGCGTGCACGCGCGGCGCGAGCGCCGTGCGCGACGCGCCGGGTGCAATGTGTTACCCAGCGCTGTTTGACCACATTTTTCTCTAAAATTTTGAATAGAAGCGCACAAAGTGGTCAACAGAAAGTTGTAGAGATCTAACTACCCTCTACAACTTTTGTAAAGGTCGCCTAGTGTTTTTCTCAACGGATTTGGCAGAACGTCGTGCCAACATTGAATGCCTACCGTTCGGGAAACAAGGAGGCACGTTTCGTTGACCAAGTTTTCACCAATTTCCACTCAAAATTTGAAATGCCAATCTACATGAAAGTTGTGTCCCTCAATGAGATGGACAACTTTCATAAAGGTAGATTTTGGAAGTGTTTAGGTGAATTTTGGAGAACGTGGCAAAGTTCCGGACGACATTCGCCGACGTCAATCTGCTAAGTCAGGGTTTTGACCGTGTCTTTGACCAGCTGCTGGACTCACGGTGTGTGTAGGCTTGGTCAAGGGGTTCATAGCCCAATGGCGAGGTTTTCGGGGTGATGACCCAAAGCTGACCTAGGCTCTGACCATTGGGTCGCCGGGTTTGACTCGGGGCTGACTGGCCACTAGCGCTAATGACGTTAATTAAAATCCGGGGCGTCGCGTAAGCGCAATGATTATATCCATCGAAGGCTTACTCGAGGACGAGCAAGGTTTAAGCATGGGGGAGCTGTTGACGGTGAAATTCCGTCACCTAGCCATGAGTTTACCTTCGGTGTTGACATGAGTTTTATACTTTATGCATTGGTACTAACCCCCTTGGTATAACAAGTTCATTCGTGCATGTCATTTTGGAGTTTAGTGTTTATGTGGTTTGGATGTAGAAAGCAAGACTTCCAGATAAATTCATCAAGCACCTTGTATGGAGACCTTGAAGCCCCGTACAAGTCATGGAATTAAGCAAACTCGACTCCAAGATGCCCAGGGACCAAACCCGAGAAGATGACAGATCTTCGAGGACCTACCCGTAAAGTGCCGAATCTGGCGGGACAAGGAGCTACGTCCAACTCGAGAGAACCGACGACAAGGGCCCACATGCAGAAGGGGAAGGATCTAGAAGACTCGGGAACCGACGCCACGCGAAAGAGGCAGCAACCGGCCCTCGATGCCTAGGCCGCTGGTACCTACCCAGGGCTCATTTGCCTCCCCCTTGACCTAGCCACCAATCGCAGGCTATTTATAGCTCCGGGAGCCGTTGCAGATCAATTCGTCATCTCGCCGAGGAGCTAGAGAAGAGAGGGACACCATCCCGAGGAGGAGAGGGTCGATCTAGTTGATCAGGGTCTCCCTAGCCACGTGGGAACCTTGCAAGGAAGACCACGCTGGAAGTTCTGAGCTAGAAGCAAGATCAAGGTAGATCCCTATGGTGATCTTGTTCATATATCATTGTACTAATCCGATTCTTAGCGATCAAGTGTTTCTCGGAAGTCTGCTGATCGACTTTGGGTTCTAGATCTATTATCGAGATAGATCACTTAGGGTGTTCTTGTAGCCGGCGTGCATAAAGGTGCACGCCCGATCTTCCGAAAGAACTCGACTTTTCCTCGACTCGCCCTAGACTACCCGCATGAATAGAGTACGTTGCATTTTAACGGGGCTCAAAGGCGGGCGTTTTCGAGTCGACGGGAAACCACGGCTTGAAGAGGCTTCAATGAGATTTGGATTTGCTACTTCTCTTTCGCTTGGAACTTCAACCAAAGGCTCAACCCGATCTCTGCATCGGTTTATCTACCCATTCTATCTTGTTACCCTCATTTTTATAGATTAGATTCATTCTTATGTTGATTCTTATGATTATATGCATTAGGGTTTTATCTATTGAAGATTCAAGTTACTTGGCATTACTAGATCATCTTTTGTGTCACACATTTGTTCTACGGATTCAACACCTTGGGTTCACCACTTGAGGGAAGAAGGGTCCCTTGACTACGACGGGAGACTTGTCCACTTGCAAGTCTAAACGAACTTTGATACAACTATTAACCGTCAACACATGCCCATCTTCTTCCTCAATGCCATCCATATCTTCTTCCTCGCTCGCTTACCGACCGTAACGACCCGCCTCCCCGAGGCCGACCCGCCTACACCCGGGCAAATGACCCCAAGAATATCCCTACGTACCTCAACACATGTCTTTCCCGCGCACTTGTCCTCAATGATGTGTACCCGGAAGGATTTCCTCCGGCCGTCACCCATCGCTCCATGCCAAGCACGCTTAACTTTGGAGTTTTTAGTGATGGGCTTCCGAAAAGAAGTTTCGCAACTGCTTCAGGATGAACATCCTTATCAATCATATTAAGCCTTGGGCCGGGATGTCACATAATATTGTAACACCCCAGGTGTTTATTAAAGATAAATACCTCAATTAGTTGTGTTAATCAGGGTTAATTAGCTCCTAAGCATGTTTGACATGATTGGGCACACATTTGCACAAAAGACCTCGTCAAAATCCCAAATCGTGGTCAAAGCCCTAGATCTCAAAAGGCCGATTCATTTTCAAGGCCATCTCCAAATTTCACTATAGAAGTTCAAAATCGGCCAATACGAAAGTTGTTAGTTATTTCCGGGAACACATTACAATTTTGAGTGCAAATTGGCCAAAAATCGAGTTGAACGTGTTGTGAACAGAATTTGGGGCCGAGAATTCCGCCAAATCTCGCCGACATTCCCGTACAAACCGTTGATCAAAACATATGTTGTCGCCCTTTGGGAAAGCCGTAGATCTATAGCTCCTCTACAACTTTTATTTCTGAGATTTTCAAGTTTGTTGACACTTTTTGGAGTTTTGTAATTTCAAAAACTTAATCTCGAAATTGATTTGTTGTCGACGTCGCCGTGTCACGCTCCAGAAGCGTCGTGCGCGCACCCCCGACAGCGTGGCCACGTGCCGTCCTCGCGCGTCCGGCATCAGTGCCGGGAGATGCCGCCGTGGACCCGCCTCAACACCGTGGGTACTCCGCCCTCACGCAGGGGCGTACGCCGCGCCTGTGAGATCGTGCGGCTCGGCCGCAGCCCGAGTGCCCACGCCGCCGCGAGCGACGTCGTAGCGAGCCCCTAGCGCATGCACGCGCCGCCCTGGCCGTGAGGCCTTAAGGCCGGCCGCTGGACCGTTCGCCCGGGTCGTCCGACACGCACCGCGGCTTCACCTCGCCGCACGTCACCGGTCGCCATTGCCGCGCCCCCCACAGCTCCCTCTCCCGCCACCGCCACCGATCCCCGAGCTTGCCATTCTCCACCACCACAAGCACCCACCGAGCTCCCAGCCACCGACGACCCCCACGGTGAGCATCCACGGCCGAGAAGCAAGGCCACGGTCGAGATCCACGGCTCCGCCGTTCCCCATCGCCGGCACTTCCTCCGACCCGTCCAAGCACCAAAATCGAACCCTAGGTGAGCAAGGATCACTCCCCCCCCCACCCTTTCCCTATCCAAGAACGCCTTCCCCTAGCCGTGATTTTGGATTTCCCCTCGCCGGCCGCGGCTAGGATTACGTTGCGAGGTCCGAGGTCTTTTTCGTGGGCTAGAACGCAAAACCCCGGCACCCGTTCGTAAGAAATCGCTTTCGATCTAGGGTGTCTAGGCTGAACCTTGAAAAATCGTTAAAAATCGTAGAAAACTAGAAAAATGCAAATCCAATTTTGTTGGGTTCCTGGTGAAGAAACCTATCTTTTCTAGAAAACATGTATAGGGTTTTTCCGTGCAGTCTTTAAATTAAAAATTCAAAACCTTCCGCCTTGAGTGTTTTTGGGTGTAGTTTGAAAAAATACACATGCTATGGACTTGAATTTTGAATACGTTTCTCTTTATGGAATTTCTAGATCTGTGACAAAAGTTTGCATGATTTTGATATGTATATTTTCAGTTATGATTTTGTAAGCTTTGTGCTAGATTAAGTTTGATGCTTTTTATAGCCCATTTAATGAATCTTTTCTGTAACCACATGTAAATTCTAGGGCTTTTCCTTGTTGAGTAGTATTCTCCAGAGTGGGTTTGATTTTAGGAAATTGTTTATTAGGTGATTTGATTTAATCTTGTGTAGGTGTTTAAATTCAAAATTTGAAAAATAATTTGAATCGCACTTATTCTTTGGTCGAAGTTTATATTTGGCATACATGACTTGTAGGGGAGTAAAAGTTTAGATCAAAAAGTTTATTAAATCTTTTATAGGAATGGTTTGTTACTAGGCCGAATTTTGTCTTTTTTCGTATAAATTAATGTATAAATGATCTTAAGCTAAATTTGAGAGTTTAAATTAAGCATATGTCGTTGTGTGCAAAAGATTAGGCTCATTCAAGTGTTTTTTTATTTAATTTGGATTTATGGTTGAAAGGCTTGTTTTGAGTAATTAAAGACAGAAATGGAAATTAAAGTGTTAAATTGTGAAATCATGTTTTTTCTCGTTTTTATTAATTTAAACACACCCCCACGTTTCTTTGTGAAGTTAAATAACTTAATTTGCTTATATGTACAGAGTCACCATCAAGATTAACTGACTAATGCATATGCATGTATACGTGTAGATTTACCTACCTGTGACGTACATGCTCACCAGGAGGAGGAGGGAGCAAGCCTAGCTGAGAATTGAATCAAGTTAGTGTGCAAGAAGACTCCGGACCAAAGTCCAAGAGCCCAAGGCTTGTGTTGGTGTTGAGTCCGAGGAAGGTAAGCACCTAAGCCATCTAACCCATTTTATAGATTAAAAATCATATCCTTTAGTTTCGCATTTATGCTTTACTTCGTGCATTTAAGTTTCGTGAGTTGCTTTGAAACCTAGATGCATGATCCTTAGGACTCCTATGTTTCCTTACTAGTATGTTAGGAATGCTAGTGCCATGCTCTAAGGTCACGGTGAGAAGTCGAGTAACAATGACTCATTGCTCGCAAGATATAGGATGCTTATGTTGGAATCATAAGTTGGTTAAATTGACTCCGCTCACGGTGTAGAGGTGCATGGTTCGGGTCTCGACCGAGTAGCATTAGCCGTTTAAGCTATTGAACGTACCAAGTGCTTGTCTAGAATGGGACCGTAAGCCTAGTACCTAATGAACTAAAAGTGAATTTTATCCCTACTACTCTGAGATGCGTCTCCCGATTTGCTCCCTAGAAAGGCGTGATCTCAATGCCGTGTGAGGGCGTTCCAAGAATAACCTTGTACTTAGGATCGTAGCATCTTTTCCTAAAGTGGGGAATGACAGAACCGCCCGGGTCGTGGTAGACCCCGCATTCGCTTTTATTTGATTTCTTGGGGTCTACTTTCCATGTATCTTGGGTTTACCTTGCAAGGATATAAATCGATCGATCGTTGGTCACTCGCCGTTATCCGAGTCGGCTTGACCATTGGCTACCCCATGTTTATTTATGGAACATCTTGGATTAATATTGTTACTCGTTTAATATTGTTTGCACAACATGCTTGTTTAGCATGTGTGCTCACCTAGACCGATTAACATACTAGAATATGAGCTAAAACTTGAAAATAAGGATCCATCACGTTTGGCAAAACAAATCCACAAGCCAAAAGCCTTGCATGTCTAGTCTTACTTTATTTTTGTCGAGTAAGTCTTGCCGAGTATTAGTACTCGGGCCGTTGCTTAATTTGTTGATTTCTGCAATCCTATCCGGCCCGGTGTTATTCCTTAAGGATGGGAGGTTGAATGGGAGAACGATGATGATGAGTGATATGCATGGATGGCCTTATGTGTATCACGCGTTAGGTTTATCGTTTAAACTCCGAATCACTTTTACTTTCATGCAATAAAACCCGGTTTGTAATAATGTTGAACTTGTGAACCTTTTTTATGTAATGTAATGTTGTACTCGGTCCCGCCTTCGTGTGGGCTTAGCGATATCGGGGCCGATCCCGTTGTATCCGGATGACGTGCTTTACTCCGACGGGCGCAATAGAATAGTTCTTTATTATTGCTTAATGGCCACATGGACAGGATTAGGCGATAATACTCGAACTATTTGGGCTGCCTGCCACACGTACGTACGCCGGGTAATTGGGAAGGAAGAAGTGCATTTTTGGGTATGTTGATGCCTCATAGTCTTAGAGCATGGACAATTGATTTTAATGTTTTGTCCACCATCACATCATGAGCACAGGACCTCTTGTTCATCTTCTTCCCCGCATTCCACCGAACTCTTCATCAAACCCTTTACCCCAGCCCAAGTGAACTAGACATGCCTCGACCGACCTCAATGCTCTAGAGTCTCAAGTGCCGGCAGTTGAGGATATCATCCTCCCCAACCCCGCAGAAAGAACCATCACTACCATGAGCCGCAAGTGTTTTCACCCTTTCTACTAGCCCCAACGCAGTGGTTAGTCGAATGTTATGCCCCCACTTCCTTCACTAGTATTCTTTCTCTTCCCTACCCTTGCCCGCATAATGTCTCGAACGTCCAGAAATTGGTCCCAAGGGTTCTATTTTCCTTCGCGCTGAGCTTTGCATCCTCCTCCTCCCACTTTTCCTTTTACCACAATAGCCTTTTCGTCCGTCTTGTGTGGCTTATTATGCAATGCTCTATTTTGTTTCATCTCCCTGCTCAATTACCGAAATGAAGGAGAATTGGTTTCCCGTACAAACATGTCCCGCCTTGTTGCTGCAAAAGGCATGCTTCACAAAGGGAGTCTCCTATTCACTCACATATTTTTTTTCTTAAATGGGCCTTGAACCGTCGTTGCAAGGTTCCAATCAGATATAACCGCCTTTAATCGCCTTCTTGCGAAAAGATTCTTCCAGATTACGGGTAATCTAGCTTTTCCCTCTAAAACTTTAAACTGATTGTTCTTTTCAATTGCGAGAAATCATCAACCGCCTTGTTGATTGACACCCTCTCCCGAGCAATGAGACTACGTACCAATACAAACCTATCCCTCGCAAAGATTCGGGGTAGGCCAAAAATTGGCATCAGTCAAGCGTGGCCAACTTGTCTTCTCGTCCATTTGGTTTGTGTCCTGACCAGCGGATCGAGTACTGCCACTTCGAGTCCGTGCCGAGTGACCCCGTAAGAAGGTTCAACGACGATGGGCCGTGATGATGCAATCGAGGTAGAGGAGTTTGTTGTTGTGGGAGACTCCAGTATAGATGATATGTCGTATTTGTTAGTAGAGCAACATAAGCAAGACTGAAAATCTAAACTTAATTCTTATTAGATAAATTCGTTTTTTTCTCTCGACAGTAAAATAGCCGATATTAGCCGTAAATAAAATCAGTATAGACATACATACCATATTTTACTTAATTAGCATACAGGGATAGGTGCTAATCATTTTGATAGGACACAACAATATGCTTATATATCGCGTAAAATAAATTCCTTCAACTCGGTTCCTTGTCCAACTTGCGCCGATAGATTGTGTGTTCCATATGTACATGCAACAAATAGATTGCTAATCGGTCATGACATTATATATGACAAAATAGTGAAACAACACTCACAACACATCATGACACCAACAATAACAATATATATGACATTATAAACCACGTTGATGCAATTCCCAATGACATTATGTGGCCATCGACCAAAGTATGCTAACAAAGTCCAAAGCATAAGTGTGAATCTGGTACATTTAGAGCATAGCAGAATTAAAGTATGCTAACATCTTTTATAATTTTCATGAATTTACAGTGCAAAAATTATAGCACCCGTAACATGAAAATGAATTTCAACATTTCAATGACATTATGTGGCTACTCGAATTAAAATATGCTAACAGTCCAAAGCATAATTGTTGATCCGAGCATAATAATTAAAGTATATGCTAACGGGTCCATAGCATAATCATTAATCCGGTACATTCGTAGCATAAAGGTAATTAAAGTATGCTAACAAAGTCCAAAGCATAAGTGTCAATCTCACATTAAATCATAGCATAATTAAAGTATGCTAACATCCTTGATGCTTTTCATGAATTTACAAGGCAAAAATTATAGCACCAGGAACATGAAAATGAATTTCAACAAGCTCATATAACTTCATCCGTTAGCAAATAATTTATTCAAAATAGACTTGGGGCAACAAAATCCATCAATCAAAACCACAATAATAAATCAAAGATAGAACGCATCTAGGCATGTCTCCCTAATTAATCCACATTGACATGACTATAGCAGATCGATTTTGGTGGCCGATGAGAGAGGGCATTGGGGGTTCAAGCAAAAGATCAACTCGTCGCGAATGAAGTAGTTGTTCTCGTGATGGTCGGAGGGGCCGGATCCACGGCGCGGCTCGTGGCCTCGAGGCGTTCACGCTCATCGGCCGTGGTCGGGGACGACGTCGATGGATCCGCGCTTTCAATCATCTTTAGTCAAGGACGTACGTCCGCACGCCCGTTGACTCCGTGAAAATCCGTCAACCTAGCCATGAGTTTACCTTCGGTGTTGGCATGAGTTTTATACCTTATCCATTGGTACTAACCCCCGTGGTATAACAAGTTCACGTGTGCATGTCGGTTTTGGAGTTTAATGTTTATGTGGTTTGAAGTTGCTGAATGCAAGACTTTCGGGATAAGTTCATCAAGCACCCGCGACAAGTCCTCAAGTCCCGAACAAGTCATGCAATGAAGCAAAATTAACTCCAAGAAGCCGGGACTTGATCCGAGAAGACGACAGACTCTGTGGACCGACTCGAAAAGTGCCGAATCTTGCAAGACAAGGAGTTGAGTCCACCGTGAGGAGAAACCGACGACATGGACCTACATGCGTAAGGGGGAAGCATCCAGAAGCAAGGGAACCGACCTTCGGCAAAGGAGCTCACGGCCGGGCCTAAATGGGCCTGTGCCGGCCGGCCCAAACCGTTGGCCCAGCCCATTTTGGGGCCCAAAACCGTCGCCCTTTGCCCTAGCCGCCAATCGGGCTATTTATAGTCCCCCGACCGAGAGCCACGCAGAAGATTTTGTCTTCGCCGCCGAGAAGCAGAAGAGAGGGACACCATCTAGAGAGAGGGTCGAGCTAGTTGACTAGGGTTTTCCCTAGCCGACGTGGGAACCTTGCACGAAGACCACGTCGAGTTCCCGAGCTAGAAGCAGATCAAGGAAGGATCCCGTGGTGATCTTGTGTATGTATTATTGTCATAGTTGAATTATCAAGTTGAATCTTTCTCACGATCAAGTGTTTCCTCGAAGATTTCGTTTTTCGATCGGCTTTGCTTATTCCACTCCTATTCTCGAGATAGATTACATAGGGTGTTCTTGTAGTCGCTGTGGCTAGAGGTACACGGCTGATCTTCCGAAAGAATCTCGACTTGTCTTTGACTCGCACTAAGCTCCCGCATGAATAGGGATACGTTGTGACAAGACCCGGGTCTCGAAAGGCGATGTTTTCGGATTTGGATGGGAAACCACGATTTAAAGAGGCTTTTATTAAGATTCGATTTGCTACTTCTTCTCTTGCTTGGAACTTCAACAATGGCTTACCCCGATCCCTCTAGATCGGTTTATCTACCCCAATCTTACTTTGTCTTCTCCGGGTCTTTAGTAGATTAGGATTCTATTTTGTGTCTTTTACTTAGATGCATTAGGTTCTTTATTGAAGATTGGCAAATATTTGGCTTTAATAGATTAAGTCTTGCGTCACACATTTGTTCCACGGATTCGATACCTTGGGTTCACCACTCGAGGGAAGAAGGGTCCCTTGACTACGACGGGAGACTTGTACGCTTGCGAGTCACGAACGAACTTTGATACAATTGCCAACCGTCAACAAGCCCCTTTTTCCGCGCCGTTCTGGAACAAGTGATCAAGATTTGATTTTTTATTGCTTTTTTTGTAATTTTCGTACTGATTTTGTTTTATTTTTGCATCTATTAAATTTTGATCATCCTCAAAATACATCTAATCTAGTTTGTCTAACTCTAGTCTTTATAGATTTGTTTTGTTTTCTAGTTTTTTCTCGCATACTTTGTTTATTGCTGTCTGAACAGAGATGACGGCTACCTCTCCAACAAACCCAATAATTTTGTGGATGATCCGTAAAACTTTACAGCTAAGGAGACGCGAAGCACATCAAGCTAAAAAGTCAGATTTTGTAGATCTTGGGAGTCTAAGACAAAGATCGTGTGAATCTCCGGGAGAATTCACCACCTCAAAGTCCGCGGGAGAACCGACGTCCACCAATGGGTGACCAACCACCGAAGAACTCAAGATTGGGGAGCTATGCACCCGTACATCATCGACCTACCAATCTGAACCCTCGAGGAGATCGGAAGACCGTTCGAGATCAAGACCTCAACAATCCGCATGGTGCAACATTCACCCTTCACCTAAAGAAAGAGGATCCTCGAACTCACCTCCAAGCATTCATTCAACTATGTCGTACTTTCAACATGGATGGGGTGACTCAAGATCAAATGAGGGCAAGGCTTTTTCCGTTTTCACTACTCGGGAAGGCTTTGCAATGGTTCCACTCTCAACCGGCTGTGAGACGGTGCAAAAATTGGAACACATTGATGAAGGCTTTCATGAAGGAATACTACTCAATCGCAAAACTCAAAGCTTGCGACAAGATTGCCACCTTTGTTCAATATCCTACGTAAACTATCTCGAGGCATTCCGAGCGCTTCAACGAGTACAATCTCGGCGGTTCCACATCACAAGTTCCCGAAAGAAGACCTTGTGCAAAAGTTCTATCAAGGACTCACCATGGCGTCAAGGACGATCATCGATGCATCGCCGGGAGGATCTATCATCGAGCGACACCGACGGAAGCTTTCACGCTATTCAAGAAGGTCGCGGATAATGACACGTGGGCGTCATCCGGCGCCTACACCCCGCTCAACCCATGGGGAACGTCAAAGGAGTCTTGCAAGTGGAGAAGGAAGACATACTTGAAGGCAAGATCGACTCGCTCATGAGGAGGTTGGAGAAGATGGAGATAGAAAAGAAAGGGGCTCAAGACTTGAAGGCCGCCGAAGCAAGGTCCACATGCGAAGGATGTGGAGAGTATGGCCATGTCCGCAAAGATTGTCCTGAGGGAAGCCAAAGTGCTCGACTACATGAGGAAGGGGAGAATTGCCGAACTTCCGCTACGGCAAGGTAAGCCTCACCTAATGCAAGCTCATCTATTCCTAACGCGGTTCCACTTCGATACAATTGAAGGAGTTCATGGATGAGCAAGCTAAGATCAACAAGGACACCGTCACCAAGTTCAAGACCATAGACAAGGTGTTGGAAAACATCGATAGCAAAGTGACGGAGGTCGGAAGTTCCAATCATCAAGTGCTCAACATGATGAAGATGCTCGAGACGCAAGTTGGACAACTTGAGGGGCGCCTCACTAATGATGAAGGGAAGCTTCCGGGACAACCCAAATGTCCCGAATCGGCGAAGGCCATTCAAACACGTTCGGGAAGGAGACCGAAGATCCGAACGTTCCGCGGAGCAAGGAAGCTTAAACCATCCACCGAGGTGGAAGGAGCCGCTAAAGAGAAGGTTACGGGGATCGGGCCACCGAGGAACCCGAATTCCGAGACGCTGAGGATGACACGAGGATCGGCACTCAAGCCACGCTACTTCCGAGGTAAACTTGACAACCACTTTGAGAAGTTTGTGGAAGTTGTGCGCAGACTTAGCATCAACATGCCATTACTAGATGCCCTACAAGTACCTACATATTCTCGTTACTTTAAAGATATACTTGCAAATAAATATGAGATAGCAACACTCCTAGGTAGATCATGTCAAAATGTCCGAGGAGGTAGTGCAGCGATTGCTTATGGGCTAGAGAAGCAAAAAAGACCCTGGGTGCCCTACAATTCCATGTTCGCCTGGTTCTTTCAACTTCGAGAAGGCGTTATGCGACCTTGGGAGCTAGTGTGAGTGTCATGCCGAGGGATGTGTTCGAGAAGCTACGCCTACCGATGGAGCCTACGGGAATATGTTTGGAGTTGGGAGACAACTCCATCCGCTATCCCTTGGGCATTGCTGAAGATGTACCCGTGAAGATTGGACACCACTTCATCCCCGTCGACTTCGTTGTGCTCGAGATGGGAGAGAGGGAGAAGCCGCCACTCATCCTAGGGAGGCCGTTCCTCAAGACCGTGGGAGCTACTATTGATGTTGGCAAGGGGGAGATCATGTTCGATATCAACGGAGAAAGGAGTTCCTTCAAGTTCCGTCCAAGGATTGAGGCATGCAACATGATTGGAGTGAAGGGAGAACCAAAACAAACGGAGGGGCTGAAAAAGAAGAAGGAGCCGAAAAAAATGAACGTAACGAAAATCAAAGAAGGTGTTGCATCCGTCAAGACAAAGGAAGAGAAGCCGCCCCGTGAAGACCAAAAAAATGACTAAGCCAACTAAGCCGGAAGTCAAGCCCGCGCCCAAGATGGTGCGGAAGTGGGTACCCAAGATTGCAACGCCCGCAAAGAGCGTTGATCCGGAGTAATCAAGTGAAGAAGTCTAGCTATAGACTATAAACGAAGCGCTAGGCGGGAGGCAACCCGTTTCGTCGAGTCAAGAATAATCTACCGGGAGGACAACCCGATTCCAGGTTTTTCGAGTATTTTTAATAATTTAGTTTTTGAGTTTTATTACGCAAAGACATTAGACTTAGAAGTGGTTGAACAATATTAGAGACATAATTCTTGATTGAGTGTTTGCTTTATCATAAACCCTTTGCATGAACCCTCCTATGTGCTTGTTTGATTCTTTTCTTTTCGAGAAACCCTCAACCAAATAATTTCAGAACCTTAACTCAACCTTTCACCCTCATTATGGTGCTGAGGTTGACTTATTTTTCATGCTAAAACCACACGAGTAGAGCCACGATTTATATTCAAGTGTTATAAAAATTCAGCACGTGGTAGGACTCGCGTGAACCTAGAAATCAAAGCTTTTGGTTGGTTTTAAAAAATCTTTTTCCTTGGTTTCTCTAGGATTAGAATTTTTCTAAGCCTAATCTAATTTTGTTTTATTCAAAATCTTTCTTATTTAGCCAAAATTAGAACCTAAACCTATGCCCCCATGATCAAGCCGGGAAATGTTTGCTCTCAACCGATGAAAGCAAACTATACCGGTGAGACCAAAATCGACGTAGTCGAAAAATATTTTCGACTTACATTTGTTTTTAATGGTTTAAAAACTTCTCTAAAATTATGCTTGAGCTCTTGCATGGCTCGAAAAATATTTTAAATTTTGAATTAGAGGAGTGCTTAACCTTAAACACACCTAAATGGAGGCAATCTAGTTTGAATTAATCATGCATGCACCATTGGATTCCCTTTTATCAACTTTCACCAATTCCACATGCAAAGGACAAGCATGGTGGGCAGCAAGCATCAACTTTGCAGGATTTTCATGGTGGCATGTGAAGCAAGTGGAGCTAGGGAGCATGGACATGACCCAAAGCATGGAGCATCAAGTGGGAGGACCAATAATTCAAGAAAAGGAGTGGACGAGAGCGTTTGGGCGGTGCAACTCGTGGAGCACGCGGGCGGGGAAAGTTGCAGAGGCGAAATGATCGTGCTGGGAGAAAGACGCGGCGGGGAGGAGCCGGAGGCCCCGGGCCGGCCGGCTCCGGGCCGGCCGGCCTGAGCTACTTAAGGAGCCCCCCCGGCTCCCGTTTTCTGCAGGCAAGCTTCCCTCTCCTTCCCTTGTTTGTGTGTTCAAGTTTGTGTGCTCAGAACCTCCGTAGACTTAGCCAACCATCCCAAGCTTGATAGCTCAAGAAAAATCCACATCCTTAATCCACTCAAAGTCCACATCCGAAGCAAAGAGTTTAAGTGCCTAGTTTACCGGTTGCAACCCGGAATTTTAGTTGAAGAAAGAGTGCAACAACCATGTGGAAGAAGACCACAAGTCTCTTCTCCAAGAAGAAGAGTTCGTCGTCGTCCAAGCCGTCATCAACCACGTCTTCGAGGAGGCACTCGGTTTCCGAGTCTCCCCGGAGCATGGAGACGGACACGGCACCACCAAGGAGGAACGACGCTCTCCTCCTTGGTGGTATGAGGGCTGCGAGAAGCACTTCCATGAGGTTCACCGAACCTCGTGGGCACACGGAGGAGCAGCCCGCGCCACCACAACGATCGACTCGCTCAACCGCACCACCTCCTTACACCCCGACACACTCTTCGTACGGCTTCATCATCTTGTCGGCGGAGGAGGAGGAGAGGCTCGCCAATCTTGAGAAGAGGCTTGTGCCGAATGTCGAGTTCGACGACCAAGCACTCTACACCTTGGGTTTTTGCACCGACATATACTATATGTTGGGGCGCCTCGGATGGGTGCGGTTCTCCAACGGAATATCGGTGGACACCCATTTGGGTTACGCCTTGGAAATTTTGATGACTATTGCACCCATCGTTGATGATGATGGGGTGCAAAGCTTGTCGTTCCGTTTGGAGGGAATCGAACAAGTGGTTCCCTACGAGCACGTTAGGGAGCTGCTTGGATTCCACAAGGGAGCTCCGGAGAAAGTTGACGTGCCACCCGCATGTTGGCGGGATTTTGGAACATGATCTCCGGAGAAGCCCATCAACAACGCAATTGCATCCGCAACCCCATTATCCGGATATTTCACTCTTGGATGCGCAAGAGGATATTGGGGAGGATGAAGGAAACGAAGGTGACCGACACGGAGTTGAATTGGCTATACTCGGCTTTAATTGCCGGGCAGCCAATAGACCCCTCTTACCTCATGATCAACCGTTGGTGTTGTGAAGAAACATCGGGGGCGAGGTAATATTGGTTCGGGGTGTTACCTCTCCATGTTGGCCTTTTCCTTGCGGCCGGGGATCGCAAGAAACCCCGCTCACCTTTTGCGTGGTACCTCTCTCGGTTTTGAGTATTTGCGGCAAGGCAAATACATTAGTGGAGATGAGAGAGGAGGTTATCGGTTGGCCATAGTGAACCTACCCCTTCCCGGCGAGAGGCTTAGGCTTTTCAATGAAGGGAGAGAAGATTGGTTGGAAGAGGGACTACTTGTCCCTGCAAGGAAGAACAAAAGAGGAAGAATCGTAGAGAAGGGAACATCCTCCGCACAAGCGAGTGGAGCACAACCCAATGTGCAACCATTCGGCGGGGTCCCTCCTCCGCCAAGTTATTACGGAGGGTCACAAGGACAAGCATGGGGGGGTGGTGCACGGTACCCCCACAAAATTATGTTGTGCCCAACGCTAACTTCGCGGAGTCCTACGCTCATCATCCCCAACCACAACAAAGCATGGCCATTATTGGAGGGTATGCTGCAAGAAACGCTCAAAACATCGCAGCCATCCAATCTAACGCAGCTCAACTCGGTGAAGGCAACGCAAATATTGCCTTTGAACTTGGACGCCTTCACCTTGTGGAGCCAAATCAATTCGACGGAGGAAGCGTTCAATCTTATTATGAGCAAGGGTATTATTATCAAGATTATCAACATCAACCACCGGCGGAGGACTAGAAGATTTAGGAACTTTAGTTTTCTTTTCTTTTTCTCTGTAATTTTCAGCTTTTGCTTATGTGTGTTTGCGTAGTATTTTCTGTTTTTATTTAAATTTCAGCAAGCATGTTTGTTTATTTTTAGTTTGTATTTCAACTTGATGTCACCATTAATAAAGACACCACCTTGATTATATCATTGGAAAAGTTACAAAATTCGTGCCATGATGATGTATGATTAAAATTGCAGCTTTGTTCATCTTTGTAATTGATTTATGCATGTTTAAGCTAGTGCTCTCTTAAAAATACAGATCTTAATTTATTTAAATGCTAGCTTAATTTTCAGCGGAGGTCATGATTAAAATAAAGACCCATAGTGTTTTATGTGCTCTCAAGTTATGAATAGATTAAAGATGTCTTTTATGCTCAAAAATATTGCTAACCTTGTCACAAATATCACTTGTGTGTTGCTCAACCTATCCAAAGCCTTATATATATTTGAGTGCATAAACCTTAGTGTACAAGATTTATTTTTGAGTGAGTTATTGCAGGCCATGATTTCTCTGGCCCGAGACTAAGAAGCTGGTCATTCCATTTTTGCAAATCTATCTTTTTGCTAGCCTTTTATCCGTGCATTGTGTATCCCCACATCGGTGATCTCACAAACTTCGCCGGATATCCACCCTTAAACCAAATATCATTTTTTGTGATTACCTCCTTGACCACAACCTATCGTTGAGAATGGATCATCAATTCAAGGAAAATCGCAAGACGGTGCCAACGTTGAAGATTTCAAGTATCTCTCCAAGGAAAAATATTCGGTACCTACCTTATTTTTCGCCTCTTTGCTCGAGGACGAGCAACGTCTAAGCATGGGGGAGGAGGTAGGTACGGTGCAGTTTTAGAGTTCAAAGGGGAATATTTTTAAAAAAAATGATGAAAGAAAAAAAAATCCAAGTGATACTAATGACTTTCAAGGTATAAAAAAATCAAAACTTCGTTGTGAAAGTCATGGACCGAATATATGACAAAAAAATGAATGAATGAATGAAAGAAAAGAATGAGAAATATGAGAAAGAGAAAAAAAAATATGCGTAAAGTAAACTCCCCGGCTCTCTAAAAGTGCATTCAAGGCTTCAAGTTAAAAAGATCCATTCTCATTTTTCCAACCATGTGCAATCCGATAACGAGGACTTCCTTTGTGCCTTGGGATCACTCTTTGCCATTTGCACATGTCCACTTATCTAAAAGTGTGTGTATTTTTCTCTTTCCCCTCCTTGATTTAACATTATTTTCCAATGACCTTTTTGACGAGTCTCGGTAAGACCATGAGAAGCTTGTCTTGTTTTGACAACACCTCATTTATAAAATCTTGTTAGGACTAAACTTTCCCAAAGCTCCATATAAAGCCTACCACATATATATGAGAGGCAAAGGAGTAGAATATATAGGCTTGAGAGACAAGTGAGATGAGAGTTCATGAGCAATATACAAGATGATTTAAATTTGTGAATTTGGTTTAGTTTTCTTATTCTCGTTCTTTATTTCAAAAATTCTGAGATCTATTTAAAACTTTGTGAGCATGTTAATACTTGTGGGATAAGCTTAATAAGAATCTACCCTCCGTAGAGATGAAGGCTAGCACATTATGGAACTTTAATGAATTAAAATTTTGAGAGCATTATGTTTTCTCATGTGTAATCAAGTGCAAAGTTTAAACATTGTTTAGCAATGTTGATATCCATCGAAGGCTTACTCGAGGACGAGCAAGGTTTAAGCATGGGGGAGATGTTGACGGTGAAAATCCGTCAACCTAGCCATGAGTTTACCTTCGGTGTTGGCATGAGTTTTATACCTTATCCATTGGTACTAACCCCCGTGGTATAACAAGTTCACGTGTGCATGTCGGTTTTGGAGTTTAATGTTTATGCGGGGTTTTAGTGTTGAATGCAAGACTTTCGGAATAAGTTCATCAAGCACCTCATGACAAGATCTTGAAGCCCCGAACAAGTCATGCAATGAAGCAAACTTAACTCCAAGAAGCCGGGGACTTGATCCGAGAAGACGACGGACTCCGGGGACCCGACCGGAAAAGTGCCGAATCTTGCAAGACAAGGAGTTGAGTCCAATTCGGAGAGAAACCGACGACATGGACCTACATGCAGAAGGGGGAAACATCCAGGAAGCAAGGGAACCGACGTGGGGCAAAGGAGCCCACGGGGCCGGGCCTAAATGGGCCCGGGCCGGCCGGCCCGGTCCCGGTCGGCCCGTGCCCATTTTGGGCCCAATTTCGTCCTCCTTTGCCCTAGCCGCCAATCGGGCTATTTATAGTCCCCTGACCGAGAGCCACGCAGAGAAGATTTTGTCTTCGGCCGCCGAGAAGCAGAGAAGAGAGGGACACCATCTCGGAGAGGAGAGGGTCGAGCTAGTTGACTAGGGTTCCCCTAGCCGACGTGGGAACCTTGCACGGAAGACCACGTTGGAGTTCCCGAGCTAGAAGCAAGATCAAGGAAGGATCCCGGTGGTGATCTTGTGTATGTATCATTGTTATAGTTGAATTATCAAGTTGAATCTTTTCTCAGCGATCAAGTGTTTCCTCGAAGATTTCGTTTTTCGATCGGCTTTGCTTATTCCAATTCTATTCTCGAGATAGATTACATAGGGTGTTCTTGTAGCCGCGGTGGCTAGAGGTACACGCCCGGATCTTCCGAAAGAATCTCGACTAGTCTTTTGACTCGCCCTAAGCTCCCCGCATGAATAGGGATACGTTGTGACGAACGGGGGTCTCGAAAGGCGGATGTTTTCGGATTTGGACGGGAAACCACGATTTAAAGAGGCTTCTATTAAGATTCGATTTGCTACTTCTTCTCTTGCTTGGAACTTCAACAAAAGGCTTACCCCGATCCCTCTAGATCGGTTTATCTACCCAATCTTACTTTGTTTTCTCCGGTTTTTAGTAGATTAGATCTGTTTTGTGTCTTTTACTTAGATGCATTAGGTTCTTTATTGAATATTGCAGTTATTTGGCTTTAATAGATTAAGTCTTGCGTCACACATTTGTTCCACGGATTCGATACCTTGGGTTCACCACTCGAGGGAAGAAGGGTCCCTTGACTACGACGGGAGACTTGTACGCTTGCGAGTCACGAACGAACTTTGATACAATTATTAACCGTCAACACTCCGTCTTCAAGCTTCCACAGGCACATGACTGGGGGGTCGCATGCCTCATAATTCATCATAGTCGTTGTAGTACTCCTCACTGATGTTCTCCTCTGAACAGCGGTAAGCAAGGGTGAGCACACTTATGGTTGGAGCTTAGCAAGTGGGGGGAAATGCAAGGCTATCAAGGATAGGCTAAGGTTTATAGCGGTTAACATTTTAACATTGGTCAAATTTTATTTATCAAACACCTAATTACTAGATGTAAGTTCATACCAACCCACTTAAACATTTAGAAAACATCTCATCTCCAAAACCCACAAGAAACCACGATTTAAGTCCATCTTTAAGTTTGATTATCATGTGACGGTCCAAGCCGCTCTTGACCGTGAGCACGGTTGATCGATCAGTTTTCACTCTACAGAGGTTGTACACTTTACCCACAGTTCGTGTTCCCCGTGTTGCTCGGGTTAGCTAGACCCTTACACTTCCGAGGTGAGTGGCTAGGGGTCCACTACGAAGCCTTTACAAAGGAATGCAGAAGACCAACAACCTGTGATAGTTACAGCAGTGGAGCGGACCATAACCCTCCCTAGTGGTCAGCACCTTAGCAAATGCTGCTACCCCAAAAGAACTGGGCTATACCCCATCAACTCCGGCCCCCTGTGCCCCTTTCGGGAAAGGCTATCAGATAATTCCACACGCCTAATTAATTGGCTAAGCTAGAACCATATAGACTGTGGTTGCACTGTTTTCTTAGGTGGTTCTCCATGTTCTGATTAAATTAAGGTGTTCTTGTATTAACCAAAAGCATCATCATTAAACATGCATAACTTTCATTGTACAAAAGATTCACTTGCAACCAACCCAAGGTAAAGCAACTAAGCATTATCTACCCAAAATAAACCAGGTTGTTCAAGGGTATAGGGATAAAATCTAGTCAAGTCCTTAAAAAGGATTCCCATCAAATTTATGCAATACCATAAAAGGTAAACTTAGTTGTCATGCAATTATATTGGATACAATAGAATGTGCAGGGGGAGAAGTCCACTTGCCTTCCTCGCCTAAAAACTCAAATTGTTCTTCCTCAAAAAACTGCTCTTGATCAACACAACCGGGCTCTTCAGTTGACACAGGCACGATATCTACGAACACACAAGAAAGCATACAATAAATAAAACAGTACACCAAACAGATCCAAAAACTACTAACATGCTACTAGAATAAACGAGCTTGTTGAGACGATGGCAAGGACACCAAAAGCGCTAAAAACGGAGCTAGGACGAAAAAGATATGACCAAAGCATGGTCCAGGGGCTTAATTGCTAGGAAAACTAGCTACTAGGGACTAAACTGAAATAAACCAGGACTAAAACCTAAAAGAACTTAAGAACAGAGGGTCTGAGGTGTAAAAGGACGGCTAAGGGCTGCGGGCGGAAAAAATAGAGAAGTTCAGGGGCCTAAACGACTAAAATAAGACCTCTATGTGATGATCTTTAAGGGTGGAAGGACCGACTTGTGAAACAAGGGAAAAAGAGGGGCTCTTTAGAAAAACCGCCACGGTCAGCTCGGGTTAGATTCTGTTGACCGGTACGCTGACTTAGCTGGGCGCGATTTGAACCGTCCATTCACGATCGGGCAACGGCAGCTTGCCGGAGTCGGCAGCTCGCGGCGGCGGGGTCACCGACGATGGTTGGAAACGAGCATCTGGCCATGGTTTTCAACGCGGAGAGGCTCTACGCACTGTGATCCAGGCGAACTCAACCAGAGGCTCTAGGGGGTGGCTCGGGTGGCCAAGGCGGCACACACCGAAAGGGGGCGGCGCAGCCTATGCTGGCAAGGTGGAGCATGGGTTCTACGGCCCAAGGCACAGGGGGGAAATGAGGAGAGGCGCGAGGCTCACCACACGACGAAGATCGGGCGAAGATACGGCGTTGGAGGAGCAACGATGGATGAAGGTCGAAGATGACGGTGGCGGAGCTTTTGGGCGCAGCTCGATCCGCTGACAGGAAGGGCGTCCTGGGACAAGGAAGGTGTTGACGGTTGATTATCGTATCAAAGTTCATATGGATTTGCAAGCGGACAAATCCCCCATTGTAGTCAAGGGACCCTTCTTCCCTCGAGTGGTAAACCAAGGTATCGAATCCGTAGAACAATGTGCAATGCAAGGAATCAATCTAGTAAAGCAAGGAAAGCTATCTTTTGAAGAACCAAAATGCATCTAATCTAAGAGATCATCAATAAAACACATCTAATCTAATCTACTAAGATGTAGCAAGAGAAAGCAAAGAGATAACCGATCTAGAGAGTCTAGATCATGCTTATGTTGTAGCTCCAAACAAGATAGATGAAGATAGAAAAGCGAATCTCATTAAAAGCATCTTTAAACCGTGGCCTCCGGTCCGATTCCGAAGACGCCCGCCTTTTGGAGCCATCGTTCTATCACAACACACCTTTATTCGTGTGAGTTAGCCTAGGGCGAGTTTGATAAGAACAAGTTGAAATCACTTGGTCAGTCCAGTATGCACCTCTAGCCACCGCGGCTACAAGAGCACCCTATGTAATCTATCTTAAGTATAAATTAGGGAAGAAGCAAAACCAAGGGAGAACAAAATTATCGAGAAGGCACTTGATCGCTAGAAATCGGATTCACTATAAAACTTCACCATGAATGATTACATGAACAAGATCACCACCGGGATCCTACCTCGATCTTGATCCTTGCTCCGAAGCTCCGACGTGGTCTTCCATGCAAGGTTCCCACGTCGGCTAGGGAGACCCTAGACAACTAGCACGACCCTCCTCTCCGAGATGGTATCCCTCAAGCTTCTCTGCTCCTCGGCGGCGGATGACGAATTGATTGATGTGTGGTCTCGGTCAGGGGGCTATAAATAGCCTGAGAGGCGGCTAGGTCAAAGGGGGGCCGACTGGGCTTCGAAGTGGGCTGGGCCGGCCGGCCTGGGCCCATTTTGGCCCAGTTAGCCGCCTCCTTCGCCCGGCGTTGGTTCCCGAGTCTTCTAGATCCTTCCCCTTCTGCATGTGGGCCCTTGTCGTCAGTTTCTCTCCGAATTGGATGAAGCTCCTTGTCCCGCAAGATTCGGCACTTTTCTGACTAGGTCCTCGGAGTTTGCCATATTCTCGGGTTTGGTCCCTGGGCTTCTTGGCGTCATGTTTACTTTATTGCATGACTTGTACCGGGCTTCAAGGTCTTGTTACAAGGTGCTTGATGAACTTATCCCAGAAGTCTTGCTTTCAACACTAAAATCCTACATAAACACTAAACTCCAAAACCGACATGCACGAATGAACTTGTTATACCAAGCGGGTTAGTACCAATGGATAGGATATAAAACTCATGCCAACACCGAAGGTAAACTCATGGCTAGGTTGACAGAATTTCACCGTCAACAAAAGGCATGGGTGAGCGATGAGCGCAAAGGAGAAGAAAGGAGGGAGGCGGGAAGAAGCACTTCACCGACGACGAGCTTCGAGCGGCCGGTATGTCCAGCGGCGGTACTCCAGGCGACGGTGCGAGCGCGGTGGAGAGGTACGGATAATGAGAGGTCAAAAAGGGGGTGCGCAAGGCTCGAGCTCGGTTTTTATAGAGCAAAGGAGGGAGGGAAAGCGTCGGCCTGCAGCAAGGGCACCAATGGCCACGACCATTATCGCAATCAAGGAAAATGCCTTGATTAGGAGAAACTGAAGGGAAAACTAAAGGGGATTTGATGGGGACAGTGGCGGTTGCTGCTCCACTTTGGATTGAAGGAGGGAATTGAAAAGGGGAGCACGAGGGGGCGTGGGGAAATGGCCGAACGCGCTGCGGCTGCGAAGCTGAGGAGTTTGGAGGTTGGGGACGGGGCTGACCAGCGGGTCTGGTCTGTCAGCTGCTAAGAGAGGGGGGGGAGAGGGGAGTCGTGCCGATGGGTTAACTGGGCCGAGCAACAAAAAAAGAAAGAAAGGCCGGTGGCCTGAAGGCTTGGGCTGGGCTAGAAGAGAAGGAGGAAAAGGAGAGAGGTTTAGGAGGGTTGGTTTAAACTTTTATGATTTTCAAAACCACACTCAATCAAACAAAAACCATGCATTCCAAATTATTATGCACAAGCACTTGTTGCTTCTAAATTTATTCAATTTTTTTAAATATTTAAAGGCTAAATTTATTTGTAATTTATTTAATCCTTATAAAATGAAATCTAAAGCACCATGTTGCTTACATTGTTTTATTAGTGATGGAATTTTGGGTGTTACAAATCATACCCCCCTTAAAGAGAATCTCATCCTTGAGATTCAGAAAGATTGGGAAATGTAACACCCTGAAATTTTCAAATTTCATGATGTTAGTAGGAAAAATAATTAAACAACATTTTTCTCATAATTTAAAAATTTGTCCAACATTTATTTTTTTACAGGAAATTTAGTATAGGAAAATCAATTGATTGTTTTCTAAACTAAATAGAATGAATATGTGTATGTTGCACTCATATTCGTTGCTTTGTTTTTGGTTGATGTGTGTGGTTTGAAAAAAAGTTCAAAAGATCAAAAGTTCGAGTATGAAATCCACCCTCCAACTCCCCTTTCTATCTCCCCATCTCAGCCTGCAGCCCACCTTCCCCTCTTTCGTTTTCTTTCAGCCTGCAACTGCAATAGGACACCAGCCCGTTTCCTCTCGCTTGGTCTCTTTCTTCCCACAACCCAGTTTGGCCTGACGGTAGGGTTGGATATATATCGAGCTTGGCTCAGCTCGTTAAGGCTCGGCTCGTTATGGCTCAGCTCATTTTAGCTCGTTATCTTAGCGAGCTAGGAACCTGGCTCGACTCGGCTCATTAAGAAGCTCGAGCTGGCTCGTTAAGCTCGCGAGCCAGCTCGTTAAGGGTTATAAATTAAAAAATCATAGTTAACAGGTAAGTATGAAATTAACAAATGCAATAGTTTACCAGCCAACCAACAATGAAACCAAGTAGTCAAAAAACAATTTGGTACTCTAAGTTATTAGGTTGTGATCTGAAATTGGATCTATTAGGTTGTTTGTTGACTGTTGCAACCCCGGCTTGTTAGGGCTCGCGAGCTAGCTCGAGCTCGGCTCGTTATCGTAGAGAGCTAAAACCTAAGCTCGGCTCTTTACAAATTTATTAACAAGCCGAGCCGAGCCGAGCCGAGCCACTAACGAGAGAGTTCGAGCGAGCTAACGAGCTTCGAGCTATTCGTCCAGCCCTACCTGACGGCCCAACTTCTCCTCCCCACTCTCCCAGTCGCTGACAGATGAGGCCCGCGCATCGGCTCTCCTCCTACCTCCCGTCGCGCCCTTCTCCTCCCATGGCCAGCTGCAGCACCACCTCCCCGACCTCCCCTGCACTTCCCCTCCCCCACTAAGCGCGGTCTTTGTTGACGGTGAAATTCCGTGAACCTAGCCATGAGTTTACCTTCGGTGTTGGCATGACTTTTGTATCTTATCCATTGGTACTAACCCCCTTGGTATAACAAGTTCGTTCATGCATGTCGGTTTTGGAGTTTAGTGTTTATGTAGGATTTTAGTGTTGAAAGGAAGACTTCCGGGATAAGTTCATCAAGCACCTCATGACAAGACCTTAAAGCCTGGTACAAGTCAAGCAATGAAGTGAACATGACTCCAAGAAGCCCAGGGACCAAACCTGAGAAGATGAAAAACTCCGAGGACCTAGTCAGAAAAGTGTCGAATCTTGCGGGACAAGGAGCTTCATCCAATTCGGAGAGAAACTGACGACAAGGGCCCACGTGCAGAAGGGGAAGGATCTAGAAGACCCGAGAATCGACACCGGGCGAAGGAGGCCATCAGCTGGGCCGAAATGGGCCCAGGCCGGCGAAGGAGGCCATCAGCTGGGCCGAAATGGGCCCAGGCCGGCCGACCCAGGCCGACCAGCCCAGCCCAGTCGACCCCCCTTTGACCTAGCCGCCATTTAGGCTATTTATAGCCCCGGGGCCAAGAGCCATGCATCAATTCATTCGTCATCGGCTGCCGAGGAGCAGAGAAGAGAGGGACACCATCTCGGAGAGGAGAGGGTCGAGCTAGTTGACTAGGGCCTCCCTAGCCGACGTGGGAACCATGCAAGGAAGACCACGTCGGAGTTCCCGGAGCTAGAAGCAAGATCGAGGTAGGATCCCGGTGGTGATCTTGATTCATGTATCATGTAATGTTGAATTATCAAGTTGCAATCCGATTTCTCACGATCAAGTGTTTCTCCAACGTCTTTGATTTCGATCGGCTTTTCGTATCTTAAGATCTATTCTCGAGATAGATCACCGAGGATGTTCGTGTATCCATGGTGGCTAGAGGTGCATGCCTGACCTTTCGAAAGATTTCAACTTGTCCTTGGGCTCGCCCTAGACTAACCCGCACGAATAGGGGTGCGTTGTGACAGAACGGTGGCTCCAAAAGGCGGGCGTTTTTGGAGTCGGACGGGAAACTGTGGTTTAAAGAGGCTTTTTATGAGATGGAACTTGTTACTTCTTCTTTGCTCGGAACTTCAACAAAGGCTTGATCCAATCTCTCTAGATTGGTTCATCTATCCCCCTATATCTCTTGCTACCTCCGGCTTTCATATATTAGATTCGGTTTCGAGATGTTATTTGTTATTAGATGCACAGGTTTCACCTCTTGAAGATCTAATTTCTCAGCTTTATTAGATCAACTCTTGCATCACACATTTGTTCCACGGATTCGATGCCTTGGGTTCACCACTCGAGGGAAGAAGGGTCCCTTGACTACGACGGGAGACTTGTCCGCTTGCAAGTCTACTTGAAGTTTAATATGATTATACACCATCAACAAGCCCCTTTTTCTGGCGCCGTTGCCGGGGAACAAGTGATCAAGATTTGATCTTTTATTGCTTTTTGTGTAATTTTCAGTTTTCTTTTGGTTTTTCTTTTTGCATCTACTATCTTTTGATCATCCTCAAAATCAATCTAATCTAGTTTGTCTAACCCTAGTTTTCTTAGATTTGTTTTTACTTTTTTGTTTCTTGTATATTTTGTTTATCGCTAACCCTAACAGGAGATGGACGGCTACCTCTCCAACAAACCCAATGATTTTGTGGATGATCCAGAAAAACTTTACAGGCTAAGGAGACACGAAGCACAACAAACTAAGAAGTTGGATTTTGTAGATTCAAAGTCGGAAGACGAAGGATCGTTGGAATCTCCGAAGAATTCACTACCTCAAAGTCCTTGGGAGAATCGACTTCCACCGATGGGAGATCAACCGCAAGAACGCAAGATCGGAGAGCTATGCACCCTGGACATCATCGACATACCAATCTTGAACCTCGCGGAGATCGAAAGGCCGCTTGAGATCAAGACCTCAACAATCCGCATGGTGCAACATTCACCCTTCACTGGTAAAGAAGATCCGAACCTTCACCTCCAAGCGTTCATTCAACTATGTCAAACGTTCAACATGGACGGGGTGACTCAAGATCAAATGAGGGCGAGGCTCTTCCCGTTCTCGCTACTCGGGAAGGCTTTGCAATGGTTCTACTCTCAACCGGCGGAGACGGTGCAAGATTGGAATGCATTGATGAGGGCCTTCGTGAAGGAATACTACTCGCGGGTAAAACTCAAAGCTTGCGTAATAAGATTGCCACTTTTTCTCAATATCCTATAGAAACTACCTCGAGAGGCATTCGAGCGGTTCAATAAGTGAGGACCATGTGTGATTCGAGGACCGGTGGATGGTCGCTCCTTTGTGTGATGAGTGATTGACAACGTTGTGTGGACCGATTCTTGGCTAAGTATTGCGGGTGCGGGTTGCGGCTTGACTCGTGTTGGTGCGGGTGAAGAACAAGAGCGAAAGGTCGTTGCGGTGAGGCCTCCGGGTGTGGAGAAGACAAGTAGGCTTCGTTCGAGGGACCGGTGGCCGGTGGGGTCAAGTGCGGGCCGCATGGTGGCATGAACGGCAAGATGAAGTCGTGGACGGTTTCTTGGTAGAGCCTCAAAACCAAGGTCGAGCCGGGACTACGTGAGAGCCGAGTCATGAGTGGAGATTGGCGGAGGCTACACCGAGTTCGCGGGGTTTGCAGTGGTTCACCAGAAAACCACTGGGTTACTCGGTTGAGCCACAAAACCGAGGCCGAAGACTCGACGAGGAGGTGCGGCCACCCGGGCGGGTTCAACCGCCCGGGAGGGGCGGTCGGGGCCGCCCGGGGCCGGTCGGGTACGCGGGCCGGTCCTAACCGCCCGGGGGGGCGGTCCGACCGCCCGCCGCCGGCGCCGAGAAGCTTCGAAGCGGAGGACACGCGTCGGGATCGCAAGGCGTGCGTCGAGGCTACGCGGTGCGGTCGCCGGGCATCCGTCCGATGGTGAAGACATCAAGAATTCCAAATCCGCCCTTGAGGGGCATGTATCCCTAGTTATTAGTGAAGGGCGCTTTAGTCTTTTGGGTGCCTCCATATATACTCATTAGAGGGGTGGATGGCGACTAACTCTTGGAACCCTAGCTCATTTCGTTTTCCCATTTTCGTTCTCTATTTTCCCTAGGTTTTTAGAAGGCTAGTTTGAGAGCTTCATGTGAGATCTAGAGAGAGGGATGGATGTTTGGGTGGCAAACTAGACCTTGTACGAACCATTCATGGCATGTATAGAAGGTTCGGCGTGGTTCTTCATGGTGGTTTTCCCGTTTCTTTGGTGTTGATTTTCGGAGCTCTTTTTGGCGGTGTTTTGAGAACGATTTCTTGGAGTTTTTGGTGGGTGTCACGTATGAGGTTCTTGTGCCTCTTTGGTGGTGACTTTGCCCCCAAATCTCCTTTGAATCGGACTCGATTTGGTGGTTTTTCGAGTTGGGCGAGTTCTTGACCTAGAGAAGCGATTTCTTCGATTCCTCTTGATTGTGAGCGCTTTGGGTCGATTCCTTTGAGGTAGAGGTTGCCCAGGAGGTAACCCAGCTATCCCCGAAGTTTGGCTGCAATCCGTGGAGTGATTCGGGAGATTGGGCGCGAGGAAGTTGAGGTTTGACCCGCGGGTTCGTGTTCGGAAGGGGCGGTCTAACCGCCTACGAGGGCGGTCTAACCGCCCGGGTGTTTCCGTGTCAAAGTTTTGTTTCGCCGGATTTTCCTCTCGTGAGTTTGTTCGCCTTGATCGGAGGAGTGTCCGGGTGAAATTTGGAGCCGTTCTCGCGCGGTTGCTAGGTGTTCTTGGTTGGAGTTCGTTGTCCGGGTACGGGAGGTTAGACCGCCCCGGTAGCCGGTCTAACCGCCCCTAGGCCCTTGGGTGAAGTTTTGGTTTTCTCCAAGATTTTCCGGTAGCTAGCATGGCCTTGACCGAGAGATCTCTCGTTGGTGAAACCGTGGTGTGTTTTGGTGCTCGGAAGAGGCGTTTCGGAGGATTTCTTGGTTGCCGGGTGGAGGCGGTCTAACCGCCCCCTATACCCGGTCTAACCGCCCCCTCCGGTTAGCCGGCTTTCGTGTTGTTTCCGCCTCGGTCTTGCGTGTGTGTTGTGGTTGCTTTGGTAGAGTTTGTTCCTAGGACCGGTAGCACTCCGGTAGCTACGTGGTTTTGGCAAACGGAAGGTAGAAGTGCGGAGCGTGTGATTTCGGGGGTTCGACCGAGCTAGTTCGTCTTGTCGGAGTTTCAATCTCCCTCGAGAAGAATTTTTATCGGCTCCCATTCACTCCCCCCCCTCTCGGTCGCCTTATCGGTCCTTCAAGTGGTATCGAGCCGGTTCGGGTCTTTGTTGACTCTAACCGGTCTAAGATCCAAGGATGGCGTACCAGGAACGGGGTTCGGGTCCTCCACACTTCGATGGAAAGAACTACCGGATGTGGAGCAAGCGGATGGGTGCGTTCCTCCGCGGAAAGGGTCGGACTACGTGGGATGTCACGGTGGACACGGGATATGTCCAGCCGATGGATTTCCTTGCTCCGGGGTCAAGGGACGGATTCGACGCCAACAATAAGGCGGTCGACTACTTGTTTCGTGCTTTGTGTCGGCCGAGTTCGATCGGGTGCACACCGAGCACTTGGCTTGTAGGATTTGGGCGGTGTTGAAGGAGGCTCATGTTGGGAACGCCCGGGTTCGGGCACGGTTGTATGCGACCTACGGAGAGAGTACGAGAACTTCACTCATCTCCCCGGTGAGTCCATCGATGCCTTGTTCCGGAGGTTCACGGTGGTTGTGAACAACATGAGGGCCAATGTGGACGTGCTCCCGTACGATGATCATGATAGAGCGGTCAAGCTCTTACACTCTTTGGATCGTACGATATGGGGCGGAAAGTTCGAGGCCATAGTCGAGTCGGAGAGGTACGATACTCGATGGTAAACGAGCCGTTCTCGAAGCTCAAGTCGGCCGAGGTGGATAGGGGTATGATCGCCAATCTCGAGGGACCGACCGATTCCCATAGTCTTGCCCTCGTTGGTGGTTCCAAAGGAAAGACTAACTCTAACCCATCCACCGGGATGTTCTCGTTTTCCTCTTTGATGTCTATGCCGGATGAGGAGTTTGATGACCTTGGAGAGGACGAGCCGGCGCCGTTGACAAGGCGGTTCGAGAGGCCGCACGAGAACCGCGTGAACGTGAGGAGGAACACGAGGACCTCGCTTCCGGTGCGGCAAGCGGGACACTTCGTCGCCGACCGCCCGAGAAGACCGAGAGCAAGGACGGCTACAAGCACAAGCCGAGGAAGAACGACGACAAGTACCGTTCGAGGCGCGACCACAAGAGCAAGCACAAGAACAAGTACAAGGACGAGCGACGATCGAGGAAGAAGGAGGGCCGAGGCAAGGCCCGAGCGATGGTTGGAGCGAGCGACGTCGACTCCGGTTCCGCGTACTCCACCTCGAGCTCGAGCGGCGCCGACGACGAGGGAGATCGCCGCAAGAACAAGAGGTCGTCCAAGAACCCGAGCGGGCCGGTGGCCGCTCGCGAGAGACGGCTTCGTACCATGGCGCCGAGCTCCGGCGGCAAGAAGAGCACACGGAGCGACTCGGACTCGAGTCCGACGACGAGGTGCGTGATGAACTTCCCTTCTTGCGCCGGGAGAATGAGAGGCTTGGCTCTTTGCTTGATAACCGTGATGACATGCTTAGAGAGGCCAAGAAAATGAGGAAAGAGCTTAGGGCTTCACTCGAGGATGCTAGGACTAGAGTGGCCGAGCTAGAGACACGGGTGCTTGATAGCAAGCTTGAGATTGATTCGCTTAAGGCTAGCCCCGTTGTTGCCGATGAAAATGATTGTCTTGATTGCTCCATATTCCTTGCTGATCTTGCTTTGTTTAAGGAGAAGCATGCCTCCAAGTGTGAGGAACTAGATGTGCTTAGGGTTGAAGTGGGCGAGCTTAAGTCTAGACTCGCTTTGCTAGGTGCTTGCACTTCTTGCCCCGTTTTGCATGCTAAGATTGATGAGTTGCATGCTTACACTAGTTCGCTCGAGGCTAAATTGAAGGAACCCATGCCTACATCTTGCTCTACTTGTGAAATGCATGCATTGAAAAATTTGGAGCTTGCACATTATGTTGATCGCTTGCGGGATGAGAATGATGACTTGAGGAAGTTGATGGGTTGGTTGTCCGGTCATGAGCCTCGGTTGAGGATGATGATCGAGGCCTTTAAGAGGCAAGATGGTGAGGGGCTTGGGGCAAACAAGGTTGGTGAAGGAAGTGGAGAGAATATCCGGAGCCACCAAAAACCCACCACAAAAATGTTTTTCCACCAAAACCCAACCATCTTAGGAACCGACTAGACACAACCCCAGCTCCACCTATATTTCCTACACCCACAAATGATTTCCAAAAGCCCATCAAGTTTGTGAGCACTTCGGGGAAAGTGTTCTTTGGGAAAGTGAGAGAGAAGGCAAGTGAGGAGAAATCGGTGGAGGAGTTGAGTGGAGAGAAACCAAGCGAGCAGCCCCAATCCAAGCCAAAACCTAAGCTTGTGAGGTTCAGCTGTGGCCATTGTGGGAAGGAGGGTCACAAGGATGAGTTTTGCTTCAAGAGGAAGCGGGAAGAGAGGATGGCAAAGGAGTGGGCGAACAAGGATAGGTACAACCCTTCCCATGGTGTACCTAAGCCTCGTATGTCTCTGCCCAGGGGTAAGGGCGAGGTGAGAAGTGTTCCGGCATGGGGAGATGCAAGTTCCCGCAGCCGAGGAGCTGTTCTGGAGGGGGCGGTCAGACCGGCCTGGCTAGGCGGTCGGGCCGACCGCCCGGCCCGAGGGGGGCGGTTAGACCGGCCCGGCCGGGCGGTTTAACGGCCCCCCCCCGCACTCGGGCGGAGTGGTTTTCGAGGTGGTGAGTCGAGAGGTTTCGGTGTCCGGAGGTGGAGTTGCTTGGTGGTTGGTCTGGAAAGACAGCAGGTGGTCAGTTTGCTAGGCATTCTCCTCCTCGAGGTCACTACGGGGATAGGAGGAGTCGTAGCTTTGAGAAGGAGAGGAGGGACGTTCCACGGGTTGTCTTCCGTGGTTTTGGTCCTCCTCCAGGCAGTGAGGGGTGGTTCCCTCGGAGTGGTTACCGAGGTGGTGTTAGTGGAGGTAGTTTTGGTAGGAGAGATACTTTGGTTGGTGCTAACCCCACTTTCGAGCAAATGGCTCGGCACCTTGGTTTTCCTCTTTTGGTACTAACCCCGATCTTTGAGTCGTTTGTTCGCTCACGTGCTTGTTTTTGAATTTCGGGTGGGAGACTTGAAGAACATTTGGTTGATTGACTCCGGTTGTTCGAGGCATATGACCGGAGACAGGGGGTGGTTCTCAAGTCTCGTCCGGTGGTGACGAAGAGGTACATCACCTTTGGGGACAATGGGCGTGGGCGTGTGCTTTCGGAAGGTGAGATAAAAGTGAGTGACAAGATCACTGCGAGGCGTGTTGCTCTTGTTCAATCGGCGGGGTGCAATTTGCTTTACGTATCTCGGTTGTTGGATGAGGGTTTTGAGGTGTTGTTTCGGCCAGGTGGTTCTCGGATTGTGGACTCTCGAGGGGACCTTGTTTGTATGGTCGTTCCCGAGGGTCAGGTGTTTCGTGCTGATTTTTCTCAGTCTTCGGGTGTTGAGCGTTGTTTCTTGGCTGGTTCTTCGAGTGAGTTGTGGAGGTGGCATAGGAAGTTGGGTCACTTGAGCTTTGACCTTTTGTCTCGCTTGAGTAAACTCAATTTGGTCCGAGGATTGCCACGTTTGAAGCTTGAGAAAGAGTTGGTTTGTGCTCCGTGTAGGCATGCCAAGATGGTGGCCTCTTCTCACCCGCCTCTCACCGATGTGATGAGCGAGCGTCCATGCGAGCTGCTCCATATGGACCTTGTTGGCCCGGCTCGTGTGCGATCTCGCGGGTGGGAAGTGGTATGTCCTTGTTGTGGTGGACGACTATTCTCGGTATGCGTGGGTGTTCTTTCTCGAGGATAAGGGGGAGACGTTTGGTTTTGTTCGAGATCTAGTCTTGAGGTTGAGGAACGAGAGGCACGGAGATGCCATACGAGCTATCCGCGGTGATAATGGCTCGGAATTCGGGAACTCTCGTTTTGAAACCTTTTGTCATGACTTGGGTCTTGAGCACCGGTTTTCGAGTCCGTATACGCCTCCCCGAATGGCGTTGTGGAAAGGAAGAACGAGGACCTTGTGCGAGATGGCTCGGACGATGCTTGATGAGCATAGGACTCCGAGGAGGTATTGGGCCGAGGGCGGTGAATACCGCATGCATGCTATGTGTCGAACGAGAATATACCTCAGAGTGCACAAGAAAAAGACATGCTATGAGTTGATGCATGGTCGCACACCCAAGGTGAGTCACTTCCATGTCTTTGGTTGCAAGTGTTTCATTCTGAAGAAAGGCAGGAAGTTGGATAAGTTTGAGGCTAGGTCTGTCGATGGCATTTTCTTTGGTTATGCATCTCATTCTAGAGCATATCGTGTGCTCAATCTTGAAACTAACCAAATCGTGGAAACTTGCGAGGTAACCTTCGACGAGACGAGCCACGTAGTCGGCTTGTCTTTGAGTGTGCGGGTGATGATGAGCTTGGCGAGGAGATCTTTCGGGAGGAGGAGCATGAACATGGAGATGATGAGGATGGCGGTGCGGTGCCCCCGAGTGAACATGTACCCACTACTTCGACGACGATGATGGATGGACCCTCTCGCTACACCTACGACGACAAATCAAGAACGAGGAGAAGCGATGTTGAGGGGGAGGTAGCTTCGAGGCGAGAACCTCCCCCGGCGAGTTCAAGTGGATCACCCGGCTTCGAGGATCATCGGCGACATGAATGAATGCACTACACGGTCGAGGGTTCGAAACAATTCCCATTTTGCTCATGCTGCATTTGTTGCTTCTTTCGAGCCCAAAGACATTGGACACGCACTATCCGATCACAATTGGGTTAACTCGATGCATGAGGAGTTGGAAAACTTTGAGAGGAATCGGTGTGGGAGTTGGTTGACCCTCCCCCGGGGTGTAAGCCGATTGGTACAAAGTGGGTGTGGAAAAACAAAGAGGGAGAGAAGGGTGAGGTTGTGAGGAACAAGTCAAGACTTGTTGCTCGGGGGTTCGATCGAAGGAGGGGATCGACTACGAGGAGACCTTTGCTCCCGTAGCTCGTTTGGAGGCGATTAGGATCCTTCTAGCCTTTTCTCGTGGCTAAAGGGTTCAAGTTGCACCAAATGGATGTGAAGAGTGCTTTTCTCGAATGGGGTGTTGGAGGAAGAAGTGTATGTGAGGCGACCTCGGGGTTTGAGAGTGAGAAGTACCCCCACCGGGTGTACAAGTTGAGGAAGGCGTTGTATGGGTTGAAACGCGGCGCCTAGAGCTTGGTATGGCGGGTTGCGGGGGTTCTTGTTTGAGAGAGGTTTCGAGATGGGGAAGGTCGATCGGACCTTGTTTTTGCCGAGGCGGGGCGGGGAGATATCCCGATTGTGCGGGTGTACGTGGATGATATTGTCTTTGGTGGCTCGTCTAACTCTCTTGTTGCGAGGTTTGCGGATGATATGAGCGGGGAGTTTGAGATGAGCATGATGGGTGAGTTGCGGTTCTTCCTCGGGCTACAAATCAAGCAATCCAAGGAAGGAACATTTGTGCACCGGAGCTAAGTACACCAAGGACATTGTGAGGAAGTTCAAGATGGAGGACTCCAAGGCTATGACGACGCCGATGAGTACGACTACGGCTCTTGATGCGGATGAGGAAGGTGAACACGTGGACCGGAAGGAGTGCCGGAGCATGATCGGGTCACTCCTCTACTTGACGGCGACGAGGCGGGACATACGCTTCTCGGTGTGTCCGTGCGCTCGTTTTCAAGCGTCTCCGAGGACTTCGCATCGGCAAGCGGTGAAGCGAATTTTCGGGTACTTGCGTCACACTCCCGACTTCGGCCTTTGGTACTCCGCGTCCTCTTCTTTGGCGCTTCATGGTTTTTCGGACGCGGATTTTGCGGGTGTCGGTTGGATAGGAAGTCCACTTCGGGACTTGCCGAGTTTTGGGTTCTTCGTTGGTGTCTTGGTCTTCTCGTAAGCGGTCGAGTGTTGCTCAATCCACGACCGAAGCCGAGTATGTTGCCGCTTGCTAGTTGTTGCTCTCGGCTCCTTTGGATCACCTACACCATGAGTGACTTTGGTGAGGAGTATACCCATGTCCCACTTCAATGTGATAGCACCGGTGCCATAAGCGTTGCAAAGAACCCGGTGCTCCATTCCAAAACCAAACACATAGAAGTGAGGTATCATTTCTCGAGAGACAACGTAGAGAAAGGGAAGATAGCCTTGATCCATGTACCCACACATGACCAACTAGCCGATATTTTCACCAAACCCCTAGATCAAGCAACTTTTACTCGTTTGCGGGGGGAACTTGGTGTGTGTTTGATTTCTTGAGTTGGGTGTGTGGGGGCTTTCTTTTGCCGGTGGTGTCGAGCCCGTTTTGCCTCCCCTCGAGGAGCCGGTTTGTAGCATATGTATAGCTTTCCTTTGTGCATTTCTTGCTTTTGGCATTGCATATGTAACATGATGTATAGGCATCCTTGTATCTTAGATTGCATGCATTTTGTATCATATGCATTTTTAGGAAAAGCTTCTCCTATATACAATGTTCACCATGGGTTGCTATATATGTTCTTGTGAGCTTGTTTGATATACTACGGTTAGTTTGGCTTAGCTCTTGATGATCTTGATGAATGATCCATGGTTGATGGCTAATTTTTGAAAAAATGTCATATACATGCTCTCTCATGCGTAAATGCCTATATATGATCTTGACATGTTTTAGTGGTTTTGCTATGCTTACTTTGTGGTTGGATAGCTAGTTTATTGATCATATGGAGCCAAAGGCTCACTTGCCATCATGAATGTTTAGCCCTCTTGCTTAATCTTGTGGAGGGGCATAAGTTCCTTTTTGTCGCAAAGACATTTCATGTACCATTTACAAATCTGAAAATGAAATGAAAAATGCTTGGAAAATATGTTCCCATGTCATATGTGCTGAATTTAATTTGCTTTGGGTGCTAAAACCGTTGCATGTTGCCTACCAATGAGAAGTCTCATATATAGAAGTAGGCACATGGCTCGGTGGCTTTGACATGACATGAGGTGCTTTTGGGTGTTTATGATGGTCTTATGATTAGAATGGCTGTCCTAGCATGAAGTTTGAGTGGCTTTGCCATTTTGATATGTTTTGCTCATGTTTAGGTATTTGCTTGTGAGAGAGTAACTTTTCGCAAAATTACTCAAATCCTTTTTAGCCTTGTCCAATGATTGTGAAACTTGGTGATCATGTAGTTAAGGTCATTACGAACCTGTCGAGTATCTAACTTGCTCATTTGGACTTGTGTAGCTCCTTGTGATGAATTTTGTATATTCGAGAAGCTATATGTTGCAAGTTTTCGCATTTTGCCTTGATTCATGCATTGTCAACAAGGGGGAGAAGTTTGTGCATGTTTTGGGCACCTGGGAGTGTTTGGAAGGTGTTCCAATTGTTTCGGGCAATTTTTGAGCGGTTTGGTGCAGGGTCGGTTTCTTTGGGCGGTCTAACCGCCCCCCAGGCGGTCAGTTCAGGCGAGGCGGTCTAACCGCCCGGGCGAGCGGTCTAACCGCCCGCGGCGGTGTGAGCGAGTTTTGCTCTTTGTTGCATTCCCGAGTTGCATTGATGCATGTGTTCGGGGGAGTGTCTTTGTGGCTCGGGGGAGCTTGCATTTGTGCGGGGGAGTTCTTTGTGGTGTTCGTGTTTCTTTGTGGTGGTTTGCGCTCTTTGCTTGAGCCGTGTGTTTTGTCTCGGATGTGTCGAGCCGTTGCCCTTGCCTAAGGGGTCCGAGACTTGTCTTCTTCAAGTGATCTTGCTCTTTGCCTTTCTTTGGCTTTCGATCGCTTGTTGGGGTTTCCTTTTATTTTGTTTCTTTTCTTTTCCTTTTCTCTTATGTTACTTCATGTGAGTGTGTTGTCAATGCACTCATCAAGGGGGAGATTGAGGACCATGTGTGGTTCGAGGACCGGTGGATGGTCGCTCCTGTGTGTGATGAGTGATTGACAACGTTGTGTGGACTGATTCTTGGCTAAGTATTGCAGGTGCAGGTTGCGGCTTGACTCGTGTTGGTGCAGGTGAAGAACAAGCGCGAAAGGTCGTCGCCGGTGAGGCCTCCAGGTGTGGAGAAGACAAGTAGGCTTCGTTCGAGGGACCGGTGGCCGGTGGGGTCAAGTGCGGGCCGCATGGTGGCATGAACGACAAGATGAAGTCGTGGACGGTTTCTTGGTAGAGCCTCAAAACCAAGGTCGAGCGGGACTACGTGAGAGCCGAGTCATGAGTGGAGATTGGCGGAGGCTACACCGAGTTCGCGGGGTTTGCGGTGGTTCACCGAGAAAACCACCGGGTTACTCGGTTGAGCCACAAAACCGAGGCCGAAGACTCGACGAGGAGGTGCGGCCACCCGGGCCGGTTCAACCGCCCGGAGGGGGCGGTCGGACCGCCCGGGGCCGGTCGGATGCAGCTTTGGGCCGGTCCTAACCGCCCGGGGGGGCGGTCGACCGCCCGGCCGCCGGCGCCGAGAAGCTTCGAAGCGGAGGACACGCGTCGGGATCGCAAGGCGTGCGTCGAGGCTACGCGGGGGTGCGGTCGCCGGGCATCCGTCCGATGGTGAAGACATTCCAAATCCACCCTTGAGGGGCATGTATCCCTAGTTATTAGTGAAGGGCGCTTTAGTCTTTTGGGTGCCTCCATATATACTCATTAGAGGGGTGGATGGCGACTAACTCTTGGAACCCTAGCTCATTTCGTTTTCCCATTTTCGTTCTCTATTTTCCCTAGGTTTTTAGAAGGCTAGTTTGAGAGCTTCATGTGAGATCTAGAGAGAGGGATGGATGTTTGGGTGGCAAACTAGACCTTGTACGAACCATTCATGGCATGTATAGAAGGTTCGGCGTGGTTCTTCATGGTGGTTTTCCCGTTTCTTTGGTGTTGATTTTCGGAGCTCTTTTTGGCGGTGTTTTGAGAACGATTTCTTGGAGTTTTTGGTGGGTGTCACGTATGAGGTTCTTGTGCCTCTTTGGTCTGGTGACTTTGCCCCCAAATCCCCTTTGAATCGGACTCGATTTGGTGGTTTTTCGAGTTGGGCGAGTTCTTGACCTAGAGAAGCGATTTCTTCGATTCCTCTTGATTGTGAGCGCTTCGGGTCGATTCCTTTGAGGTAGAGGTTGCCCGGAGGTAACCCGGCTATCCCCGAAGTTTGGCTGCAATCCGTGGAGTGATTCGGGAGATTGGGCGCGAGGAAGTTGAGGTTTGACCCGCGGGTTCGTGTTCTGGAAGGGGCGGTCTAACCGCCTACGAGGGGCGGTCTAACCGCCCGGTGTTTCCGGGTCAAAGTTTTGTTTCGCCGGATTTTCCTCTGTGAGTTTGTTCGCCTTGATCGGAGGAGTGTCCGGGTGAAATTTGGAGCCGTTCTCGCGCGGTTGCTAGGTGTTCTTGGTTGGAGTTCGTTGCTTGGGTACGGAGGTTAGACCGCCCCGGTAGCCGGTCTAACCGCCCCTAGGCCCTTGGGTGAAGTTTTGGTTTTCTCCAAGATTTTCTCGGTAGCTAGCATGGCCTTGACCGGAGATCTCTGTTGGTGAAACCGTGGTGTGTTTTGGTGCTCGGAAGAGGCGTTTCGGAGGATTTCTTGGTTGCCGGGTGGAGGCGGTCTAACCGCCCCCTATACCCGGTCTAACCGCCCCCTCGGTTAGCCGGCTTTCGTGTTGTTTCCGCTGTCGGTGCTACGTGTGTGTTGTGGTTCTTTGGTAGAGTTTGTTCCTAGGACCGGTAGCACTCCGGTAGCTACGTGGTTTTGGCAAACGGAAGGTAGAAATGCGGAGCGTGTGATTTCGGGGGTTCGACCGAGCTAGTTCGTCTTGTCGGAGTTTCAATCTCCCTCGAGAAGAATTTTTATCGGCTCCCATTCACTCCCCCCCTCTCCTGGTCGCCTTATCGGTCCTTCAATAAGTACACTCGGGTAGTTACACATCACAAGTTCCCAAAGGAGGACCTCGTTCAAAAGTTTTACCAAGGACTCACCATGGTGTCAAGGACAATCATCGATGCATCGGCGGGAGGATCTATCATCGAGCTTACACTGACTCAAGCTTTCACTCTATCAAGAAGGTCACGGACAATGATACATGAGCATCGTCCGGACGCTTACTTCCGGTTCAACCTGCGGGGAACGTCAAAGGAGTCTTGCAAGTGGAGAAAGAAGACATACTTGAAGGCAAGATCGATTCACTCATGCGGAGGTTGGAGAAGATAGAGATAGAAAGAAAGAGGCTCAAGACTTAAAGGCTGCTAAAAAAAGATCCACATGTGAAGAGTGCGGATAATATGACCATGTCCACAAGGATTGTCCGGAGGAAGCCAAGGTGCTCGACTATATGAGGAAGGGAGATTTGCCAAACTTCCTCTACGGGCAAGGTAGACCTCAATTTAATGTAAGCTCATCCATTCCGAATTTGGTTCCGCTTCGTATACAATTGAAGGACTTTATGGACGAGCAAGCTAAGATCAACAAGGACATTGTCACCAAGTTCAAAGCCATAGACAAGGTGTTGGAGAACATCGATAGCAAAGTGACGGAGGTCGGAAGCTCCAACCATCAAGTGCTCAACATGATGAAGATGCTCGAGACGCAAGTGGGACAACTTGCTGGGCGCCTATCCGCTAATGAAGGGAAGCTTCCGGGACAACCTAAAGTTCCCGAAACGGCGAAGGCTATTCAAACTCGTTCGGGAAGGGAGAACGAAAATCCAAAACATTCCGCGGGAGCAAGGAAGCCTAAACCATCCGCTGAGGCGGAGGAATTTTCTAAGGAGGAAGTTATGGAGATTATCACCGAAAAGCCCAAGTTTGAGATGCCGGGAGAAGACACGAAGATACCGCAACTCAAGCCATGCTACTTCCGAGGTAAACTTGATAATCACTTTGAGAAGTTTGTGGAGGTCGTGCGTAGACTTAGCATCAACATGCCGTTGTTGGATGCCCTTCAAGTTCCTACATATTCTCGTTACTTCAAAGATATCCTTGCAAATAAATATGAGATAGCAACACTCGGGGTAGATCATGTCAAGATGTCCGAGCAATGTAGTGCCACTATTGCTAATGGACTAGAGAAGCAAAAAGACCCCGGATGCCCAACAATTCCATGTTCCGTTGGTTCATTCAAGTTCGAGAAGGCGTTATGCGACCTTGGAGCTAGTGTGAGCGTCATGCCAAGAGATGTGTTCGAGAAGCTACGCCTACCATTGGAGCCTATGGGTATGTGCTTGGAGTTGGGTGATAACTCCATTCGCTATCCCTTGGGCATCGCTGAAGATGTGCCCATGAAGGTCGGACATCACTTCATCCCCGTCTACTTCGTGGTACTCGAGATGGGAGAGAGGGAGAAGCCACCACTCATCCTTGGGAGGCCTTTCCTCAGGACCGTGGGAGCTACTACTGATATTGGCAAGGGGGAGATCAACTTTGACATTAACGGCGAAAAGAGTTCTTTCAAGTTTCGACCACGCCTCGAGGTATGCAATATGATTGAAGTTAAATATGTTCCACCTCATCATCACGTTGTTAAGGAAGAACCAAGGAAGAAGGAAGAGCCGAAGAAGAAGGAAGCGAAGAAAGTCAAGGAAGTTGTTGGATCCGTCAAGACAAAGGAACAAAAGCTGCCTGTGAAGACCAAAAAGATGACTAAGCCGGAGAATAAGCCCGTGCCCAAGATGGTGCGAAAGTGGGTACCCAAGATTGCAACGCCCGCAAAGAGCATTGATCTGAAGTAATCAAGCGAAGAAGTCTAGCCATGGACTATAAACAAAGCGCTAGGAGGGAAGCAACCCGTTTCGTCGAGTCAAGAATAAGCTATTGGGAGGACAACCCGATTCAAGATTTTTCGAGTCTTTTCAAAGTTAGTTTTGAAATTTACTACACAAGACATTAGACTTAGAGTGTTTGAACAATATTAGAGACATAATTCTTGGTTGAATATTTTGTTTGGATTATAAACCCTTTACATGAACCATCCCATGCGATTGTTTGCTTCTTTTCGAGAAACCAAAACCAAATAAATTCAGAACCTAACTCAACCATTCATCCTCTTTATGATGTTGTGGTTGACTTGTTTTACATGCTAGAAACACATGAGTAGAGCCACGACTTGTACCTAGATGTTGTTTAAATTTCAGCACGTGGTAGGACTCGCGTGAACCTAGAAACTTAATTTTTGGTTGGTATAAAAATCCATATCCTTGGTTTCTCTAAGATTAGAGTTTTTCTAAGCCTCATTTAATTTTATTTCATTCAAAATCTCTCTTATTTAGCCAAAATTAGAACCTAAACCTATGCCCCCATGATCAAGCCGGGAAAAGTTTGCTCTCAACTAATGAAGGCAAACTATACCGGTGAGACCGATATAAATGTAGTCAGAAAATATTTTCGACTTATATTTGTTTTTAAAGGTTTAAAAACTTCTCTCTATTTATGCTTGAGCTCTTCCATAGCTCTAAAATTATTTTTAATTTTCGAAATTAGAGGAGTGCTTAGCCTTAAACATGCTTAGAGGGAGGCAATCTAGTTAAGCAAATCATGCATGCACCATGATGCATCACGGGATGCCCTTCCAACAACTTTCATCAAGGTCACATGCGAAGGACAAGCATGGGGGGCAGCAAGCATTGTTTTGCAGAAAATTCATGGTGGCATGTGAAGCAAGGGAGCATGGACATGACTCAAAGCAAAGGCATCAAGTGGAAGGACCAATAATGCAAGCAAAGGAGTGGATGAGAGAGTTTGGGCGGTGCAACTTGTGGAGCACTCGGGCACAAAAGTCACAAAGTGGGGATGATCACGCTGGAGGAAAAACCGAGACAGGGGAGCCAGAAGCCACCCAGGCCGGTCGGCCTAGGCCGGCCGACCTCCCCTATAAAATGCACCCCCGGTGCTCGTCTTCAGCAGGCAAGCAACTCTTCCATCTCTCTATTTGTGTGCTCGAAGTTTGTAGTCCAGAACCGCCTTAGACTTAGCCATCCTTCCCAAGTTGGTTTTGCCCAACAAAAATCACACCCTTAATCCACTCAAAGTCCATACTCCAAAATAATTCTTGTGTGCTTGGTTACCGGTTAAAACCCTAGAATTATATTAGAGAGAAGAGTGCTGCAATCATGTGGAAGAAAACCACAAGTCTCTTCACCAAGAAGAAGGGGTCGTCATCGTCCAAGCCATCTTCGACGACTGTCGGGCATACTCCCCGGGTACCCATGCAAGGAAGGATGAAGACGAACTCCTACTAGAATTCTCCTGTAATCCTACTAGGACTTGTACCATGTAATCCTACTAGGACTCCTGCCTTGTAATCGACTAGGAACCCGCCCCCTGGACTATATAAAGGAGGGCTGGGTACCTAGCCGGGTACCGGATCTCAACCCAACACCAAGCGCAGGGCGCCATACTTGATCCCCCAAACAGGACGTAGGGTTCGCCACCTTGGTGACCCGAACCTGTATAAATCTTATGTCCCGTGTCCTTGCACATACCTTCGAGTTCTCGGTCTCCCGATCACGATCCTCACCGACAATCTACTACCTCGGGTACCCCCTTGGTAGATTTGCCGGTCTAAAACACCGACAAACTGGTGCGCCGGGTTGAGGACCAGGAGCGTCCCAGTGGTCGATGGATGACCGTTCCTCAGTGATGAGTGATTGACAACGGGTGTTGGACCGACTCTTGGCTTAGTGCGCGGTGTAGGCCGCGGCCTAGTTCGTGTTGTTGCGGGTGAAGAACGGGCGCGAAAGGTCTTCGGCCTTGAGGGGCCTCCGGGAGATGGAGAGACAAGTAGGCTCGGTTCGAGGGACCCGGTGGATAGCGGGGCCGGGTGCGGGTCACATGGTGGCGACACAAGCAAGACGAAGTCATGGACAAGCGAGCGGTGCACGGTGGCGGTCAAGTCAAGTGGTTTGGCGGGAGGCCGGACCGAGCATGCGGGGTTTGGTGGTTTGCCCACAAAACCATCGGCGGGCGGTTTCTTGGTTTGGGCCTCAAAACCAAGTCCGAGGGCCCAACACGACGGAGACGGGATCCGGCGTGTCGGGAAGCTTCGAGGCGGAGGACACGCGGCGGGATCGCATGGCTTGCGTCGGGAGGACGCGGGGTGCGGCAAAGGCGTGGCCGTCCGATGGCAAGACCCACAAACATTACCAAAATGCCCCCGCGCGTGGGTTGTATCGCCAGTAGTTAAGTTAGGGGTAGTCGAGTCATTTACCACTCCGGCGGGACCCGATATATAAGCCATGAGGGTGTGTGGATGGCTCTCTCTCTCCGCGACTTAGGGTTTCATTTCCTCCCTCCTCTTTCTCATTTTCGTAGCTATTTTTCTTCCATTTTTCTCTAGGCTAGCATGAGAGCTTCATGAGAGATTTGTTGAGAGGGATGGATGCTAGGGCGGCATGCTAGACCTTGTGAATCTTTCCTAGTTTATATAGAAGATTCGGGGTTGTTTTTCGTGGCTTTTCGTGCTTGTTTTCGTGCCTTTGTTCCCGGTGTGATTCCGCGGATTTGAGTGGGTTTCTCCCCGGATTTCTTTGAGGGAATCATGGATAGATGTCTTGTGCATCTTTGTGCTTGATCTTGTGCCCTCAAACGCCGGAAACAACTTCGATTCGTGAGTTTTCGTTCGGTGCTCTAGCTTTTGGTGGTGCTCAAAGGATTCGCGATTCCCAGTGATTTAGGGAGTTAGGAGGCAAGATTTTTGGGTTATAGCATCCTTGTGTGACGCTTTTCAAGTCCCCAAACCCTTGTCTCCATAGCTTCAACCATTTGGGAAATCCGATGATGATTTGGGGGAGTTGACTTTCGGGGTCGGGCTGTTTCTGCTCGGTCCGCACTGGCGACCGTCCGCACTGTGCGGACCGTCCGCGAGGCTAGGGTTCGTCGCGTGTTCGTCGTGTTCTTGCGCGCCTTTGTTTTCGATCCGGTTTGGCTTTTGGTTCCGGTAGCGGCCGGTTTGCGGACGGTCCGCGCTCGAGTAGCGGACGGTCCGTGGGTGGAGCGGACGGTCCGCCCGGCTTGGTGGACGGTCCGTTTTTCTCGGGTCGCTTCGGTGTTCCGTGTGTGTTTAACGGACGGTCCGTGGAGAGGGCCGAACGGTCCGCGGCGTCGGCGCGGACGGTCCGCGGTAGCGGTCGGACGATCCGCGCGGTTCATCGCGGACGGTCCGCACCGCGCGGCCGGACGGTCCGCCAGAGGCGTGTGCGGTGCTTCTTGTTTCGATTCCTTCCTTCCCTTTCTAGTGCTTCCGCGTGTGCTTCAAGGAATCGTTCCTAGGACTAGAGGTTGATCCATAACCTCGTGGTCTTGGCGATTGGTGCATGATTCGATCCATCGCTTGTGTGTGACCGGGGTTTGTCTAGGGTATAGGCCGGATTCTTTTGGAAGAATTTTTACCGGCTCCTATTCACTCCCCCCCCCTCTCTAGTCGCCATCTGATCCTTCAATTGGTATCAGAGCTTGGTGCCGGATTCTTTGCGACTTTGACAAGTCTCGAATCCTAAGATGGCGTACGTTGAGCGGGGCGGTCCGCCGCACTTCGATGGCAAGGGTTACCACAAGTGGGCGGCTCGTATGATGATCTTTCTTCGTGGGAAGCTGTTGGATTTCATTGTGCTTGACAAGACCTATGCTATTCCGGTCAACATCCATACTCTTATGGTGACCGATGCTGGTGCTAAGGCCAAGTATGAGGCTAATGCAAAAGCCGTTGATCACTTGGTTCGGAGCTTGTGTGATCCAGAGTTTGAGCGTGTTCGCCATTTGAATCTTGCTTGGCAAATTTGGGAAAAGTTGTTGGTTGCTCACGGTGGTGATAACCATGTGAAGGATCGCCTCTTTGTCTCTTACCGGATGCAATATGAGAATTTCACTCCACTTCCGGTGAGGACATTGATGAGATGTTTCGAGAGGTTCACCGCCATCGTGAACAACATGAAGGCTAATGTTGAGGATTTTCCGTACACCGAGCATGATCGAGGCTTTGAAGCTCTTGCATGTCTTGGACCCAAATGTTTGGGGTGCTAAGGTTGAGGCCATCAAGGAGTCTCGGGCATTACTTGACTATTGAGTTGGATGACTTTTTTTTCTAAGCTCAAGTCGGCCGAGGTTGACGGAAGTTGCAATCCAAGCATGAGGGCTCGACCGACCATAGTCTTGCTCTTGTGGGCGGATCAAAGGGAAAATCTAACCCTTCCCGTCGACGCTTTTCCTTGTATTCTCTCATGTCCATTCCGGATGAGGAGTTTGATGTCTTGGGCGAGGAGGAGCCGGCCTTGCTCTCAAGAAGGTTTGAACGACTACACGAGAGTCGGAGAAACGCAAGGCGGAGCTCAGGGACGTGCTACAAGTGTGGCAAGCGTGGCCACTTCATCGCCGAGTGCCCGAGAAGCGGAGGAGAACAAGTACAAGATGAACGAGTACAAGGCGCACCCGATGCGTGAAGACAAGTACTCCTCCAAGGGCAAGCACTTCAACAAGTCCAAGAGCAAGGACAAGGACAAGCGGCGACCGAGCAAGAGCGGCTACAAGAAGAACAAGGCGAGAGCGATGGTGGCCGGTGCGAGCGATGTCGACTCAAGCTCAAGCGAGGAGCGATCAAGCTCAAGCGGCCGAAGATGAAGACGCCGGGAGGCGCAAGGACAAGAAGAGTGCAAGCGGAACCTCGGTGGGCCGAGCCGTGTGGCGCTTGAGGGCTTTTGTGGCATGGCCCATAGCTCAAGCGACAAGAAGAGTGAGAAGGAAGACAGCGACTCCGACTCGGAGGATGAGGTAAACCGTGACCCCGACTCTTTGCTTGCTGAGATTGCTAGGTTGAATGGTTTGCTTGATAACCGTGATAGTGTGCTTAGAGATGCCAAAAAGATGAGGAAAGATCTTAGGGCACAACTTGAGAATGCTAGTGAGAAAGTAGGAGAGTTAGAGTCCAAATTGCTTGAATTGAAACTTGAGAATGACTCTTTGAAACTTGCTCCTACTACTCCTGATGATGTTGAATGTGTTGAATGTGATGCTTGGTTGAATGAGATCAAACTCGCTTAATGAGAAGAATGCTTCTACTTTGGATAAACTAGATGCTCTTAGGACTGAGTATGATGAGCTTAAGGCTAGACCTACTTTTCTTGGTGCTTGCAAGTCATGTCCTACTATGCATGCTAAGCTTGTTGATGCTCGTTCTACCATTAGTTCTTTGGAAGCATCTTTGAAATCTCCTGCTGTCAATGCATGCACTAGCTGTGATGAAGTCACTTTGCGTAATCTTGAACTTACTTCCCGTTTGGATGTCATCTATGAGGAGAATGACTATTTGAGGAAGGTGTTGGGTTGGTTGTCTGGGCAGGAACCTCAATTGAAAATCATGATTGAGGAGTTCAAGAGAGGGCGATGGTCGTGGTTTGGGTTTTGAGAAGTTGGGTGAGAAAGTGGGAGAGAACAGTGGGGAGAGTGTGTATGAGAAGTGTGTTGAGTCTAACCCCGAGTTTGAGGTGATCGGAGAGATCCAAGTCCCACTTCCAAAAGCACCCAAGAACTCTTTCACACCAAAGCCTAATCACCTTTGCAACAAGCTTGACACAACCCAAGATCCACCCAAATTCCCACCTAAGACAAATGATTTCCAGAAACCGGTGAAGTTTGTGGGAGAGAAGGCTGAGAAGCCTAGAGAGAAGCCAGAGCCAAAACCAAAACCCATCCCCTTCGGTGTGAGTATTGTGGCAAGGAGAGGCATCTTGCGAGTTTTTCTACAAGAGGAAGAGGGATGAGAGGCTTGTGTTGACGGTGAAAATCCGTCAACCTAGCCATGAGTTTACCTTCGGTGTTGGCATTAGTTTTATACCTTATCCATTGGTACTAACCCCCGTGGTATAACAAGTTCACGTGTGCATGTCATTTTTGGAGTTTAATGTTTATGCAGGGATTTAGTGTTGAATGCAAGACTTTCGGGACAAGTTCATCAAGCACCTCATGACAAGACCTTGAAGCCCCGAACAAGTCATGCAATGAAGCAAACTTAACTCCAAGAAGCCGGGGACTTGATCCGAGAAGACGACGGACTCCGGAGACCCGACCGGAAAAGTCTTGAATCTTGCAAGACAAGGAGTTGAGTCCAATTCGGAGAGAAACCGACGACATGGACCTACATGCGAAGGGGGAAGCATCCGGGAAGCAAGGGAACCGACCTCGGGCAAAGGAGCCCGCGGGGCGGGCCTAAATGGGCCCGGGCCGGCCGGCCCGATCCGGTCGGCCCGAGCCCATTTAGGGCCCAAACCCGTCGCCCTTTTCCCTAGCCGCCAATCGGGCTATTTATAGTCCCCCGACCGAGAGCCACGCGAGAGAAGATTTCGTCTTCGGCCGCCGAGAAGCGAGAGAAGAGAGGGACACCATCTAGGAGAGGAGAGGGTCGAGCTAGTTGACTAGGGTTTCCCTAGCCGACGTGGGAACCTTGCAAGGAAGACCACGTCGGAGTTCCCCGAGCTAGAAGCAAGATCAAGGAAGGATCCCGGTGGTGATCTTGTGTATGTATCATTGTTATAGTTGAATTATCAAGTTGAATCTTTTCCCGGCGATCAAGTGTTTCCTCGAAGATTTCGTTTTTCGATCGGCTTTGCTTATTCCAATTCTATTCTCGAGATAGATTACATAGGGTGTTCTTGTAGCCGCGGTGGCTAGAGGTACACGCCGGATCCTCCGAAAGAATCTCGACTTGTCTTTTGACTCGCCCTAAGCTCCCCGCATGAATAGGGATACGTTGTGACGAACGGGGGTCTCGAAAGGCGGATGTTTTCGGATTTGGACGGGAAACCACGATTTAAAGAGGCTTTTATTAAGATTCGATTTGCTACTTCTTCTTTTGCTTGGAACTTCAACAAAAGGCTTACCCCGATCCTTCTAGATCGGTTTATCTACCCAATCTTACTTTGTTTTCTCCGGTTTTTAGTAGATTAGATTCGTTTTGTGTCTTTTACTTAGATGCATTAGGTCCTTTATCGATTATTGAAGATTACTTGGCTTTAATAGATTAAGTCTTGCGTCACACATTTGTTCCACGGATTCGATACCTTGGGTTCACCACTCGAGGGAAGAAGGGTCCCTTGACTACGACGGGAGACTTGTACGCTTGCGAGTCACGAACGAACTTTGATACAAACATTAACCGTCAACAAACCCCTTTTTTCCGGCGCCGTTGCCGGGGAACAAGTGATCAAGATTTGATTTTTTATCGCTTTTTTTTGTAATTTTCAGTACTGATTTTGTTTTATTTTTGCATCTATTAAATTTTGATCATCCTCAAAATACATCTAATCTAGTTTGTCTAACTCTAGTCTTTATAGATTTGTTTTGTTTTCTAGTTTCTTTTGCATATTTTGTTTATTGCTAACCCTAACGGAGATGGACGGCTACCTCTCCAACAAACCCAATAATTTTGTGGATGATCCAGAAAAACTTTACAGGCTAAGGAGACGAGAAGCACATCAAGCTAAAAAGCTGGATTTTGTAGATTCGGAGTCGGAAGACAAAGGATCGCGGAATCTCCGGAGAATTCACCACCTCAAAGTCCGCGGGAGAATCGACCTCCACCAATGGGTGACCAACCACCGGAAGAACGCAAGATTGGGGAGCTATGCACCCCAGACATCATCGACCTACCAATCTTGAACCTCGAGGAGATCGGAAGACCGTTCGAGATCAAGACCTCAACAATCCGCATGGTGCAACATTCACCCTTCACCGGCAAAGAGGATCCGAACCTTCACCTCCAAGCATTCATTCAACTATGTCGGACTTTCAACATGGATGGGGTGACTCAAGATCGGATGAGGGCAAGGCTTTTTCCGTTCTCACTACTCGGGAAGGCTTTGCAATGGTTCCACTCTCAACCGGCGGAGACGGTGCAAAATTGGAACACGTTGATGAAGGCTTTCATGAAGGAATACTACTCACCGGGTAAAACTCAAAGTTTGCGTAATAAGATTGCCACCTTTGTTCAATATCCTACGAAACTATCTCGGAGGCATTCGAGCGCTTCAACGAGTACACCGGGCGGTTCCACATCACAAGTTCCCAAAAGAAGACCTCGTGCAAAAGTTCTATCAAGGACTCACCATGGCGTCAAGGACGATCATCGATGCATCGGCGGGAGGATCTATCATCGAGCTTACACCAACGGAAGCTTTCACGCTATTCAAGAAGGTCGCGGATAATGACACGTGGGCGTCATCCGGGCGCCTACATCCGGCTCAACCCATGGGGAACGTCAAAGGAGTCTTGCAAGTGGAGAAGGAAGACATACTTGAGGGCAAGATCGACTCGCTCATGAGGAGGTTGGAGAAGATGGAGATGGAAAAGAAAGAGGCTCAAGACTTGAAGGCCGCCGAAGCAAGGTCCACATGCGAAGAATGTGGAGAGTATGGCCATGTCCGCAAAGATTGTCCGGAGGAAGCCAAAGTGCTCGACTACATGAGGAAGGGAGAATTGCCGAACTTCCGCTACGGGCAAGGTAGGCCTCAATTTAATGCAAGCTCATCTATTCCTAACGCGGTTCCACTTCGGATACAATTGAAGGAGTTCATGGATGAGCAAGCTAAGATCAACAAGGACACCGTCACCAAGTTCAAGACCATAGACAAGGTGTTGGAGAACATCGATAGCAAGGTGACGGAGGTCGGAAGTTCCAATCATCAAGTGCTCAACATGATGAAGATGCTCGAGACGCAAGTTGGACAACTTGCGGGGCGCCTCACTAATGATGAAGGGAAGCTTCGGGACAACCCAAATGTCCCGAATCGGCGAAGGCCATTCAAACACGTTCGGGGAAGGAGACCGAAGATCCGGAACGTTCCGCGGGAGCAAGGAAGCTTAAACCATCCACCGAGGTGGAAGGAGCTGCTAAAGAGAAGGTTACGGAGATCGTCACCGAGGAACCCGAATTCGAGATGCCGGAGGATGACACGAGGATACCGCAACTCAAGCCACGCTACTTCCGAGGTAAACTTGACAACCACTTTGAGAAGTTTGTGGAAGTTGTGCGTAGACTTAGCATCAACATGCCATTACTAGATGCCCTACAAGTACCTACATATTCTCGTTACTTTAAAGACATACTTGCAAATAAATATGAGATAGCAACACTCGGGGTAGATCATGTCAAAATGTCCGAGGAGTGTAGTGCAGCTATTGCTTATGGGCTAGAGAAGCAAAAAGACCCCGGTGCCCTACAATTCCATGTTCGGTTGGTTCTTTCAACTTCGAGAAGGCGTTATGCGACCTTGGAGCTAGTGTGAGTGTCATGCCGAGGGATGTGTTCGAGAAGCTACGCCTACCGATGGAGCCTACGGGAATATGTTTGGAGTTGGGAGACAACTCCATTCGCTATCCCTTGGGCATTGCTGAAGATGTACCCGTAAAGATTGGACACCACTTCATCTTCGTCGACTTCGTTGTGCTCGAGATGGGAGAGAGGGAGAAGCCGCCGCTCATCCTAGGGAGGCCGTTCCTCAAGACCGTGGGAGCTACTATTGATGTTGGCAAGGGGGAGATCATGTTCGATATCAACGGAGAAAGGAGTTCCTTCAAGTTCCGTCCAAGGATTGAGGCATGCAACATGATTGGAGTGAAGGGAGAACCAAAACAAACGGAGGGGCTGAAAAAGAAGAAGGAGCCGAAAAAAATGAACGTAACGAAAATCAAAGAAGGTGTTGCATCCGTCAAGACAAAGGAAGAAAAGCCGCTGTGAAGACCAAAAAAATGACTAAGCCGACCAAGCCAAAAGACAAGCCCGCGCCCAAGATGGTGCGGAAGTGGGTACCCAAGATTGCAACGCCCGCGAAGAGCGTTGATCCGGAGTAATCAAGTGAAGAAGTCTAGCTATAGACTATAAACGAAGCGCTAGGCGGGAGGCAACCCGTTTCGTCGAGTCAAGTCAAGAATAAGCTACGGGAGGACAACCCGATTCCAGGTTTTTCGAGTATTTTTAATAATTTAGTTTTTGAGTTTTACTACGCAAAGACATTAGACTTAGAAGTGGTTGAATAATATTAGAGACATAATTCTTGATTGAATGTTTGCTTTATCATAAACCCTTTGCATGAACCCTCCTATGTGCTTGTTTGATTCTTTTCTTTTCGAGAAACCCTTTAACCAAATAATTTCAGAACCTTAACTCAACCTTTCACCCTCATTATGGTACTGAGGTTGACTTATTTTTCATGCTAAAACCACACGAGTAGAGCCACGATTTATATTCAAGTGTTATAAAAATTCAGCACGTGGTAGGACTCGCGTGAACCTAGAAATCAAAGCTTTTGGTTGGTCTTAAAAATCTTTATCCTTGGTTTCTCTAGGATTAGAATTTTTCTAAGCCTATTCTAATTTTGTTTTATTCAAAATCTTTCTTATTTGGCCAAAATTAGAACCTAAACCTATGCCCCCATGATCAAGCCGGGAAAACGTTCGCTCTCAACCGATGAGAGCAAACTTTACCGGTGAGACTGAAATCGACGTAGTCGAAAAATATTTTCGACTTACATTTGTTTTTAATGGTTTAAAAACTTCTCTAAAATTATGCTTGAGCTCTTGCATGGCTCTGAAAAATATTTTAAATTTCGAATTAGAGGAGTGCTTAACCTTAAACACACCTAAATGGAGGCAATCAAGTTTGAATTAATCATGCATGCACCATTGGTTTCCTTTTATCAACTTTCACCAATTCCACATGCAAAGGACAAGCATGGTGGGCAGCAAGCATCAACTTTGCAGGATTTTCATGGTGGCATGTGAAGCAAGTGGAGCTAGGGAGCATGGACATGACCCAAAGCATGGAGCATCAAGTGGGAGGACCAATAATTCAAGAAAAGGAGTGGACGAGAGCGTTTGGCCGGTGCAACTCGTGGAGCACGCGGGCAGGAAAGTTGCGAGAGGCGAAATGATCGTCTTTGGGAGAAAGACGCGCCGAGGAGGAGGTGGAAGACCCCCGGGCCGGCCGGCCCAGGCCGGCCGGCCTGCCCTATAAATGCAGTCCCCCGGCGCCCGTCTTCTGCAGGCAAGCTTCCCTCTCCTTCCCTTGTTTGTGTGTTCAAGTTTGTGTGCTCAGAACCTCCGTAGACTTAGCCAACCACCCCAAGCTTGATAGCTCAAGAAAAATCCACATCCCTAATCCACTCAAAGTCCACATCCGAAGCAAAGAGTTTAAGTGCCTAGTTTACCGGTTGCAACCCGGAATTTTAGTTGAAGAAAGAGTGCAGCAACCATGTGGAAGAAGACCACAAGTCTCTTCTCTAAGAAGAAGAGTTCGTCGTCGTCCAAGCCGTCATCAACCACGTCTTCAAGGAGGCACTCGGTTTCCGAGTCTCCCCGGAGCATGGAGACGGACACGGCACCACCGAGGAGGAACGATGCTCTCCTCCTTGGTGGTATGAGGGCTGCGAGAAGCACTTCCATGAGGTTCACCGAACCTCGTGGGCACACGGAGGAGCAGCCCGCGCCACCACGACGATCGACTCGCTCAACCGCACCACCTCCTTACACCCCGACACAATCTTCGTACGGCTTCATCATCTTGTCGGCGGCGGAGGAGGAGAGGCTCGCCAATCTTGAGAAGAGGCTTGTGCCAAACGTCGAGTTCGACGACCACGCACTCTACACCTTGGGTTTTTGCACCGACATATACTACATGTTGGGGCACCTCGGTTGGGTGCGGTTCTCCAACGGAATATCGGTGGACACCCATTTGGGTTACGCCTTGGAAATTTTGATGACTATTGCACCCATCGTTGATGATGATGGGGTGCAAAGCTTGTCATTCCGGTTGGAGGGAATCGAGCAAGTGGTTCCCTACGAGCACGTTAGGGAGCTGCTCGGATTCCACAAGGGAGCTCGGAGAAAGTTGACGTGCCACCCGGCACGTTGGCGGGATTTTGGAACATGATCTCCGGAGAAGCCCATCAACAACGCAATTGCATCCGCAACCCCATTATCCGGATATTTCACTCTTGGATGTGCAAGAGGGTATTGGGGAGGATGAAGGAAACAAAGGTGACCGACACGGAGTTGAATTGGCTATACTCGGCTTTAATTGCCAGGCAGCCAATTGACCCCTCTTACCTCATGATCAACCGTTGGTGTTGTGAAGCAACATCGGGGGCGGGTAATATTGGTTCGGGGTGTTACCTCTCCATGTTGGCCTTTTCCTTGCGACCGGGGATCGCAAGAAACCCCGCTCACCTTTTGCGTGGTACCTCTCTCGGTTTTGAGTACTTGCGGCAAGGCAAGTACATTAGTGGAGATGAGAGAGGAGGTTATCGGTTGGCCATAGTGAACCTACCCCTTCCGAATGAAAGGCTTAGGCTTTTCACCGAAGGAAGGGAAGATTGGTTGGAAGAGGGACTACTTGTCCCCGCAAGGAAGAACAAAAGAGGAAGAATCGTAGAGGAGGGAACATCCTCCGCACAAGCGAGTGGAGCACAACCCAATGTGCAACCATTCGGCGGAATTCCTCCTCCGCCAAGTTATTACGGAGGGTCACAACAACAAGCATGGGGGGTGGTGCACCGGTACCCCCGCAAAATTATGTTGTGCCCAACGCTAACTTCGCGGAGTCCTACGCTCATCATCCCCAACCACAACAAAGCATGGCCATTATTGGAGGGTATGCTGCAAGAAATGCTCAAAACATCGCAGCCATCCAATCTAACGCAGCTCAACTCGGTGAAGGCAACGCAAATATTGCCTTTGAACTTGGACGCCTTCACCTTGTGGAGCCAAATCAATTCGACGGAGGAAGCGTTCAACCATATTATGAGCAAGGGTATTATTATCAAGACTATCAACATCAACCACCGGCGGAGGACTAGAAGGCTTAGGAACTTTAGTTTTCTTTTCTTTTCTTTTTCTCTGTAATTTTCAGCTTTTGCTTATGTGTGTTTGCGTAGTGTTTTCTGTTTTTTATTTAAAATTCAGCAAGCATGTTTGTTTATTTTCAGTGTGTATTTCAACTTGATGTCACCATTAATAAAGTCACCACCTTGATTATATCATTGGAAAAGTTACAAAATTCGTGCCATGATGATATATGATTAGAATTGCAGCTTTGTTCATCTTTGTAATTGATTTATGCATGTTTAAGCTAGTGCTCTCTTAAAAATACAGATCTGAATTTATTTAAATGCTAGCTTAATTTTCAGCGGAGGTTATGATTAAAATAAAGACCCATAGTGTTTTATGTGCTCTCAAGTTATGAATAGATTGAAGATGTCTTTTGTGCTCAAAAATATTGCTAACCTTGTCACAAATATCACTTGTGTGTTGCTCAACCTATCCAAAGCCTTATATATATTTGAGTGCATAAACCTTAGTGTACAAGATTTATTTTTGAGTGAGTTATTGCAGGCCATGATTTCTCTGGCCCGAGACTAAGAAGCTGGTCATTCCGTTTTTGCGTATCTATCTTTTTGCTAGCCTCTTATCCGTGCATTGTGTATCCCCGCATCGGTGATCTCACAAACTTCGCCGGATATCCACCCTTAAACCAAATATCATCTTTTTGTGATTACCTCCTTGACCACAACCTATCGTTGAGAATGGATCATCAATTCGAGGAAGATCGCAAGACGGTGCCAACGTTGAAGATTTCAAGTATCTCTCCAAGGAAAAATATCTCCGGTACCTACCTTATTTTTCGCCTCTTTGCTCGAGGACGAGCAACGTCTAAGCATGGGGGAGGAGGTAGGTACGGTGCAGTTTTAGAGTGCAAAAGGGAGTATTTTAAAAAATATATATAATGATGAAAGAAAAAAATTCGGCGATGTACGTGACTTCCAAGGTGAAGAAAGAAAAAATATATATATATAAGAACGAAAGAAAGAAAGAAAAGAATGAGAAATATGAGAAAGAGAAAAAAATATATATGTGCGTAAAGTGAACTCCCCGGTTCTCTAAGAGTGCATTCAAGGCTTCAAGTTAAAAAGATCCATTCTCATTTTCCAACCATGTGCAATCCGATAACGAGGACTTCCTTTGTGCCTCGGGATCACTCTTTGCCATTTGCACATGTCCACTCATCTAAAGTGTGTGTATTTTTCTCTTTCCCCTCCTTGATTTAACATTATTTTCCAATGACCTTTTTGACGAGTCTCGGTAAGACCATGAGAAGCTTGTCTTGTTTTGACAACACCTCATTTATAAAATCTTGTTAGGACTAAACTTTCCCAAAGCTCCATATAAAAGCCTACCACATATATATGAGAGGGAAAGGAGTAGAATATATAGGCTTGAGAGACAAGTGAGATGAGAGTTTATGAGCAATACACGAGATGATTTAAATTTGTGAATTTGGTTTAGTTTTTCTTTATCTCGATCTTCATTTCAAAAAAATTCCGAGATCTATTTAAAACTTTGTGAGCATGTTAATACTTGTGGGATAAGCTTAAAAAGAATCTACCCTCCGTAGAAATGAAGGCTAGTACATTATGGAACTTTAAAGAATTAAAATTTTGAGAGCATTATGTTTTCTCATGTGTAATCGAGTGCGAGTTTAAACATTGTTTAGCAATGATGATATCCATCGAAGGCTTACTCGAGGACGAGCAAGGTTTAAGCATGGGGGAGATGTTGACGGTGAAAATCCGTCAACCTAGCCATGAGTTTACCTTCGGTGTTGGCATTAGTTTTATACCTTATCCATTGGTACTAACCCCCGTGGTATAACAAGTTCACGTGTGCATGTCGTTTTTGGAGTTTAATGTTTATGCGGGGATTTAGTGTTGAATGCAAGACTTTCGGGACAAGTTCATCAAGCACCTCATGACAAGACCTTGAAGCCCCGAACAAGTCATGCAATGAAGCAAACTTAACTCCAAGAAGCCGGGGACTTGATCCGAGAAGACGACGGACTCCGGAGACCCGACCGGAAAAGTCTTGAATCTTGCAAGACAAGGAGTTGAGTCCAATTCGGAGAGAAACCGACGACATGGACCTACATGCGAAGGGGGAAGCATCCGGGAAGCAAGGGAACCGACCTCGGGCAAAGGAGCCCGCGGGGCCGGGCCTAAATGGGCCCCGGTCCGGTCGGCCCCGAGCCCATTTAGGGCCCAAACCCGTCGCCCTTTGCCCTAGCCGCCAATCGGGCTATTTATAGTCCCCCGACCGAGAGCCACGCGAGAGAAGATTTCGTCTTCGGCCGCCGAGAAGCGAGAGAAGAGAGGGACACCATCTAGGAGAGGAGAGGGTCGAGCTAGTTGACTAGGGTTTCCCTAGCCGACGTGGGAACCTTGCAAGGAAGACCACGTCGGAGTTCCCGAGCTAGAAGCAAGATCAAGGAAGGATCCCGGTGGTGATCTTGTGTATGTATCATTGTTATAGTTGAATTATCAAGTTGAATCTTTTCCCGGCGATCAAGTGTTTCCTCGAAGATTTCGTTTTTCGATCGGCTTTGCTTATTCCAATTCTATTCTCGAGATAGATTACATAGGGTGTTCTTGTAGCCGCGGTGGCTAGAGGTACACGCGGATCCTCCGAAAGAATCTCGACTTGTCTTTTGACTCGCCCTAAGCTCCCCGCATGAATAGGGATACGTTGTGACGAACGGGGGTCTCGAAAGGCGGATGTTTTCGGATTTGGATGGGAAACCACGATTTAAAGAGGCTTTTATTAAGATTCGATTTGCTACTTCTTCTTTTGCTTGGAACTTCAACAAAAGGCTTACCCCGATCCTTCTAGATCGGTTTATCTACCCAATCTTACTTTGTTTTCTCTGGTTTTTAGTAGATTAGATTCGTTTTGTGTCTTTTACTTAGATGCATTAGGTCTTTTATCGATTATTGAAGATTACTTGGCTTTAATAGATTAAGTCTTGTGTCACACATTTGTTCCACGGATTCGATACCTTGGGTTCACCACTCGAGGGAAGAAGGGTCCCTTGACTACGACGGGAGACTTGTACGCTTGCGAGTCACGAACGAACTTTGATACAAACATTAACCGTCAACGGCTTGCTAGGGAGCAAACGAACCGGGACGGTATCGCCGGTCTCATGGTATTCCCGAGCCTAGAGTGCCACTTCCACGAGGTGTGGGAAGTGTGAGGAGTGTTGGCGGGTTCCCACGGAGAGGTGGTGGTGAGAGGTTTGTCGGGAGAGAGGATGGTGTGTGTCTTTGGTGAGAGGTTTGGTCGGGCTCGTGGTGGTTTTTTGGACGTCCTCCTACTCGTCCTCGGTACGGGTTTAGGGGAGATGATCGCAGGCTTTGGGTTCCGGAGGAACTACGGACCACGTTTTCCCCCTCGTGGTGCTCGTACTCCTCCCATGGGACATGGGAAGTTTGGTGGCAAGGGAATGATGTTTGCTAACCCCTCTTTTGAGCGAGATGGCTCGACACCGGTTTAACTTTCTTTGTGCTAACCCCGAGTGTCGAGTCGCTAGCTCACTCTCGTTCTTGTTTCGACTACGGGCGGGGAGGCTTGGAGAACATTTGGTTGATCGACTCCGGATGTTCTCGACACATGACCGGAGATAAGAAGTGGTTCTCCGGCCCTCACCCCGGTGATGGAAAAGCGAGACATCACATTTGGGGACAATGGACGAGGAAGGGTCTTTGTCGGAGGGTGTTGTGCATGTGAGTGACAAGGTAACGTTGAAGAGAGTGGCTCTTGTGAAGTCTTTGGGTTTCAATTTTCTTTCGGTTTCTCAGTTGCTTGATGAGGGTTTTGAGGTGCGTTTCAAGTCTGGCGAGTCTCGTTTGCTTGATTCTCGAGGTGATCTTGTCTGTATGATCATCCCCGAGGGTCGATTTTCAGGGCTGATTTCTCTCGTTCTTTGGGTCCTGCTCGCTGTTTGATGGCTGGTCCTTCTTCTGATTTGTGGAAATGGCATAGGCGGTTGGGACACTTGAGCTTTGATTTGGTTTCCCGCTTGAGTGGTCTTGACCTTGTCCGAGGATTGCCGAAGTTGAAGCTTGAAAAGGATTTGGTTTGTGCTCCTTGTAGGCATGGTAAGATGGTAGCCACTCCCCATCCACCCCTGACCGATGTCATGACCGAGCGTCCGACAGAGCTGTTGCATATGGACCTTGTTGGGCCAGCTCGAGTTCGCTCGGTGGGTGGAAAGTGGTATGTCCTTGTTGTGGTGGACGATTACTCTCGCTATGCCTGGGTGTTCTTCTTGGAGGATAAGAGTGAGACATTTGGTTTTGTTCGAGATCCGATCGTGAGGTTGAGAAACGAGAGGCATGGGAATGCTATTCGAGCTATCCGCAAAGTGATAATGGCTCGAGTTCAAGAACTCTCGTTTTGATGCCTTTTGTCGTGATCTAGGTCTTGAACATCAGTATTCGACCCCTTATGTGCCCCCTCAAAATGGAGTCGTGGAAATGAAAAATCGGACTCTTTGTGAGATGGCTAGGACGATGCTCGATGAGCACAGGACTCCTAGGAGGTATTGGGCTGAGGCGGTCAATACGGCTTGTCATGTTTCCAACGGGATTTTATTGCGAGCTTTTAAGAAGAAGACTGTTATGAGCTTATGCATGGTCGGGCACCCAAGGTGAGTCATTTCCGAGTCTTTGTGCGCAAGTGCTTCATTCTTAAGAAGGGAAAACTCGACAAGTTTGAGGCTAGGTCTAGTGATGGTATTTTCTTTGGATATGCTAACCACTCTAGAGCCTATAGGGTGCTTAACCTTGATACTAACAAAATCATGGAGACTTGCGAGGTGACCTTCGACGAGACAATGCCATGTACCTCTCTTGGCTTTGAATGTGCAGGTGATGAAGAGATGGCCGAGGACCTCTTTGAGGAGGAGAAAGATGAAGCCGGAGATGATGATGGGGAGAACCATGCGCCCGAAGCCGAGCATGTACCCACTACTTCCCCTACGACCACTTTGGAGCATGGACCGTCTACATCATGGACAACGACGGTGCAACAAGAGGACCCGGACAAGAGAAGGCGAAGTTGAGGGGGAGGTAGTCTCGAGGCGTGAGGCTCCCCGGCGGATTCAAGAAGTGCATCCCCTGTCGAAGATCATTGGGAACATCGATGAACGCACTACACGGTCGAGATGAGATGAGCAGGGAGTTCGAGATGAGCATGATGGGCGAGTTGCAGTACTTTCTCGGGCTGCAGATCAAGCAAGTGAAGGATGGTACATTTGTGCACCAAACCAAGTACACGAAAGACATGCTGAGGAAGTTCCAGATGCAAGATGTGAAGCCGATGTCGACTCCCATGGGGAGTACGGCCACTTTGGATGCGGATGAGGACGGAGAACCAGTGGACCAGCGGGAGTACTGGAGCATGATCGGCTCCCTCCTCTACTTGACGGCGACGAGGCCAGACATACAGTTCAGCGTGTGTCTGTGCGCTCGTTTTCAGGCTTCGCCGAGGACATCACATCGACAGGCCGTCAAGAGGATTTTCGGTACCTACGATCCGCCCTCGGTCTTGGCCTTTGGTATTCTTCCTCCTCGACTCTTTCTCTTCATGGTTTTTCCGATGCGGATTTTGCTGGATGTCGAGTCGAGAGGAAGTCTACTTCGGTACTTGCCGCTTTCTTGGGTCTTTGTTGGTCTCATGGTCTTCCCGCAAGCGCTCTAGTGTAGCTCGGTCTACCACCGAGGTGGAGTATGTTGCTGCCGCGAGTTGTTGTTCCCGACTGTTGTGGATTTCATACACTTTGAAAGACTTTGGTGAGGAGTGCACCCGGATCCCACTTCTTTGTGATAGCACCGGTGCCATAAGCGTAGCCAAAAACCCGGTGCTTCACTCCCAGAACCAAACATATAGAAGTGAGGTATCATTTCTTGAGGGACAATGTGGAGAAAGGAACCATTGTGTTGAGCCATGTCCCTACCCAAGATCAGCTTGCAGACATTTTCACAAAGCCTCTCGACCAAGCTACATTTGTGCGCTTGCGGGGGGACTTGGGGTTTGTTGCCCTTTCTAGTTGATTCTTGGGGGATTTCCTTTGTGTACCATATGTTTCATACCATGCTTTACTTTGATGTATATACATGCTTTACTTGATGTATAAACCATGGTAGGATAGCCATCTTGTCATATATCATGTTGCATTTGTATCATATTGCATTTTAGGATGATGAGCTTCTTTCATATGCCATATTTGAGTCTCTTTGGCTATTTGTGAGATATTGGTTATATGTGTGGAGAAATGGTGATGTGAGGCTATGCTCTTGGAATATTTGAGATATATGTGTGGTGAGATAGCCCTTTTTGAAATAAATGCTAATCTTGACCAAACTTTGATGAAATATGCTCCACTCGTGTGTAGTTGTGTATCCATGTCACAGTTTGGTCTAAATGTGCTTTTCATGCTTAGATTGTGCTTGGATGCCTTGTTCTTGCATTTGTGCCAAAGGCCGAATATCATTGTAAATGTTTAGCCTATGTTGCATTCATGGGGGAGCATAAGCTTCTTTTTGCCGCAAAGGCACTTCATGTACCATAAAATGAATTAATCTTGAAAAGAAGTGTGAATGCTTGAAAAATGCTCCATCCATCATGTCTATGCTTAAAATGTATTATCTTTCACATATGGGTGCTAAACATGTTGCATGATGTTCACCGGTGGAGAAGTCTCCCCGAAGTGGACACATGGCTCATGAGCTTTGACATGACATGCTTTGCTTTATGGGTGTTTGCCATGATCTTTTGCTTGAGAATTTGATATCCTTGTATGATCTTTGAATGGTATGCATGTTTGTGGCTCAAGTGTGACATGGATAGGCTTTTACATGTGAAGCGAGCCTTCTTTTGGTAAAGCTGCTTAAATCAGAAAATTTTGCTTTGTCACATGCTTGTATTTTCATATATTACTTGTGGCAATGCTTTGACTATGCTATGATTCATATGTGTGATATTTGTCTCATTTTTAGCCTTTGACACTAGATTTAGCCTATTTGAGAAGCTCATGTAGATGTTTATATGCTTTGCTTTGCATTTCTGCATTTTCACCTTGATTCATACATTGTCAACAAGGGGGAGATGAGGTGAGCTTAATGAAAATTCAGAAGAGGTGAGCTGAAATTTTGGAAGATTGCATCCACATGTTCAGGGGGAGCTTGCATTTGTTCAGGGGGAGCTTTCTTGCTGTTGTCGGTGTGGAGTTTGTGCTTTGCTTGGCTTGTGACCTTTCTTCGCCTTTCTTTGGTTTTGGTCATGAGTTGAGCTTCCTTGTTTTTCTTTCTTCTTCTTTTCTCTTTTTCTCTGAATTTCATTTCGCGTTGTGTGTTGTCAATGCACTCATCAAGGGGGAGATTGAGGACCAGGAGTGTCCCAGTGGTCGATGGATGACCGCTCCTCAGTGATGAGTGATTGACAACGGGTGTTGGACTGACTCTTGGCTTAGTGCGCAGGTGTAGGCTGCGGCCTAGTTCGTGTTGTTGCAGGTGAAGAACGGGCGCGAAAGGTCTTCAACCTTGAGGGGCCTCCGGGAGATGGAGAGACAAGTAGGCTCGGTTCGAGGGACCGGTGGACGGCGGGGCCGGGTGCGGGTCACATGGTGGCGACACAAGCAAGACGAAGTCATGGACAAGCGAGCCGGTGCACGGTGGCGGTCAAGTCAAGTGGTTTGGCGGGAGGCCGGACCGAGCATGCGGGCACAAAACCATCGGCGGGCGGTTTCTTGGTTTGGGCCTCAAAACCAAGTCCGAGGGCCCAACACGACGGAGACGGGATCCGGGCGTGTCGGGAAGCTTCGAGGCGGAGGACACGCGGCGGGATCGCATGGCTTGCGTCGGGAGGACGCGGGGTGCGGCAAAGGCGTGGCCGTCCGATGGCAAGACCCACAAACATTACCAAAATGCCCCTGCGTGGGTTGTATCACCAGTAGTTAAGTTAGGGGTAGTCGAGTCATTTACCACTCCGGCGGGACCCGATATATAAGCCATGAGGGTGTGTGGATGGCTCTCTCTCTCCGCGACTTAGGGTTTCATTTCCTCCCTCCTCTTTCTCATTTTCGTAGCTATTTTTCTTCCATTTTTCTCTAGGCTAGCATGAGAGCTTCATGAGAGATTTGTTGAGAGGGATGGATGCTAGGGCGGCATGCTAGACCTTGTGAATCTTTCCTGGTTTGTATAGAAGATTCGGGGTTGTTTTTCTTGGCTTTTCGTGCTTGTTTTCGTGCCTTTGTTCCCGGTGTGATTCCGCGGATCTGAGTGGGTTTCTCCCCGGATTTCTTTGAGGGAAACATGGATAGATGTCTTGTGCATCTTTGTGCTTGATCTTGTGCCCCCAAACGCCGGAAACCACTTCGATTCGTGAGTTTTCGTTCGGTGCTCTAGCTTTTGGTGGTGCTCAAAGGATTCGCGATTCCCGGTGATTTAGGGAGTTAGGAGGCAAGATTTTTGGGTTATAGCATCCTTGTGTGACGCTTTTCAAGTCCCCAAACCCTTGTCTCCATAGCTTCAACCGTTTGGGAAATCCGATGATGATTTGGGGGAGTTGACTTTCGGGGTCGGGCTGTTTTTGCTCTGTCCGCACCTGGCGGACCGTCCGCACCGCGGACCGTCCGCGCGGTGTGCGGCGGACAGTCCGCGAGGCTAGGGTTCGTCGCGTGTTCGTCGTGTTCTTGCGCGCCTTTGTTTTCGATCCGGTTTGGCTTTTGGTTTTGGTAGCGACCGGTTTGCGGACGGTCCGCGCTCGAGTAGCGGACGGTCCGTGGGTGGCGCGGACGGTCCGCCGGGCTTGGCGGACGGTCCGTTTTTCTCGGGTCGCTTCGGTGTTCGTGTGTGTGTTAACGGACGGTCCGCGGAGAGGGCCGGACGGTCCGCGACGTCGGCGCGGACGGTCCACGGTGGCGAGGTCGGACGGTCCGCGCGGTTCATCGCGGACGGTCCCGCTGCGCCGGGCGGACGATCCGCCGGGGAGGCTGTGTGCGGTGCTTCTTGTTTCGATTCCTTCCTTCCCTTTCTAGTGCTTCCGCGTGTGCTTCAAGGAATCGTTCCTAGGACTAGAGGTTGATCCATAACCTCGTGGTCTTGGCGATTGGTGCATGATTCGATCCATCGCTTGTGTGTGACCGGGGTTTGTCTAGGGTATAGGCCGGATTCTTTTGGAAGTATTTTTACCGGCTCCTATTCACTCCCCCCTCTCTAGTCGCCATCCGATCCTTCACGGTAGGGGTGATCATCACCACCGGACGAATTCGAAGGACCCTCGTCATCAAGATCAATCTACTCATCGACTCGCCGAGATCCATTGAAGCAAGTCGCCTTGCTCTTGTCAAAGCGGAATCAATTTTTGTACGTCGCGCTTCCGGTTGCTTCGGCACGTCACGCGGCTCGTCGCGTCGCTCGTCGTCGACTACCCCACCTCGCGCAGGCTCGTCATCGACTACTTCTCCTCCGCCGCGCGTCCGGGTGCCTCGGCACGTCGCGCGGCTCATCATGCGGCTCGTTGCGCTGCTCGTCGTCGACTACTCCGCCTCGCGCAGGCTCGTCGTCGACTACTCCGCCTCGCGCAGGCTCGTCGTCGACTACTTCGCCTCCGCCGCGCGTCCGGGGTGCCTCGACACGTCGCACGGCTCGTCATGCGACTCGTCGCGTCGCTCGTTGTCGACTACTCCGCCTCGCGCGAGCTCGTCATCAACAACTGCGCCTCGCGCGGGCTCGTCGTCGACTACTTCGCCTCCGCCGCGCGTCCGGGGTGCCTCGGCACGTTGCGCGGCTCGTCATGCGGCTCGTCGCGCCGCTCGTCGTCGACTACTCCGCCTCGCGCGAGCTTGTTGTCGAAAACTCCGCCTCGCGCGAGGCTCGTCGTCGACTACTTGGCCTCCACCGCGCATCCGGGTGCCTCGGCACGTCGCGCGGCTTGTCATGCGGCTCGTCGCGCCGCTCGTCATCGACTACCCCGCCTCGCGCGAGCTCGTCGCCAACAACTCCGCCTCACGCAGGCTCGTCGTCGACTACTTCACCTCCGCCGTGCGTCCGGGTGCCTCGGCACGTCGCGCGGCTCGTCATGCGGCTCGTCGCGCCGCTCGTCGTCGACTACTCCGTCTCGCGCGAGCTCGCCGTCGACTACTTCGCCTCCGCCGCACGTCCGGTGCCTCGGCACGTCGCGCGGCTCGTCACGCGGCTTGTCGCGCCGCTCGTCGTCGACTACTCCACCTCGAGCAGGCTCGTCGTCGACTACTCCGCCTCGCGCAGGCTCGTCGTCGACAACTCCGCCTCGCGCAGGCTCGTCGTCGACTACTTCGCCTCCGCCGCGCGTCCGGGTGCCTCGGCACGTCGCGCGGCTCGTCATGCGGCTCGTCGCGCCGCTCGTCGTCGACTACTCCGCCTCGCGCGGGCTCGTTGTCGACTACCTCGCCTCCGCCGCGCGTCGGGGTGCCTCGGCACGTCGCGTGGCTCGTCACGCGGCTCGTCGCGCGCGCTCGTCGTCGACTACTCCGCGTTGCGCAAGCTCGTCGTCGACTGCGTGCCTTGCGCGGGCTCGTCGTCGACTGCTGCGCCTCCGCCGCGCGTTCGGGTGCCTCGGCACATCGCGCGCTCGTCACGCGGCTCGTCACGCGGCTCGTCACGCCGCTCATCGTCGACTACTGCGCCTCGCACGGGCTCGTTGTCGACTACTTCGCCTACGCCGCGCGTCGGGGTGCCTCGGCACGTCCCGGTGCCTCATCTCGCCGCTCGTCGTCGACTACTCCGCCTCGCGCGCGCTCGTCATCAACTACTTCACCTCCGCCGCGCGTCCGGGTGCCTCGGCATGTCGCTCGGCTCGTCACGCGGCTCGTCGCGCCGCTCGTCATCGACTACTCCCGCGTCGCTCGAGGCTCGTCGTCGACTACTCCGCCTCGCGCGGTCTCGTCGTCAACTACTTCACCTCCGTCGCGCGTCCGGGTGCCTCGGCACGTCGCGCGGCTCGTCATGCGGCTCGTCGCGCCGCTCGTCGTCGACTACTCGCCTCGCGCGAGCTCGTCATCGACTACTTCGCCTCTACCGCGCGTCCGGGTGCCTCGGCTCGTCGAGCGGCTCGTCATGCGGCTCGTCGCGCCGCTCGTCATCGACTACTCGCCTCGCGCATCGACTACCTTGCCTACGTCGCGCGTCTGGGTGCCTCAGCACATCGCGCAACTCATCGCTTGTTGTCGACTACTTCACCTACGCCGCGCGACCGGGTGCCTCGGCACGTCGCGCGTCTCGTCGCGTGGCTCGTTGCGCCGCTCGTCGTCGACTACTCCGCCTCGCGCAGGCTCATCGCTTGTCGTCGACTACTTCGCCTATGCCGCGAGTCTGGGTGCCTCGGCATGTCGCGCGGCTCATCGCTTGTCGTCGACTACTTTGCCTACGCCGCGCGTCCGGGTGCCTCGGCACGTCGCGCGGCTTGTCGCGTGGCTCGTTGCGCCGCTCGTCGTCGACTACTTCACCTACGCCGCGCGTCCGGGTGCCTCGGCACGTCGCGCGGCCCGTCACGGCGGCTCATCGTCAACTACTCCGTGTGCCGCGACTTCGTCTTGCGGCCACGCTGGCTCTACTTCGGCCACGCCGTGCGTCGTGACTACTTGTCTCGCGGCAACACTAGCTCTACTTCGAGTACGCCGCACGCCACCACGACGTCGTCTTTCGGTCGCAGAACGGCAGTCACGCCCTCAACAACTAGTCGGAATCAACTCTGACTAGTTAACTTCATCAACAACCGTCGCGGCTCCATCGCCTACCGCCACGGCTTCATCAATAGTCTGCCCAGGCAGCAACAGCTAAGTCATTTATTTAAATGATTATTGTTTTCTTTTCTTGGCTCGTTCTCCTCATCATGTAGGACTACTTGCCGACTACTCATTTGTGTACGCTTCTCGACGGATTTTCACGGGAGCTACACTCTGCTGACTACTCTTGGGGTATATCAATCAAGTCACCACGAGTCTACTTCATCAACTCGGGGGCTATCCCTAGGAGGCAGCTTCTAAAGTCCGCTACGTGCGGCAATCTAAAGTCGATTTTTAAAGTCGCATTCTAAAGTCCGCTCCGTGCGCCAACTTAAAGTCGACTCCGGTCGCATCTACGCCTGCTTCGGTGGCATACTATGTGTGTAAGCTTCGATGTAACCTAGCTGTAAGTGGCCCTCAGGTCTTGGCGACGATGGAACCTAGCTGCACGTGGTCTTCACGCTCTGTACCATGGGTCCAAGTACCCTAAGTACTCGCGCTCCGTACCTTGGGTCTGAAATCCATGGCCCGGTACACAAGTCGACTCCGGTCGCACCTTCCGATCCACTACGGTGGCACCCGTACCTTGGGTCCGAAATCCATGGCCCAGATACACAAGTCGACTTTGGTCGCACCTTCAAGACCACTCCGGTGGCACAAATCGACGCTAACGGTCGCACCCAAGCCCACTCCGGTGGCACCACGTCGACGCTAACGGTCGCACCCAAGCCCACTCCGGTGGCACAAGTCGATGCTAACAGTCGCATCCAAGCCCACTCCGGTGGCACAAGCCGACTTCGGTCGCAATCTTAAGCCCGCTCCGACGGCAAAACTACTCGTTTTCTCTGATTTTTCATTCGCTTTGGCTTTCCAAAAAGTGCTTTTCGTTGTTTGCATCTAAGTCCACCCCGCGTGGCACAAAGTCGACTATTGTAGTCGCATCTCAAAGTCCGCTCGCGCGGCATTCTAAAGTCGCATATCAAAGTCCTCCCCCGTGCGGCAACTTAAGTCGACTTCGGTTTTTAAGTTGCATCTCAAAGTCCGCTCCGCGCGGCACAAAGTCGACTTCGGTTTTCAAGTCGCATTCTAAAGTCCGCTTTGCCGCATCTAAAGTCGACTTCGGTCGCATATAAAGTCCGCTCGACGGCACGGCTACTTCTCAAGCTCCATGGCTCGATGCCAAATTACTACTTGGAATCTCTCCCGGCTCGGAGGTTGCACTCAAATTACTAATCGAGGATGACTCCAGTAGACTTCGCTTGCTCTCAAGATCGGGGGCTCCGTACCAACAACTACTCGACGTGGCTCATATGGCTCTCTTATCTCAAGGGCTACACGCTGCAAGAGTACTCAGATGATGGCTTTCGCGAACACTGAAGACCCTTGGATTGATTACCTAATCATTTCAAGGCTCGGGGGCTGCTATGCTACACCCATCATTCAAATTTTTCAAGACAGAAGATTCGGAATCAAGATTGACCCTCAACTAGAGTCTGCGACTCAACCTAAGGCTCGGGGGCTACTCCATATGGAGTGCGATTTTGCAACCGCACTTCCATATAATCTCGACTTCAAGACTGATGAGCTGGACCACCTTCCAGTCTCATGGCAGTTCAAGTACTATTGAAGACTTCTCCAAGCAGTACTCGAGGACGCTAAAGAACTACTCGCAGAGGCTTCAAGACTACTCAAACTACTACACTCGACTACAATGTGCTCGGGAGCTTGTCGGGCATACTCCCCGGGTACCCATGCAAGGAAGGATGAAGACGAACTCCTACTAGAATTCTCCTGTAATCCTACTAGGACTTGTACCGTGTAATCCTACTAGGACTCCTGCCTTGTAACCGACTAGGAACCCGCCCCCTGGACTATATAAAGGAGGGCTGGGTACCTAGCCGGGTACCGGATCTCAACCCAACACCAAGCGCAGGGCGCCATACTTGATCCCCCAAACAGGACGTAGGGTTCGCCACCTTGGCGACCTGAACCTGTATAAATCTTGTGTCCCGTGTCCTTGCACATACCTTCGAGTTCTCGGTCTCCCGATCACGATCCTCACCGCACAATCTACTACCTCGGGTACCCCCTTGGTAGATTTGCCGGTCTAAAACACCGACAACGACGTCTTCGAGGAGGCACTCGGTTTCCAAGTCTCCTCGGAGCATGGAGGAGGACACGACACCGCTGAGAAGGAGCAACACTCTCCTTCTCGGTGGCATGAGGGCAACAAGGAGCTCGTCCATGATGTTTACTGAACCTCAAGGGCGTACGGAGGAGCCGCCCGTCCCACCTCGTCGATCGACCCGATCATCCGCTCCACCTCCGTACACTCCGCGGTACTCCGCATATGGCTTCATCATCATGTCGGAGGTGGAGGAGAAGAAACTTTCTCGCCTTGAGAAGAGGTTTGTGCCAAACGTCGATTTCAACGATCAAGCTCTCAACTCATTGGGTTTTGGCACATACATTTATTATATGTTGGGGCACCTTGGATGGGTACAATTCTCCAACGGGGTGTCGGCAAATACCCACAAGGAATTTGCCTTGAAAATTTTGATGACCATGGCGCCTATCCTTGATGAGGGGGTGCCGAGTTTATCATTCCGGTTGGAGGGAATTGCGCAAGTGGTTCCCTATGAAAATATTAGGGAGCTACTTGGTTTCCAAAAGGGATCTCCGGAGAAAGTAGACGTGCCGGAAGGCATGTTGGATGGATTTTGGAATTTAATCTCCGGGGAAGCCCACCAACAAAGGAATTCCATCCGGAACCCCATCATCCAAGTATTTCACTCATGGATGTGTAAAAGGATTTTGGGGAGAATGAGGGAGATGAAGGTGACCGGCACGGAGTTGAATTGGCTTTACTCGGCTTTAATTGCCAGGCAGCTAATTGACCCCTCCTACTTCATTATCAACCGATGGTGTTGCGAAGCAACATCGGGATCAAGAGATATTGGTTCGGGGTGCTACCGCTCCATGTTGGTCACCTCCTTGAGACCGGGAATTCCAAGGAATCCCGAACATCTTCTACCCGGGACCTCTCTCAAATTTGAATATATGGAGTAAGGAAAATATATAAGTGGAGATGAGAGAGTAGGCTTTAAAGTGGCCAAAGTGAACTTACCCCTTCCGGATCCAAGACTAAGACTCTTCATTCAAGGGAAGGAAGATTGGTTGGAGGAGGGACTCCTTATGCCGGCAAGGAAAAATAAAAGAGGAAGAATTGTAAAAGAAGGATCCTCCACAACACAAGAGGAAGGTGCACAACAAAACTATGTGCCACCGTACGGAGGAATTCCTACACCGCCAAGTTATTACAGAGGGCCACCAATGCAAGCATGGGGGAGTGGTGCAGCCATGCCCCCACAAAATTATGTGGTGCCCAACGTAACCTTTGCGGAGCCCTATGCACAATATCCTCAACCACAACAAAGTGTGGCCATAATTGGAGGATATGCTGCAAGAAACATGCAAAACATTGCAGCCATCCAATCCAACGCGGATCTATTAGGTGAGGGCAATGCAAATATTGCCTATGAGCTTGGGCGCCTTCATCTAGTGCCGCCGGATCAATTCGTTGGAGGGGATGTCCAAACCTATTATGAGCAAGGGTACAACTACCAAAATTATCAATACCAACCACCGGCGGAAGATTAGAAGAAGGAGGAGCTTTAGTTTTCTTTTCTTTTCCCTTTTTCTTTAATTTCCAGCTTGTGTTTGCTTATGTATGCGTAGTGTTTTCGGTTTTTATTTAAATTCCAGCATGTTTGTTAGTTTGTTTTCATCATGAATAAAGTCACCACCTTGTTTTTACCTTTGGTAAAGTTACAAAATTTATGTCATGATGATATATGATTATAATTGCCGCTTTGTTTATCTTTGTACATGTTTTATGCTCGATTAAGCTATTGCTCTCTTAAAATACAAATCTGAATTTATCTAAATGCTAGCTTAATCTTTAGCGGAGGTTATTATAAAAATAAAGACCCATAGTGTTTTATGTGCTCTCAAGTTTTAGATGGATCAAATATGGTTTTTATTCCTAAACGTAATGCTAACCTTGTCATAAATATCACTTGTGTGTTGCTCTACCTATCCAGAGCCTTATATATATTTGAGTGCATAAACCTAAGTGTACAAGATTTATTTTTGGGTGAGTTTCTTCAGGCCATGATTTCTCTGGCCCGAGACTAAGAAGCTGGTCATTCCGTTTTTACGTATCTATCATATTGCAAGCCTTTTATCCGCACATTGTGTATCCCCACATCAGAGATCTCACAAACTTCGCCGGATATCCACCCTTAAACCAAATATCATCTTTTGTGATTACCACCTTGACCACAACCTATCGTTGAGTATGGATCATCAATTCAAGGAAGATCGCAAGATGGTGCCAACATTAAAGATTTCAAATGTCTCTCCAAAAGGAAAAGTATTTCAGGTACCTACCTTATCTCTATCACCACTTTACCCGAGGACGAGCAAACGTCTAAGCATGGGGGAGGAGGTAGGTACAATGCAATTTTAGAGTTCAAAGGGGAGCAAATAAAAAAATGAGAAAGAAAAAGAAGGAAAAAATGAGTATAAAGAAAAAAGAAAAAATATATGAGAAAAAGAGAAAAATATGAGTATGTGTAAAAAATAAAATAAAGTGAATTCCCCGGTTCTCTAAAGTGCATTAGGAATCTTAAGGCTTCAAGATTGAAAGATCCAAACTCATTTTCCCACCATGTGCAATCCGATAACGAGGACTTCTTTTGTGCCTCGGGATCACTCTTTGCCATTTGCACATGTCCACATATCTCAAGTGTGCGTATTTTTCTCTCCCCCTCCTTGATTTAACATTATTTTCCAATGACCTTTTTGACGAGTGTGAGACATGGGTACCCCTGGGTCCCCACCGACCAGGCTCACGGCCGTCCCCAACAAGTGGGTCCGACCTACTAGAAGACCAGCAGACCTGTCAGTGGGCCCAACCAACCTAGTTGGCGGCCCACACGACCTCCATGTGAGACATTGGTACCCCTAAGTCCCCACCGACCAGGCTCACGTTCGTCCCCGACAAGTGGGTTCGGCCTACCAGAAGACCCGCCGACCTATTGGGGATGGGCCCAACCGACCTAGTTGGCGGCCCACACGACCTCCAGAAGATTCCCGAGACGAGAAGACAGCTTGGCGTGCAAGGCAAGGTAGTCCAAACGGATTAAGGCAGCTCGGATGAGCCTTCCATGATGTAAACAGACTAGAGATAGGTTTCTCAGTTGTAACCGACCTGGACTCTGGTCCACCGACCTTGTCCATCGCCCAGTATAAGGCGGGCAAGGGCGTCCTCCCGGGGACAGCCAGCAGACCATCGACAGGTCGTCATGTAATCTCGCCACGCTAGCAATACAAACCGAAGAACTGGACGTAGGGTTTTACTCTCCGGAGGCCCGAACCAGTATAAAATCGCCTTGTCCTTGTGTCTCGCCGTGATTTCCGTGTGCTACGCTAGCATAACCATCGCGTTCTTAGTTCCCGATCTCCCCTCCGAACAACTAAACCACAGGGATTAACACCACCGTGGGCTGTCCAGATCTCACCATCTGACAGTTGGCGCGCCAGGTAGGGGTGATCGCGAGCTCTTCGTGTAGCGCGATGGCAATTCGCTCCGGCGATGATCTTCGGTGATGACATGAAGGATTTCTCCGTAGCGACCTGCTCGCTGCTACTCTCCGATCTAATCGCGAGGTCGATGTTTTCGTTCAGCAAACGACGCGCCAAAACTTTTTGGTGTCCACCCACCCATGCCCTCTGATCCATCGAGGCTCAGTAGATGTGACTGGCGTCAGCGCTGGTCGATGGCGCGCGATCTGATCTACATGCAGCTAAAAAAAATTAACGCAGCAAAAATCAAGGTCGGCGGTAGCCGAGAAGGCCTTCATTGGCGCATGTTGAGTCCGTGTCCACCACGTGCGCTCATCCCGGCGAATTCAGCTACGTAAACAGGGAGTCATCGTTGCTTTCTATTTGATTTAATCTATTTTATTCCAATGGCAAAAGATTATTCTAATCTGATTTTTCCTACGAGATGTATGTGCATGATCTTTTCATGTGGCCAACGAGGAATCACGTGTGGGCTGGAGACCGATTAAACATGACGGCAACCACGGGCCAACTACTGGTCCGTTCTATACAGAAAAAAATATACGATACTGCCGCTAGGCCGTGCGGCGCATCGACCGACCTCGGCAATTCGGCCACGGTGTCACCTCGACAGGTTGGCACGACTTCGGGTCGTGTCCCTCGGCTACCTCGACAAGATCGACTCGGCTCCAGCTCGCTGATCGCGACTACCTCCACAACTCAACCTTCTTCGACGTTCAGCTTGCACCGCCGGCGACGACTTCGACTCGGCAAGCTAAGTGCCAGTTTTAATTAAATATTTTACGGTCTCAATTTCTTTCATAGACCTGCTCTACATGTTTTGTCTGCTCTTCGGTCCCTCCCCCTCGACATGCTGGGGGGCTTGACCTTGCCAACACGTAGGTCGCCAGACTTGAGGTTCAAATTTTTTTATCTTGTGCTCTGCTCCCCTCCCCCTCGACATGCTCAGGGGCTTGGCCATGCCAACCTAAGGGTCACCAGACCTGTGGGGTCCTACTTCTTCTGTGTGTTCTTTCTTTAACTGTTTGACTCTCGTTATGAGTATTCGACGTTGTGTAGTTGGAAAACCTGGGTCCTAGGCCCCTTCCCGTGCGTCGGCTACATCTAAGTCTCCCTGTTAAGCATTGTAGAGGAGTGATACACTTTGCAGCTTCAGAGCTTTCGAGTCCACATAATGTGTGTCTTGAACGATAAGTGGAATGCTTTCTTAAAAAAACAAAACATAGCACAAGAATGTTCAGTTCCGGCAAACATTACTCAACATCTGCTTGTTTAGCTCAGGCTAATTAAGTTTCATCATATTTATATTCGACAGATTGATACACCGACCTGGTGTTTATTTTATATTACAGGACCAACTCTTTACTCGGCGTCGTCTTCATCAGGTCGCTAGACCTCCCTGCAGCTACGACGTCGTCTTCATCAGGTCGATAGACCTTCTTCCGGCTCCGTCGTCGTCTTCGTCAGGTCGCTAGACCTTCCTTCGGCTTTGTCATGGTCTCCGTCAGATCGCTAGACCTCCCTACGGATCCCTCATCGCAGGCTTCAGATCACAAGACCTCCTCAGCGACTTCGTTCTCCTAGCTCCAATCATCTACAATTGCAAAACTCTACAATCTGGTGGACAAACACATGCTAGCGGCATGATGGGAGTACTATACTACAGCCTCATAGATCAACGGCGCTCGGAGCTTGCCTCCCTCAGTCACAAGCGTGCTATTTATAGCCAACGGCGCGCCCCGGGCAGCTGGCGAGGTAATGAAACTGTCACCACGTGATATCGGGACCTGTAGCCTGTACATCATTAAAGGCGACGACATTACTCCTTCTGACTCACGATGTTTTTGTCTTTTATGCATCAATGATGCTTGAGCTCCCGCCGCAGAGGTCACATGGCTACAGTGTCCCCTCAATCAGTGGGCAGTTTGTCATTTTCTGGGTGGCAAGAGAATCTCCGACCACTATTGACCCGTGACTCTGCAGTCTACGCTACACGACAAGACCTGAGCCTGTGACAGATGGCTCCACGCCTAACTTAGTCCCCCTTTCGATGACGACTTCATGGCCCCCTTCTAGGACCAGATGTTTTTATTTGCACTCGCTAGGCTCTGCGTCCTGGTGCACCCGCTATGGCTCTGCACTTAAACGGAATTATTCCAATCAGCTTATATTTCTGTTTCCTGAGCAAAACGGTCGTAGGTTCGATTGAAGACCTTCCGAGGTAGGCGTGCCTCGCTACTCTGCCAGATCCTTCTGGGCGCTTGGAGATCAACAGCACCATGGAGATCAGAAGCATTACGGAGATCTACAATTTTCGTCGAGCCCTTGTGGTCGGTGTGCCTACAGCTAAGGTCGCCAATACCTTAGTATCATGGCTCCGCTGGATGGCTGCCAGCTATGTTGGTCATCTGGACACCAAAACGACCTCCTTGAGGTCGGTGTGTCTTAAATACCCAGGTCTTGCAATACCTCGGTATATCTACGGCCCTGCCAACCTGGTTGGACGCCCCGGATGCGTGACCTTCCGAGATCGGTGTGCTCTTGTAAGCCCTGCCATCCTGCTCTCGACACCCAGGATTTCATGTCGGGAATGAAGGCCTCTCTGTGGGGTGCACGCCTGATGGCCCTGACAAGTGCTTCCGGGTGTTTGGGCGCTATAGACTTGAGGTCGGCATGCCTCGGGTGGCTCTGCCAGACTCTTTGCAGCCATGCAAGATATCTGGATGTCTCTACACTCCATACGTTCAAGATCGACGTTATTTCGCCAGCTTCATCGTCGACCCGGCTACGGACATCGCAATTTCAGTCACGACCTTCATCGTTAAAAACCTCTTCATGTGACGCACTTTTCAAGATTCTGCTAGGTATCCTCGAATACTGGATTTCATCGACTTGAGACCTCTTCGAGGTCGGCACGCCTGCAAAGGCCTCCTTGAGGTCGGCCCTGCCAGACTCCTTGCAGCTATGCTAGGAGATCTGGGTGCCTCTACACTTCATTTGATCAAAATCATGCCTTCGTTTTTCTTCTCTTTTTGGAGCATCAAATCAGCCATGCTGTCTGCTTCAATGCTCGGGGACTACTCTACGAGTGCGTCTTCAACGCCCTCTTATTTTCCTCGTCGTACCGACCTGATTGGGAAACCCATTTCTCATCACGTCGTTACTCGACTGTCATAAGAGAAGAAACGGACGCCGGAACACAGCATGTCAGAATTCATGGTAGATGCAAGATAATTTTAACATCATGGTTGCGCCGCTTCAACTATCTGTGTACTGCAAATCTCCTCACTGAAGGGCACCACAATTTGTACCCTGGAACATGTTTTCTTTTAATATATTTGCGTACTGGTGTGAGTTCCCCGTTTATGATTGAATGAACTTTTTCCCTAATTTTGCAAATTGGCATTCCCTGGTTTCACACTAGAATAGCTCATGATTATGATAAACACCTGAAGCATTTTTATGGATAATTAGAAATTTAGACTATCAAATATAGACAGAAAAATGTCAAAAAGGAAGATGCACATAACTAACTAATTTCGGTTTCACAGTTTTCAGAAAAGTTCGAGTCCAATGTAGTGCGTGGAGTAGCAAATGAGAGAGATAGACAAGATGTAGACCATCCATTCAAAGTTTCAAATACAACCATTTTCCACTCTGAATAATTAGTAGTGCTAATTTTCTCTTTCCATGGCATGCTGCGTAGTTGGAAGACATCTACCAAACACACTAGACAAAAAAAAAGCAACTCCATACAATTATCTCCTAAATATTTATATTTCTGTTTCATTCGCATAAATTTCTAGTGCTAATCACGGTATGAAATCATCAATAAGAATAATATTCCTTTAGTCACCTACCTTACAAAAATGTACAGAAAAGAAATGGAAACATTGTATCCATCAGTCACTGATCCAATGATCTTTGCTTCATTCTTCCATGGAATCCAATGCTTGGGTGGTGGTTCTCATCTCGCTTGATCGAAAAATATCAAAGGACGGTGACTGATGGAGTACATTCGAGTTCTTTGTTTATTACACTTGGCTTTCACTAACTTGGCGACGATTGTGCTCATAGTATGCATGAGGCCAAAATCCTATCATTTATCAGTTAATGAAATAATTGGAATTTTTCTGTTTTATGAAAATAATAAATATGAATTAGTGCTCAAAAGTTTCACCTTAAACCATTAGCTACTGTTCAAAACTGCAAGTATTTGGCCAATTGTTTTTTCAGTTTGTGATGTATGTCCACCTATGCCACTAGAAGCTTTTGGCTGTACTTGGATATAGGTGAAAGCAGCAGAGAAAGACTTGCTTAGCCGTGTGATTTTTTATTGCCGAAATGGTCTTAAAGGCTACTTTGACAGTTTATTAGGCCAGCAAATGGACACATACTAAACTTTTAATTTACAAAATTGTGCAATTATGAATCGTACCATGTTCACTGTAAGGTAGTGGAAAGAACTGAAGGTAGCAAAACGTAGCAACCACCAATCCTGCAGTGTACCAAGCAGAGTCATCGACTGCGATCTTCAGTACTCCTGCATAATGAGTTACAGTAGATGCATACTAACTGAACCGAATTGGATATTTACCAAGAATTCCGCCAGCAAACACATCCTGCCAGTGATGCCAGTAGTCACTCACTCGCGATACCGCAACCATCGATGCAAGAAGCAGAGGTACAAGAACGATGCAGAGCTTGGCGACATGACCTCTTCGATCGAAAACCTTGATTTTGCCGGCCAGGTACCATGACAGAAATCCAAGCCCAGCAAAAGAACCTGACAAGAAAGACAAGTAGTGAGCATCTGTGAAAATGGATAAACTACGCCAGATAAGTGTCAAACTGCATTCAGTGAAGGGATTTCAGGATTGTAGCTAGGCAATCACTTACCTGAAGCATGGCCACTTGGGAAGCTCTTGTGCCCCTCTTTGATTACATTCGGATTTCCGTGGCATATGACATCTCCCGTGATGTTGTTGTACTTCTACAATGGAGTGTTCAGGTAAATCATTACTCAGAGTTACAAGTAAATTTATAACAGATCAGGTCCTTGAGATTAGTACAACAGAACTCACCGCCACTCCATCAGGAAAGCAGCGCCAGAAGAAGTCCGGCCGCGGCCTGCCTACAGCATCCTTGATGGCGACAGTCAGGATGGCTGTTATGAGAACAGAAAACAAAACGCCTACATTGGCATGTATTGTGTGCACGTCAGAAATGAGCTATGGGCTAGTAATGACCACATCAGGCACAAACTCTAGTAGAAAAAAAAAATTAAAATTTAGCTAGCAGCAAGTAAGAAACTTGCCAAGAATGCCGTGATGCAGGTCATAAACGTTTCTCCTCTTCATGTATATTCCAATAATGAAAACCATCGGCACAACAATGGCAACAATCTGCGTAAAATTCTGCGGTTACGAACTTCCAATTTCGCCGAATTTATGAAATCCAGAACGTAATGTTTGAAGAAGATGATGAGTATGTACCGGCACAGCCCAGCTAGGAACGGTGTTGTCCTTCATGGGGTACCGGAGGGTAGTCATCATGTCTTCCGCCACGAACCGGTGGAAGGGCTGGACTAAGCCGAGCACGGCGTACATGGCAACGAGGAGCACCAGCACGATCCAGTCGAGCAGGTGCAGCCAAGCGACTTCCTTCCCGTGAGTCCTCAAGCACGGTTGCGCCGGAGCTCTAGAGCCAGCAGCGGTCGCCGGCTGCGGCGTCGGCATCTCTCCTGCTCACCTCGACGGCCTCAGGGACGGTGGGTCGACGAGCTCGTCCTTCCTTACGCTGCAACAGCTAAGAGCTAAATCGGAATCTATTCGTCCGTGCATTAATTTTTGCACTGCTTTCAGGTCATTTTCTTATCGGAAGGAAGCTGGCGAGAAGCTGGAGACGTGGAGAAGTGACGCTTTCTGCGTTACTTCCTGGAAGCTAGGGAGCAATCGATACCTGAATGACTTTACTAAGACTACAACAGTGATCTTTGTTGTGCATGTTCCTAAGGATGATACGGAAATGATACGCTCGAAAATGATAACGATAACGAAAAATCGGTACATCGGAAGCGAAACCATCAGATCGAAAATATGTCGATATCGATCGATAACGGTATCTCAAATCAAAAACACTGAAACCGTGAATAGATATATATGCAACATGTTTACAATTAAATGAGTGACCAACAATCCAACATAAGTATTACTAAACCATATGTGTCCATACTATAACCACCGTAGGGGCTGTATGCGCCACTGGCGCCCCTATGGTCTCTCGTCGGCGAGCTCGTCTTTGTCACCGCCGTTGTGATTTTCGTCGTGCTTATCTGGTAAGATTTGCTGCTTAATATATAAAGTTTGTAGTTGTAAAAAACTTCCAAAAACTGTGAAAAGCTCTACTACGTGCGCGGCTCATTGATGTTTAAATTCTGAAAGGGGAAAGATTAGTTCCCCTATTTAACCCCATGAAGTGAGTCCACTTCAATTTGCAGCTTTGAACACATTGACCCCACAATACTTGATTGGTGTCAACTCTTGCCAAATGGGATATTGATGAGGACATCCCTTCTATTGATACAACCATGCCTTGTGCTCCGCAAGGACCAATGACTCAAGCCCGTGCATGACAACTCAACTATCAGGTAAAGTTGTTCCTCATTGTTCATACAAATTTATCTCCGGATGAGATGCTACTTAATTATGGTGATCAATGATTTATTCTTAGGAACATGGAACATGAAGAAGAGGGGGAAACTGCCACAACAACCTAGGAGGTGCACAAGCTCCCTTTTTATAGTTAAGGACCGGTCTCTCTCAAACGTTGTGGTCCACTTCGTTTTGAGTAGAGCGGGAGAGGCGCTCCCACTCAAACGTTGTGTCTCACCTCGTTTTGAGTAGAGCGGACACCAAGGCAACAACAGATTGTTTTGGTTATAACTTTTGACTCTGGTTGTTGTTTGAGGCGTATGAGTACTACTCGACGGAAAGCACTTGAAGTGAACCTTCAGATGGATTAGAAGACACCCTCAGATTTAAACAGAGTCACCCAAATTTTACAGACATGACCAATCAAAGGTTGATAGCCTTGTATCCAGTAAAGAGCATTAGGGGCCCATTCTAATTTAGGGTTTACACCCTCCCACACCTCTTGGTTGTTCTCTTATGTATAAATACTCCCTACTGCCGCCAGAGGATGTTGGGTTTCGCTAAGTTTCCATTTTGTCAAGAACAGGACACCGATTCTTCGGTTGTGGAACCCTATTCGCGAGTTGAATCAATTACTTTCTGTGATTTGGTTTCATCTCCATGCACTTGCTTCTAGTTCTGTCAGATTCGATATGGAAAATCGAGTTTCAGGACCCACAAGTTTGGAAAATCGAGTTTCAGGACCCATAATTCGGGGAGACTCGGAGACCGAGTGCCTCCTCGAAGAGCTCGATGATGGCGCCTTCGATGATCGTGTCTTCTTGGTGAAGAAATTGGTGGCAATCTTCCATATTGTTGTTGCACTAACTCACAACGAGTGCACCGGGGGTTGCTTGCCCGTGGGAAAAACACACAAGAGAAGTATATGGAGGGTGGAGTTTATTATGGTGAATTCTCTCTATTATTATTGTTGAAGGGTGGTGAGTGAGGTGCACAAGTTAGGATGGATATTAGCGATATGAGCCCCATAGGGTTTATGGATTCTTGAACATGTAACTGCCTATTAAGGTGAAGCTAAACTAATTTATTGAGGTGTGTACATAAGGCCACTTTAGCTAAACCTACAAAAGATATGTTGATGGGATCTACGGGAGCAGCGGACCCATACTCCCATTAAGTATGGTAGTTAGCCTTAGGCATCAAAGCATTATCAACATGAATGAAAAATGTTCGACGTTAACATGACAAGATCCTACAACACCATGGAACTCAATTTTTTCTAGGTTGTTTATGAAACTTATGGGCTATGAACTCAAGAACACAAATTAACAAATGCATAAATTACTTACCAGGCGAAGGGGGCACCGGGGGCTTGATCTATCTCCAAGATGCTTCTTGCTCCCTTCTTTCCTTGTGTCCACGTGATCCACGAGATTCCATTGCCCGAACCGTTCACAACCACACCTTCGCTTGCATGATTAATCTTCCACCTCCATTGTTTTACTTCATGTCGCATCTTGTTCCCTTTCCTCTTGTGCTCCCACCAATTTTCTACAAAACAAAGCCCTTGCTTCCCCCATGATTGTCCTTTGCATGTGCCTAAGATGCCAAATGGTGGACACGTGATGCATCTTGGGGCACAATACGTTAATCAAGCTCAAAAACCTCCCTTAATCATGTTTACATGTTAATCACTCCTCTAATTTTGAAACTTCAAAAATTAACTCAGCGCTAGCAATGAGTCCAAATATATCATTAGAGGAGATCTTAGGCATCAAAAACAATTATAAAGTTTATTTTGGTTGCACCGAGATTGATTGCTTTCATTAATCGATAGCAAGTTCCTCCGGCATGACCGTAGGGATATAGGTTTTGGTTCTAATTTTGGCCAAACATGAGAGAGATATTTTGAATAAAAATAAAGCCAATGGGGCTTAGAAAAATTCTAAATCTAGAGAAACCGGTGGATGTCAAGTTGAATGAAACCAAAAATCAAGTTGCTTAGGTTCATGCGAGTCCTACAGTGCATCAAAGATTAAAAACATAAAGAAACATAGCAAGGCTCTACTCGTGTGTTTTTATCATGTAAAACAAGCCAGCCTTAACACCATGGGGAGGATGAAAGGTTGGAGTAGGTGCTGAATTTTTGGTACTAGTTTCTCTAAAAGATGCAAACAAAACTTGGGATGGCTCAAGTCATTGGTTTATGATCAATATAAAATTCAAGTAAAATGATCGAGCAATTATAATGTCTCTAAAAATTATTCAACCACATAGAAATTTATAATATATAATGCATAGCAAATTCTAAGACCAACTTACTTGAAAAACTTTAAAATTTTCTTCGGGTTGCCCTCCCGATAGCTTAACTCTTCAACGGGTTGTCCTCCCGGTAGCTTATTCTTGACTTGATGAACGGGTTGCCTCCCGCCAAGCGCATCGTTTATAGTATATAGCTAGACTTCTTCTCTTTTCTCTGGATCAACACTCTTTGCGGGCGTTGCAATCTTGGGGGCCCCACTTCTACACCATCCTTGGCTTCGGTGTAGATTTATTCTTCGGCTTAGTCATTTTTTTGGTCTTCACAGGCGGGCGTTAATTCTTGGTCTTGACGGATGCAACAACTTTTTTGTCTTCTTTGCTTCGTTCTCCCTTGACTACTCCCTTCCGATGTGATGATGAGGTAGAATGTATTTAACACGAATCATGTTGCATACCTCGAATCATGGTTGACTTGAATGCACTGCTCACGCCATCGATGTCGAACTTGATCTCCCCTTTGCCGATCTCGATTGCTTCGACAATCTTGAGGAACGATCTCCCTAGGATGAGTGGCGATGAGGTTGATCACCTCTCGATCTTGGAGGTGGAGTTTCTCTTGGAGATTCCAACGCTCTTTGGCCTTCGCTTTTAGATCTTATGTTGCACGTGACCTTTGCCTGCAAAGTTTTTCTAAACCATCCACAAAATATATGTTTTTTTGTTGGAGATGTAGCCGTCCATGTCCGGTTAGGGTTAGCAAATATAAAAAAAGAAACTAAAAGAAAACTAGGGTTTAGCAAAACCCTAGATTGATTTTTTTTTGTTTTGAGGATGATCAAAATTAAGACATGTAAAAGAAAAATCGAGAGAAAAACTGAAAATATTCACAAACGCAAACTAGATTGAATCTTGATTACTTGTTCCCCAGCAACGACACCAGATAAAGGGGCTTGTTGACGGTGTAAATGCGTATCAAGTTTCATTTGGACTCGCAAGCGTACAAGTCCACCGTCGTAGCCAAGGGACCCTTCTTCCCTCAAGTGTGAACCCAAGGTATCGAATCCATGGAACAATGTGTAACGCAAGATCCAATCTAATAAGCGGAAAAGCTTTGATCTCAAGAGGTTATTTTTGCATCTAATCTACTAGATCATTATCAAGACTCCTCTAGCCTACCGCACACCGGAGGTAGAAAGAGAAAGAGAGGGGAGAACCAATCTAGAGATTGGATCGGGTCTTTTGTTGAAGTTCCAAAGTAAAGAAGAATGTAGCAAAATGAATCTCATTGAAAGCATTGCTCTCGTTCCGACTCCGAGGACGCCCGTTTTCTCCTTTACCGTACTGTCACTACGGGGGATAAATTTACGGGTTGGTACTACTCGGCGAGTTCACGAAGAACAAGATGAAAACGTTTGGTAGATCGGGTATGCACCTCTAGCCACCATGGCTACAAGAACATCCTATGCAATCTACCCACGGGATAGATTGAGGAGGAAAACACCCAAACGAAGACAAAATCACAACGAAAGCACTTGATGCTAAGAATTGGATTCAATCTACTAATTCAACATAGAAGTAATACATGGACAAGATCACCACTGGGATCCTACCTCGATCTTGATCCTAGCTCTTGGAACTCCGACGTGGTCTTCCATGCAAGGTTCCCACGCCGGCTAGGGGAACCCTAGTCAACCATCTCGACCCTCTCCTCTCTGGGATGGTGTCCTTCTCTTCTCTACTCCTCGGCGGCGGATGACAAATGTGTCTCCTCGTGGCTCTCGACCAGGGGGCTATAAATAGCCCGAGAGGCGGCTAGGTCAAAGGGGGCACCGAACCGGGCCCGGAATGGGTTGGGCCGGTCGGCCCAGGCTGGCGGCCCAGGCCCTTTTCGGCCCGGTTCGGCCCCGGTTTCTTCACCGGTTGCTTCTCGCGCGATTCCTTATTTGTGTGCACTTGCATGTGGCCCTTTGACGTCATTTCCTTCACGGTTAAGGCTTGAATCTTGCTATCCAAGCTTCACCGTTTCCTGGTTGAGTCCCTGAAGATTTGCATGTTGACGCTTCGATCCTCGGGTCATTTGGAGTCATGTTCATCGCGTGTCGTGACTCTTGTCGGGCTTCATGATCTTCTTCCAAGGTGCTTGATGAACTTATCCCGAAAGTCTCCTCTTTAGCTTAGATTTCCTACGTAAACAATAAACTCCAAAACCGACATGCAAGAGTGAACTTGTTATATATGGGGGGTTAGTTCCAGTGGTTAGAATAATAATTCAATGCCAACATTAAAGGTAAACTTATGGCTAGGTTGACGGAAATTCACCGTCAACAGTTGCAAATCCGACCACCAGAGACGACACTTGGTATCAGTGGCAGTAGCAGTGATTTGGCAGCAGAAATTCCTTCTCCAGGCCCTTTATAGATGTTTGATGACAAGGGGGGAAGAGATGGATTAAAGCTTTGTGTTTGTAAGGAGGCGATCTAATCGCCCCTAGAAGGTGGTCTAACCTCCCTACTCCTGTGAGTTGAGAGTGAGACTTGGTTTGTAATAAATGGATCTCTACTTGTGGACTTGAGTATTTGTATGAGTGCTACTGGGTGTGTAGAACTTATTTATGTATCTTAAGTGACATTTGTGATAGTTTGTGATGCATGGTTTGTTTGATGATTGTTTTTGTAGGCTGAATGGGGGAGGCGGTCTAACCGGCCTGCAACCCCGGTCTGACCGCCCCCTGCCCAAACAGCCCACACCTCTCTTTGTTGAGCGCTTGTCATGCCATATGCATCACGGTTTTATTTTTAATTTTGTCATGCACATCTTTTTGCACTCCACTAATTCTAAGATATAGGGGGAGCTCTAATGTTGTCTTTCTAATATGTGCTTTTGGCGTTTGAGGCCAATTTTTGAAATTCCATTCAAAGCACACATTGAGGGGGAGCTCTAACTATATCTAAGAATTAAAATTGCGCTTAATCGAGTTATTTTGTAAAGCTTAATCGAGTTTTCATCAATCACCAAAAAGGGGAAGATTGAAAGTGCATCTAGGCCCCTATGTGTATTTTGGTTTGAATGACAAAACGATTAAAGGACTAATGTATTTGTCTAAGTTTGTGAGCAGGTTTATCTTGAAATTCATAAGCAATTATTGGAGTATTTACTTGTGAATAATTATTATATGTCTCACATTGGAAAAGACAAATACATGGATGATTCTTTATGCACATTGGTTAATGTCAAGCAATAAAAGGACTTATATTTTGGGGATATTTTGTGAAGATGGAATACATGTCTCCAAAGAGAGTGGTGGCTTGACTAAAATAAAAAGGGCATCATTCAAAAAGAAGTTGGTAATTCTATCAAGCTGAAGTGCAAGGCTTCATGTGGAAATTGAAAGAGGACATAAGGATGAGTGTAAACTTAATGGTTCCTAAAAGGAAGCTTGCATATTAGTTGTCAATCAAGAACAAACATATAAGCAAAGTGGAACTCAAAGTGGATTGGGTAAGTCATGAAGAGATCAACCGAGGTGTCTAGGGTGAGGGACTAAGCAATCTTTGGGGTCTTGGCCCGACCGCCATTAGTGTTTTGCTAAGGTGAAGTTCTAGCATCCGTGGGGTCTTCAAGTATCATATCCAAGCCTTAACCGAGGGAAGCAATGCAACACATCAAAATGTTAAGATTAGCAATATGGAGTGACTTAAGGATTAAAGTGCTCACTCTCATGCAAAAAGGGAAAATCCTAAGTCACTATCTCAAGTATGGATTTGCTCAAGACATCAGCTATGTTAAAAGCCCTCATATTGAATTACAAAAGTGTTGCAAGATTGAAGATCTACAAGCTCAAGTGATCAACCGGTTTATATTTATTCTTGAGTTTTAGGTATGTCGTACTATCAAGAGGGATGCAACATTAGCTCTAAGACAAAACATCAAAAGTGCTCATTAATTGACCTAAGTGAGAACTAGCCCTGAGAGAGTTCCTAAGTAGTCTAACAAACCCCTAACCCAGCCTTTGCCATTTCAACTCGTGTTGGAGTGCTTGTGAGAAGAGAGAAGGGTTTTTGGGCTCTCTCTGCCTAGGGCGGTCTAACCGCCCTAGGGGGCGGTCTAACCGCCCCTGACAACTCAACGGCTAGTTTTTCAAACTAACCGTTGGGAGGCGGTCTAACCGCCCTGACCAGGCGGTCTAACCGCCTTGGCCAGAGATCTAACGGCTAGTTTTTCTTGTGAGGGGTATAAGTACCCCACGAGCTTCACTTGTTGGGGCTGCTGATTCTAGGGTTGCTGAGGTGTTTCCCCTGCTGTTTTTCATAAGCCAAAGCCAAAGAAATACTCCCCAACTCTCTCTTTGTGAGATTTGCTATTCAAGCCATATCCTTGTGTTGGGTTGAGAGTTTAAGCCTTTGTGAGCTTGTGTGAGATGAGCAAGAGCATCCCATAACTTGAGCACTTGTGATTCGCGTCGGAAAGCCTTTGAAACATTTGTTACTCTTGGAGGTTTGCCTCCTAGACGGCTAGGCGTCGCCGGATAGCTCCCAAGGTTGTGGTGAGCAGCGGCAAGTTTGTAAGGACTGTGATCTTGCCTCTTTGTGGAAAAGATCACTTTAGTGGAAACGAGGAAAGCGGTTGAAAGAGACCCAGCTTGTTGTGGGAGAATTCCCTTACAAGCTCCTTAACGGAGACGTAGTCGTTCCTTTGTGGATAGTGAACTTCAGGAAACAAATCCTCGTCTCTCCTTTGTGGTTTGCCTCACTTGTTTTGATCTGTAGCATATTTACTTTGCTTCCACTCGATCTACTTGGGTGTGCTTATCTTTGAGTGCAGGGATCATTACCCTGCTCGTGATCATCTACAGGAGCTACTCAAGAACTTAAGTTCGTGCTAGAAGTCAATAGAAGACTTGGGTTGTTTTGTAGGTTTACTGGCCAGGGTGGTCTAACCTGGGGAGGACCCGGTCTAACCGCCCCCCTGTGGTTCAGCACATCAAGGGTGGTCTAACCACCTGGTAGGTGCGGTCTAACCGCCTGTGCCAGTGAAGATCAAGTTTCGGGGGGAAAAGTTTTATTTGGTCGCCCCGCCTATTCAACCCCCCCCCCCCCTTCCTACCAGTTTTTGGAAGATCGATGGCTCTCGGTATACAGAGATGTAACTGCCTCAAAAGTCTCAGAATAGCTGCTCTACCAGTTTTTGGAAGATCGATGGCTCCCGGTTGGAAGATTTAGTACCACTTCCCCCTCCTCGCACCCACACGACGCGCCCCGAGGTCTCGGTTGCACAAGTCATGGAAGTAGTGTTGCCACCGTGCTGGTTCCACGATTGATTGGCCACAACAATAAGAAAGTCCAGTGTATTTCTCTGGTGCCCAGTCCAGCTCCAGGTCGGCGGACAAGGAGAACCGCCAGCTGATGCTTGCCCTCCTGAAGAAGATGGACGTCTTGGAGGAAGTCGAGAGGCGGCTGACTCGCCTGGAGGCCGGTCAGCAAGAAATCCTCCACGCCTGGGGACCAGAGGTGCTCCAGCTCCGCAAGGATGCCAATGGGCAGCACGCGCTTCTACAAGTTGGATTTCCCAACATTCGACGGTAGCGGTGACTCGCTCCTGTTCCTCAATCGGTGCGAACACTACTTCCGCGGCCAACGCACCGTGGAGGAGGAGAAGGTCTGGCTCGCCGTGATGCATCTCCAAGGACCTGCGTAGCAGTGGTACACGCGCCTCGAGAGGGACGAGGGCACACCGGGATGGCACCGCTTCAGGGAATTGATCGACATGCGCTTCGGGCCGCCGCTCCGTTCCAACCCCCTGGGCGAGCTCGCTTCCTGCCGCCGCACCGACACGGTGGCGGAGTACCAGAAGAAATTCCTGGTGCTCCTGATGCACGCGGGCCCCCTCACCGAGTTGCAATAGACCGAGCTGTTCATCGCGGGCCTCCAAGATCCTCTCGGCCTCGATGTGCAGCTCCAGGGCCCGCAATCGCTGCAGATTGCGATGAGTCTCGCCCGCGCCCATGAGCGCCGTGAGCAGGTCGTCACGCAGCAGATGAGGCTCAGCCGCCCGCCGCTGTCTCGCGGCCTCCTCGCAGTGCCGCCTCCATTTCTGGCCCTCCCCACGCCGAGCACGGGCTCGACATCATCACCGCTCAGTGCCTCCCAGCGCCCTGCTACGGCCACGCCCGGCACCGTCACGGTCGCCGGCCGCACTGTCCGCCGCCTCACGCCTGCAGAGGTGAACGAGCGTCGCTGCAATGGGCAGTGTTTCAACTGCGATGAGAAATACATTTGAGGACACAACAAAGTCTGCGCCAAACTCTTCAATCTTGAGATTCATGACAAAGATGATGACCCAGAGCCCGAAGATCCCATAGATCAACCCTGCATCTCTCTGATTGCCATCGCCGGCGTTCGTTCCCACGACACCATGCAGGTGGTGGTGCGCCTTGGCGCCATAACCGTGACCGCCCTCCTGGATTCTAGCTCCACCCACAACTTCGTGTCCGCTCCGGCGACGGCTCGCTGCGGCCTCTGCTTCATCCCCTGCACCAACATCAGTGTCACCGTGGCGAACGGAGACAAGGTTCCAGCGACGGGCGTGTTCCTTGACGCCCCCTTCTCCATTGACGGTGAGGCATTCGTGGCGGATTTCTTCGTCCTTCCACTCGGGGGCTACAATATGGTGCTTGGAACAGACTGGTTGGCCACTTTGGGACCGATTCTTTGGGATTTTGGCCGCCAAATCATGTCCTTCTGGCGCCTCAATCACCGCGTGCGCTGGCGTGGTGTGGCGGGGACAGGAACGCCACAGCTCTGCATCTGCTCCATGGAGACTGCCCAGGAGCTGCTTGACCTCCTTCTGGCGGAATTTGAGGATATCTTCGCTGCGCCTTCTGGACTGCCTCCTCCACGAGCCCGAGATCATCGTATTCATCTACTGCCAGACACGGCGCCCGTGGCCGTTTGCCCATCTGTTATCCCCTGCTGCAAAAAGATGAGCTGGAAAAATAGTGCCGCACGCTGGAGCAGCAACGGTTCATTAGGCAAAGCACCTCAGCGTTCTCTGCACCAGTGTTGTTGGTGAAGAAGGGTGACAGAACCTGGTGGCTGTGCGTTGATTATAGAGCCCTCAATGACCGCACGGTGAAGAATAAGTTCCCCATCCCTGTCGTTGAGGAGTTGCTGGATAAGTTGTGCGGCGCCAAATTCTTCACCAAGCTTGATTTGCGCTCAGGGTATCATCAAGTTCGCATGCATCCAGCTGACATTGAGAAGACGGTGTTCCGCACACATGACGACCTCTACGAGTTCTTGGTGATGCAGTTTGGCCTCACGAAGGTGCCGACCACATTCCAGGCGCTCATGAATGATGTGTTGCGCCCATTCCTCTGCCAGTGTGTGTTGGTATTTTTCGACGATATACTGATCTTCAGCCCCTCTTGGGTAGCGCACCTGCACCACCTCCGGGAAGTCCTCGCCGTCCTGCGCGCCAACAAGATGTACTTGAAATGCTCCAAGTGCTCCTTTGGCGAACCTTCTATGGCTTACCTGGGACATGTGGTCTCGGGGGACGGCATTGCCATGGATGTCAGCAAGGTCCAAGCGGTGATCGATTGGCCGCGCCCGCGTTCTGTGCGTGCCTTTCTCGGATTCTGGGGGCTTGCCGGCTACTATCGGCATTTTATCAAGGAATTTGGGATGATTGTCGCTCCTCTGACCAGCCTCCTCAAGCGCGATGCATTCCAGTGGTCGGCAGAAGTTGAAGTCACCTTCCTTGCGCTGAAGCAAGCGCTTACTACCGCGCTGGTATTAGTTTTGCTGGACTTCATCAAGACGTTCATTGTCGAGTGCGACGCATCTGGCTCAGGGATCGGGGCGGTTCTACATCAGGCCGATGGCGTTGTTGCGTTCTTCAGTCACTCACTTCCACCTCGTCATCGCGGCCTTGCAGCATACGAACGCGAATTGATCGGCCTATCGCAAGTAGTTCGGCATTGGCACCCCTATCTGTGAGGACGAGCTTTTATAGTCCGTACAGACCACCAGCCCCTCAAGTACATCCTGGATCAATGATTGGCGACGATTCCTCAGCATAATTGGTTCAACAAGCTTTTGGGTTATGATTTTACTATTGAATATAAGCTTGGGCGCACAAATGTGGTCATCGATGCTTTGTCTCGCTGTGACACACCAGAGGCACTCCTGCATGGCATCTCGTCCCCTACGTTTGATCTCCTGGAAGACATCAAGCAAGCGGTTGAGGTTGATGAGGACTTGTTGGGCTTATGCGATCAGATAGTCGCTGGCACCCTTGTTGTTCCCTGGACAGTGGTGGACGGACTGGTCTTGTATCAAAATCGCATTTATATACCAGCCAATTTTCCTTTCTTGTCGACCATCCTAGTAGTTGTCCATGATGACAACCATGATGGCATTCAGCGCACACTACATCACCTCCATCGAGACTTTCATGTGCCTTCGGCCAGAAAGATTGTGCAGGATTATGTTCAGGTTTGTGTGGTGTGCCAGGAAAAACAAGACGGAGCTCATGCAGCCTAGAGGCCTCCTTCAGTCCCTTCCAGTTCCCTTGGCAGTTTGGCAGCACATCAGCATGGATTTCGTCGAAGGGCTGCCCAAGGTTGCAGGCAAATCAGTGATTTTGACTGTGGTTGATCGGTTGTCCAAGTATGCCCACTTTATCCCTCTCAGACACCCATACACAGTTGAGTCTGTAGCCTGGGCGTTCTTTGGGGAAATTGTGCGCCTCCATGGTCTTTCTGAATCAATCGTCTCGGATCGTGATCCCGTTTTCACCTCAGCCTTTTGGCGTTCTCTGTTCACCGCATCGGGGTCGACATTGCTGCTCAGCTTCGCATTCCATCCGCAGACGGACAGGCAGACTGAAGCCGTTAACAAAGCTGTTGGCATGTATTTGTGGTGCCTCACTGGTGATCGTCCACATCAGTGGCTACGCTGGCTCGCCATGGGCCGAATACATCTACAATACTCCCTTCCACACGCACTCAAGGAGACTCCCTTCAAGCTAGTTTATGGCCGTGATCCGCCGTCCATGCGCTCTTATGATCCCGGCGAAGTTCGGGTTGTTCTTGTGTCTCGGACATTGGCCGAGCGTGAGGAGTTTCGCGGATGCCCATCTCCGGTTGGAACGAGCCCGGCCCGGTCGCCAAACGAAGCGGTATGATCACCATCACCGTGCCGTCCACTTTTCTGTAGGTGACTGGGTTTGGTTGCGCCTGCACCACCGTCCTCATGGCTCCCTCGCAACATCTTCTACAGGGAAGCTGCGCCAGCGCTATTATGGGCCATACCAGATTGTTGAAGAGATCAATTCCGTAGCATTTCGCTTGGCTTTACCTCCTGGGGCACGTTTACATGATGTGTTCCATGTTGGGCTCTTGAAGAAGTTTATTGGCACTCCACCAACAACACCTCCCCAGCTTCCCACCGTTCACAATGGCGCCATTATTCTTGTTCCGACCACTGTCCTCAGGATCAGGCTAGGCCCCAATGGTATGCGACAAGCTCTGGTTCAATGGGACAACCTTCCTCCGTCATCGGCTTCTTGGGAGGATTTGGAGCAGTTCAAGCAGCGGTACCCTCAATTTCAACTCGAGGACGAGCTGTTACTCAAGGGGGGGGGAGTGATGTTATGTGGGGGAAGACTTTCTCCAGTCACAGGAAGCTAAAGTCCCAGCCGGTGCCTAAGGAATAGTAGTTAGTTAGGATTCTATAATTAGTTGGACTGTTAGAGATAAGATAAGTTGGTTTAGAGATTGGTTTAGAGATTAGTCAGATTCGGTTTAGAGTCTTGCAAAAGGGGGCAAGGATTGGCCTATAAATATAAAGGCATTGTAACTACTCTAAATCAAGCAATAGATCAATCTTTCCCAAATCCCCCTCCCCTCTCTACAAGCGTTGAACAGACTAGTCCCTGATCTGCTCCTTCTGCTGCCCTACCTTGCCTACCCTGCTTATTACTACACACGCGTGCAGTTCTTTTCCTGGCTCCTTGTCCAAGGGCGTGTGCAATGCCGAGCGAATTTGCTGGTGAAGTGCATTGTTGACGATGCAAGCTATGAACTTTGTGGAGCCCCGGTCGAAGATAGTGATCACATCATCATGTGATGCCCCTTTGCTGAGCAAGTCTGGGCAACACTGAACATGGACATGGCGGGCGTTGCCGTCTCGTGCCTCTGGGACGCTCCCACCTGTCAAGGATCCCTGCCAAACACTTCGACAGCTTTGTACTGCTGATCTCCTGGCACCTCTGGAAACACCGGAATAATGTGGTGTTTGAGCATGAGAGCCCTTCCCACCCCGGTTCTGGAGCACTTGCAAGCAGGACGCGGGGCTGTGGAGCTGTCGATGGCCTGTCCAAGAGCGCCTGATCGCTGATTCCTGGTGCGAGGTCTTGTCTTCAATGTAAATCTTTACAACTTTTTCTCTCCACCTCTTTGTAAACTCTGAAAAAGTAACACTGGTTTTGGCTTGCTAAAAGCCCAATGAAAATTCAGGTGAGGATGCTCTAAAAAATATATTGTAAAATTACACCCTGTTAGAATTTTGCTAAGAAAAGTTTATTTCATGATTTACTTGTTGAAAATGTGTTTGCATAATGAGAAAATGAGACGTCGGAACACTGGTGCTCTTATGCAATCAGGCCTAATTTATCTCAAGACCGGCACGACTGAAGGACGTGCAAAAGCTTGGTCAGTTAGGTTGGTCCACACGTGATTCGGCTTGTAGTCCAATGGTAGGGAGGTCCAGTGGGACGCTACCCACCAGGGCTCAAATCCTGGTGCTCGCACCTTTTCCTGGATTTTTCAGGATTTACCGGTGTTATGCGTTAAGTGGTAAGCAATGTTCTCGTCGACGATGAGGTGCCAATGGTGACTTCATGGTGACTTCGGGAATCTCCAGATCTGTCGGTGCTCAGTCCTTCGGAGGTGCTAATAGAGGTAGGGTTGCGTACGTGTATTCATAGGGGTGAGTGTGCGTGCGTGTTGTGAGCGTCTGCGTTGTACTGTGTGATTCTGAAAAAATAGGTTGGTCCACAATAACCGAAACTGAATTCCTCAATCCTATTTTGTTTCAATGAATTTGGGTCGCTAGTTTCAAACAATTTTGAACTTTAAAAAAATCAAGGAACGGAAGTGATCGGTTCGTTCGGATCAAACAGCCATACCTTCAGCCATTGCTTTGCTTTCTTTCCCCTTAATGAACGATTCTTCCCACATGCTATGTTGCCACTGCTACTGAAAGATGAAGGATGCTCTTGGAGGTGTCAGATGCTATGATGTCATTGTTTGCTTTGATTTCTGTATGCACGGTAAATTAAAGGCAGTCTCTGGTCCTACTTATCTTCATGCGCATGTGTTTGAGATTTCTAAGGTTTGCATTCATTTATAGAGTGAGTAAGTGATAATTATGAACAAGACACAAATCATTCTCTTTAAATATCTTTGTTCTACATTATTGAGGATCCATGCTTCTTTCAGTGCCATGGTTATGAATCTTTTGAATGTGAAGGCAGCATTGGATTGCATTTTTTTATTAACTACCATTTTTTCCGAAATTTCCAAATTATACCCCAAACTAGAAAATTTTGAAAATTATACCTCAATCGTCTATCTAGTGTTCGAAATTCTAATTTCGTCGGCCCACTAGACCAAAATAAGAGATTTTGTCTATTGGGTCAGCTCACCATGTTACACACACAGGAGGCATTTCTATGGTTAATGCCGTGGCAGACAGGCCGAGGAACAAACAAAAACACAACTAGTCTAAGCCCATATCTATGCATATCAACTTTCTCCTTGCAGAGCAGCAGACTGGTGCAAACACAGCAGGATATGAAGAAAAGCTAGGTTCAGTACAAGGAAAAGGAGGCATACGGAAATCGTAGTCTCTTCACGAGCTGCTCACACGCCACCACTCACTTATGTTGCTATGAAGCTGCAGAGCTATACCGGTGACTCCGTGGAGTTGGGCTTGCAAGGACATGCAGCACCAGAATGATGTCCAAACCGCAGTAGTGTAAAGTTGTGTGGCGCTTTAGCCAGGCCAAGTACCGAGAGCAACTCCAGCAATAACCCCTATTTGAAGCCCCTACTTCTTCGAGGAGGGGCTCTCCCAACTTTTAGGGGTTGTTGATTTTGATCCCAACTGCAGCAATAACCCCTACTTTCATCTAACATTCGGACTCCACTTGTCATTGAACAGCTATTTTATCTCTTCTTCTCTCGGACGAGCATGGCCTACCCGGCACCTCGCATCCACCTCGCATCGCAAGCAGATTCGGCCATCTTCGTGCACCTCCGGCGGCCATCTCCGTGCACCTCCGGCGGCGGCCCCGGGGTTGAATCGAGGGGGCTGCGCAGAAGAGCTAGGTGCCCTGCCGAGCTGCGGCCAGGCCCGGAAGCAGCGACTGCAGAGCTGCGGCCAGGCCCGGAAGTAGCGACTGCAGAGCTGCGGCCAGGTCGGCGAATCTCGAGCTCGACGGCTGGCGAATCGAGGTCGGGCTGAGCAAATCGAGCTCGAGCTCCAGTGGCGGCGGCGGCGCTCTGGGTAGGCGGCGAGGCAGGCGGGGGAGCACGACGGCGACGGAGAAGGGGCCGCATGCTCGACAGTCCGTGCGCATGCGGAAGGAGCAACGAACGCAACCGGCGACTAGGGGCTCCCTTCTCCACCCGCAGGAGAAGGGGCGGAGGGGGGAGGTAGGGGGTGAACAGTGATAGAGGTTGGGATTGGGACTTTGCTGGAGTGTATTTTTTTGCTTTGAGCCCCGACTTTTTGAGTAGGGGCTCAAATAGGGGGACTACTGGAGTTGCTCAGAAACCACTGTGATGAGTTGTGAACAGATTTATATGTTGCACCGGGATACACTTGTAACTATCTCTGTTAACATCTCAGCTCATGTAATATATGTAACTCCTTTCTCCCATGGCAAAAGACTTTGTTAACTCTGCGAGTAGCACTATCACGTCACGAAGAAACCACTTAAGATGCATGCATCAGGATACATGATAGTCCTGAAATACTGATCCACGTCTCAGGTGCCACACCAGCGGAGAAATGGTATCATGACGGCGCCATCACTACCCACAAATTTTTTTTAAGACTGCCTCAATAAAAGATAATTCTAAGTAGAGAGCATCCTTTAAAGAGGTGCTGATATTTCTTTTGTGGATGTTTTATGAGACACATCTATAATTTACGGTTTAAGTTAATTCAGATAGCAGAACTTTTTAATCTGCTCCATACAGCTCAAATGTCAAAAGTCATGTGGTGCAAACGGGTCGAATACACATGGAATCCATCCATGAGCCCTAACACCAGAGAAAATTTGTAACCCCCTGTCTATATTCTAATACCTTAAGTGCTCAGGGATGAAATATGGAAATGGAATCCGAATTATTCGATATTCATATATGGATATCTGTATCCGTATTCGAATTCAAATGTCGATTTTTCTCTACACTATGTGAAAACCTCAAATAGGTCATAACGGGCCCTTAACACCCGTTACATGCAGTTGCAGTCCTCACCCATCAAGCTAGTCATTGGGGTTGAGTTAGGCCCAAGGTTGGCGCAGCGGAATCCGACCCAACCCGCTTTACCCACGAGCCGGTGCCCACCAGGCCTTAGGACCACCAAAGCCCACAACAACAGGTCTTGGGCCTAACCCAACCCAAAAGACTAGTCTCATGGGTGAGGACTACCCCCACCTATATGTTGTGCTCCCCCACCATCAATTTCTGATGTGGGACTAAACCCAACAGGTACATCATCTATTAGTCCTGTATTGCTAATGGATGATGGTGTGGGGGTTTCCTCCAAATAAATATGGAGCACACCCCTCCTAAAAAGGATGACTCTCAGGCAGCAGCTGCGCCGCTAATGCTCTCTCCTCGTCGCACTCGCGGACCTAGCAGTCTGGCGTGTGACGCTTCCTTCTCCATACGTGTGGATACCTTGGAGGTGCTGCATCTGGAGCACTTAGATCGGACAAGCCACATATGAAGGACAAGAAGGACATAACCAATTGCACTACCTGCTACCCTCGACGCGTTCGTCTACATCGAGACGGTTCCGCTGCATCTGCCCGTCTAGTGGTAATCCCGTGATCTATAACAACAATAGTTCTTAGTTTATGGTGTAGAAAAATTTTGTTTTGCGCTAGCATCGTCACCTCATATCCCTTCACTAGTATCCAACAGATCTGAGATGGTTGACCGTTGATTTAGATTGTCTTGTTGCCAGGTTGTCGCTTGTAGCTACGGAGTTCTATTCGTAGTTCTGTGGCACTTGCGTCTATGAATAGGTGAGGTGTTTCTGCTATTGGAGAAGATGCTGCTCATGGAACATTAGAATGAATGTGCCAAACTGTTTCTACAACAAGGTTTGGCATTAATGAAACGTGTGAGAACATGCAGATAGATTTTAAAAAAACGGAGATAACGGGAAGCATCGTGCTACTTTTTTGCAGTCATCTAAGAACTATAAAAAAGATTTCGCTGAGGCATCTTCTAAATTCACTACACAAAAAAAGTAACCCACGGTGTAAATAGTGCTACAGCAAAGCAGCCTGTTCGTTTGGCTGGTGGTTGATGGTTGGTGCTGATTTGTTCAAAGAGAAAAGTACTGCTGACTGATTGCTAGTGGCTGGTTTGTTCTAAGAGAAAAGTACTGCTGGCTGGAGGCTGATAAGCCAAGCGAACAGGACGAAGATTAGAACCCTAGGTGAGAGATCTCTAACCAATGACCTTTACCACTCCAACTGCAAACCCCTTAATGATGGAGTACTTCGTATAAATTAAAGGGTGCAAGTCGGTGAGTCCTAGTTGCACCCCTTTCTTAAGTCACAGTCAAGGTAGGATTTGAGTTTATTTGTAACTAAGGAATGGATGGTGGGTTAGTCATACGGTGATTACGGTGTGTCGATGATAGGGCAAGTTGACACTCTTCTTATCCTGGTAGAAGTAGAATCACGTCTGGCCAGATAAAAATGGCCAACAAAAGGAGTCAAGGATGTTGTCCTCAAATTATACACTATTAGATGCGCTGGGAATCCACCATTCACCCAAGATCAGGCCTTATGACCAACCAGCAGAATTATCAGAGGATGCACATTCCAGTTCCACCCAACATACTTTAGGCAAAGATTGCTTCCTCAAGAACCAAGCAATAACTTGGATGACAAATTGAGTTTCCTTGCTACCAGCAGCAACTGCAGTGTGACAAAGCCACTGGCCAATGGGTGGTGGTGAAATGCTGCAAGACGATTGCACTGACCATTACAATAATATCCATATCTGAAGCAAAAATGAAGAACAGGGTGCCCACGAGGCACGAACCTTTTGACTGGGTGGGCTCCACACACATAAGCAAACAAAAAGAGTTCAGAACTTTCCCATGGCGCATGGTGGCCGGTGGATATACACTCCACGATCGCTTGTAGAAGTGGGCTTTTCGCTCTGGAAATCATGTATGCAGTTCAATTGTTACCATTGTAGTACTTGCATCACGTACGTTCCAGAGGGTGGTTCGAATATGCTGAACCAAGCGATGAACTTTGTACTTTCCTATGGTGTTTGGTGACATATTAATACCTAGGAACCTGAGAATGGGCAGTTCCATCAAAATTAAAGGATGTGCATAACTTGAGCATTCAGAAATGACATCCTTCTCTTAACTTCTATATCCACAGAAAACGTTGCAGTTATGGCAATGGTGTCTGGTACACATCTACTACAAGGTAAGCCAACAACTGCATCGTTGAATGGTGATAAATAAAATGCATGTCCATCTCTCAACTGAAGAGAGAAGAAAGTTGAAGCACATCTACAAATGATAGGGCAGGAATGGAGGATAAAATAGTTGACAAGAACTAAAGAAGCCAAGAAAGAGGGTGTCACATTGATCTGTTCTATAAAAGTGTGTAGGTCTATAAAAGTGTGTAGGTTAGAGCAACTCCAGCTGATGGAGTAAATTTCATCCCCTATATGAAGTTATTGAGAGTGGAGTAAAAATATTTTCATCCCTAAAACACAATTTTCTCCAGCAGTTTCCCTATTTTCCTTCCCAACTCGTGGGTCCCATGATGCCACATCATCTTCTCCTCCCCCTCCCCCAAATCTTGCATCTTGCCCGCATTGCCGCGAATCCGCCCGCTGGTGCCGCGACATCGGTGTACTCCAGCACGGGCGCCGCGTCCACCGACGTCGGTACGCGTCCGCCGCATGCTCGAGCTCGCCTCCGCACGCTCCGCTCCGGCGCGGGTTCGAGTGCCGAAGGCGCGGTGGCGGTGCCCGTCACCCTCCATGCCGTGGCGATCGTGCGTGGCGCGGCCGGACACGTACGCGGTCACGGTGGCCGCGGCGAAGACGCTGGCCGGGCGCGGTGCGCGCACGACGAGAGGGTCGCGTTCGGCGAGTGCATGGTCGGGTACGGCCGTGCCCGCGAGGCCATGGAGCGTGTCGTCGGCGACCTGCTGGCGGCGGCCGGCGACTGCGATGATAAACAACAGAAGGTTGCGGCTCGCATCAAGGCGGGCTACACGGCGGGGCTCCGAGGCATGGACGGGTGCAGGACGGCATCACTGGCGGCCACCGCGGCGACCTCGTCGTGGGCGTTTAACTCCTTCGTGGCCAGGTCCCTGAAGCTGCTCCTCCTCCAGTGGAATGGCGGCCAGCAGAAGAGCACGGCCTCGCCGACCTGGAGCCCGCACGTGAAGCCCCGCCCCGCGCAGACGGCGCCGCCCGAGACCCAGAGAAGGAAGCGCCGCTCGTCACCGCCAACACCATCCTCTCCATCCTCGCTGCCGACTACCGGTCGAGAAGCTCGCCTGCTACCTCTCCGACGACGGCGGCGCGCTGCTCACCTTCGAGGCACTCACTAAGACCGCCAGCTTCGCGCGGACCTGGGTACCGTTCTGCCGCAAGCACGGCGTCAAGCCGCGCAGGAGAAGGCAGCAAGAGGAGGCCATGGCGGCCGGCACCCTTCATGGAGTGTTGCCCGAGGCAGCGGCAGTCGTGAAGGCGACATGGATGTCTGACGGCTCGCACTGGCTTGGCACTTGGCTCGCCGCCGCACCAGACCACTCCCGCGGTGACCATGCCTCCATCATTCAGGTGATTAATTGCTTGCTTTCTTAATTAATTGATTTGATTTAGAGCATGTGTCAATTCTTCAATTTGTTGATTTGGAACTCTGACGCTTCCCTGAAATTGCAGGCAATGCCTGCTCCTCCGACGTCATAGCCAATGCTGGGCGGGGAGCCGGCAGAGTCCGTCGGGCTGATCGACACGACGGGTGTGGACAACAACAGAAGGAAACACAACAGAGTGGCAGCTTCTTCTCCGGATCGGCTCCATCTCGCCCCCCGGCGGCCGCAGGTTCGACATCACGCTTCTCATCTGGAAGGACCCGTGGCGGGGCCACTGGTGGCTGCAGCTCGGCTCCGGCAACGCGCTCGTCGGCTACTGGCCCTCCTCGCTGTTCACGCACCTCAGCACCCGCACCGGCATGGTGCAGTTCCACGGCGAGGTCGTCAACACGCGGCCGGCCGGCGCGCCGCACACCGCCACGCGGATGGGCTCCGGCCGCTTCCCCGGGAAGGGGTACGCACGCCTCGCACCGCGGTGCGCCGCCGCCCCACCGCGCGCGCGCGGCCGGCGGCCCGGGGGGGCTCCACTGATTCAGCTCACGGTGAGCGGGGGATGGTGCGGAGGCAGATTGGGGGGAGCGAGTGGGTCCCACGGATAGGGGGTGGAGGAGATGTTCCCTCTATAGAGGGGATGGAGAGGAGTTTTTAGTCCATGGAGAAAAAAAGGGGGACTATAGGGAATCTGCTGGAGAAGATTTCATCTCCTATATGACTATTTTTCACTATTGGGGAGGGGATAGGGAAGCTGCTGAATTTGCTCTTATACACTATATTAGGAAAAGGAGGTGCGGGAAATGGGTCTACTTGCGAGACTGTGCGTATGTTGCTGACACAACCCATGGCTGTTGCTTGAAATTCTTTTAGCACAGCCCATGAAAGTCTCAAAGGCACTTCATTCATCACAAGTTCTTCTCCGGCTGCTCTCCCGATGATTCTCTTCCAGTGAAAAATCGAAGTTTATAAAAATTCCTCCGTCCTTGAAGAATTGTTTTCTCTCCATGACTGTAAAAAAAAATGTTCCATCCACCGTGAAAAAATGTCCTGTTTCGAGAGGCAAGTGACATCAAATGAACTTCTATTGTACCAGAGGCGCCACGGCACCGCCAGTAATTGGCAGCATATTGGTAACCGGTGGGTGTTATATGTTCCGATTGTAGGAGGCTGCCAAGACAACAGTGTTACAGATCTTTTTCTCCTTGGACGCAATGGTACAAAAAAGAGAGAAAGATCCTCGGTGTTAACTAATATAAGAAGAATAGAGATTACAAACACAAGGACACATTTTTTAGAATCTACTCGAGTGGACAGATCGGGGCACTGGAATAGCCCTGCAGCAGAAGAAAAGATTATAGCGATAACCAACGGTGAAGGTAGCGGTGCGGCTCAACACCCACCCAACCACCCACCTGCCGGGGAAACCCCATGGAAGCTAGGGTTTATTTTGCCCCAAGTGGTTGACCCAAACCGCCGCCATCTGGTTCAAACGGTTCGGACCGGTTAGTTGGTGTGTTAGCTCCTGTTACCAGGGTTTTCAAAAAAACGATGCATTGAAGAATTGGGTGTGTTTTCAAATTTGAATTAAAAAATTGAAAAATAAAAGAAAAAATTTAAAAAATATTTCAAGGTGCGTAGAATCCAATGGTGTCAAAAAATTTTAAATATTAGTGCATTTAGTATTTTTGTGGGCATTCAAAAAGTATACTAAATGAATGGATATTTGAACAAAAAATTACACCATTAGATTCTACACACCTTGAAGTATTTTTGAGATTTTTCATTTTTTTTAATTCTAATTCTAATTTTGAATTTAGATCGTTAGCTAACCGACCGGTGTAGCGAACATGGCCTCACATGCCATTAGTTCGGAGTTTGATTTTGGTGATTCATGACAACATGATCATTGGGACTAACCTCATTGTCTAGCGTGTCTTTGTAGACACTTCTAGGTCCCAAGGATGCAAGAAAACCATATGACAAATTGAGAAGATAGTCTATTTTTCAAGGGTCAAAACCGAGCAAGAAAAGGAAAAGAGAAGACACCGTCGGATGAACCGACGGTCCCTCAAATACAAGCGTCGGTGCAATCGTCGGACGAGTTGGTGCACGGGGGTGGAACCCTAGGTACCGTCGGATGAACCGACGGTCCAATTTTTAGATGCGTCGGACGAGTTGCGAGAGGAAGAGCAAGGAAGACAAGAGCACCGATGATCCGACGGTCTGAGTGAGGACCCCGTCGGTCTATCTGACGCTTAGTTTGAATTCATACAGAGACGCGCCAAGACAGAGCCTTCAGCACCGGATGATCCGACGCCCAGGTCAAGGTGAAGCATCGGCCTATCCGACGGTCAGTTGGAAGCTAACAGTAACGACTTGGACGCGAGGCCTTCAGCACCGGATGATCCGACGAGGCGTCGGAGCATAGCGTCGGAGCAGTTGTGTCAGAGAACCTCAACGGCTACGTGACGTGGGAGGGGCACCGGATGAACCGACGCCCCGGAAAAGCATAGCGTCGGATCATCCGACGGTACCTTTTTCAGTGGACGTTAGCCAACGGCTAGTTTGATGCCTTGGGCTATTTATACCCCCTCCACTCACTCATTTGAGGTTGCTGGATTGTGTGGAAGTGCAGAGGAGTTCAAGACACATTCAAGATCATATCCAATCCATCCAAGTGCTTAATTGCTCATCCTTAGACTTGCATATGCTTTGTGTATGTGCTTAGTGCTAGGCTTAGCTTAGAGCTGAGTGAGTGCAAGGTTGTGCCAACCTTGTGAGGTGATTCTTGAGTGAATCCTATTGTACAAGGTTCGCCGGAAGCCTTGGGGCCTAAGTGGCTCACCGGCAATCGTCATCGACCCTCCGGCTTGGTGTGGAGCGGCGAGGACACTTTGTGCGGGGGACGTGGAGACCCCCTTCCTTGGTGGAGAAGCTCCTTAGTGGAGGCGGCATCAAGGTGACCAAGGGAGCTTGACAAGTGCCTAAGTGGCTAGCCTTTGTGGCAAGTCAAGTTGGTGCTCTTGGGGGAGACTTGGTGACCGGGAAGCAATACTCTTGTGTGAGTGCTTCAACAACGTGGACTAGGGGTGGCTTAGTGCCTACCGATACCACGGGATAAATCGCGTGTCAAGAGTTTGCTTCCTCTCACCCCCTTTACGTTTCCGCATTTACTTTCTTGCAATCTTTGCTTGCCTCTACATTCCTAGAGTAGTATCATGCTAGGATTGGCTATAGGTCGCAAACCTTCTTTTGGGATGGGAGTTTCACACTAGAACAACCGTAGTTGCACATATAGATAGTATGTTCTAGTTTACCTTTGCGCAAAATTAGTGAAGCCATAGGTTAAGGTTTTTAAGTTGCCTAATTCACCCCCCTCCCCCTCTTAGGCTAACGGGCATCCAATTCCTTACAACCGGAACCGAAACTGGACCAGACGGGTAAGCGCAGTTTCCGCACCGGTTCGGTGGTTCCAGTCGGGATTTTTAACCCTGATGGAAGCTCCCCAAAGTCCCTAGAATATAATATTTTTTTTATCATAGAAGAACGAAAGGAATAAGAGAAAGAAGAGGTGGAAGGGTGGGTGGATGAGCGCTCCTGCTTGCCTGGTAGGCTGGCTTCGCCACAGGCGATTACCCATGACCTGTTGTATCAACCGGAGAAGCTCAATCCTTAGTGCCCACCGCACACCACAAAAGAGCAGCATTACGATGAAAACGGATCGGATGCGAATGAATAATGCAGTTATAGATATAGATAATTTTTCTTTCTTGGATTGAATTCTCAGATCAAATTCGGATACGGATAGTATATTTTGTGTCAAATAGTGATATTCATCATATTTGGATCATAGAAATTAAAATTTGAATTTCCGGATACGAATGTGGTACGGATAGTTATGGATATTAAATGTCCGGATTCGGATACAGTCTTACCATTTGAGTGTCTAACCCTTTCGGTCGGTTGGTTGGACGGATATTATCCGTACCAGTTTCATCCCTAAGCAGCATCATTGATTTATTGAAGTAGCCTTTAATTGGACGGTCTTCTATTTGCTGTTGAAAAGAAATGGCATATCCGGTTACCACTAGCTGTCCGATGGGAAAACTGTCGGGAAAACCATTCACTCGACGAGTACAAAGGGATTCAGAGGATATATGCATGATTGTTAAAATTTGGCATTCGTGCAGTTAGTATAATCGTTCAGACCGGCTTTTTCCCTGTCGTAGTCCCTTAAAAAAATGTTCAGATACAAATCAGGAGGACTAATTGTAGAAGCTCTGAGCTAATTCACGAGACGAATCTATTAAGCCTAATTAATTTATAATTGGAGCTAATTCACGAGATGAATCTACTAAGTCTAATTAGTCTACTAACCATTAGAGTAACATCCATATATATATCGGAAGCAAAAGGGAAGAACAGAAACCGTGTGTGCAGTTCAGTTGTTACCATTATTGTAGTACTTGCATCACGCTGTTACAGGGGTTGGTTCAAACTTTGAGTGCCATATGAGGACGCTGAACCAAGTCATAAATTTTGCACTTTCCCTGTGTGAACGACATGGTGTTGGTGACATATTGATACCTAGGAACCGGAGAATGGGCAGTTCCATCCCAATTAAACAATGTTCATAACTTGAGGGTCATCCTTGTGATTTACCCGCAAAGAAAAAAACACATCCTTCTCCTAGCCTCTATATCCACAGAAAAATATTGCAGTTATGGCAATGGTGTCTGGTACACATCTACAATCTAAGCAAACAACTGCATCGTTGAATGGTGATAAATAAAATGCATCGTCCACCTCTCAGCAGAAAAGATAAAGAAAGTTGAGACACATCTACAAATAGCAGGGCAGGAATGCAGAATAAAATAGTTAACAAGAGGCTGGAAAGATGCTATCACATTTGATCCATAAATTTGTGTAGGTTATGTAGGAAAAGGAGGTGGCGGGAACAGTCCTACTACTAGACAGGGATGGTTGTTCGTTTACTCATGCAGGCATCTCCATGCCAACGCATGGTACTGATGTATGGTAGTATGGTACACATCTCCAAGGCAAAAACTGCATCGATGCACGGTGATAAATATAATGCAATGCATTGTCCACCTGTCAGTTGAACAAATAAGAAAGTTCAGACACATCTACAAATAGCAGGGCAGGATAAAATAGTTGACAAGAAGCCAAGAAAGATAGTGCACATTTGATAAAAAAGTCTGTAGGTTATGGGAAAAGGATGCACCGGGAACGGGGCTACTACTTCATATCAAACACTTGCGTGTATGTTGCCGACACAACGTGTGGCCGCCCCTTGCAAATTGCCTCAGCGCGGACCATCAAAGATGTGCATTGTAGTATTCATCACCAACATGAGTGCTCAAGCGCTGCCACCTCATCTTCGACTATCACAAAAAGATTCAGCTAGGAACTGGAGAGGAAAAGAAGAAATAAATATGTATATGATTAACTTGTTAGAGAGTATTAGTATATGACTCAAGATTTGACAATCGAATCAATCAAGCCATTCAAGGATAACCTGTAATGAACTTAGAAGTTCTGTATGGAGAATTGCAGATAGCCTGTGTTGGAATTTGAAAATGTGTTTATAGTATAGGCACTTGAGTTTCAAATATTTTTATCCCAATCAATACATGTGCATACACAAATTTATATCAGCTCTGTAACTACGGCCAGTCTCAGTGGAAGCGGTCATGGGGGAGTTTCCACACATCATCTTTACTGTATTGGTTTGCGAGATGACACACACTCTCTTAGTGTACAACGTCATATCATAGTTTCATAGGTTCCTGTAATTATTATTTAATTACTGTATTTTGGTTGGTCAATTGTGCTACACAAATTGTGTCACTAGTCTCCGTGGGAGGGTCATGGAGTGTCATTCTTAGGACTCTCCACCGACCCGGGGTTAATGTCTATGATCCTCTTATTGAGACTAAAGGGATAGCTGGTGGATTATTTAATGTCTACCAGAAAATTTCTATAGAGAAGTATTAGGAAGTATCAAATTGGTAGGACCCACAACAAGTTTTAATCAATATTTTTTTAATTCAGAAAGGATATATGAGTAATTTCGCATGGTTAATCAGATCAACGGCGTGCGAGCGTGAGAGACAGACGCGAGGGTTGGGAACTTGACAGGGAGATGACAAAATAGATTAGCATAATGCTATTTTCTTAATTAGTTTAATTTTTTAATTAATCAGGTGTTGGGAGAATCAAAACACTTGGTACTTCCTAGTATTTGCATTGTAAAAAAACTTGTCGCTGATGATAAGGGCCCGTTTGGTACGGCTTCATGAGCGAGCTTCACGAGCGGCTTCACAACTTCAATAGCCAAACAGCCAACTCTCTCGCCCAACTCTCGGTCGGCTTCTCGAAAACTCACTCTCACGAGTTAAGCACAAGGTGAAGCTGCAAAAACATGGCTCTCTCCCCTGCTCATGGAGTTGCTCATGGAGTTGTTTTCTAAAAACAGCTCTGCGAGTGAAGCTGAGCTGTGCCAAACGGGTCCTAAATAGCATGCACCTTCCATCTCTTGGAGCTACAGTAAGTTGACACTCATCTTGTCCCCGTAGAACCAAGTCTGGCAAAAGTTCAAAAGGGGTCAAGAATGCCATCACGTTCATTCTATCAAAACTATGTAAATCGCACACACTATTTGGAAGAGGAGGCCCCAGGCCACTGTTCTCACACCCAACAAACTTGGATTTCACGCCGGGAACCAAGCAAATCGCTGGCATGGTGGTTCGAGGAGCTCTGTTAGCAGTACGTAGGAACTGCAGAGTACCTAGGCCAGACAAAAACGACTGTGCTGTAAGCCTGTAAGTGTGATCCAATTCTGAAGTCAAGGACGGAGCCAATAGGGGGCTGTCTCAATACATTTCTAAAATGAACTGATTTTCTCTCAAATTATTCCTCCCATTATTCCATTTCAATCCACCCGTATCCAAAGCTGTTAGAGCGGTTCAGATCCTGTGTCCGGTTGTGGCTTGGCTACATAGGGTGTCCATGACTTTCCTTTGTTTGTAAACGCGAGATCTGGAATATTCAGTGGAGAGCTGCTGACCTAGTGACCTTTCCATTTAACCATTACGACCAGATCCAGTTCTAAATCCCTGAGGATGAACGGAAACCATGAATATCATTCAGTTGTTATACTACTCTTCTACTCAGAACAAGTTCCATGGAGATGGTTCAAATTTTGATTGCCATCCAAGGATACTGAACCGGTGATAAACTATTGGGCCTCTTGCATTGACATTTGACATGACATATATCGGTAGCATATTGAAAATGTTAGGAACGAACCAAAGAAGTCTATCCCAATTAAAAGATGGGCATGAGTTACGTTTACGGGAATCCTTAGCGATCTCCTCTAACTCACAGACGTAGGTGCACTTGGACATGTCGATCTCACCTTAGTGAACAAGAGCAGCGGTAGTTGGTTCACTTGTGCAGATCGTTATGATCGATTCCACCCCTGGTACCCATATGATAACTGCACCAATGGTAGTATAAAGTACGGTGGATCGTATCACCAAGTGGTGGTATGCAGTATAGAACTATTTTTGGTAATGGTAAATAGGTAATTTTTTCAATCTTTTAATAGATTTGGCAACCTCAGGATAAGAAAAAAATTGTTCATGTCATAAGGAAAATTCGAAATGAAAATTTTTGAAAAAAATACATTTTTGAAATTTGTCACGAAAATTTGAAATGAAAATATTGAAATTTTTCATTTTTAAAATTTGGAATTTTTCATTTTTGAAATTTGGAATTTTCATTTTTGAAATTTGAAATGAAATTTTCTGTTTAAATTTTTATAAAAAAAATTGCCCATATCACCGAATGGAAATGAAAAAACAATTGAAATGAAAAATCATATATTTCGTTTATGCCACCGAGATAAAACTTCCAATAATACCCCTATACCACCCATACCACTTGTGCATACCACCATATACCACATGTGCAAGTTGTGGTGGTATACAATTAATCTTGGTCGTTGGATCCTTTCATACTGGTCCTTTTCCAACAAAGATATGGGGTAGTATGGTCCACCGTAAAAGAGCCCGGGAATGATTTTAGCATGTTTATGTCACTTTGATGTAATAGTCTAAGAGCAATGAAATTTCCCTTGTTGAAAAAAGAGGTTGCAAAGGCAACAGTGGTACATGTCTGTCATATCCAGTTATTCACTAGCCTTCTAGTGGGAAAACTGTTAATTGCAAACCATTCACTCACCATCATAAGAAGATTCAGCTAAGAACCAAAGAGGAAAAGAAGAAATATGTATATGATTACCTTGCTAGAGTTGATCTGAATATGTCATCAGTGGTGGTAGTATACGATTCCAAATTTGACAATGGAATCAAGCCATCCAAAGGGTTAATGACCGAATTCTTCGATGGAGATGGCCGTTGTTGGTTAGGCATCTAAATTTTGAACATATCTATGAAAATTCACAATAAATACATGTGCAATACAAATGTTCACATCAATCTCAGCTCTGTAGTAACTAAGGATGGTTGGTCGATTAGTCACATGGTGAGTCATGCTCGGTACATGATCACTGTGTGTCGGTCATAAATAGCATGGACCTTCCGATTAGATCCAAGCTAGAGCAAGTCAGACGAAAAGAAGCCGAGAACACGACCGCGTTCAATCTATCAAAACTGTGTAAATCATACACTATTAGCCTGATAGGAAGAGGTGCCATGAATCTACCGCTCTCGAACGATCAGGCCCTATTACCAATCAGCAGCGTTATGAGAGGTCGAGAGGACACGTGTATTCAAGAAAGTTCAGACAAAGATGAACATCTGTAGAACCAAGCTTGGCAGCAGGAACTTAAGTGTGACCAAGCCACTCGCCGATGGGTGCAGAAGTGCTAAAATAACTGCGGGAGAAATGGGAGATCCATTTCCAAAGTCACGAACAGAGCCAAATTTTCCTTAGAAGATTTTTAGATATTGAAAAACTTAGCTGCATGTTTTAGTATTTTTGCCCATAAATCTGCTTAACTGGGTTCCATCGTACTCCAATCCTAGCTCCATCATTGTAGGTGATCCCTATTCTGGTTTCGCCCAAGAAACATCAGACAAAGATGAAAATCTGTAGAACCAAGTAATGATCATGTTTGGATGGATGTGTTAGTGTTAGTTTGTTTGTGCAATAAAGTAAGTCCGACATAAAGTAAAGTGCTTTGGAAGTTGGCAAAATAAACAATAGATTTTTATGCCACCTTAAAGAACCCAAAAATTCCCTCTAGGGCCTCTCGATCTAGATCATTCCTTAACGATCCAACGGATTTTCGAAATCCAATCAATCTTGGCAAGTTTTATTGTAAAACATGTGATTAGTATTAAGCTAATCACTCCGGTGCATTCAATCGCTCTGATACCAGCTGTGACAACCCCACCCGAGATAATTCCGTACTATCGCCTAAACCACTCCATTTGGTCATTAAGCGATAATAAAGAAGCATCCCGTTGAGTGTTGCCGGGTTTACGCCCGGTAAATCACTTGGAAACACAGAGAGGATCGAACGAATGCATTAAAACTCCCACGAAGGAGAGTCCAGAGTGCCTTACAAATTACCCATCACATCCCCGCAGGGGTCATTATTACAAACATAGTCCTTTGACATGAAAGTAAATGGTTCGAGTTTATTGAAACAACTGGAAAAATCACTAAACGGTACGATCACATCATAGGAGGCCCGTCCATGATGCAATCACTCTTCGTCATCCACCCATTCCAGCTCCCACCGGTGGAAGTTCTCCGGCCACACATCGGATGCATTACCCGGAACACATTTATAAAGCAAGGCCGAGTATACTAATACTCGGCAAGAGTTACCCGTCTAAAAGAAAAGACTTTACCTCTAATCATGCAAGGCTTTTGGCTAGTGGGTTTGTTCGCCAAAAAGTCTGCTACGTAGTGAATCCTTACTTTCCATATTTTAGCTCAAGTTCTAGTTGAAGTAATTATTACTAAATAAGCAACTACTACAACCAAAGTTGGGCAAACCATTAATCAAAGTAATAATCTTCACAAAGTTCCATCATAAGGGATATCATGGCCAGTCGGGTAAGTAGTCTCAGATAACGGTGAGAGGCCGACAATCGATTGATTCAAACCTTGCAAGGTGGACCTAAACACACGGGAGGTGCCCTCACCAAGAGTTCACCAACCAGGCGGTTCCCGTCATTCTTCGGTTTGGGGATAATAGCTCACGGTCTTAAGTACAAGGTTTATCTGGGCTACGCCACTAAGGTCACCCAGCCTCACGCGTGCACTCGGGTGGCGAGCCCGGGGCCGCAACCCTAAGAGTAGTGATAGTAAAACCCTGTACCGCCTCATTTAGGTACTAGGCTTACCGTGCCCATTTCCGACAAGTGTTTAGTACTTTCAAACACTTAACCAACGAAGCCATTGGACCGGAGCCCAAATCCCATGCTCTTACCACTAGAGCAATTCATTAATCCATATGGGGGTTCCATAAAGGAAGTCATATGCTCGCGAGTGACGAACATCACTCGACTTGTACCGGATCCTTAAGCATAGCAACTAGCGACCTAACATGATAGTAAAAGATCATAGGTACTTATGGATCATGCAACTAGGGTTTCATTTCAACTCCCGAACGCAAATGCACATACAATATCAAGAAGTAAATTCAGAAGTTTTAAAGAAACACAGGGGTTAATGAATAAACCGGGGCTTGCCTTCTTCAGTACAAGCAGACACGCAAACTTCCGGACTTAGGCACGGGTCTTTCTCTACGGTCACGTAGTGCACGTCTCCTCCTGCTCCCTCGTCCTCGTCAGCCGGCACAAGCGTATAGCTACCGCCAGGGACTTCTATACGGGGAATGCAATGCAGGGGTTAGGAGTGTAATTATTTTAAATTAATTCACAAACAGTAGCAAACAGCTGCAAGGAGTATAAAGTTGGCCATATTCACCTTAACAAAAGTATTTACACATTTTTCCTTTTAAAAGAAATAATCAAAAGTCTATTTAGCCCACCCTTTTAAGGTGATTGTGTGCACATCTATTTAAGAAACATTTTATTTACAACAAACAGCAAGGAAAATACTATCATGGCACCAATTTACTTTTCCAAACACTTCTCCTTTAGTCATGCACTAGAGAGAGCAATTTTTCCTTATTTTCCATTCTCTAGATTATTCCAGTTTGAGCTCTTTTGCATAACCAAAACATAACCAGATGATCCAGCAGCACTCAGTGGTCCTATTAACCAAGAAAGCACACTCCTGGACAGCAAGTGAAAGGTTTCCTCACCGTTGAATAAAATACACCAAAATGGGAGCATTCCTATTTAGCATAGAGAGGGAAAATGCATAACAAAATAAATAAGACAGAATTGATTCTCATCTTTCTCCTACACCTACTTTAGTCCCAAACAAGCTTAAAGAACTAACAAACACACCTATAGCCTTTATGAAACTCGCAACTTATATTTATGATTAAAAACATGCATAAATGAGTAAATATTATTTCTAAAAGAGATAAAATCATGGTAAGTTCACCCAAGGTGCTTTTTAACATAACAAGACCATATCCAGAAGTTGGGCTCAAAAATATTTATGTAACCAGCTACAAAAATCATCTAAGCAGATTTACCAATATCACAAAATAATTTATTCAGGAAGATCCTTTCAACAACTTTGTGCACAATTTGGCACAGAGGCTAGGCATACTAGTTACCACAACATATCCAAAATCCAGCTCAAGAGCTTGGGTGGATTTTGCAAAAACACCAAACTAATTATTTCACTTTCCTATTTTTCAAGCAAAAACTAAAACTCAAAAGTATATACATATTTGGGCAAAGTTGTAGCTCTTGTTACACTGAGTACCACAAAATTGGGTTTGCTATTTTTGGATTTTTCTACGATTTCTAATCGATTTTACAAGGTGCTGGACTAATTTACAAAACAAGGAAGAATCTTTTTGCGCCGGGAACCCTGAAACTTTTGAAATCCTTACAATTCCACCCTCGGTTCATCCCCCTCGGGCCCGACGGCAGGGACCGGCTCGCCGGCGGCGAGGTGGGGCTCGGCCACGCAAACATGCTAGGGGGATCGTCGATTAGGCTCACCTGCGACCGATCGGTGGCGGTGGATCGACCCGCTGAGGGCTCCGGCGAGCGGCGGCGGCGGAGCAGCGGCGGTGCGCCCGCGGGAAGCTCGACGACGGTGAGAGAAGGGCCCGGGCTAAACCACGCGCGGCACGGGGAGCTTCCATGTGACCCGGGGGAGGTACCGGACAGGTCACCGGGCTTGGAGGAGCGGAGGAGGAGCGAGCTCGACGGCGGCGGTCCGGCGGCGGCCGCGGAGCCTCGGGCTCCGGCGAATGGGTGGCTCGGCTTGATCAACACGTAGCTCGGGGAGGTGTTGTGGTTCACGGGGAAGGGCCGGAGCTCTTGGGTGCGCGAGGAAATCGACCGGAACACGGTGCTCACCGAGCGGCGGCAATGGCGGACGGCGGCGGCTCGGGCAGAACGCGTGCGCACGCGGGACGGCGGGGACGGGCTTATAAGCACGCGGGAAGGTCGGTTGGGGTAGGTAGGAATGTGCGGGTGCCACTAGGCCGCGTAGGGAGGTCGAGGGCATGGCCGGCGACGTGCGCCGCTCCGGCGGCCAATGGCACGTCGCGGACGGTGCGCCGGCCGGCGGATCCGCGCCACCCGGCCCCGCCACTTGCCACGGACGGCACGCATGGGTGCTCGCCGGCACGCGCGCAGTGACCGGCGGTCACACCGGCACCTCGGCGTGCGCGCCCGAAGCGGGTACGGCGCGTACGGCGGTGGCCGACGTGGCCGCGCACGACGTCGCGCCCTGGACGCGCTCCGGCGTTCTCGGTGCAAATGTATTTCATGATTCTGTTTTCAAAATTGTTTTTCTCCAATTTTCCAAACTAAACTGTACCTTAGCGTCTGAAGCAAAGTTGGAGATTAGGGATCCCTCTACAACTTTCACAAAGGCTTGTAGGGGTTTTGTCCAAGAAATGAAGCAGGAACGCCATGCCAACATGGCTAGAAACTCGGCGCCTGTGAATAGGAACAGGGCACCTTCCAAGGCCTGTTTCACCAAGAATTCCTCAAAATTTCAAATGCCACTCAACAGCAAAGTTGTGTGCCTCAACATTCTGCATATTTTTCCCTTTGGGTGGTTTTGAAGTGTTTAAGGAAATTTTGGAGAATGTGCCAAAGTTCTAGAATGGCATCCAGGGGTCAAAGGGGATTAAGGGGTTTTGAGCTAGGGCTTTGACCAAGGATTGACCTAATGTCCTCAAGGGTAGTTACAGGGGTGATTAAGTGGGTCATTAGCACAATTTGTCACTGAGCAAAAACACGGGGTGTTACAGCCTACCCCCCTTAACAGGAATCTCGTCCCGAGATTCGAATCAATAGCACGTGAGGAGAGTTCACTTACGAGCTTGACTCGGAAGAAAGTCGGGGTACTTGATGTTGAGAAACCGCTCGGTCTCCCATGTAGCTTCTTCCTCTCGTGTGGTGACTCCATTGTATCTTGTACATTTTCACCTTTTGTCTTCTAGTCTGCCTTTCTTTATGATCCAATACCCTCATCGGATACTCGCTAGCGATAGATCCGGTTCTATTTCTGCATTGGTCTCTTCAATTATTTGTGCCTCAGGGACTTGCTCACACTTCTTCAATTGCGAGACGTGAAACACGTCGTGCACTGCAGATAATTGGTCGGGAAGTCGAATGTGATAGGCAGTCGTACCAAACTTCTCGGTGACTTCATAGGGTCCAATATAGCATGGAGCTAATTTCCCTTTCACTCCAAAACGTTGTACGCCTTTGGTCGGAGATACCTTTAGGTATACATAATTACCAACTTCGAACTCTCGGGGAGCTCTAGCCTTATCATGGTAGCTCTTCTGGCTCATCTGAGCTGCCCTCAGATTCTCTCTAATAACACTCACCTTTTCTTCGGCTCCTTGCACTAACTTAGGGCCAAACAAGGTTCGTTCACCCGCTTGTGACCAATTCAAAGGGGTACGACACCTTCTTCCATACAAGGCTTCAAACGGGGCCATCTTCGTACTAGCCTCGGTAGCTATTGTTGTAAGCAAACTCGCTAGGGCAAGGCATTTGTCCCATGATTTGTCAAAATGAATGACACAAGCCCTCAACATATCTTCTACTACTTGGTTTACTCTTTCGTCCGATCATCGATCCGAGGATGATAGCTGGAGCTATGGATTAGCTTGGTTCCCAAAGATTCGTGCACTTGTGCCCAGAAGCGAGCGACAAATTGAGTGCCACGATCGGACAAGATGGTCTTGGGAACACCGTGTAGTCACACTATGAGATCAATATAGATTTCCGCGTATCGCTCAGCTGAATAGGTGGTGTGGACGGGAATAAAGTGAGCGGTCTTGGTAAGTCGGTCCACTATGACCCAAATGGAATCATGCTTCCGAGGCGTGAGAGGTAAACCGACAATGAAATCCATACTGATATTGTCCCACTTCCATGCAGGGATGGTTAATGGTTGCATTTGACCTGCGGTCTTTAGATGACTAGCCTTGATTCTTTGGCACGTGTCACAACTGGACACATACTCGGCTATTTCACCCTTCATTTTTGACCACCAAAATTTTCCCTAAGATCTCGGTACATTTTGGTACTTCCGGGGTGAATAGTGAATTTAGAGAGATGAGCCTCATCTAAAATCTCCTTCTTTAAGTCTTGATTCCGGGTACTACTAACCTTTGTCCGAACCAAACAACTCACTTGTCATCCTTTCGGAAACAATCATACTTGGGGTCTCCTTCTTCTAATTTCTCGTTTGATTTTCCGAACCTCTTCATCTTTCAGCTTGAGCTATAACAATTCTCTCGTGGAGAGGGGATTCGATCGAAACGAAGCATGAAGCTTGCCATGTTCCACCACTTCCAAGCTAAACTTCCTCATTTCTTCACATAAAGCTTCATTCTTCGGCTCTAACGTCACATAGTTGCAATGCTTGCGGCTAAGCGCATCGGCAACTACGTTAGCCTTGCCGGGATGGTAATGGACTTCTAAATCATAATCCTTGATTAATTCCAACCATCTTCGTTGCCTCATATTCAAGTCGGACCGAGTGAAAATGTACTTGAGACTCTTGTGGTCGGTGTAAATATTGCGGTGATTACCCATCGGGTAGTGCCGCCAAAGCTTCAAGGCATGCACAACTACCGCTAACTCAAGATCGTGAGTCGGATAGTTCTTCTCATGAGGTCGAAGTGCCCGTAAGGCATAGGCAATGACTCGGTTTTCTTGCACGAGCACGCAACCAAGACCAAGGCCCGAAGCGTCACAAAACACCTCAAACGGTTTGGACATATCTGGTTGAGTCAATACGGGAGCTGAGGTTAAGTGTTTCCTTAAGGTGTGAAAAGCTTGGTCACACTCCTCACTCCACACAAACTTGACACCCTTCTTCAAAAGTTTTGTCATGGGTTTAGCTATTCTGGAGAAATCCGGAATAAACCGACGATAATATCCTGCTAGACCCAGGAAGCTACGGATTTGGTGTACTGATTTGGGTGGCTTCCAATCCATGACCTCCTGCACTTTGCTAGGATCCATGGAGATACCATCCTTGGGAATAGTATGGCCCAAAAACTTCACACTATCCAACCAAAATTCACATTTGGAGAATTTGGCATAGAGTTTGTGATCTCTCAATCGCTGCAAAACAATACGAAGATGCTTCGCATGTTCGGCTTCGCTTTTGGAATATATGAGAATATCATTAATGAAGACCACTACGAACTTGTCCAGTTCATTCATGAAAACTGAGTTCATAAGATACATGAAATAGGCAGTGCATTGGTGAGACCAAAGGACATCACTAGGAATTCATACGGATCGTATCCGGTGGAAAAGGCCTGTCTTTGGTACGTCACTCGCTCGAATTTTGATTTGATGATAGCCGGATCGAAGATCAATCTTGGAAAAGACCTTGGCACCGCCCAATTGATCAAAGAGAATGTCAATGCGGGGCAACGGGTATTTATTCTTAATGGTCACCACATTGAGTGGACGATAGTCAATGCACATCCGCAAACTACCATCTTTCTTTTTCACAAACAGAGCGGAACTTCCCCAAGGAGAAGAACTTGGGCGGATATATCCCTTATCAAGCAATTCTTGCAACCGGACCTTCAACTTTGCCGCGTTCTTTGGGTGGCATTCGGTAGGGCCTTTTAGATATTGGTGCGGTACCGGTTGAAGTTCTATGACGAATTCGACGTCCCCGTCCGGTGGCATACCAAGCAAGTCGTCCGGAAAGACATCGGGATACTTGCACACCACTGGAATATCTTCTAGTTGGGTGGCTACGGCAGCATAGGAGCATGGATGGGTGTTTTCCACTTGGGGTAGGTACAAGATAGTATGACCACTGGTAGGGGAATGGATTTCTATCATTCTAGTGGCAATGTCCAAAACAACTTGATGTTGGGCCAACCAATTCATTCCTAGAATCACATCTAGACCTCCTAATCCCAAATAAATTAGGTTGGTTAAGAAAGTTTTACCGTCGAGCCGCAAGGGAACGGCTTTGGTTATAGTGTTGGAGAGGATTCTTCCCCGCCGCCGTGGCTACGACGAAAGAGTCCTTGGTATGACAAGATGGTAAGCCTAACTTGCTCACTAGGCTTTCACCGATGAAACTATGAGTCGCTCCGAATCAAACAATATTCTAATTGGGTGATCACGGATAGAGAATGTACCCGTCGACATCGCTGCTCCCTCTGGAACGTCAGCCAGGGTGGTGAAGTTGAGTTTACCCTGCTTGACTTGCACCACTGGCTTCTTGACTTTGTTCCCCTGACGGAAGCCTGAGCTTTCACCCTGCTTGCTCTGCCTGGGCTTGGGGCACTCATTGGCATAGTGCCCGGGTTGCCCACAATTATAGCAGCGGCGATCCTTGATAGCACTGTTGTTGTTGTTGTTATTAGTCGGGGTGCACTAGGCTTGAATGGCTGCTGCTGTGCCTTGCGGAACTGGAAGTTCCCAGATGGCTTGTTCTAAGACGGGGTCACCCTCCAGTGTCCAGTTGAAGATGACTGGGGAGGACCCTAAGTACCTTTCTTGATGAAACGGAATTTCTTGCCCGACCCACCGCAGTGGTGAATCCGGTCCGCCTCTTTATATCTCTCCGGGCTTTGGACATGGCATCTTCTTGAGAAATGGCCTTGTTCACAAGGTCCTGATAGCTGTTAGGCTCATAAAGATTAAGCCTCTCATAGAGATCCCCGTGTAGCCCATCACGGAAACGCTCTATCTTCTTGGCATCGTTGTCAACATGATGCCCACCATACTGACACAAGGCATTGAATTTCTTTGCATACTCATACACCATGTCACCTCCTTGCTTTAAAGCAAGCAACTCCTTCATCTTCCTATCCATGAGACCCTTAGGAATGTGATGTTCCTTGAAGGCCTGCTTGAATTCAGCCCATGTGATCTGGTGTCCGGCAGGAATCATGGTCCTGAAGTTCTCCCACCATATCAATGCTGCACCACGAAGCTGGAGAGCAGCGAAGTTGGCCTTTCGCTCCTCGGAGCAGGGCAAGGTGAACACAGAGAACTTGGCTTCAATAGCCTTGATCCACGCATCGGCAGCCAGTGGCTCCTTGGCCTCTTCAAAAGTCGGGGGCTTCATGGCATAGAAATGCTCATATTTTGTGACTCGAGGCTGGCCGTCGATGTTTTCCCCACAAAGGTTATTCTCGCAGTACTGCCGAGCAAGCTGCTGCTGCATCTGCAAGAGCTGCCTCATCACCTCGGTTTGGGTGACCATAAACTGCTCTTGGATGGTCATGTTGGGAGGGGGAGGCGGAGCGTCGCTTCCACTCGCACCAAAGCCATTGGGAGAAGCATGAGTTGGTCCCACCATCTGAAATCCATGAGATTTTCATTAGTCGCATACTCGCAAGCTTGTTTACGTTATTCACAAGAAGAATATGCAGAATGAAACTCATAGCATCAATTTGGTGGAAAACCGGACAGCACTGCAGAGTTACTAGAAAATTCATAACTCTCTGCCCGTAATAGCAAAAATCCCCATTTTTGGTCAGCAAGTGCAAAATTTTCTGAGCTTCAACATTGGTATTCAACCCGAGGTCTAAATCCAACGTTAACATGCCCAAAAAATTCCAACACCGGGGTTCTGCCTAGCTATTTTCGCTGTAGGCCGAACTACACTATTTTCGCTATAGTTCTCGGTACGCTTATGCGATGGTGGTGAATTTTGGTGAGCATGATCTCCACAACATAATACACAAGGTTGGTATTCAACACAAGGCGAGATTTTGGTCATAACAACCCTGAATTATTCATTAAACATGACTACACCGAGATGTCCATCTACGCATTACATGATGCGGAGTCTTGGAACCGCTTACACACTTATGTACAACAAAAGGTCATTCGCTATACTCTCTGAGCAGCCTCTACCATTACACAAAAACTAGCCGAGGAGGCTAAACTAAGAGTACACGATCCTCTAAAGACAACTGCTAAGACTACTAGTAACCTGCAGCGGAGCCGTACTAGTGTCCGGAGAGTCGGTGGTGGACCACCGCATCGCCCTCGCTCAAGCCCGAAACTCCCCCCGTATCTCGTCCGGAGCGGCGGGTGCGGCCGGTGGTGCGATCGGCGGCCGCCGACCCCCGCCGGGCCATCGCCCGCCACACCTCTACCTCAATCTCCATCTCTCGCTACCCGGTTCTCGCATCTCCATCACGTTCGCACCAAGGCAAAACGCTGAGCCTCCGTGTGAGCGAGCTGCACCTGAGTCATCTCAAGAGCGTGCTCTCGGGCAAACAACTGCTCCGTGAGCTCAGCACGCTCCTGGTGCCACTGAATGTGCTCGTCTTGAAGCGTAACGATCTCCTGCTGGAGGTGAGCAATGGTCTGGCGCTCGTACTGAAGGTCGAGGGTAAGGATATCCATCATCGCTGTGGAGTCCATCAACACAATGGAGAGCATACCCTGAGTGGAAAGACGAAACACCTGCATGTTGTACACCGCCTCCAGGAACCTCAGAAGCTGGCACACAACAACCGCTGGAGGGTCTGCCGTGAGTACCACGTCGGTGAGCGAGAGACGCTCACGCCAAGCTGGGTCGAGTGGGTCCATGGCCGGAAACAAACCCAACGCAGTAAGCATCACCTCGTCCGGGTGCCGCTCACGAAGGTGTGAAGAATCCACATGGCCGCGGACTCAACCGACTCAACACCACGGTGAGCAAAGAACACCATGCTCAAGTCCGCCCACTCCGGTGCTCGGGGTGAGGAAGCACCGTAGCGGTCGTGCGGGCGTAGGGGACTCCCCGGTCCCAAAAAGAGACCACTTCGTACTGCGGCGGCATAACGTAGCCCACCTCACTGAGAGTCTCCCACAAGATACGGGGAAAATCCTCCCAGTGAAGGGCATCGGTACGAATCGTACCGTCCGCGTCGATCTCGTAGATCGGTGGCTGCGCCATCTGTACAACAATTAGGAACTACACGTTAGACATCAATCGACATCAACGAGTAATAGGGTAAAAATCTGGTAGGTATGAACAAAATTCATATCATAAAAACCGGAGCCCCAAAAGTTCCCAATTTTTCACAGAAACTTAATGACATGATTATGCACACTTTTGGTATTCAAAGGTAAATCTAATTTGAATTGGAACATGCTCGAAAAATTTCTTTTGCGGCAGGTACTGTTCTGAAAAACAGCAGAACAGAGATGCACTAAACTGAGCATAACTTTCTACAGAAAATTCCTAAAATCCTGGAAAATTCACAGTGGATGCTCAACTTGATAAGAAACAACTTTCCTAAAGGATGCCTATTCAGAGTCCTTACAGATTTGGCTACAAAAATTGAGAAATGACAGAGATGGAATCTGCCAACATTTTCCTAAATTGAAAAGAGAGGAAAACCTTATCTAAGATCAAGCAATCTCCCTAGAAAAATTACTCCAAACAAGTAAGGGTAAATTTTAGGTTTATCCAGATTTTAATTATGCATGCACACGCCTTAAACGACCTTACACAAATAGATCCAAAAGACGTAGTTAGTGCCGGTGGCAAGCTTATAGTCGGCTCTCCTTATAATAACTAATCGGAGCTATTCGATTCGCACTTAACGATTTTCGAACATTGTTAGTGTACCTGCAGGAAATGAACCTTTCGTGCCAGCACATCACGAAAGCGTCCACATACATTACCGTTCACTTATAGAAACGGTATCCATGCGTCAAGCCGCTGCATGGACAGCGTCCAACCTCGGAAACCCTCCGTTTGAATGGAGTGTATCCTTGCCTCGCATGATCGACATGCGGAATGCACACGTATGAGACACGTGGCGACACCACAACTCATATCTAGACGCGAAGATGGGATCCATGGAAGGGATCACTCCATCAACCCTCGCAATTCCCGTGATGCGGAACAGCACACGTATTAAACACGTGGCTCATCTAGTTTGGTTGTGCAATAAAGTAAGTCTGACATAAAGTAAGTGCTGGAAGTTAGTAAAATAAACCATAGATTCTTATGCCACCTTAAAGAACCCAAAAATTCCCTCTAGGGCCTCTCGATCTAATTCATTCCTTAACGATCCAACGGATTTTCGAGATCCAAACAATCTTGGCAAGTTTTATTGTAAAACATGTGATTAGTGTTAAGCTAATCACTCCGGTGCATTCAATCGCTCTGATACCAGCTGTGGCAACCCCACCTGAGATGATTCCGTACTATCGCCTAAACCACTCCCTTTGGTCATTAAGCGATAATAAAGAAGCATCCCGTTGAGTGTTGCCGGGTTTACGCCCGGTAAATCACTTGGAAACACAGAGAGGATCGAACGAATGCATTAAAACTCCCACGACGGAGAGTCCCGAGTGCCTTACAAATTACCCATCACATCCCCGTAGGGGGGCATTATTACAAACATAGTCCTTTGACATGAAAGTAAATGGTTCGCAGTTTATTGAAACAACTGGAAAAATCACTAAACGGTATGATCACATCATAGGAGGCCTATCCATGATGCAATCACTCTTCGTCATCCACCCATTCCGGCTCCCGGTAGGGTGGAAGTTCTCCGGCCACACATCGGATGCATTACCCGGAACACATTTATAAAGCAAGGCCGAGTATACTAATACTCAAAGAAGACTTACCCATCTAAAAGAAAACACTTTACCTCTAATCATGCAAGGCTTTTGGCTAGTGGGTTTGTTTGCCAAAAAGCTGCTACATAGTGAATCCTTACTTTCCATATTTTAGCTCAAGTTCTAGTTGAAGTAATTATTACTAAATAAGCAACTACTACAACCAAAGTTGTGCAAACCATTAATCAAAGTAATAATCTTCACAAAGTTCCATCATAAGGGATATCATGGCCGGTCGGGTAAGTAGTCTCGGATAACGTGAGAGGCCGACAATCGATTGATTCAAACCTTGCAAGGTGGACCTAAACACACGGAAGGTGCCCTCGCCAAGAGTACACCAACCGGGCGGTTCCCGTCATTCTTCGGTTTGGGAATGATAGCTCACGGTCTTAAGTACAAGGTTTATCTGGGCTACGCCACTAAGGTCACCCAGCCTCACGCATGCACTCGGGTGGCGAGCCCGGGCCGCAACCCTAAGAGTAGTGATAGTAAAACCCCCGTACCGCCTCATTTAGGTACTAGGCTTACCGTGCCCATTTCCGACAAGTGTTTAGTACTTTCAAACACTTAACCAACGAAGCCATTGGACCGGAGCCCAAATCCCATGCTCTTACCACATGAGCAATTCATTAATCCATATGGGGGTTCCATAAAGGAAGTCCTATGCTCGCGAGTGACGAACATCACTCGACTTGTACCGGATCCTTAAGCATAGCAACTAGCGACCTAACATGCTAGTAAAAGATCATAGGTACTTATGGGTCATGCAACTAGGGTTTCATTTCAACTCCTGAACGTAAATGCACACACCATAACAAGAAGTAAATTCAGAAGTTTTAAAGAAACACAGGGGTTAATGAATAAACCGGGGCTTGCCTTCTTCAGTACAAGCAGACACGCAAACTTCCGGACTTAGGCACGGGTCTTTCTCTACGGTCATCTAGTGCACGTCTCCTCCTGCTCCCTCGTCCTCGTCAGCCGGCACAAGCGTATAGCTACCGTCGGGGACTTCTATATGGGGAATGCAATGCAGGGTTAGGAGTGTAATTATTTTAAATTAATTCACAAACAGTAGCAAACAGCTGCAAGGAGTATAAAGTTGGCCATATTCACCTTAATAAAAGTATTTACACATTTTTCCTTTTAAAAGAAATAATCAAAAGCCTATTTAGCCCACCCTTTTAAGGTGATTGTGTGCACATCTATTTAAGAAACATTTTATTTACAACAAACAGCAAGGAAAATACTATCATGGCACCAATTTACTTTTCCAAACACTTCTCCTTTAGTCATGCACTAGAGAGAGCGATTTTTCCTTATTGCCCCTTCTCTAGATTATTCCAGTTTGAGCTCTTTTGCATAACCAAAACATAACCAGATGATCCAGCAGCACTCATTGGTCCTATTAACCAAGAAAGCACACTCCTGGACAGCAAGCAAAAGGTTTCTTCATCATCGAACAAATACACCAAAATGGGGGCATTCCTATTTAGCATAAAGAGGGAAAATGCATAACAAAATAATTAAGACAGAATTGATCCTCATCTTTCTCCTACACCTACTTTAGTCCCAAACAAGCTTAAAGAACTAACAAACACACCTATAGCCTTTATGAAACATGCTACTTATATTTATGATTAAAACATGCATAAATGAGTAAATAATATTTCTAGCGAGAGATAAAATCATGGTCAATTCACCCAAGGTGCTTTTTAACATAACAAGACGATATACGAAGTTGGGCTCAAAAATAATTATGTAACCAGCTACAAAAATCATCTAGGCAGATTTACCAATATCACAAAATAATTTATTCGTAAAGATCCTTTCAGCAACTTTGTGCAAAATTAATTTGGCACGGAGGATAGGCATACTAGTTACCACAACATATCCAAAATCCAGCTCAAGAGCTTGGGTGGATTTTGCGTAAACACCAAACTAAGTATTTTACTTTCCTATTTTTAAAGCAAAAACTAAAACTCAAAAGTATATACATATTTGGGCAAAGTTGTAGCTCTTGTTACACTAAGCACCACAAAATTGGGTTTGCTATTTTTGGATGTTTCTACGATTTTTAATCGATTTTACAAGGTGCTTCGGACTAATTTACAAAACAAGGAAGAATCTTTTTGCGCCGGAACCCCGAAACTTTTGAAATCCTTACAATTTCACCCTCGGTTCATCTCCCTCGGGCCCGACAGCGGGGACCGGCTCGCCGGCGGCGAGGTGGGGGCTCGGCCACGCAAACATGCTAGGGGGATCGTCGATTAGGCTCACCCCGTGACCGATTGGTGGCGGTGGATCGACCGGTGAGGGCTCCGGCGAGCGGCGGCGGCGGAGCGGCGGCGGCGCGCCCCGCGGCCGGCGGTGAGGGAAGGGCACGGGCTCAACCACGCGCGGCACGGGGAGCTTCCATGTGACCCGGGGGAGGTACCGGATAGGTCACCGGGCTTGGAGGAGCGGCGGAGGAGCGAGCTCGACGGCGGCGGTCCGGGCGGCGGCGCGCGAGGCTCGGGCTCCGGCGAATGGGTGGCTCGGCCTTGATCAACACGTAGCTCGGGGATGTGTTGTGGTTCACGAGGAAGGGCCGGAGCTCTTGGGTGCGCGAGGAAATCGACCGGAACACGGTGCTCACCGAGCGGCGGCAATGGCGGACGGCGGCGGCTCGGGCGAGAAACGCGTGCGCGCGAGGGACGGCGGGGACGGGCGTATAAGCGCGCGGGAAGGTCGGTTGGGGTAGGTAGGAACGTCACCGGTGCCACTATGCCGCATAGGGAGGTCGAGGGCATGGCCGGCGACGTGCGCCGCTCCGGCGGCCAATGGCACGCCGCGGACGGTGCGCCGACCGGCGGACCGCGCCACCCGGCCCCGCCACTTGCCACGGACGGCACGCACGGGTGCTCGCCGGACGCGCGCGTGACCGGCGGTCACACCGGCGCCTCGGCGTGCGCGCCCGAAGCGGGTACGGCGCGTACGGCGGTGGACGACGTGGCCGCGCACGACGTCGTGCCCCGGACGCGCTCCGGCGTTCTCGGTGCAAAAGTATTTCATGATTCTCGTTTTCAAAATTATCTTTCTCCAATTTTCCAAACCAAATTGTACCTTAGCGTCCGAAGTAAAGTTGGAGATTAGGGATCCCTCTACAACTTTCACAAAGGCTTGTAGGGGTTTTGTCCAAGAAATGAAGCGGAACGCCATGCCAACATGGCTAGAAACTCGGCACCCGTGAATAGTGTCGGTGCGGAATGTGGTCCCGACACTAACCGCAATAAGCGCCAAGGTTTATCCCTCAATGGTCGATGCCAAGCAATCGAGACGCAGTTTTATCCCGGTTCCCGCCGGGGGGCCGTACGTCCAGCCGGTGGTGTGCTCGGGGCACTATATTGCTCACACCGGGCGCCCGTAGTGGGGGCTGCTACAAGCAAGGAGGGAGAGGAAGCGTGGCCTCCAAGTCCCCGGTGAAGTGGGTCGAAGATGTTGTGGGAGAATTGCAAAGCGAGTGTGTGGTGTGTCGTATGTTGTTTTCTCGTCGTTGTCCCTTGTCCCCTCGCGGCGGGGGAGTTCGCTTTCCTTTTATAGGCCAAGGTGAGAGCGAATTACATGCATGCCGCACTATCCGGCCTACATGGGGAAGTATGGTGCGCCGCGCCGTAGAGTAGGCGGCCGCCTTGATCGTCCTTGCCGTGATCCGGCCATCATGGCGTATCTTGTACCCGAACGGTGGTGGCTTCGAGGGTAGGAGTGCGGCGGATGGCCACGATGTCCCCGGGCGGGCTCGAGGGGGTTGCCGACGTCGATCCGCACGGGATACGGTGGCGAGGCATGGCGGCGTCTCGTTCCCGCATGCTTCACGCGCGCGAGCCGGTACCACGGTGCCCGGCCGTGGGGTTGTACGCACGGGGCGGCCGCCCGCCCTTAACAAAGGGCGGGATGGCGCCCCCGCCGGCCCAACATCACGACCCGGCCCCGCAAAGTCACGGAAAGCATTTCGAGGGTGTGGCCGGCCCCCTTCGAGGGCTCGGCGCGTTAGCCGTACGGTAGTAGGCGGCGCGGCGTCACGGGGCTAGCACCGGCCACGTCGCACGCTCCCCCACGGTGGCGGGGGATGGGTTCCCTCCTAGGGAGTTGGTGCGACGGGACCGGGGCACGAGTCCCGGGCGCATGATGGCGCCGCCGTGCCGTTGTCGAGCATTAAATGCCCGTTCCCGCGTACGGGAACGGGCGTGCTCGTGCGGAGCGCCCTCGAGTGAGGGCGGAGCCCGCTCGAGGGCGGCGTGGACCCTCGAGCGAGGCGGAGCCCGCTCGAGGTAAGCGTACGCCCTCGAACGGGGCGGAGCCCGCTCGAGGGAGGTGTGCGCCCTCGAGCGAGGCGGAGCCCTCGCTCGAGGGGATCCGTGAGTGGGCCGCCTCGGTGGTCGCCGGGCCACCGCGGCGTGGGTCGTGCTCCGTGTGCGCGCTTAAGCGGGATGCGCTTACCCTTGGTTTTTTGTAGGTTTTAAGTGGGATTTCCCCATTTGTTTAAGGGGGACTCCCGGGGCTGTCCCCGACGCAGCCCCCGAGCATCCGCGGGTTCGCCGACCGGGCTCCCGCAAATGCCGGAGCCTACCGATAGGACCTCTTTCCCCCCCCGGTTTGCGAATGCTTTCCGTGGGGCCGCGTCGCAGACCCGCGGGTCTAGCCCCCGAAGCCCCGTAAGAGCGTGAGTGCTCCCGCGGGGGTTTTACCGTGAGATTTGGTCGAGGGGCGTGGTACGTATTTCAACCGGCGTCGGCAATGTTTCGGCCGGCTTCGGTAACGCACGCGCGGTCCGACACTATCCGCGGCCGGTGCAATCCAGAGGTGTAGCCGTGCGTCGAGCCCCCGATGTCGTATGGACCTCCCCCGGGCCCACTACCTCGGTGGGTACCAGGACCGACTACTCGGTGGGCCCCTGGGACTACCCGGCTTGCGCTACACGGCACCTGAAGGCGTGGAGCACAAGGACTACACAGGAGTAGTACTCGGTTAGGGAGCTGTACATGTTCCGCACTGTATGGAGGACTCCTAGACGTACTCGACTAGTACTCTCTCCCTACTCCGACTTGTAACCCTACCTCCCGGACTATATAAGGCGAGGCCGAGGGACCGATCTCTAGCATCCAATCTCATCTCAGACAACTCACGGCGCACTATTGCACCATCTTGTAATCGTGCCCAATCAATCCGTAGCTACGCAAAGCATACGGGACGTAGGGTATTACGCACCTCGCGGCCCGAACCTCGTCTAAATTGTGTGCCACGTGTCTCTTCCTTAGAGTTACCGATCTCGGCGAGTCACATTCATCTACTTCGGGTACTCCCCTTAGTAGGTTGCCGGTCTAAAACACCGACACCCGAGCCCCGGCCCGTTCGAGGCGATCAAATAGAGCTCTACGACTTGTTTCTTAGCCCGCCCCCGCCGTCCCTCCGCGGGACGGAGGGTGAGGTTTCCGCAACCCCCATCGATCGGGTCGCGGATTGCGGATTCCTCATCGAGCTGTTAGTGGGTGGTTCGGGTGGACGCCCATGCCCCGTTCGATAAGGGTAGGCTGCGCGGTCCGGGGACGCGTCCATTAAAGCGCTTGCGCGGGTTTGCTAGGTGGGGCTCGGTCCCATTCGCTAGGGACCGAGGGCGCGGAAGCTCTCCCTCGGTGGGATCCCCCTGGCTAGCTGCCCTCGCTGGCTCCCGAACACGACATGTGGGGCACCCTCGAGCCGGCGGGCTCGAGGAACGGCTCGAGCGCGCGTGCCCTCGTCGTCCCTGACTCTGGTGATCTGGGGCGCCTGTTCGAACCCGTCGAGGGTCAGGCTTCGAACCTCTGATCAGTAGGGCCGTGCGGGGTGGCGGCTAGGCGCCCCCGTCTTTGCACTTGCGGGTTCTCGAGGGTGCCTGACCGTGTCAGCCCTCGAGACGCTGATCAGTAAAATAGCGCGGGGTGGCGGCTAGGCGCACCCGCATTTGCATCTGCGAGTTCTCGAGGGTCCCTGACCGTGTCAGCCCTTGAGACGCTGATCAGTAAAATAGTGCGGGGTGGCGGCTAGGCGCACCCGCCTTTGCATCTGCGAGTTCTCGAGGGTCCCTGACCGTGTCAGCCCTTGAGACGCTGATCAGTAAAATAGTGCGGGGTGGCGGCTAGGCGCACCCGCCTTTGCATCTGCGAGTTCTCGAGGGTCCCTGACCGTGTCAGCCCTCGAGACGCTGATCAGTAAAATAGTGCGGGGGGGCGGCTGGGCGCTCCCGTCTTTGCATCCGCGAGGTCTCGAGGGTCCCTGACCGTGTCAGCCCTCGAGACGCTGATCGGTAAAATAGTGCATCGAAGGCACCCGTGGCGCCCGTTTTACTTCAAACGGCCCCCGAGGTGACCGGCCGATGCTTGCACCCTTTGAGGGTCGAATTTTTTCGAGCCGGGGGCTCGCGCCGCTCGAGGGTCTTCCTTACTTGGTAAGGGACCGGGCCATTTAATGCTCTCGGTTGCGGCTGCGGTTTTGCGCCACGGGCGCGCCTTTTTAGGCGCTCGCGGCCGTGCGCGTAGTGGGCGGCGTGGGCGGGCGGATGTGACCGCCTGCCACGGCCCTCCCGCTTCTACACCGTGATGATGGCCCGTGAGCGGTTGCGTGGCCGCCGCGGTCGTGGTGGGGCCCGCCCGTCGGCGAGAGAAGATTCCTTCTGCAGTTAATGCGCGCGGGGCGCACGCTCCGGAGAGCACGCCCACGGCTTATAAATCCGACAAGAGGGGAAAACGGCGGTTTTTTACCTTAGCATTCGCCATTCCCGCTCCTTGCGCCCCAGCCCCCATGCTGTCCTCGCCATCATCGGCTTTCCGCCTTCGGAGCTCTTCTTCTCCTTCCTGCTCTTCGTTCCTCGTCCCTTTGTCTTTCCTCATGGCACCTCTACCGCCTCTCGTCATCGTCAACCCGTACGCATGGGAGCGTTCGACGGTAACGCGGTTGGCCCTGAACGAGCTGGTGTCCGTCGGCCAGCTGGCGGTGAACGAGGAGGGCCGGCCGGCCGGGGACCACGCGCCCAACCCACCGAGTGGCTACGTGGTTAGCTTCACCCGCTTCCACGAGCGTGGCTTCGCGGCGCCGGCAAGTCGCTTCATGCGGGCGCTCGCCACCACTACGGCGTGGAGCTACACAACTTCGCGCCGAACGCGATTTCGCGGTGGCCACATTCGTGGGCGTTTACGAGGGATATCTAGGGATCCCGTGAATTGGGATCTCTCGGATTCACCTCTTTCGCGCGGAGTCTGTTCACGCAGCCGACGTCGGAGCAGAGGACCCGCCGCGCGGTGCGTGCCGGCGACATGTCGCTCGCCTTGCGGGGTCGCACAAGGACGACTACATCCCCTGCACCATGACGACCAACAACGCAGTCGGGAGCGGGGGTGGTTCTACCTTCGCAACGACGAGCCCGGTCTCCCCCCTACACTGGTCTGGTGCTCCGGGAGAGGCCCGACTCCTCGGCGCCACGCGCGTGTCCCCGGTCCGAAAGCATCGGAATCGGTTGGACTCTCTTCTACGGCTGCGGCGAGGAACTCGGCGGGCCGCGGGCTGACCGCGGGGGCCGTCCTCGCCTTCCTCCACCACCGGCGGGTCGTCCCCCTGATGGAGAGGCCGCTCCGCATCTTCGAGATGACCGAGACGGCGGACCCCATCGCGGCGGCGAGGTCGCGGATCTTGCGCAGCCCCCTCTCGCGGGAGTACGCGGTACCCGAGCGCGGAGCGCCGTCGACTCCCCGATTCTGCGCGGCGACCAATCCCCGTGGGATCTCGAGATGCTCCCCACCGGCAAGCTGGTGAGTGGAGTTCTTGGTTCCGTTTCGATTTTGCTTTGATACCTCGGGATGTTGACGCGTTTTGATGCTTCGCTCGCACTGGTGCGGTGAGCGCCGCGAAATCCGACCCGCCCACTCCCCACTCTCGTGCGCTTGGTCGCGCGGCGCGGCGGCCGAGAACGGGAGCGGGCGGCATGCAAGAAGGAGCGCGCGAAGCGACATCGCGAGCGTCACGAACGGAGGAACGAGGGAGGACCGGCCGCGCGAGCGGCAGGGGCTCTCTTCTCCGGGACCGAGGAGTACTCGTCCTCGGATGAGGAGGAAGAGGAGGAAGAGGTTGGGGGCGGGGTCTCCCCGATAGGTGGGAGCTGCGCCCCCGCCACCGGAGTTTGCTCCGGCGGCGGGGGAGTAGCATCGCACCGGGGCGGGTGCGCAGGCGCTCGCCGCCGGGCAATTGTCGACAGGAGCGGCGCGGGCCACGGAGGCGCGGTGCGCGCCCGAGGCGCGCGCGACGGACGCGCCCGCACGCGGGGCGGGGTCCGCGCGCGCGGCGGAGATGGCCGGAGGCGCGGCGGCGGTCGCGCCGTGTCGTCGTCCGGGCCCTCGAGGAAGAGGAAGCACACCTTCTCTTCTTCGAGGTGAGAGGCTTGTTCTTTCGTGGGGTTGCGTATCGACGGACGGGGACCCGACCGTTTGTTCGTGTCCGCGGGGGTGGTGCCAACCGTGCCTCCCCCTCGCACCGGCCAAGGTGTTGAGGGCGGACGCATCCGTCCCCACCCCGGCGGTGCTCGTCGAGGGCGCCGCGGGCGGGGGCGGCGCGCGGCGGCCGCGGCGGGCGAGGGCTTGCGGGACGCGGCCCGAGGCCTCGAGGCCACAACGGTGGTTCGCCCGCCGCGCCGCGGCTCGACGGCCGTCGAGGAGCGGCGGGTGCCGGTCGTGGTAGAGGCGCAGGCCGGCGGCGCCGGTCGCGGTGGCGCCGTTGGCGGCGTCTGCCGAGGAGGGCCGGCCCCGGCGCCCGCGGTTGCGAGACGCGGCCGAGGAGGTGGCCGCGGCGCCGCGGCGAGAACCCGCGGCCACGGAGGCGTGGGCGTAGGCGTCGGTGGAGGCGCGGCGAGGGGGGCTGCCCCGCCGGCGGCTTCGGGGCGGTGGTGGTGGAGATCCCGGACGACGACTCCCCGCCGCCGGGTGGGACCGGTGGGTGAGCTTCCCCACGCCGTCCCCCGAGTCCCAGGAGGGGGCTCTTGTGAGGCGGCGGGACGACCACATGGTGGCGGGAGGCCAAGGGCACGGTGCCGAGGCCCCTTCTTCCCGCGCCGGCCGCTCCGCCCGGGAGAGAGGCGCGTTGACGATCCGCCCGCCTTCGCCGACGCCCGGGAGGAGCAGGTGCTGTGGGGAGAGCTCCGCGACCACGGCGCCGCGCTCAACTGAGCGTTGAACGAGGCGCTGCGGATTCACGGCGGACCCGCGTGGCGCGTCTTCCAGGTGAGGCGTTGTCGTCTGCTTTCTTTGGTTTTACCGTCTTCGCGTGCGATCCTTGCAGCGTGACGCTCACAGGTCTCGGCTTGTTGGTGGCAGGAGCTCGAGCACCGCGCCTGCGACAAATACGGCGCCTTCGATCAGATGAGCGCCGAGCTCCACCAGCTCCGGGAGCAGTGCGACGCCTTCGACGTGCTCGCCGACGCCTTGAGGACTCGGACGCCTTGGGCGTCGTACCGGGCCGTGGCCCTGCGCGATCAGCTCCGGAGTGCAAAAGGCGGGGATGCGGCGCGCCCCTCCACCCTCGAGCGGGTTTGCACGGCCCTCATCGATCGGGGATGAGGCGCCGCGCGGCGCGCGGGCCGATTTGGAGAGGATGCGCACCCGGCGTCCAACCGGGAGGCGAGAGGTGGCCGCCGTCCGCAACAACAACCCGGAGCTCCATTCGTTGCTTCGGGAGGTGCGAGGCCCGGCGAGCCGGTCGAGGAGCGGGCGCGCGCGGCCGAGCGAGGGGGCTAAAGAGGCCGACGAGTTGAAGGCCACCCTCGACGCCAAGGTTGCGGCGCTTGCCATCGCGGAGGACCGGCTCCCCGCAAGAGCGTACCGCCCGCCAGGGGGCCGAGGGGCAGCTACAGCAGGAGCAGGCTGCTCTTGCCGACGCCCGGTCGGTGCTCGAGCAGGAGCGCGTCACTCGAGAGGCGGCGCAGAAGTCGCTGGAGGGGCAGAACGCAGAATTCTCGAAACTCGAGGGCGAACTGGTGGTGCTCAGCATCACGAGCGCGAGCCAGGACCTGGCCCTCTAGGAGCAGAGCGAGACCGTCAGCGGCCTCCAGCGGGCGGTTGAGGCCGAGCGCCGCGCCCTCGAGGTGGAGAAGAAGCAGGTCGAGGGTGGGTCGCTGTTTGTCTTTTGTTTTGCTGATTTCCCTTAGAGGGTTCGTCCCTTTTTCTGATTTCCTTCTTGCTGGCAACGTTTAGGCCTGCGCACCACGCTGGGGCACGCGGCCGAGCGGGCCGAGGCGCTGCAGACCTCCTACAACTCCCTCCGAGCAGAGCCGCCGGAGCCGCGCTCCGCGGCCCTCGAGACCTGCCAGGCCGTGGAGGAGGGCGAGGCGCGGGCCGGGAGCTCGGCCCGGCCGGCCGCCCGCGCGCCCTTGGCGGGCACGTCACCGTGCGCATGCGCCGGCGCTGCACCTCGGCGTCCAGAAGGCCCTCGGGGTGGTGCGATCTCATTACGAGATCAACTTCGAGGCTGTGGCGGAGGGCTACATTGTCCCCGAGGGCGTCGAGGACGAGATGGCGATGGAGCGCGTGGACGCTTTAGCCGCTGACGCTGCCGGGGCGCTTGCCGAGGCCTTTGAGGAGTTTCTGTTCCCGGATGCCGCCGACGCCGATGCTCCGCCAACCTAAAGATTGCCGGGCGCCAAGCCCTTTTTCGTTTTTGTGTTAGTGTACGGGCCATGTGGCCATGTAAATAAACAGATCACTTTGCTTCAAACGTTTGTGAAAGTGAAATGATGTCCTTTGCTTTATTGCGCTTTTTTGTTTCTCCTTCTTCCTGAGTAAATTCTAGTTAGGGGAGTTCGATTTTCGCGAGCGGCCTGCTGGGTCGGAGGCAAGAGAGAAGGGTCGTATCCTCGTGGAGGCGTAGGCTATCTCTGACTCGCGCGTCCTTTCCGCTAGGCTGCCTGCGCCCTGTTCGAATTTTGCTCGAGGCCGAAGTGGAAACATGCTTAGCGCGCGTGAGTTTTTTCTTTTTTGCGAAAAAATGGGACCATTTTTTGGGGGGGGATGCCCCCCGTAGTAGCCCCCGAGGGTAACTTGGGTTTCAGGGGAAAGCCGAGTTGCCCTTTTTATTGAACCGGTGATATTTACATGGTTGTCGCCAACTGGGGTGTTGGGCACGTGATTTACAACAAAAGACTTGGAAATCCTAGCTAGGGATAAAAGCGACGTAGCTGTTGGATGTTCCAAGCGTTGGTGAGTTCTTCGCCGTCCTCGTTGGCTAGCTTGTATGTGCCGGGCTTGAGCACCTTCACCACGACGTAGGGTCCCTCCCACGGAGGTGATAGCTTGTGGCGTCCTCGGTTGTATTGGCGTAGCCTTAGGACTAAATCCCCCTCGCTGAAGTCCCGCCGGCGTATCTTTCGTGCCTCGGTAGCGCCCGAGGGACCGCCGGTATCTTGTGGAGTGCATCAAGGCCACGAGGCGCGCTTCGTCCGGGCCGGTCCGGTGAGTCCTCGCGGGCTCGGCCGGTTGGCGTCCTCGTCGTAGCCTCGTACCCTCGGGTGACCCATACTCTAAGTCCGTGGGGAGGACGGCCTCCGCGCCATGGACTAGAAAAAACGGGGTGAACCCGGTGGCTGCGCTTGGGGTGGTCCTTAGGCTCCACACGACCGCGGGCAATTCCTCGGAGCCATTTTCGACCGGACTTATTCGGTTGGTCGAAAATTCGGGTTTAAGGCCTTGTAGGATCATGCCATTGGCACATTCTACTTGGCCGTTGGTCTGTGGGTGTGCCACAGCTGCCCAATCCACACGGATGTGGAATTTTTCACAGAACTCCAAGAATTTCCTGCCCATGAACTGGGACCCGTTGTCGGTGATGATGGAATTTGGCACTCCAAAACGATGGATGATGTCGGTGAAGAACGTCACCGCTTGCTCTGCCCTGAGATTCGTAATGGGGCGTACTTCTACCCACTTGGAAAATTTGTCGATTGCAACCAACAAGTGGGTGAAGCCCCCGGGCGCCTTTCGCGCGGGGGCCCGACGATGTCCGGCCCCCACACCGGCGAAAGGCCATGTTATGGGGATGGTCCGCGGGACGTGAGCGAGGAAGGTTGGATTTGCGGGCGTAGAACCGGCACCCTTCACGGTGCGCACAATCTCGCTGGCATCCGCGACCGCGGTGGGCCAGTAAAAGCCTTGACGGAACGCATTGCCTACGAGGGTGCGGGGCGCGGCGTGATGGCCGCAGATCCCCGCGTGAATGTCCCGGAGGAGCTCGCGCCCCTCGGGGATGGGCACGCATCGCTGCAGGATGCCGGAAGCGGCGCGCTTGTACAGCTCGCCGTCGACGAGGGCAAAGGACTTGGCCATCCTGGCGATGCGCCTGGCCTCGGCCCGGTCCGAGGGGAGTTCCCCTCGAGCCATCCAGGCGACATACTTGTCACGCCAATCCGCCCCCGATGGGGGCCGGCTCGACATCCATCACATCGGCCTCGCCGGCGCCGTATCCCTCGAGGAGGGAGAGCACATACGCCTCGTTCGAGGGGTCCTCATCCATGGGCTCCGCGCCTGCCGGATTCGAGGGAGCCCCCGAGGGTTCCGCGCGGTTCGAGGGGTGCGGCTCGAGGGTGACGGAGGGCTGGGCGATATCTCGGGCAAAAACGTTCGGGGGGACAGTGATCCGCCCGGACGCGATCTTGGCCAGCTCGTCCGCCTCCTCGTTGTACCGGCGGGGCACGTGATTGAGCTCGATGCCGTAGAATTTGTCCTCGAGGGCTCGCACGGCCTTGCAGTACGCTTCCATCTTGTCGTCGTGGCAGCTCGCATTTTTCATGACTTGGTCTATCACGAGCTGCGAATCCCCCCGCACGTCGAGGCGCTTGACGCCTATCTCGATGGCGATCTTGAGGCCACAGAGGAGGGCCTCGTACTTAGCCATGTTGTTTGACGCGGGGAAGTGGAGACGTACTGCGTACCGCATGTGCTCCCCGAGAGGCGACACGAAGAGCAGGCCCGCGCCCGCCCGGTCTTCATCACCGAGCCGTCGAAATACGCAGTCCGGCCTCGCTCGGATCCGTGGCGGCGGCGCTTGCGTGTCCGTCCACTCGGCCGACGAAATCCGCCGGGATGCGGGACTTGATGGCCTTGCGCGGGGCGTAGGCGAGCGTCTCGCCCATCGGCTCCACCGACCACTTGGCGATCCCCGCCCGCCGCGTCCGGATTGCGGATGATCTCCCCCGGCGGGAAGGGAGGAGACCACCGTGACGGGGGTGGGCCTCGAAGTAGTGGCGAAGCTTGCGTCGTGCAAGGACCACCGCGTACAGTAGCTTCTGGACTTGAGGGTAGCGTGTCTTGGTGTCGGACAAGACTTCGGCCGATGTAGTACACCGGCCGTTAGACCGGCAGGGCGTGCCCTTCCTCCATGCGCTCTACCACGATTACGGCGCCGACCACCTGGGTGGTCGCGGCCACGTAGAGTTGCAGAGGTTCGCCGTCCTGCGGCGGTGTGAGGATCGGGGCGTGGGTCAAGGACGCCTTCAGCTTGTCGAGCGCATCCCGGGCCTCGGTGGTCCAGGAGAAGTGCTCGTGCTTTTTGAGGAGGCGGTAGAGGGGCAAGCCTTTTCACCGTGCCGCAAGATGAAGCGGCTCAAGGCGACAAGGCACCCCAAAGCACCTTTTGTACCCCTTTGAGGTCCCGAATGGACCCATTCGCTCGAGGGCCGCAACCTTCTCGGGGGTTGGCCTCGATGCCTCGGCCGGGAGACTATGTATCCTAAGAGCATGCCCCGCGGCACACCAAAGACACATTTTTCGGGGGTCAATTTTACCCCGTTGGCCCGTAGGCAGCCGAACGCGATGTTGAGGTCGCCAACCGGTCGTCCGCCTTCCCGGTTTTTACGACGATGTCATCTACGTACGCCTCGACCGTTCGCCCGATGTGATCTCCGAAAACGTGTTGCATGCAGCGTTGGTACGTTGCACCCGCGTTCGGGAGGCCGAACGGCATCGTGACATAGCAAAACATCCCGAACGGCGTGATGAATGAAGTCGCGAGCCGGTCGGACTCCTTCATCTTGATTTGGTGGTACCGGAGTAGGCATCAAGGAAGCAAAGTAGCTCACACCCGACTGTTGAATCAACAATTTGATCGATATGTGGCAAAGGAAAAGGAACTTTAGGACATGCTTTATTAAGACTAGTGTAGTCTATACACATCCGCCATTTCCCGTTCTTTTTCTTTACTAGTACGGTATTGGCTAGCCACGTAGGGTGGAACACTTCCTTGATGAACCCGGCCTTGAGAAGCTTCCGCAGCTCCGCTCCGATCGCCCACCGCCGCTCCTCGTCGAAGCGGCGGAGCCGTTGCTGCACGGCGCGGGAATGAGGCTGGATGTCAAGGGAGTGCTCGGCGACCTCCCTCGGGATGCCTGGCATATCCGAGGGGCTCCACGCGAAGATGTCGGCGTTGGCGCGGAGGAAGTCGACGAGCACCACTTCCTATTTCGGGTCGAGGGTGGAGCCGACCCTCAACGCCTTGCCCTCGGGGGCGGCGAGGGTCGAGGGGCACCTCCTTGGTCTGCTCCGCGGCCTCGAAATTGCCGGCGTGCTTGGCGGTGGAGTCGAGGTCTTCGTTGACCATTTTCTCCAAGGTGGTCACCAGCGCTTCGTCCCGGCGCCGGTGCTTCCGCATGCTCCACGCATTCGACGTCGCAGTCGAACGCGTGCTCGATGGACGAGCCCACGGTGATGACACCGTTTGGTCCCGGCATCTTCATTTTGAGGTAGGTGTAGTTGGGGACGGACATGAACTTGGCGTAGCGGGGGCAGCCCAAGTATGGCGTGATAGGCGCCCGGAACCCCACCACCTCGAAGGTGAGCATTTCCTTGCGAGAAATTGCTCGGAGTGCCGAACCAAACCGACGGGTCGATGCGCCCGAGGGGCCGGACGCGCTTGCCCCGGCGCGACGCCGTGGAACGGCGTCGTGGCCGGGCCGCAGCTGGTCCAACCCGATCCCCGGCGGCGCGGCGTGTGCGCGTAGAGGATGTTGAGGGCCGCTACCTCCGTCCATCGGGACCTTTGAGAATCGCGCGTTCCCAATGACCGGTCGACCACTAGTGGGTACGGCCCGGGTTAGGGATGCGGTTCGAGTGGTCTTCACGGGCCGAAGGTGATGGCATCCTCCGACCGGTCAAGGAAAGAGGGAGGCGCCTTCTCCGCGGCGAGGACCTCGTGCCGCTCCCGCTTGCGGCGGCGGCTCGACATGTCGACGGTCGGTCCCCCCGAAGATGAGGAACACGTTCTCTATGACGAGGAAGCCGCCGGCGTCGCCATCTCCTCCGTCCTTCTTGGCATCCGCGTCCTTTGTGGCGGCGCGGCCGTAGAACTTCTTGAGCATATCGCATTGCTCGAGGGTGTGGTTCACCGGGGTCTTGTGGTATGGACATGGCTTTTTCAGCATGTCATCGAACACCCTCGGACCTCGTGGGGGCCGGTCGAGGGCCCCGTCGAGCCGGGTCAACAGCAAGGGCCTCGGCGTCATCGTCGTCGCGTCCTCGCTCGCGCGCCCTCGTGGCGCGGCTTCTTACCTTTCTTGCCCGCTTGTCCTTCCGGTGGGGCTCCCTAGACTTGCTGCCCTCCGCGGCGGCGCGTCGTCCGAGCGTTTGCCCCTCTTGCCGTCGAAGATCGCCCCCACGGCCTCTTCACATGAAGCGAAGCCGGTGGCGATGTGGAACGGCTCGTTTGAGTCCGCGGGCGGGCCGCGCCCCAACTCTCGCACGAGATCCCGCACGTGGTGCCCTCGAGGAAGGCGTGCACAATCTCGGATTGCGCCACGCTTGGGAGCTCCGTGCGGCGCTTGGAGAAGCGTCGTATGAAGTCCGGAGTGATTCGCCGGGCTTCGGGTGCCGGAGCGCGAGTCCCGGGGAATTCCCGGGGCGCACGTACGTGCCCCCGGAAGTTGCCCACGAACGTGCGGACCAAATCATCCCGGTTATGGATCGGCCGGCCGAAAATGCTCGAGCCACGTCCGGGGCCGAATCGCCGAGGTGCGGGGGGAGGTTGCGGATGATGACCTCATCGGCGGTGGCCCCGCCCGGCCGGCATGCTAGGCGGTAATCGTTGAGCCACACGCGGGGATCCGTTTCCCGTTATACTTGACGATGGTCGTGGGGGGCGCGGAAGCGGCGGGGGGAAGGCCGCCGCGCGGATCTCCCGGCCGAACACACGGGTCCCCGGGGGTTCGAAGGCGTCGGGAGAGCGGTCTTCATCGGCGCCGTAGCGTCCACCCCGCCGAGGGTGGTAGCCCGCCGCCGCTGCGCATCCGCCTTGCTCGTCCGCCAAGCATTGATGATGTTGCGGGCGTCGCCATCCCCGCGCCTGCGCGTGTCGAGGAGCCGTTCCTTGGCGGTGTGCGTCCCGGTTGGCGGGTCGCTCCGCCGCTCCGCTGCGTGCACCGAGGGCTCGGCCCTCCGCGCACCCCCATCGCCCGGTGCGTCCCCCCGTTGGCGGATGCGGGACGGCGAGCTCTCGGCTTTGTTGGACGGCCGCTTGCTCGATGAGCGCCTGCACCTCGCGGTGCAGGTTTCGCGCCCTCGGGCGTCGAGGGGCGGCATGGCCCGTAGCGGCGTTGCGGCGGCAATAAGCTTCTGGCTCGCCCGCGGAGGCGTGTCTGGGTTGTCGACGTTGAAGTCGGCGTTGATGCGGTCGCGGGCCTGTATGCCCAGCTCCCGCGCACGTTCGCCGCGCGCAAAGGCCTCCCCGGCCATGGAGGCGCGGAGCAGCCGCACCGTTCGATACTCCTCCGCCAGCTTGGCTTCGAGTTCGCGAGCCTGGGCTAACTGCGTGTCGATGTCAGCCCCTGCGGGGGTGCTTGGTCCTCCCGCCAGGCGCGGAGCGATCCCTGGGGCGGGCGTAACTTCCCCGTCGCCGGCGCCCGGCCCGCACCTGGTGGCGTTTGCTGGGTCGTTGGCGATGACGACACGGCATTCCCCACGCGGGGTCGTAGCTCCCGTTCTTTGGAGTCGTCGAAGCAACCGAACCGCAGTCCGTGGCGTCAAGAAAACGCCCGAACATTACTAGGTCCGGTGCGCGGAGAAGTCCCATTCCGCGTACCCATGTAGGTTGGCGGGTGGCAACGCGTCGAGGGAGCCCAGGGACGACTCGTCGCCGGCGGAGGCGCCGGGGTCCCTGGCGACGAAGACATGACGGCCGGGAGGAACCCCCGCGCATCGTGGTGTTGACGTTGGCGTTGTAGGCCGTCGTGGCGCCGCGCGGACCGATGGGGAAGCGCAGCTCGGAGACCGTGCGCTCCCCCGCCGGGGCGGTGGTCGTTGTGCCGACGGACGCGCGCGTTGAGAGGCGACGCGTTCGGCTGGCGGGCGCTCGACCGCGCCGGCGTGAGCGGCGGCCGGAGCGGCGGCGACGCCGTGACGCCGACGGACCCGCGGCGTCGGTGCCGGCGGGCGTTTGCGTCGTGGTGACGTGCGCGGCGGCGACCGGGACGGACCCGGCTTGGCGCCGCGCGCGGAGCTCCTCACGGTTGGTGAGGCGCATCGAGTAGTCGTTCCCCCGTGACACCGAAAGTTCGGGCTCCCGAACCGGATTTCAAACCCGCGGGGAGGGGGTCCAAGCTGCCCATGGAGTAGCGCGTACCGCGGTACTCGGTGCGGATCACCATGGAGGGAGTTGACGGTGGTTTGACCTTAGGCGCTCGCTTGCCCCACGGTGGGCGCCAGCGTCGGTGCGGAATGTGGTCCCGACACTAACCGGTAATAAGCGCCAAGGTCTATCCCTCAATGGTCGATGCCAAGCAATCGAGAGACGAGTTTTATCCCCGGTTCCGGCCGGGGGGCGTACGTCCGGCGGTGGTGTGCTCGGGGCACTATATTGCTCGGCACCGGGTGCTTGTAGTGGGGCTGCTACAAGCAAGGCGGGAGAGGAACCGTGGCCTCCAAGTCCCCGGTGAAGTGGTCGAAGATGTTGTGGGAGAATTGTAAAGCGAGTGTGTGGTGTGCCGTATGTTGTTTTCTCGTCATTGTCCCTTGTCCCCTCGCGGCGGGGAGTTCGCTTTCCTTTTATAGGCCAAGGAGAGAGCGAATTACATGCATGCCACATGCATGCCGCACTATCCGGCTACATGGAGAAGTATGGTGCACCGCGCCGTAGAGTAGGCGGCCGCCTTGACGGTCCTTGCCGCGATCCGGCCATCATGGCGTATCTTGTACCCGAACGGTGGTGGCTTCGAGGGTTGGAGTGCGGCGGATGGCCGCGATGTCCCCGTGGGCGGGCTCGAGGGGGTTGCTGACGTCGATCCGTACGGGATACAGTGGCGAGCATGGCGGCGTCTCGTTCCCGCATGCTTCAAAGCGCCGGAGCTGTTACCACAGTGCCCGGCGTGGGGTTGTACGCGTGGGGGCGGCCGCCTGCCGTCAACAGTGGCAGGGATGGCGCCCCGCCGCCGGCCCAACATCACGACCTCGGCCCCGCAAAGTCACGGGAAAGCATTTCGAGCGTGTGGCGGCCCCCCTTCGAGGGCTCGGCGCGTTAGCCGTACGGGAGTAGGCGGCGCGGCGTCACGGGGCTAGCACCGGCCACGTCGCACAGTCCCCCACAGTGGCGGGGATGGGTTCCCTCCTAGGGAGTTGGTGCGACAGGACCGGGGCACGAGTCCCAGGCGCATGATGGCGCCGCCCTCGCCGTTGTCGAGCATTAAATGCCCGTACCCGCGTACGGGAATGGGCGTGCGCGTGCGGAGCGCCCTCGAGCGAGGCGGAGCCTGCTCGAGGGCGGCGTGGACCCTCGAGCGAGGCGGAGCCCGCTCGAGGTAGCGTACGCCCTCGAACGGGGCGGAGCCCGCTCGAGGGAGGTGTGCGCCCTCGAGCGAGGGCGGAGCCTCGCTCGAGGGGATGCCGTGAGTGGGCCGCCTCGGTGGGCCGCCGGGCCACCGCGGCGTGGGCCGTGCTCCGTGTGGCGCTTAAGCGGGATGCGCTTACCCTTGGTTTTTTGCGGGTTTTAAGTGGGATTTCCCCATTTGTTTGAGGGGACCCCGGGGCTGTCCCCGACAAATAGGAACGGGGCACCATCCAAGGCTGTTTCACCAAGAATTTCTCAAAATTTCAAATGTCACTCAACGGCAAAGTTGTGTGCCTCAACATTCTGCACATTTTCCCCTTTGGGTGGTTTTGAAGTGTTTAGGGAAATTTTTGGCGAACGTGCCAAAGTTCTAGAATGACATCCGGGGGTCAAAGGGGATTAAGGGGTTTAGAGCTAGGGCTTTGACCAAGGATTGAGCTAATGTCCTCAAGGGTAGTTAGAGGGGTGATTAAGGGGGTAATTAGCACAATTTGTCACCGAGCAAAAACACGGGGTGTTACACTTCGGTCGAGGTAGCAGGGGCTTCCTCGGCTTGGCGTAGAGGTGGCAGGGACGGCGCCGGCTCGATGAAGGCGGCGTTGGGGAAGTGGCGTAGATGCGGTCGGTGGCACCGTGTACGGGTGATGAAGCAGGACGTCCACGGCGGCGATGGTGGTGCTTCCCGCCACCCTAGTGCTCCCTCAATCGCTAAGGTTGTAGGTGGGGTTTGTGGCGGCGCAGATAACCTCGTACCGCGAGCCGTGACCCCCACCTCCTCTATATAGCACTATGTGACGAGGCGCCCCCCCCCCCCCCCCCCCCCACCGGGCGCGAGGTCGAGCCCAACTCGGCCTTTGGGCCGTGTCGGTGTGGAGATCGAACTAACACCATTGCCCCATCATCATGGTCCAAATTTTCCTTTGAAGGTTTTAGATATTGAAGAAGTTAGCTGCATGTTTTAGTATTTTTGCCCATAAATCTGCTTAGCTGGGCTCCCTCGTATTCCCATCCTAGCTCCGTCACTGTCGGCCATCACTGAAGACAATTTCAGCTTCACATCCTCCACTCCAAGGATACTGAAACAAATGATAACTTTATGTGTGGACAAAATGTTTGTGAAAGTAGTAGCACTTAGGCACGTCAATCTCAGCTTAGTAGCACCGTATCAATGCTAACGCATTGTATTAATAGAAAACACCTCCAAGCCTACAGCGTTAACGATAAATAGAAATATATTGTCCATCTCTCAACTGAAGAGATAAGTTGAGACACGGCTACAAATAGCAACGCGGGATAGGGGGGGGGAGGGGGGGGGGGGGCAGCTAGTTTGTGCACTATTAGGAAGAGGAGGCGCAATGAATCGCCCTCTTCACACAACCAGCCATCAGAACGAAGATGGATCACTTTGATTGAAGTGCTATCCTGGCTAGTTCGAACAAGTAGCAATTGTTTTACCCACGGCACTAGCGAAGTGTAAGAGCTCTCAAAATAAAAAAAAATTGTAAGCAACAAATTCTGATGAAGAAAACTGATAACACGAAGCGTGATTCATTGCAGCTATTACCTTCATTGCCGTATTGTGTGGACAGCATGATGAACACCCAAATCCCTCACCCCCACAATATCCAATGAATTATGTGAGTGACATGCATGGGTCATGCTTTTACACTACGACTGAGCCTCCACATCAAGAGGCAGGGTCAGGAGCTGAACACACTACACTCAGCACCATGGTGCAAAAATTATCACCACCCATACATCGGCAATACTGCCTTATTATACCTTTGGCAATACCACATTATTATATCTCACCGCCAAAATTGACTCCCTACGAAAAGAGCACAGGCACTAGGTCCCTTCTCTATGCTGCATAAGCTTAAGACGAGATGAGGCGATGTGTAGTCTGCTATTGGAAGATGCTGCTCACGGAACCATCACGGTGAACATGCCAGATTGTTTCTGCCACAAGGTTTGCCATTGAAAGCACCGTCAGCTGGGGGAAGCATTTGTCTTCTGGCAGCAGGATGGAGTTTGTCACTATGACCTCCTCAAAGATGCCCCCAGAAAGCCTTTCAATTGCAGGAGGGCTGCAAAAGCAACCATGTTAGTAGAATTACTCTTTTAAAGCACATATATGTGAGAATACACTGACAGCTTGTTCAAGCTGACATTTCAAGCAGCCTGCTACCTTCTGAAATAATTTTATTGTACATTACCTAACATAATGTGACAGTAAATTGACAATAGTCAAATTTAACCAATTATTTGGCATTTGTCAAAAACAATATTTCTCTCAAGCACCTTCCTACACTTTTTTACCAAGGATAGCATATAGCAGCCTCATATTCTTGAATAAGTTGTCACACACGGATGCTATTTTCGAGTGCACTCGAAGTAAATCTGGATTTAAGAGTAGCCCATGGCAAATGCCACTGTAGTTACCTACAAAATTTGTCAATGTTATCTAAACAAAATGGCATCCACAGTACAACAGATCTACACTTACGCAACCATGCATGTGTTAACATACATATTACCAGACAACAGGAAGGTAAGAAAAGCTTGGTTTGAATAATAAGGTTATTTGTACAATAGCCAAGAGAACAGGAGAAAAAAGCTATGATTTTTCTTTGTACGGGCAAAAAAATATAAGCTAGGATCGGTGACTCTACTGAACAAATTGTTAGATTAGCTGCTAGCTCTAGTGGCCTCGTATGTCCCCCAAGAGTGGCAAAGTTAATATGACCTACAGATTTTAACTGTGAATGGTATGCTATTGTAATTGTAACCAGTGTCATGAACCTACTTTAAGAATAATATTAGAAAAAATGTCAACGATGAAGCATCACATCGGTTATGTTCTTTGCCGTAACAAAAATACTAAAAGCAGAATGTTCAATATAGCCAACTAGCAAACCTGAAAACAGCATGTGTACAACAAGCATAGACAGCTTCAGCTCCCTCCTGTTTTAATAAAGCTGCAGCACTAGTGATTGTCCCTGGGTTTGATTAATATCAAATGAGTGAAAATTGTAAGGAATGCAGACAAATATGTATATAACCAAAAAAAAATGGCAAAAAAACAGATTGCCAACCTGCTGTATCAATCATGTCATCAACCATGATAGCGACTTTCCCTTTCACATCACCAATTAAGTGCATGACCTGCAGGGCATAGTCAGAACTCAGAAGTAGGAAGCTCAAAAATACAGTCCTTATGCAAGCCACTACAAGTGATTGTAGAGATCAATAAATGTCAAAACAAGGATGCCTGGGTCAAAACTGAAAATACATAGAGAAATTAATGAAACATTGGGTGATAACAACATTAACATACAATTTTAGTATCTTATAAACTACTAATTCATGGTGAAATCGTAATATTTGATCAAATTTGAACTCATATAAAACTGAAAGGATTTTTTTTTGAGAAGTCCTATCCTGTTTCTAGTAAGTCAACAAAGAAATGGCGCTGTGAAATTAAATTCACTTCAATTCAAAGGCTATCCATTCTCACCTCTGACATGTTGTGACCCTGTCTTCTTTTATCAACAATAGCTAAAGGAGCATCAAATAATTTTTTGGCGAATGCTCGTGCTCTGACAACACCACCCACATCAGGAGAAACAACCACAAGATCTTCAGATATTGTCTTGCTGGCAAGGTAATCCAGAATCACAGGCTACATATAACAAAGATGACAACAATTAGCTATCAGCTCAGGATCAGCTATAGAGCTTTACAAGGAGATGAAATATATAAACTCTGCAATATCAAAGGAAGCACTTCTTCTGCTAATACTACCTGCCCATATATATGATCCACAGGGATATCAAAGTACCCCAATGCTTGTGAAGAATGAATATCACACACAATGACACGGTCACTTCCAGCTTCTGTAAGTAAATTTGCAGCAAGTTTGGCAGTAATGGCCTCACGCCCTTGAGCCTGCAAGACCGGAGAGAATGTCTCAGTTCAACAAAGGGGGGAGTAGATCTTCAATTCAGTCCTCCCACTTAATATCTGGAGACCCTTAGTGGTACTAGTAATAACTAATAAGTAGTCCCTCTGTCCCAAATTACTATTCGTTTTAGTTTTTCATAGCTTTTACTAAAAAAAAAACTCGACCAGTGGGGGTAAGACTGCCCCCACTACATTCTATATAAGAAGGAAACTTTGTTTCCCGGTCGAGAAAACCCCCAATCCCTGCAGCACACCCGGTATAGCAACAGTTGCTTGGGCCGGCCCACAATCAACAACCCCCTGGTTGGACTGCACCACACAGGCCGGATGCTGCACAGGAGGCACTACAAGGGGATTTTTTTTTCCACAAATTGTGCAGCACCCAGGGATTGAACCCTGGTAGGAGCTCCCCAGCCGGTGGCTTTACCACTGCACTGTGAACCCCTTTGCTCATAGCTTTTACTATGCATCTAGATATATGCTATGTAGCTGCAAACTTACTTTTCATGATACATAGCAAAAGGCATGTACCTAGAGAAGCCAACATGAATACTAATTCGGGATGGAGGAACTAATAACACGAGCATAGGAACTGGAAAAGGTCATGCATGATAGATGATTTAGCAGAATTAAGGAAGAGGGGGAAGGAGGCAGAGACTTTATTAAGATATATACAGTAAATTTGAGGCACCAAAAAACTTGGGGCACCAAGCAAGTTGCCAACAATCCTTGACAAGTAGCTCAAATGTTAAATCCTGTTTCGATGATGTTATCTTTACTTACATTTAGGCAGGAAACAAGTAGAAAATACGAAGTAATTGAGTTCAAAACAATCTGTATTGTATACAAATCAAATTCTGAATCTGGACTTGATATTGACTAGTACTATAAATCACTGAATCACTTAGCTAATACCTTTCTGTCTGCTCTGGCATACCCAAAGTATGGGATAACAACAGTAATAGACCGCGCTGAAGCCCTCCGACAAGCATCAATCATGATGAAGAGCTCCATGAGGTTTTCGTTGACAGGAGAGCATGTTGGTTGGACCAAGAACACATCACATCCGCGCACACTCTCTTGCAGTTGCACGTAAATTTCTCCATCGGCAAAGCGCTTGATGAGGATCTTGCCAAGGTCTACACCCAGGTAAGCAGCAATTTCCTAGAAGTAAATACAGAGAAAAGCATAAGTATGCAGTTTGCAGTACCAAGTCCACAATTCCAATCGGTGCACTAAAAACCATAGCAAATCAAACACATTGAAACCCAAATGTGGGCATGTAGAAAATCTGCTGCATTACATCTGAAAAGGTGCAAATCCTTTTCATGTCTATTTTAGTGGTACTGTCACAAAAGTCACTTTCGCAGCCATAGTAGACGAAAGGTACCAATCCATAAATCACTGTACATTTTAAATTTAAAAAAGTTATTCGCATTACAGCTGCCAGGGGTGACATCCCTTTCATGTAAATCGCAGTGGCATTCGACTGTAGAACAAGAAATCAAGCAGCATAAACAACTCCAGCTCCCAGTTCCCAGGTTGCTTAACAAAAAAAACTCATTTTCTTCCAGTGAGTACGGAACCGAGCGACCAGGGAGGAACAGAGCAAGCGAACCCACCTGTGAGAGCGGTCGATTGGCCGTGCCAGAGAAGATCTTCATCCTGGAGTCCCGCGCGTCCCTCGGCAGCGCCGCGAGCCTGGCCTCCTGCGCGGGCGCCTTCGGCGTCCACACCGCGCCCCGCGGCTCGACCCCGCCCGTCCGCTTCACCCCATCCACCACGCGCAGCTTCTCGCTCCCGAGCACGCACCTCTGCGCAGACCGGGGAAAAGGAAAAGGAAAACACAGCAAAGACCTCAGCACCAGTCAGGGTCACCACCACGCGGTGCGCCAATCTTAGAGCCCGTCACCCACTCTTCGCCCCGCGAACGAGATGGAGGCTCACCGGCGAGCGGAAGCGCGGGGCAGCGGCGCGGAACGACGAGGAGGCGGCGCCGCCGCGGCTGCTGCGGCGCGGGGAGAGCAGCAGGGAGGACGCGGTCCCCGGCGCGGCCGCGGTGGCCGCCATGGGTGAGGTTGAGGAGGGAGGTGGCGCGCGCCGCCCCGGCTAGGGTTCTGGCTGGGAGTGTTGCAGAGGGCGGCGGAGGGGCGAGGGGTTCTCTTTGGAGTGCGGGCGCTCGGGGTCGGACCGGGGGGTGGTGGCGGCGGCGATGGTGGCGGTCTTTTTTGTGCGTGCGGGGGACTCCTTTTCTGCGGTATTTTAACTGAAGGTTAGGTGCGTGGCGCATTCGCTTGGTGGAGTGATTCCGCTAATTTGGGCATGAGGGTTGGGGTTTATATATAAAAAACGAATGATCGCTAGTACTTTGCAGAATTGCAGTCGCGTCCAGTTCTTTTGGGGGGTAATTACGTCTGATGCCGCGGAGGTGCTTGTAAAAATTTCTGGGTTTGTTTGAAAACAAGAAATTTTTTATAGGACTCTTAAAGATTCCACTACAAACGGTAGGATTGGGTTATGATGGGAAAAAAATATGTGTGGTAGGTAGGACCTTGGTAGCGTTGAGATCCAAGCAAACTCCGATCGATTTTAAATTGTCCATGCGAATTAATGTGATCCACATTTCTATATCATATTCTGTTTCAGTATACATATGTTTGTTCTAATCCAATGTGTCGCATCGGTAACCACTTGACATTTCTATTTGATTATGTTTTTAAAAAAAATGATTTCTACTGTAGTTGATTATGGAAGGATCCAATTCTTATATGATGTTGATGTGAAAATAAGTATGGATTTCTTGCGTAGGCATCAAAGTGCGCGCTTAGATTAGTAGATAGATTGTGGAACTCTCCTAGCCAACCAAAGCGATGTTCCGTCGTCATGGAATATATGCCATGTTGTTTGATTCTCGCCACTATTGAGAGTACGAAAGTGGTATGATCAGGAACAATGTATACGGTTATTTGGGTGTGCCCCTTTCTCTTTCAAAAGTAAAGTAAGTCATAATTCCTTGGGGATAAATGATATACAAAATGCATAGAGAGAGTTTGGCTATAGAAGTATAAAGAAAGTACCCTTGTTCCAAACAATATGAAACTTTTTTTAAAAGGGAAACTTTGAGGACACTTAACATACAAGATCTTCAAAATAGTCATGATCATTTGCCAAGCTTGGTCAAAGCAACAACGTAGTAACCTAACCTTTGCAGGTCAAGGCACTAAACTGTCTAAATTCCTAACAAACCAGGGGGTGCAGTTGGCAAAAATGCACTGAGCCTCAGCTGGTCCCACCTGCCAACGCCCGCGGTCCACCGCGTCCACCGGAGGAACCGTCCTTGTCCTACGCAAAGCAACTTGCACGTCGGGCCCAGCACGTGCGGGCCCCGCGTGTCTGCCCCCATCGCGGCCGGCCGTGTCGAACAACTTCCTCGGAGGCCCTTCCTTCTTCGGTCTTTGAGCCAGCGGGCAGGATCCTGGCACACCCACCGCGCGCGAGTTGCACGTGCCGCGCGAGGAGGGGCGGCAGCGGCACAGATCCTGCACGAGGTGAGCCAAGAACGAAACGGCTCCTACAACTACTGTAACAACGTTTTTTACTCCTTTTTCTAACGGGCCTTTTGACTTTTCTGCCTCCTCGAGATCTCACGAAAGGGGGAGGCTGGAAGCCTTTCTGCTTGTGCCTATCTCACCGTACATGGCACGAAGCGACATCACGGTCATCACGACTGTACTACGAGCAGAGTGATGAAGAACGGCGGCGGCACCGTGGAGCACGTTTTCCCTCGGCAGCAACACGTGTGGTGCAAGATCCGGTCAGGGCCCCGATCTCCTCACACGGCAGCTTTTAAGAAGTTGATCACGGATCGATACTTATCAGATGAACATATAAAAGGTGCAAATCAGATACAACAAGCCTTCAACTAAGACTATAGATGTCCATATGGGCCAGACACGACGGGCGGCACGACGCACGACACTAACACGATGACGTAGTGTTAGTGTCGACACGACACGATGGTGGGTCGTGTCTGGGCCGCAATCTCAACACGCAGTGCCAACACGAACACGACACGAAAAGGTAGCCCATCTAAACACGAAAGTGGCCCAGGTATATTTCGGTTTGCCAGCCTATTTTACGGCCAGCCCAACATCTCCTGCTAACCCTATGTATATAAATCAGCACCCCCACTGTCCACCTCTCATTTTCTTCCTTCCTGCCGTCGCCACCTCCAGCTTGTTAAGCATGCTTGGCCACCCGCACACGCCCAACGGCATGCGAGCGGCAAGCGAGCTATGCGGCGACTCGGTGAGCGGCTAGCCGGCGACCGCGCCCCGTCCCCACCGGTGCAACGGCGGTCGGTGTTGGATTAATTGGGCCTTGGGCCATTTAGTCTCAATTAATTTTAAGAATTAAAAGGTCCACAAAATAAATGCTAGGGATTTAATCCCGCATTGAAAGCCAATGAGAATCTTAACTAACTTAAAGGGTGGACCAATGGTGGACCACTTGTGAAGTTGGTAAAAGGAGAAGGGCGTGCCACACGCGCGCGCGCTCGCTCGCCTCGCCGGGCGTGGGCGTGGGCGTATGCACGCTTTTTGTCATTCATGTCGGTCATTCATGTCGGCCATAATCCTCGTATTAAAACAACCGTTACGCGGTAACCGATGACGTTGAATACGAGCGATTCTTGGTAACCGTCGTTTAATGAGAATTATGGTGGTCGAAGCGTCCGGTTCATTCCCTCCCCAGTGTAACCGTCGTTTAATGAGAATTATGGTGGTCGAAGCGTCCGGGTTCATTCCCTCCTCCTCTCCTCTCGCGCCGTCGTTTAATGAGAATTATGGTGGTCGAAGCGTCCGGGTTCATTCCCTCCCGGTAACCGTCGTTTAATGAGAATTATGGTGGTCGAAGCGTCCGGGTTCATTCCCTCCTCCTCTCCTCTCGCGCCTATATAAGAGGACTCCTTCCTCCGTACGCGCCCCTCGCGAATTATGGTGGTCGAAGCGTCTAGGTTCATTCCCTCCTCCTCTCCTCCCGCGCCTATATAAGAGGACTCCTTCCTCCGTACGCGCCCGCTCGCTCTTCGTACGTCTTCGTCCCTGTCCGCGAGAACGACTACTTCCAGTACGACTACGTCCTCCGCGAGAACGACTACATCAGCGTGAACGACTACTTCCCGGAGGCCGTTCGTGGGACTTCACTGCAACGACTCGCCACTGCATCACCTCTGTACGACTACACCGAACAAGGTCCCTCCACGAATAGCATGTCTATTCCAGGGGATAACGGCGCACCGGTTGACTCCGTCAACCATCCCGCCTTTGGGTACATACTAAACTCCTTATGTGTAATTTTGTTCGAGTTTTATTTGAGATTTAACTTGAACACATGCACATGCTTTGTTCTCACGGGATCACTTATATTCGTCATGAATTTGTTAATAATTTCCGGAATTAAAATGTACCGAAAATTGCCTAGTTTTCTAACAATCCAAAAACCTTATATTGTTGATAGGCTTTCGGTAACTAGTTTCGTTGCAACGCTCAAACCAAATGTTTTCGACAAATTACAAGCGTTGGAAGCAAAAGGTTACGTATTGGTTGACGAGCGATGAGCATCATGCATGTCATACGGGGAAGCCCGAACAGTTTTCTCCCGGAGGAGGAGAAGGCTTTCGAGGCGGTCGATAACTTTGTTTCGCGGTGCCATCTTGAGTGTTCTCGCCGAAAACCTTGTGGACACGTACCTTCCTGTCGCCAAGTGGCAAAGATATTTGGGATGCGCTTGAGGCTAAGTTTGGGGTTTCGATGCTGGTGGTGAGTCGTATGTCATGGAACGGCTCTATGACTACAAAATGGTTGAAGACGTTTCGTGGTAGAGCGAGGCCCATGAGATTCAGGCGCTAGCTAGAGATCTTGAGAATTATAGCAAGGATGCACCATGTAAGTTGCCCGACAAGTTTGTGGGTGGAGGTATTATCTCCAAGTTACCACCTTCTTGGAAGGACTTTGGAACCTCTCTAAAACACAAGAGGCAAGAGTTTGCAGTTGTCGATCTTATCGGCACTCTTGATGTTGAAGAGAAGGCGAGAGCAAAGGACAAAACACATGGTAAAGGGATTGTTGGGTCTTCTAGTGCTAATTTGGTGCGAAGAAGAACAACAATGCATTCAAAAAGAAGAACAAGCCGCATCAAAATCAACCAAAGGCTAAGCGGACGGCTCGGTTCAAGCGAGAAAAAGCCGCCAACCGGAAAATGCTACTGCTTGTGGTAGCATGGAACACTTTGCCTGCAAAGTGTCCGGATCGCAAGGATAAGAAAGATGGCAAAAGTGCCAACATGGTTATTGGTGAAACTGGTGGAACGTCGGGGTACGGTAATCTATTACCTACGGTTCTTTCGGTATGTCGGTCACCGATTGGTGGATTGATACGGGTGCTAATATTCATGTTTGTGCCGACATTTCCTTGTTTTCCTCTTATCGGGCGGGCATAATTTCCTCCTTGTTGATGGGAAACGGATCACATGCGCGTGTTCTTGGTGTTGGTTCGGTCGATCCGAAGCTTACTTCGGGAAAGATCGTTCGATTGAAGAACGTGCGGCATGTCCCTACTATCAAGAAGAACTTAGTCGGCGGGTCTCTCCTGTGTAGAGACGGTTTTAAATTAGTCTTTGAATCCAATAAATGTGTAATTTCTAAGTTTGGAAGTTTTATTGGAAAAGGTTATGATAGCGGAGGCCCTTGTTCCGCTTTTCTTTGTCATATGATTATAATAAAGTTGTGAACCATGTCTCGAATGTTAATGATGAGTCAAATGTTTGGCATTCGCGACTTTGTCATGTTAATTTTGGTTGTATGATGCGTCTTGCAAACTTGAGTTTAATTCCGAAATTTACCTTAGTCAAAAATTCTAAGTGCCATGTGTGCGTTGAATCAAAACAACCTCGCAAGCCTCATTTTTCGGGCCGAGGCGAGAGACTTGGCACCTCTAGAACTAATTCATTCTGACTTATGCGAGATGAATGGTGTGTTGACAAAAGGTGGTAAAAGGTTTTTCATGACTCTAATAGACGATTGTACTAGATTTTGCTATATCTATTTGTTGAAGTCTAAAGATGAAGCATTACAATACTTTAAAATCTATAAAGCCGATGTAGAAAACCAACTTGAGAGAAAGATCAAAAGAATTAGGTCGATCGTGGTGGAGAGTATTTTTCTAATGTTTTCACTTTGCGTTCCGTGAGGAACACGGAATATTTCATGAGAGGACGCCTCCCTATTCACCTCAATCAAACGGGGTAGCCGAAAGAAAGAACCGCACTCTAACCGATTTGGTTAACGCCATGTTAGACACAGCGGGACTTTCCAAGGAATGGTGGGGTGAGGCTATATTGACTGCATGTCATGTCCTGAATCGTGTTCCTGTAAAGAACAAAGAGATAACACCATTCGAGGAATGGGAAAAGAAAAGGCTAACACTTTCATACTTACGGACTTGGGGATGTTTGGCCAAAGTGAATGCGCCCATAACCAAGAAACGTAAACTAGGACCTAAAACTGTCGATTGTATCTTTCTTGGTTATGCTCTACACAGTGTGGGTTTTAGGTTTTTAATATTGAAGTCTGGAGTACCTGATATGCATGTTGGCACCATCATGGAATCCAGAGACGCTACATTTTTTGAGGACATTTTTCCTATGAAAGAGATAGATAGCACATTTAGTCATGAATTATCTATTAATAATGAACTCAAAGAACCTGCTGTTTTGATAGAACACAATGAACAACCACATGAGGAAAATCTTCAGGAGGATGGCAATGAAGCTCTTAGAAAGAGCAAGAGACAGAGGATTGCAAAGTCCTTTGGTGATGATTTCATTGTGTACCTCGTGGATGACACTCCTAGAACCATTGAAGAGGCATATTCCTCTCCGGATGCGACTATTGGAAGGAAGCGAGTTCGGAGTGAGATGGACTCTATTATGTCTAATGGTACTTGGGAGGTTGTGGAGCGTCCCTATGGGTGCAAACCCGTAGGATGCAAGTGGGTGTTCAAGAAAAAGCTTAGGCCCGATGGTACTATTGATAAGTACAAGGCAAGGCCGGTGGCTAAAGGCTATACTCGGAAAGAAGGAGAAGATTTTTTCGATACTTACTCACCGGTTGCCCGATTAACCACTATTCGAGTACTACTTTCCTTGGCGGCTTCCCATGGTCTTATCGTTCACCGGATGGACGTTAAGACGGCTTTCCTAAATGGAGAGTTGGAGGAGGAGATCTATATGGATCGACGGATGGATTCGTAGTAAAAGGTCAAGAAGGGATGGTGTGTAAATTGGTAAAATCTTTGTATGGTCTTAAGCAAGCTCCTAAGCAATGGCATGAGAAGTTTGACAAAACTTTAACGTCGATTGGCTTTGTTGTGAACGAAGCGACAAATGTGTGTACTATCGCTATGGTGGGGGCGAAGGAGTGATCCTATGTTTGTATGTAGATGACATACCGATATTTGGGACAAGCCTTAATGCGATTAAGGAAGTGAAAGAATTCTTGTCTCAAAGCTTCGAGATGAAAGATTTGGTGGAGGCCGATGTGATTCTAAACATTAAACTAGTGAGAGAAGGTGATGGTGGGGTTGTTCTTACACAATCTCATTATGTGGAGAAAATCTTGAGTCGTTTTGGTTACAACGACCGCAAGCCAGCTCCAACACCTTATGATGCTAGTAAAATGTTAAGGAAAAACATAAGAATAATGAGAGATCACCGAGATACTCCCAAATCATTGGTTCACTAATGTACCTAGCTAGCGCTTCTAGACCCGATATCGCATATGCGTGAGCAAACCGAGTCGATTCGTGTCTAACCCGGAGATGCTCATTGGGAAGCTCTTGAACGGGTAATGCGCTATCCGAAAGGAACAATGAACTACGCGATTCACTATCTTGGGTATCCTAGGGTACTAGAGGGTTATAGTGATTCGAATTGGATCTCCGATGCGGATGAGATTAAAGCCACAAGTGGATATGTGTTTACACTTGGGGGTGGCGCTCGTCTCTGGAAGTCTTGCAAGCGGACCATCTTAACAAGGTCAACTATGGAGGCGAACTCACCGCATTGGACACCGCCACGCTTGAGGCCGAATGGCTTCGTGAACTCCTTATGGATTTACCGTAGTTGAAAAACCGATACCGGCGGTCCTCATGAACTGTGATAATCAAACGGTGATTGTCAAGGTGAATAGTTCAAAGGATAACATGAAGTCATCTAGGCATGTAAAGAGGCGGTCGAAATCACGTCGGGGAAAATGAGAAACTCCGGAGTGATAGCCTTGGACTACATCCAAACGGCTAAGAATACGCGCAGATCAATTCACAAAGGGTCTTTCACGTAATGTGATAGACAATGCATCCGGGGAATTGGGCTTGAGACCCGTCGGCGTTATTCGGTAGTGGTAACTTTGTCCTATGTGATCGGAGATCCCGTGAATTAGGATAGTGCAACAAACTACTTGTTTAACGAGAGAGAAGAGAACCTTTGTAAAGGGCTCATTCCGAGTAGAGATGCATTTCTCTTCTAAAATCTGTATGGCGAGGTTGGTGAAAAACCTTAATGTGATCCGAGTGGCTCAAAGAGGAGCAAAGATGTTGGCCTACGTAACATCTTAAAAGGATTGCACCTATATGGGTCCGATTGCTAGTCACAATCTATGAGATAGGGTGATCTCTAGATACCCATGAAAGGCACGGAGTATGACTTATACGATCCAACCCGAGGGGATGCTTATAGCGACCTAGTACGGCAAGGGGCTCTAGTCAAACTTGTTTGCACGAAACGCCAATTCAAGGCATAGTCCATTGGTCGGTTGTGAATGAGTGTAGCTTTTGTCTCGGGTGGATGTTCAACTTAACGGTCTCCACCATAAAGTCGGTATATCAAAACAAGAGTTGAGAAGAGGACTTTTCTTTGTGTACCTTCAAATTCTTGGTGGGGATTGTTGGATTAATTGGGCCTTGGGCCATTTAGTCTCAATTAATCTTAAGAATTAAAAGGTCCACAAAATAAATGCTAGGGATTTAATCCCGCATTGAAAGCCAATGAGAATCTTAACTAACTTAAAGGGTGGACCAATGGTGGACCACTTGTGAAGTTGGTAAAAGGAGAAGGGCGTGCCACACGCGCGCGCGCGCGCCTCGCTCGCCTCGCCGCGCCGCGCGCGCGCGCGGGCGTGACCGTGACCGTGGCCGTGACCGTGACCGTGGCCGTGGCCGTGACCGTGGCCGTGACCGTGATGCGTATGCACGGTTTTTGTCATTCATGTCGGTCATTCATGTCGGCCATAAGTTACCGGAAACCGTCGTTTAATGAGAATTATGGTGGTCAGAAGCGTCCAGGTTCATTCCCTCCTCCTCTCCTCTCGCGCCTATATAAGAGGACTCCTTCCTCCGTACGCGCCCTCGCTCGCTCTTCTGTACGTCTTCGTCCCTGTCCGCGAGAACGACTACTTCCAGTACGACTACGTCCTCCGCGAGAACGACTACATCAGCGTGAACGACTACTTCCCGGAGGCCGTTCGTGGGACTTCACTGCAACGACTCGCCACTGCATCACCTCTGTACGACTACACCGAACAAGGTCCCTCCACGAATAGCATGTCTATTCCAGGGGATAACGGCGCACCGGTTGACTCCGTCAACCGTCCCGCCTTTGGGTACATACTAAACCCCTTATGTGTAATTTTGTTCGAGTTTTATTTGAGATTTAACTTGAACACATGCACATACTTTGTTCTCACGGGATCACTTATATTCGTCATGAATTTGTTAATAATTTCTGGAATTAAAATGTATCGAAAATTGTCTAGTTTTCTAACGGTCGGTAGGAGCGCAATTATCCTTCCCGTCTTGGTCGGCTACGGCCGCCGATCGCAGCTTGCCGATGGGGCACCAGATGGGGATCGTTTTTTGAGTTATGGATTTGATTTGTGTGTATGTGAGGGATTCATGAATTTACTGATCTTTGCGATGATTTTTTGTTCGTCACACCCCGATTCGGATCGCTCCTCTCTTTCTTGCTCTCTTGCGGCTGAGATCTCCTTGCGGCTAGTGCTCGGCCGGCACCAGCACGCGTGCTAGCCGTGCCACCGGGCTGACACGACGCCGGCTAAGTGAAGTGCGTGTCGTGCGTGGGCCGAGGAGCCGGCACGGCGTGCTAGCACGCCACGACACGACTAACGTTTCGTGCCTAGTCGGGTCGTGTCAATTCGTGTCGTGTTTAGGCGTGTTCGTGTAGTGTCGTGCTGGGCGGCCCGATTGGACATAGACCATAAAGGCGTGTTCGTGTAGTGTCGTGCTGGGCGGCCCAGTTGGACATGTATAACTAAGACCATAAGTCTTATGATCATTCAACACCAGAGGAATAAAGTTATCATAAAATTTTATTAGAGATGTCGGTGGCGGCGGTCGGTTATGTGCAAAATAACCCCCTGCGCATCATCAAACAAAGTGCATGCAAAACGTGGAGGGTGATACAGTGAGCTAGACAATGTGCTGACGTGTTGTTTGCATAGTGGTAATCTGTCCTTCGGAATTAGAAGCTAATAAGGTATGATGAGGAAAATGTTAGGAAAACAATAAACTTACTGAACCTTTTACTTGAGCTGAAAATAAGCATGACACTTAATGTGTTTTTCTAATATAAAAATAAAACCATGCATGTTCTCCATATGTTTACAAAAATTTAATTTAAAACTCAGTTTCATTCCAACGACACAAAGTAAAAGATAAAATCCACACAGGTTTCGATTGGTCCGACTGAGGCTTTGTTATAGCTTGTTTGAGAACAAGCGAGATGGGCTCGGTTCGTTAAAGCTAACGAGCTAAAAGTTAAATTTGACTCGTTTCATTTAAAAGTTTGAATTAATTAGTTTGGCTCACTCAATAATATGTATTTGATTTTTCTAGTCATATAATTCAATTATCTTATGCACTTATAGCTCAAACTCAATCCATATCAGTTAGATCTCTATAATGACACTTAATACATTATAATTGTCAAACTGTGCTCCTCCGGGAGCCCGCTGCAGCACAATCCCCTGGGTCGCCTTCCTCAAGGAGGGTTTCCCGTACCCGTTGCCCCGTGCTCATATAACTAACCTACCGCAATCTATATTTTCAAAAAAAAAGTTCTTTTGGCCACGCCAAACGCTGTGGCGCGAATACTTGAGTCGTGTCACATGCTTTGGCGTGACAAATATACACGGCGGCACGTGAGATAAAAAAAATGAGCTGATGTGGTCAGGCCAGTCGGGCCACACCAGGTGGTGACTCAGTCGAGTCACGGCACAGGCCGTGGCGTGACCCAGCCAGCTAGGGCGTGTTTGCGACCCCGACCCAGCAGCCCAGCTGTGCTCCCGGGCTGCAAGCAGCCTTGTTTGCGCACCTGGCCCGACTTGGGGCCCGGCTGCGAGAGGCCAAAAAGGGCGTCTCCGCCTGGCTCCCAGGAAACGCTGCTAGGGTTCGTTTCCCTGAAGTGCGGCTGCACACGGTGCACGCGGGGCGATTTCGCCACCTCCCGCGCATCGGCGAGGTGGCTGGCGTGGGCTCACGCGGGAAGGTGAAACTTCCCCACACGCGCGAAGATGAGGTCCGGCGAAATCCCTCGCGCCTATATATGGCGATGGCGCACCCCCTCTCCCCTCTTCTCCCTGCTCGTTGCTGTTCCACCCCCCTGTGAGAGACCGGAGGCGATCGGTTGCGAGTCGCGGCGGTGTGCACCTCCGCCGGTCTTCTCCGTTCCCGGCTTTGGAGGTCCATCGCCGAGCAGGAGCTCCGCCTCGTGCCGGGACTCCAAGGTGTTGGGCATCTTCTTCGTCTCCGACCGATCTACTTCCTCTACTTGCAGATCTGCCTCCTCTACTTCCGGATCTTCTTCCTCTACTTCCTGATCTGCTCTGTCTTCGTTGATTCGACCTCGAGCCCGAGGTGAAATCGACCTCGAATCTTTCTTTTGTCTTGTGTTAGGGTTCGGTCGGTGATGTTGTTGATGCTCTACCTCTCTTATTTCTGGTTCGGTAGATGCTTGTTCGGTTGATTCTTGTTCGGTAGATGCTTGTTCGGTAGATGCATGTTCGGTAGATTCTTGTTCGGTAGATACTTGTTCGGTTCGATGCATGTTCGGTTGATTCTTGTTCGGTTCAGTATATGTTTGCGAAATTTTTTGTGCCCTCGAGATTTATTATGACGGTCGATGATGATGTCCTATGGTTGCACTGGGAGGCATCTTGTTGAGGATGCAGTCGTGCTAATTTTATTCATTGTGAAACATGCATGTTGATGCCTAGCAGGGCCTGAAATCATGTTTTATTTGTATGTGCTTGTAGATGGTGTTGGGGACAGCTATAAGGGTCCCCTAAATAACCAGGGGAAACCCGCTTAAAACTCATGTAAAATGAAAAACACGAACTAACTCACGAGCCTAAAACACACGCACTAAACGTTCACAACCCTGGTGGCCCCCGCGGCCCGCCAGAGCGGCACAGCTGAACGCCACCTCGGGCGAGGTCCGCCTCGCTCGAGAGATAACACCCCCTCGGGCGGGGCCCACCTCGCTTGAGGGCTGACGCCCCCTCGGGCGAGGTCCGCCTCGCCCGAGGGCCCCTGCACGCACGTCACCCTCGTTCCTGCTCGCATGTCCGAGCATTCAATGATCTGACACCGCAGGACTGCTCCACGACCCCGACACGCCTGGGACTCACGCCCCGGCGCTGTTCTACCCACTCCCCGGGGGAGACCATCCCCGCCACTATACAACACTATGCGGAGAGGCCAGTGTCAGCCCCGTGGCACTGTGCCGCCTACTTTCGTACGGCTAACATGCCGAGCCCTCGAAGGGGGGGGGGCGGAACCCTCGAATGGGGGCGGATGCTTTTTCTATGACTACACAAGACTACGTTGTGACATCAGGCCAGCGGGAACCGTCTTCTACGTCGTTGTCAGCCCTGTGCGGCCATCCCTGCCACTGCAGCGCCACGCCGGGTACTGCGACGACATCCCCGACACTGTTGGAGCGCACGGGGACAGGACGTCGCCACGCCTGCCACTGTACCTCGTACGGACCCCCGTTGACGGCACCCTCGAGCCGGCCCACGGGTGGCGGCCGGACAGCCAATCTCTACGCCACTACCCTCGAAGTCACTCCTGTACGGGCACAGGACGCGCCACGACGCCCCAACAGGAGCAAGATTCGCCAGGACGGTCGTCAACTCTGTGGCACTGCTCACCACGCCTCCACACCACTACGCCCCAACAGGAGCAAGATTCGCCAGGACGGTCGTCAACTCTGTGGCACTGCTCACCACGCCTCCACACGTAGGAGAATAGTGCAGCACACCTGAAAATTGCTCTCTCCTCGGCCTATAAAAGGAAGGGCAATCCCCTAGCCGCAGGGGACACGACGACGGATAGCGATCACACGCACGCTTTCCGCCTTCACCATGATATTGGCACTTGCCTCAATCAATACCTCTGGGACTTGGAGGCCCAGCCTCCTCCCCCGCCACGCTTGTAGCCCCCTCTACAAGCACCACGGTGCAACGCAATATAGTGCCCCGAGCACGCCATTGCTGGACGTACGGCCCCGGCCAGAACCAGGATAAAACCCAGTGTCATTAGTTGCTTAGCACCGGCCCATCGAGAGGCAGATCTAAGCGCTCATTACTAGTTAGTGTCGGGACTACTTTCCGCACCGACAGGTGGAACCCTCAGTGAGCCGTGAGCGATTGTGTAGGCAGGCTGCTGCATTGATTGTAGTCATGAGTTCCTTTGTAAGCAGTAGGCTCAAAAGAAAACGGAAGGAGCCTGAAACTCACATTCCCGACCCTTTGGCACTTGCACTTAGGGATGAAAATGAGCAACACAGAGTTAGGACACTGAACCATATCTACAATTCCAGTGGTGCAGAGTACATTGCCAATTTGCCATGCTTAGGATGAAGAGAGCCCCTTTCTTTGCTTTATGCCAAACCTTTAGATAGAGAAACCTTGTCACTGATAGGGAGGCAGTGTCAGTAGAGGAGCAGGTGGCAATGTTTTTGCATGTTGTAGGGCACAGTCAAAGGCTTAGAGTTGTGCACCAATCCTTTAGGAGGTCTATTCAAACAGTACGCAAACACTTCCATCAAGTGTTGTATGCAGATGGTGAACTTAGGAATGAACTGATCAAGCCATCCAGCACTGCCACTGACCCAAAGATACTTAAGGGAGTCATAGATGGAATTCGTATTTAAAGGTACTTGTTTACCTTGGGTTCATTACAAGTTTACATTCACAATGTTTTTTTGTCTCACATACATGGGTTTATAGGACTGCATTGGTGCCATTGATGGCACCCATGTGCTGGACAGAGTACCTAGACACATTCAACAAGCTTTCAGGGGTAGGAAAAAAGAACCTACTCAAATGTGATGGTAGCAGTGGGATTTGATCTCAAATTCTCATACGTACTAGCTGGTTGGGAGGGGTCTGCACATGATGCAACTGTTTTGGCAGATACCATTAAGAGGGAAGATGGGTTCACAATCCCACAAGGTAATTGCACTAATAAACTACTGCTAATATGGTTTGGAATTAATTTTGACACAAGTCTCACAATAGATGTCCATTGTAGGTAAATACTACTTGGTAGATGCTAGTTATGCATGCCGCAATGGCTTTCTACCTCCATACGGGGGGTAAGGTACCATTTGTCTGAGTTTGGGAGCAGAAATAGACCCAGCAATGCAAGGGAATTGTACAACCTTAGGCACTCATCACTTAGAGTGACTGTGGAGAGGGCTATAGGTGCACTGAAGAACCAGTTTCGTATCTTGGACAACAAGCCCTTTCACAAGTACAAAACACAAGTGAAGTTAGTTTTGACTTGTGCCATCCTGCACAATTGGATCTTAGGCTTTGGAATTGATGCTGTAGTTCCTATTGATGAAGGCTTCACTGGAAGCCCACCTGAGGAAGATGACATGCTTCCTGCAGACTTGGCCCAAGATTCTATTGCCATGTTTGCAACTAGGGATTCCATTTGCAATGCTATGTGGGAAGGGAGGGGTACATCAAGGGTTTGATTGGCATGTAATATTTTATTTGTATCAGTTGTTAGGCCCTGCTATGAAACTCGTGTTTGTTTTATGATGATGTAATAATTTTATGGACAAAGCTGAGACCTCTATGCCAATGATTTTATGTTAACTTGTTATTTTGCTTGGAAATTGATTTAATCTTGTTCTAACTCCGAAGTGCCAATCATATATACATAGTGGTGCTAGGATGGCTTCAGTTGATGTTTTTGATGAGATGATTGTTCTTTGGGAGTCTTCTTGTTGTTGAAGCTGCAACTGGTCTTGTCTTTGGTGTTGCGTACCGTTGTTCCTCGAGCATTGCTAGTTCTTGAATTTTCCTATTAGGTTCTACACTGAGATGGAAGCCATTTTAGCCATTCACAGGCCAGTGGCAAGTGGGCACTAGGGTCTGGTGAAGCCTTAGGGCAGAACCAGACTGAAATTTATGTGGTCAAGGAGGAAGACCCTTCTGTCACCCAGCCCTTCACTCACAAAACCCCCTGGATGTTGAAGAGGGTAGCAAGACCAGGGAGAAGCCTTCCTCAGCTATGGGTGGCAAGAGGAAGAGGGGAAACTTCACCGAGGATGAGGTCATTATGTTGACTAACATGTCTGATGCAGTGAACAATGTGGCTAATGCATTTAGGGAGACTGGTCCTGCTCATGTTGATGCTAACCTTTATCTTGTTGTGATAGAAATGCCTAACTTTCCTGAGGAGGCACTTATTGTTGCTTACACCTTCCTCCTGGACAACAAGGCCCAAGGCAGGGGCTTTGTGAACATGAGTGATGCCCATAGGTCCCTTTGGCTTAGGACCTTCCTGGCCAAAAACTACCATGTGTAGTTCCACTATGTGGCTGCTAGGGCCATGAGGGGGTTGAATGTTGAGCAATATAGGTCCTCCACCCCCTCACCCACACTCTCCTCTTTTGACTACAGTTGGATTCATTTGCTGTTAAGATTTTGTGCAGTCTAGGTTGATCTTATAACACTTGTCCTTTTGTTGATATTAGTTTGGGAGGGTGGCTAACAATTTGAGCCCTTGGTTGTTGGGTTGGAACATTTGCTTGTAAGAACCTATTTGTGTAGCCTCTGTTGGTTACTTGAACTGCAATGGTTGTCTTATATTATTCATGTGCTCTTTCTTTACTTGATACTATCTGGGTTTTGTTTGGCCTATGATGCATAAAACTTACATGATGTGGTTGCCTTAGTGTTATTTTGGATCCTTTTCATGTGATGCTCAGTATTCGGTGGTAACAGTGGGTTTTGTTTGGCCTATGATGCATAAAACTTACATGAGGTGGCTGCCTTAGTGTTATTTTGGATACTTTTCATGTCATGCTTTGGTATTTTATGTCCTGCTATACATTCTTGTCCAGTTGTTTGAATGCTGTTGTATTTGCCTCTTTTATTGCTTCTTTCAATTGGTTGGCAGCCACCAATGACTTTACCAAGGTAAAAACCACCATTATACAAAGCTGAGGCCAATTGGTTCACCTTCTCTGCTAGTGATGATGCCATTTACTCTATGAATTATATGATGACCTTGACTTGTGAGCAATTTGGACCTGTGTTGCTTATATATGCTTCTCATGTCTCCCATCTGAACATGTGAGACATCCATGCCAATTTTTTCAAACCTGGCATGGATGTCTCACATGTTTTCATGGTTGCCATGAACCATCTATTTGTGCTATTGTTGTGCTTGTGATATATCATGTCTCCCAACAAAACGTCAAACTCATACATGCCCATGTTTTCATGCCTGGGCTGGTTGTGTTCGGTGTTTCCTTGGTTGACATGAACCCATTACCATGTGACGAACCGCCCAAAATAATTACGTATTATCGCCTAAGCCGATCCACGTGGCCATTAAGCAATAATAAAGAATTATTCGTCGCTTCCGCCGGGTAAAGCCCGGTAAATCACATATAACGGGATCGCCGATATGCGCTAAGCCCACACGAAGGCGGGACCGAGTATAACATTACATTACATAAAAGGTTCACAAGTTCAACATTATTACAAACCAGGTTTTTCATACATAAAAGTAAAAGTGATTCGAGTTTAAACGGCGGAAAAAAACTAACGCGTGATACACATAGGAATTAGGAGGCCATCCATGCATATCACTCATCATCATCGTTCTCCCACTCAAGCTCCCAACCATTTGGGACAGAACCAGGCCAGATGGGATTACCTGAAAACCACAAATTAAGCAAGGCTGAGTACTAATACTCAGCAAGACTTACCCGACAAAAATAAAGTACAGCTAGACATGCAAGGCTTTTTGGCTTCTGGGTTTGTTTTGCCAAAAGCGACTAAGAGTTGATCCTTATTTTCAGATTTTAGCTCATGTTCTAGTATGTTAATCAGACTAGGTGAGCACCTGTACTAAACAAGCATCTTGTGCAAACAATATTAAACAAGTAACAATATTAATTCAAAATGTTTCATAAATAAACATGGGGTAGCCAGTGGTCAAGCCGACTCAGATAACGGCGAGTGACCGACGATCGATCGATTTATATCCTTGCAAGGTAAACCCAAGATACACGGAAGAAGGTAGACCAAGTGCGGTGTCTACCCCAACCGGACGGTTCCCAACATCCCACGCTTTAAGATCGGACGCTACAAACTCGGTACACGGTTATCCGGAGGGTCTAACCCGACCGGTCCGGACTCACACACTATGCCACGGGTAGCAAGCCCGGAGACACATCCCAAGCGGGTAGCTAGAAAGATCCCGCCCCGGTTCGGAAGGTACTAGGCTTACCGGTCCCATTCCCGACAAGTACTTGGTACGTTCAATAGCTTAGGACCAGCACCATGCTACTCTTACCACATGAGCGAGTCAATTTTAACCAACTTATCATTCCAACATAAGCATCCTATATCTCGCGAGCAATGAGTCATTACTCGACTTCTACCGTATCCTTAGAGCATGGCACTAGCGTTCCTATCATACTAGTAAAAGAGTATAGGAGTCCTAAGGATCATGCAACTAGGTTTCAAAACAACTCCTGAAACTTAGATGCACAAGTAAAGCAATAAAGTACTGAAAAAGTAAAAGACATGGTTTTCATTTATAAAAGATGGGTTAGATGACACCGGTGCTTGCCTTCCTCAGACTCTACACCCAAACAAGCCTTTGGCTCTTCTGGACTTTGGCCAGGTCTTGCTGCACACTAACTTGATTCAACTCTCCGCTGGCTGCTCCCTCCTCCTCCTGGGTAAGCGTGTAAGTCTCGTCCAGTAAATCTACGCGTATACATGCATATGCATTAATTAAAGTCAACCTTGATGGTGACTATGTACATATAAGCCATTTAAGTTACTTAACTTCACCAAACAGCAAAGGGGCGTGTTTAAAATTCAAAAACAGAACCAAAACCTGATTTCACAATTTTAACACTTAATTATCCATTTCTTTCTTTAATTACTTAAAACAAGCCTTTCAACCATAAATCCAAATTAAATCAAAAACACTTCCAATGAACCTAATCTTTTGCACACAGCAACATATGCTTAGTTTAAGCTCTCACACCAAAATTTGGCTGAAGAACATTTATAAATTAATTTATACGAAAAAGATAAATTTCATCCTAGTAAATAAACATTAATTCATATAAAAAAATTTAATAAACTTTTTGATCTCAACTTTCTCCTGCGGGTCATGTATGCCAAAAATGAGTTTCTGACCAAAGCATGGTTGCAAATTCAATTTATTTTTCAGATTTTGAATTTAGGCTCCTACACAAGATTAAATCCAAAACACCTAGTAAACAATTCCCTAAAATCACATCCATCACACCAGGGGTACTAATCATCAAGTCAAAGCCCTAGGGTGCACTTGTGCTCAAAGAAAAGTTCATTAAAGGGGCTATAAAAAGCATCAAACTTAATCTAGCACAAAGCTTAAATAAATCATAACTGAAAATATATACATCAAAATCCTGCAAATTTTTGTCACAGATCTAGACATGCCATAAAGAACAACATATCCAAAATTCAAGTTCATAGCATGTGTATATTTTAAATCACACTAAAAACACTCCAAACTGAGTTTGAATTTTTAATTCAAAAACTGTACAGAAAAAACCCTATACATGTTTTCTATTAAAGATAGATCTCTTCACCACGAAACCAACAAAATTGGTTTTGCATTTTTCTGATTTTTCTACGATTTGTAATGATTTTCCGAAGTTGCTGCTTTGTAACCCTAAAACTGCTTTTACGGCCGGGTCCCCGGAATCTTACGTTAGGAACCCCGAAAAGAGTCGAATCAAAGCAATGTAGTCCCCGGGGGCGGACTGACCTCGCCGGCGGCCAAATTCCCGGCCGGTGAGCGCCGGACTTGGCGGCCGCGGGCCTAGGGATGCTAGGGGACTCACGTGTGGCCGATTTTTGGTGCTAGTTGACGCGGAGATGGGTTGCTCGGGTCGGCCGGCGGCGTCCGGATGGTCGGCGGCGGACGCTCTCTGCGTTGTCCGCTGCGGTACTCCGTAGGTCGGCGGCGGCGGCGCGACCGGGGTCTGCGGTGGCCCGGCCGGGTCGATGGAGGATGTAAGTGCAATCAAGCCCTATGAGGGTTTTGGTGATGTTGACCACACAATTAAAGAGCTAATGAGCCTTTGAGTTTGTTGTGCGGCATAAAGTTATTATCACGGGTGCAAAAGATTGATTGGAGACCCCTCAACTTGTTACAAAGAAGATTGCCTATGCTACTTGAAGGAGTTTATTTATTTTATCTTTTGAATTTGAGTATAGGACAATCCGTACTATCAAGAGGGATACTAATGGTGAGTTAGGGTGGTTTTCAAGTGCTCATGATCCATCTTTCCTAAACCCTAATCCTCACCCCCAAGGGAAGTAACTGCAAATGTTCCTGCTTCTCGCCGTTTGCTTGTTCGGAGGTTCCGAAGTTTTTCTCGGAGGTTCCGACCGTACGGGCTACGATCCGCGAGTTTTCAAAAGTCGGAGGTTCCGAGATTTTTCTCGGAGGTTCCGAACTCGGAATATGACCGTTATCGTTCGGATCCGGGGGTATTTATACCCCACGGTCCCCAACGGTTACCTTCTTCCTCCTCGGCTCGAACGTGGTTGCTACTTTGTTTTCTCTCACCTAGCATTCACTCCCAACCTATTCTCTTCCAAATCCTTGCCTAGCATTGATTGAGAGTGGTTTTCTTGAAGTGAGTTAGTGAGCCAATCTCTTCTCCCTTGAAACTTGAGCACTTGGAAGAACCCTAGCAAGCTTGGTGGATCTATTACTCTTGGAGCCTTGCTCCTAGACGGATAGAGGTTCTTGGAAGCTCTCCAAACCGATTTGTGGAAGCTCCAAGGTGTTTGTATTACCCCTGTGATTCTAGTGGAAAGCCTCCACCTATTACCCAAAGTGATAGGTGTGAGAGAGGAGTTGACCTTTGTGGTCCGAGCCTTTGGTGGCCTCCTCAACAACGTGGACGTAAGCAAGCCTTTGTGGCGAGCTGAACCACGGGATAAATCTTTGTCTCATGCGTGTTCTCATTTATTTACTTGTTCATGCTTGTGCTTGACTAGATCTATTAGGGTTTGCTCCCGATCTACTTTGTGGTGCCTTGCTAGCTTGTACTTTGCTTAGAAATCCTTTTGCTAGGTCCTAAGTACCTCTTAGAATTTAGTAGATCTGGTTTCCATCAAGTTTCTTGCGGCTCTTGTTATTTGTGCTCTGTTCTTACGAGTTTGTCGGAAGTTCGAGTTTATTCTCGGAGGCTGCCTCGTTCGGAGGTTCCGAGAATAATCTCGGAGGTTCCGAGGTCTGACACTGTTTTCGCAGAAAAAGTTTAAATTCTGTGTGCAGGCCTATTCACCCCCCCCCTCTAGGCCTCATTGCCTCGATCCTTTCAATTGGTATCAGAGCGGGTCATCCTCGTAAACACCTAACCGTGTGAGGATATGGCAAGTGATGATGACAAGCACGAAGAAGAACAGTTTGAAGACATACCAAGCGAGGCTGAAAGTGATGCCTCGGAAGTAGGCGATACATCAACTCAAGAGAAGTTTGAAAAGCTTAAAAAGGCTGTGAAGGAAAGCTCAAAAGATGGAAGCAAGAAAAGCAAGAAAGAGAACAAGAAAAAGGAAGAAGAGGAAGAAAAGAAGAAAGAAGACAGCAAGCAAGAAAAGAAGAAGAGGAGAAAGAAAGAAGAGAATAAAAGAAGAAAAAGAACACCTTCACCATCACCATCCTCATCGTCGTCCTCATCTAGTGAGAATGGAGATGATGATGATGAGTACTACGGCACAAGAATTCCCAAGCGAACAATCAAGCCAAAGTCAAAGTCTAAAGCAAAGAACGACTACAAAAGCGTATCCTTTAACTATGATTCTTTGGATGTCAAATCCAAGGATGAAGTGACTATTCCCCTTGGCAAATTACCCCAATTCGATGGGACTAATTTTGCTAAATGGAAGCATATGATGAAAGCTTATTTAATTGGCTTAAGCTTGGAATTGTGGAATATTGTGTGTGTAGGTTTTGAAGATCCCAAAGACTTTAGGAACCTCACTCCAATTGACCGACGCAACATTAGAAGAAATGGTCAAGCCACAAGCATACTCCTTAGTGCCTTGAATGCCCAAGAGTACAACCGTGTTAGTGGACTTGAGATTGCCAAGGAGATTTGGGATATTCTCCATATTGCACATGAGGGTGTTGACAAGGTCAAGAAATCAAGGATCAACATATTGATGGCCGAACTCAATAGATTTACTATCTTTGATGGAGAGGGGCCACAAGAGATGTTTGATAGGTTGATGGTTATTGTTGGAAAGATAAGAGGTCTAGGTGGTGATGAGCTAGATGACCACTTTGTTGTGAAGGTGATGTTGGAAGCTTTTGCACCAAGGAATCCTACCCTAGTCACCTTGATTAGAGAGAAGAAAAGGTTTGAGGAACTCTCTCCAAATGATGTTCTTGGAAGAATTCTTACACATGAGCTCATGGACAAGGAAATTCAACATAGAAAGAAGATTGGGGAGTTGGAGGCTAAGTTAAACAACTTGAAGGTTAAAGAAGTTGCTCTCCATTCCCACAAGTCAAGCAAACCCTCTTCTTCATCCAAGCACACTACATCTACTAAGCATCTCAAGTCAAAATCCAAAAGGGTGGAAGTAGAGAGCTCCACAAGTGATTCAAGCGAAGATGAAGATGAAGGCTCTCATGTTGAGATTGGAGACATGGCCTTGTTCATGAAGACCTACAAGAGAGGATTGAAAAAGCAAGGGTACAAGTTTGCCAAAAGGAAGTTTCCCAACAAGAAAAAGAGAACTTGCTACAATTGTGGAAGTACCGAGCACTTCATTGCTGATTGCCCTAATGAGAAGAGGGAAAACAGAAATGAAAAGGGTAAAGGGAGCTACAAGAAGGATCAAAAACCACACTACAAGAGAAGACACTATGGTGGTGAAGCCCACATTGGTCATGAATGGAATTCCGGGGATGAAAGCTCTAGTGAAGAGGAAGGGAAGAAAATTGCAACCGTGGCTATCAAGAAGCTTCCCTCCACCTCAAGATTGTTCAACAATTTGACCGATAATGAAGAGAGCACATCCATTCATTGTCTCATGGCCAAGGGTGAGAAGGTAAAAACTGCCCCAAAATCCTTTCCTCAACCTAGTGATGAGTCGGAAATGGACTCTAGTGATGATACTAGCGATGAAGAAGCTAACCAACTTGTTCGTGAAATGGATGAGCAATCTAGAGATTTTATGGCTAAGCTAATAGTTGAACTAGAGAAAAGCCAAGACACCATTATCTCCGATAGAAGTGAGATTGAGGCTTTGCGTTTGGAAGTCAACCAAGCAAAGAGTGTCATAGCTACTCTCAAGGAGGACTTTACTGTCACTCAAGCTCAATGTAATTCTCTCAAGTTGAGGAATGAAGAGCTTGAGGAGCAATATAGCCTCCTTTGGAGTAGCACCTCACATCCCTCGAAGGTAAAAGGCAACTCTAGTGCTTCTACTAGCAAGGGCTGTGATAGGTGTTATAATATTGATATTGAATCTTATGCCACTAACCTTGCTAACATGGAAGCGTTAAAGAAAGAAGTTGCTAGGTTGAACTCAATCATAGCTAGAGGGTGCATGGGTGAAGAAAACAAAAGGCCAAGATTCACCAAGAGGAAAGTGTTAGAGAAGAGCAAGAATCCAGGCTTTGGATATATTGAAGGTGGCAAGACCAATGAAAGAAAAATCATCAAGGAAAAAGAATGCCTTGAATTCAAGAGTTCTGGATTTCTGTTCTCCCAGACCCCGGAGGTTCCGACCTCCAAGCCCGGAGGTTCCGGAGTCTGGAAGCCCCGAGCAGCTCAGACAGTCCAACTCGGAGGTTCCGAGAAAATTCTCGGAAGTTCCGGGGACTGCAAAGACAGGACAAAGAAAAGGGGCAAAACTCAGAAGCAGCATGGTTCCAGGGCCTCTAACACTTGTATGCAGGTTGAAAATCATCCAATGGTGCCTAGAAGAAACTTGAGTCCCAACAAAAGCAAAGTCCATGCATCTAGAGACATACCTCCTAGCTATGTGTTGAGACGCAACAATGTTGGTAAAGTTGTTGCCACGTATGTTGGAAATGAGTCCAACATATATGTGAAAAGATCACTATGGGTTCCAAAAATTCTGGTTACTAACGTGGAAGGCCCCAAGTCAAATTGGGGACCTAAAAGAAGGAACTAAAACTGTTTTGTAGGCATACTCCTCCGGTGGATCAAGTTGGGTGCTTGACAGCGGCTGTACACATCATATGACCGGAGAAAAGAGTATGTTCTCATCCTATCTCCATTTGGAAGGACCAAGGGAAACCATTGCATATGGAGGGGACACTAAAGGAGAAGTCATCGGTGTAGGTGATATTCCTATATCTCAAAATTATTCAATTACAAATGTTCTTCATGTTGATCCGTTGGGTTACAATCTATTATCGGTTTCACAACTTAGTGAGATTGGTTTTGATTGCCACTTCACGGATAAGGATGTGTCCATCATAAAAAGGGAGGATTCCTCTATTGTCCTCACGGGTCGCTTGAGGGGGAGGCTTTACCTAGTTGATCTCAACAAAAGTAAAGTTTCTCCCAAGACTTGTCTAGTGGCAAAATCTAGCATGGGTTGGCTTTGGCATCGCCGTCTAGCCCATGTTGGCATGAGGAACTTGGCCAAACTTTTGAAAGATGAACACATCCTTGGACTAACAAATGTACATTTTGAGAAAGATAGGATTTGCAAAGCATGCCAAGCCGGAAAGCAAGTAGGAGCACCTCACCCACCAAATAGCATCCTCACTACTTCAAGCCCATTGGAGCTCATCCACATGGATTTATTTGGACCGGTGGCCTACATAAGTATTGGCGGTAACAAATATGGTTTGGTTATTGTTGATGATTATTCTCGCTTCACGTGGGTGTTCTTTGTGTTTGACAAGAGTGAAGTGCAAGGAAAGGTGAAGACATTCATTAGAAGAGCACAAAGGGAATTCGGGCTACCAATCAAGAAAGTGAGAAGTGATAATGGTTCGGAGTTCCGGAACACCTATGTTGAAGAATTTCTTGATGAAGAGGGCATCAAGCATGAATTTTCAGCACCTTATACCCCTCAACAAAATGGGGTGGTTGAGAGGAAGAATAGAACTCTTATCGAGATGGCAAGAACCATGTTGGATGAGTACAAGACTCAAGACATCTTTTGAGCCGAAGCTATCAACACGGCTTGCCATGCAATCAACCGTCTCTACCTTCACAAGTTTCACAAGAAGACCTCCTATGAGCTCATTACCGGTAAAAAGCCCAAGGTGTCTTACTTTAGAGTGTTTGGGTGCAAATGTTTCATTCTAAACAAGAGGCCCCGAACCTCTAAGTTTGCACCAAAGGTTGACGAAGGATTTCTTCTTGGTTATGGTCCAAATGAGCATGCTTATCGAGTCTTCAATCTAACCACCGGGAGGATTGAAGTCACGGTAGATTTGACCTTTGATGAATCTAATGGCTCTCAAGTGGAGCAAGTTGATTTGAATGTTGTAGGTAAAGAGAAGCCATCTTGTGAAGCAATCAAGCAAATGGCCATAGGTGATGTTAGACCGGTTGAGGCACAAGAGGAAGATGAAAACCAAGCACAAGCCTCAACACCACTCGAAGGGCCGAAGCCACCTGGTTCGGGAGCGGTGCGGACTTCGGAGGTTCCGAGAATTTCTTCGGAGGTTCCGGAACCGACACTCGGAATCCAACCTCCGAGAAATTCTCCGGAGGTTCCGGGTCCGGAAGTTCAACACAACAAGACACCCCGAACCGACGACGATCGGCAAGGGGATGTCCAAGGAAGTACATCTGAGCCCCAAGCTGATGAAGATGATGAAGATCAACCTCTACACCAACCTCTTGGACCATCACATCCTCGTGTACATCAAGTCATTCAACGGGATCATCCCGTTGACAATATTCTTGGGAGCATAAGGAGAGGGGTAACAACGCGTTCTCGTCTTAAGAATTTTTGTGCATTTTACTCGTTTGTTTCCTCTCTTGAACCAACCAAGGTAGAGCAAGCTCTCGAGGATCCGGATTGGGTGATGGCTATGCAAGAGGAGTTGAACAACTTTGAAAGGAACCAAGTGTGGGAGTTGGTGGAAAGACCAAATACAAACATCATTGGCACCAAATGGGTCTTTCGGAACAAGCAAGATGAGTTTGGTGTTGTGACTAGGAACAAAGCAAGATTGGTTGCTCAAGGATACACCCAAGTTGAAGGGCTAGACTTTGGAGAGACATATGCACCGGTAGCAAGACTTGAAGCAATTCGGTTTTTACTAGCTTTCGCCGCCCATCATGACTTCAAGCTCTATCAAATGGATGTCAAGAGTGCATTTCTCAATGGACCACTCTCCGAAGAAGTATATGTTAAGCAACCACCGGGTTTTGAAGATCCCAAGCGTCCTAATCATGTCTACAAACTCCATAAGGCGCTCTATGGGCTAAAGCAAGCACCAAGAGCATGGTATGAATGCCTTAAGGATTTCTTGCTTAAGCAAGGCTTTGAGATAGGCAAAGCCGATGCTACTCTCTTTACTAGAAAAGTTGATGGTCATATTTTTGTGTGCCAAATATATGTCGATGACATAATATTTGGTAGTACTAATGAAACTTTTTGTGAAGAGTTTAGTAGGGTGATGACAAAGAGGTTTGAGATGTCCATGATGGGTGAGCTCAAGTTCTTTCTTGGATTTCAAATCAAACAAGCTAAAGAAGGGACATTCATATGTCAAACCAAGTATACAAGGGATATGTTAAAGAAGTTTGACATGGACAAGGCAAAGCCCATCAAGACTCCAATGCCTACCAATGGACACATGGACCTCAATGAAGAAGGGAAATCCGTGGATCAAAAGGTATATCGCTCCATGATTGGCTCTCTTCTTTACTTATGTGCATCTAGGCCGGATATTATGCTTAGTGTGTGCATGTGTGCTAGATTTCAAGCTAACCCGAAAGAGTGCCATCTCATGGCCGTAAAGAGAATCTTGAGATATCTAGTGCATACCCCTAACCTTGGCTTGTGGTATCCTAAGGGCTCCACTTTCGATCTACTTGGCTATTCGGATTCCGATTATGCCGGTTGTAAAGTAGATAGAAAGAGCACATCGGGGACTTGCCAATTCCTTGGTAGGTCTCTAGTGTCTTGGAGTTCTAAAAAGCAAAACTCAGTAGCCCTTTCCACCGCCGAGGCCGAGTATGTTGCAGCGGCGCATGTTGTGCTCAACTACTTTGGATGAAGCAAACCTTAAAAGATTACGGATGTCACTTTTCCCATATCCCACTTTTGTGTGACAATGAAAGTGCCATAAAACTTGCAAACAACCCCGTAAGCCATTCTCGCACAAAACATATAGACATCCGTCATCACTTCTTGAGAGACCACGAAGCCAAAGGAGATATCGTTTTAAGTCATGTGAGCACCGACAAGCAACTAGCCGATATCTTCACTAAACCTCTCGATGAGTCAAGGTTTTGTAGTTTAAGGAATGAACTAAATATTCTTGATTCTCGTTGCGTGGTTTGATCTCTAGCATGCCATATTTGTTTACTTCAAATCTGTTAGTATTCTCTGAAAATTGTGTTTGAAAAATGTGTATGAAAACTCTATTTTAAAGGTTCTTCAAAATCTATTTGCTTATCCCTAACTTGTCTTAAGTGGCTATGGTTGTGTGTGTGATTGCTTGTTTTCTAGCCACTTGAGTCAAGGGTACCATGACCTAAGAATCTCAGTTGATAGAAAGTTCAAAATCTCAAAAGGAGTAGAAGCTAGCTGTCTCTGGAATTTAATTTTTCGGAAGCTCCGAGAAAATTCTTGGAGGCTCCGGGCCTCAAAGTTCCGAGAAAATCTTCGGAAGCTCCAATCTTTATAGACTTAGCTCTCGGTCCTCAACCGAAGGGGAGTCAAAAGGGAATAAAGCATCTTCGCGGAATATTCTTTACCTAGGGTAAAACCAACCTTTCCCTTTTCACCGCGGTCAACCCACTCAGATCTAATTTCACCGCTTCCTCCTCTCTCTCCCGACGCGAAACCGCACCATCCTCTCCACCGCCTCACCGCCTCACCGCCGCCGCTTCCCTCGCCGCCGGTGACCTCACCTTTTGCGGGCTACCCGCACGAAGCGCAGCCGCATCCCTCGTTCGTGGGTCGCTGCTGGAGAGTGCCAAGGGAGGGATCGCTCGGATCCCGTACGTGAAGAAGAAGAAGGCTCCAATCCGCATCCGTTTCTGTCGATTCCTTGGCGTGCACAAGAGTTGAAGATCCGCATCGTCCTTCTCCTTGATCCCAATCAAGGTACTCGATGGCCGTATCCTAACCCTAACCCTAAATTCCTAGATCCGCATCTTGTTAGGGTTCTAAATCTTGAAATCTATAGGCTTGTTGCCTATCTATCCCGTTCCTAAATGCCCGTGTTGCAAGTAAAAGCTAGGTTTAGTTGAAAGTTGAATCAAAAGTGAGAATGCGATAAGGTTGACGAGGCTCGGAGGTTCCGAGAAAATTCTCGAAGGTTCGAACCCCGTAACCCACCGTAGGTCGACCTTGATTCAAAGTTCCACTGAACTTCACTTGACCTGTAACATTCTTTTTCCACCTGTCCTAGCTAATTTGAGTCATGATTGCTTTATTGATCAAAGTTCAGTTGAAAGTTGAATCAAGAGAACTGTCCTCTGTCAGTACACTGACTTCGGAGGTTCTGAGAATTTTTCCGGAAGCTCCAACCTCTGGAGGTTCCGGAAACTTTCTCGGAGGTTCCGATGTCTGTACTGACAAGTGACAGACTGTGATTCAAAATTCCACTGAAAAGTAATCAATTGAACATCATGCTTATCTTGTTCCTCTATCCTTATCGGCCCCGATCCCACTCTTATCTGCTCGTTCACTTGTCTCTCTTCGGATGTCCGGCACTCCCGTGGACAAGACCTACACCAAGAGGCGGGAGGCCTCCTTTTGAGACACCCGCCGGTGAGAGGGCCTTCAAGTTAGCGGCAAGAGCAGCAGAGCAGAGGACGGTGGTAGCAGAGGAAAGGCCACTCCTAGGAGGGGCGAGAGGTGGCGGTTGTCGGGGAGGCGGAGGCTCGGGGTCCGCTCGCCCATGTGGATGATAATGGAGGGACCGAAGGCAAAACCATTCCAATAGAGCTAGAAGATGACATGCCCCTAGGAGAGATAGACTCAACCTATCTCAAGTACCACAAGGGGCTACTCAAAAGGCATCCTCCAACCAAATATGACAACTCAGTGTATATTGAGCACACCAACTATGATGGAGCTGGTTTCTTGGTCAAGAAAGCAAGAGAAGAAAATCCCTATGTGAACCCCAAGATGGCAGCCATTGATTACAGGTTTTGGTCTGTCTTTCACTTTAAGTTCTATGAGACTGTCCTCAACACCAAGATGAAGCTAATCAAGATGAAGTGGATAGATTTCACCCATCTGGAGGCAGCAGAGGAACTCGTCAAGGAGGAAGTCTTGGATTTGGTTGACAAGTATAGGATGAGGGACATCATGAGTTTCAAGTATGATTGGAACATAGAGGTTTTAGCTCGGTTTCATGCCACATTCTTTCATGAAGACAACAAGGAAACCATCCACCGGATGACGGAAGGAGTACACTACAAAATAGATTTCCTTACCTTTGCTAGGTTGTTTGGATTCGGCAAGGAGGACAGGGAAGGCGATATCATCCATTTTGAGGCCCACATGAACCCCAACAAAATTGCTGCTGCCTTATGAGTATGAGGAGCCGGTCGATGGCTCCACCACCGCTCCGAAATCGGTGTTCTATGTGCTCAACAATATGTTCCGGAAACCATTTACCCAAAAGGGGGCAGTGACTCAACAAGTCTTAGGAGGTTTGCACCAAACTCGTTGGCTAGGCCGCCACTCGGAGCTAGGCCATTCTCTCGTGAGCGATTTATTTGGTACAACCTGGTAGAAGTGACAGAGAGTGGGAAGTGCAACCTGCCCTATGCCCCTTATCTGATGTACATGATAGAGATGGTCTCAGGGGTCAGCTACAAGAAAGATGTTGAGCATGCTTCCTATCAAGTCAAGCAGTGGCAGCATCAGAAGAAGCAGCACATTGTAGAAGAGCACATCCTCAAGAAGGCCAGCACCAAGCCATCCAGATCTGGTCCAGCAGTAGGAGAAGAAGGATCCAGCAGGGCTCCCATGCCTGCTGGTCTTCACAAGCTGAGAGGGATGGTTAGGGACACCTGGAGGTACTGCAGATGGACTTCCCATCAGCTTTTTGAGCTTAGGGAAGACATGAACAGATTGCTAAAGCACCAGGGACTCTCCTTTGATGCCATGCACCATCCTCCTCCCCTCTTCCCTGATTTTCCAGAGTACACTACCAGTGAGGATGAGGGTGAGCAGGAGCCTGCTACTCCCATGGCTGAGGATACTCCTGCTGCTCACTTTGCTTTGCGATGAAGAAGATGAAGAACCACTTGGTGCAAAAATGGCCAGCCGAGGAAAGAGGCTGCCGGCAAGAAGGCAATGGGGTCTTCCTCATCCGGTGCAAGACTCGGGAGAAAGGCCGCCGCCGGGAGGCCCGTCGAAGGCCCATAGATCCGTCATCCGGCTCGACCTTGGCTCGACAAAGACCGTCCCCGAGGCGAAGAGGAGGAATCCGACTTCGGTGATGAGGAGTGACTTCTCTAGGTTCTCGTTCTCACTTCCTCTCTTCTTTTCTTTCCTTTTTGTTAAATTGTTGACAAAGGGGGAGAGATGAAGATTGAGAAGCATCGAAGCATCCGAAGACCTGGAGCTCCTTCGGTGGCCTCGCTAACCACGAAATTCTTTTGTTCTTTTGGTGAGATGAGAGTGCTAACTTCTCTCATAAACTCCTGGTGGAAATTTGATGAACTGCTGTAAAACTTTTAGCTTGCCTCTGTTGGCAAGCAGGATCTGGTCATGGTTGTAGGGGATTTGCAAAACTTTAAAACTGTGTGATGGATGTAATAGGGCTAGATGTGTTGAATGCTGTTATCCTTATCTAGCTGCTATTTTCTGGTCTTATCTGTTGTTTTTGCCTGTGTATTGTTGTTATCTGTTGGAGTATCTGTTGCAGACCTCGGAGGTTCTGAGAATTTTTCCGGAGGCTCCAACCCCTGGAGGTTCCGGAAACTTTCTCGGAGGTTCCGAACTCTGCTAACAGATAACTCTCTGAGTGTTTTCACATGGCATATGCATCACGTATTATCTCGCTACACCTCTTTTGCACCCCTCGATGGCTTGAGTACAACTTTCTTGACACTTTTACTCACAATGTATGCAATTTAATTGTCGGTCATGACATTTTTCCTATTCAAAAGGCACATGCATACATTGAGGGGGAGACTTGTACTCAAATCATCAAAAGCTCAATCTTTCAAATTAAATTGTAAACTTTAATTGGGTTGTCAACATTTACCAAAAAGGGGGAGATTGTAAGTGCAATCAAGCCCTATGAGGGTTTTGGTGATGTTGACCACACAATTAAAGAGCTAATGAGCCTTTGAGTTTGTTGTGCAGCATAAAGTTATTATCACAGGTGCAAAAGATTGATTGGAGACCCCTCAACTTGTTACAAAGAAGATTGCCTATGCTACTTGAAGGAGTTTATTTATTTTATCTTTTGAATTTGAGTATAGGACAATCCGTACTATCAAGAGGGATACTAATGGTGAGTTAGGGTGGTTTTCAAGTGCTCATGATCCATCTTTCCTAAACCCTAATCCTCACCCCAAGGGAAGTAACTGCAGAACTGTTACGCTTCTCGTCGTTTGTTTGTTCGGAGGTTCCGAAGTTTTTCTCGGAGGTTCCGACCGTACGGGCTACGATCTGCAGAGTTTTCAAAAGTCGGAGGTTCCGAGATTTTTCTCGGAGGTTCCGAACTCTGGAATATGACCGTTATTGTTCTGGATCTGGGGGTATTTATACCCCACAGTCCCCCAACGGTTATCTTCTTCCTCCTCTGGCTCAGAACGTGGTTGCTACTGTTTTCTCTCACCTAGCATTCACTCCCAACCTACTCTCTTCCAAATCCTTGCCTAGCATTGATTGAGAGTGGTTTTCTTGAAGTGAGTTAGTGAGCCAATCTCTTCTCCCTTGAAACTTGAGCACTTGGAAGAACCCTAGCAAGCTTGGTGGATCTATTACTCTTGGAGCCTTGCTCCTAGACGGATAGAGGTTCTTGGAAGCTCTCCAAACCGATTTGTGGAAGCTCCAAGGTGTTTGTATTACCCCTGTGATTCTAGTGGAAAGCCTCCACCTATTACCCAAAGTGATAGGTGTGAGAGAGGAGTTGACCTTTGTGGTCCGAGCCTTTGGTGGCCTCCTCAACAACGTGGACGTAAGCAAGCCTTTGTGGCGAGCTGAACCACGGGATAAATCTTTGTCTCATGCGTGTTCTCATTTATTTACTTGTTCATGCTTGTGCTTGACTAGATCTATTAGGGTTTGCTCCCGATCTACTTTGTGGTGCCTTGCTAGCTTGTACTTTGCTTAGAAATCCTTTTGCTAGGTCCTAAGTACCTCTTAGAATTTAGTAGATCTGGTTTCCATCAAGTTTCTTGCAGCTCTTGTTATTTGTGCTCTGTTCTTACAGCTGTCGGAAGTTCTGAGTTTATTCTCGGAGGCTGCCTCGTTCGGAGGTTCCGAGAATAATCTCGGAGGTTCCGAGGTCTGACACTGTTTTCGCAGAAAAAGTTTAAATTCCGTGTGCGAGCCTATTCACCCCCCCCCTCTAGGCCTCATTGCCTCGATCCTTTCGAGAGGAGCGGGGAGAGGTGCAGACGTGGGGGAAATCGACGGGAAGTAGTGGCAGACAGCGAGCTCGGGGCAGCTCTGCCTATGGCGATGGTGGAGCGGTGTGGAGGGCAAGGGGGCTCGGTTTGATTTGCCCTGAACAAGGAGAGGTGGGGAGATCGTGTGATGACTCAGGGGAATCCTCCTCGCCCTCAAGGCCAGGCTGGAGCGGCGCATGCAGGGGGGTGCAGATGTCGACGACGCTGCGCGGCGCGTGTCGCACCGCATGGCACCAGCCTGGCGGCCATCCTCCCTAGGCGCGGCGCACGAGCCTACGGGCCTTCGGATACTTCACGGCATGCGCGGGTCCATCACGGAGGCACCGAAGTCCGTACGCCGGGGAAAGGTGGGGTGGACGCGTGGCGCAGGGGCTCACTCGCGCGCGCGACGCATTGCGACGACGTCGGTGCTCTGGCCGCTTTTTATTCCATTTAGCCATGTTCAAAAATATGAATCTCCAATTTCTTGAATATAACTTGAAAATCTCCAAAAATAAAAGTTGTAGAGGAGCTATAGACCTACAACTTTCCCAAAGGGCGACATATGTTTTGGTCAACCGTTTGCCCGGGAACGTCGGCCAAAGTTGCAGTTTTTCCACGGCTCGAATTACTGTTCACAGCGCGTTCAACTCGAATTTTGGCCTATTTGCACTCAAAATTGGAATGTCCGCCAATTACGAAAAATGTGTTCCCGGAAATAACGAACAACTTTCGTATTGGCCGATTTTGAACTTCTATAGTGAAATTTGGAGAACGCGCAAGAAAACCGTTTCAGCCTTAAAGGAGATTTAGGATTTGACCGTGATTTGGGATTTTGACCAAGGTCTTTTGTGCAAATATGTGCTAATTCATGTCAAACATGTTTAGGAGCCGATTACACTTGATTAACACAACTAAATAAGGTATTTATATTTAATAAACACCTGGGGTGTTACATACCGAGTTTTCATTATGCTCCAGGTCAAGGTCCTATATATGAAATGGTTTAATCTGAGGCTGTCCATTTCTCCTGTTTTCATAACTTTGATGTTGCTGTCCATTTTCACTGCTTGCCAATGTTGCCTATGCTCCCAGTTTCAAGATGAGATGAAATGGCCGATGATGACACAAGTGAGGAATGCATTGCTAATCTAACACTGTCATGATGTGCTCAGTTAGTTGGCTACATGTAAATTTATGTTGATTCCTTAGTTGGGATGCACATCTGTGCACATTTGTGTGGTGTCCACTATGTGAGCTGTTATGCTTTGCTATATTCTTTGATTTTACACTGCATCCACAAATGATATCAATTCAACAAAACATTGTCTGAGGCTATGTACTTTATTTTGCACTAATTGTGTAATTTATTTCACAAACATTGTTGCAATAATCCTTCTAAATGTTGTACATGTTTCTATGAAATTGTCTACCTCTCTTATTTCTCTATGGGCCAGGCCAACCATAGTCAGCTGCCAAACACAATCTGGGTTTGGCAGTTGGGGTGGTTGGCCTCTCAGCCCGGCTGCCAACTTGGTGGCAAACACCATCTTCACTTCGGCCGGGCTGAAATGGTCCAGGCACGCAAACAAGGTGCCTTGCACCGTCTGGGCCAAGTCATTCCTGACCTGGGCTGGTCGGGCCAGCCGGGCTGGTTTGGGCCCGGGTCGCAAACACGCCCCTAGTGGCTCCTGTCAAGTGCACAAAAATACATATCATTTAACCATAGTTCATGCTTTATTTTGATTAGAAAATAGGCTCTAAAACTTTTCAAACTCAACCTGTATAATCTATACAATGCATATGTTCCATTTTAAGCATTTCCAATCCAAACCATAGGATGGAAAATGAGAAATCACATTTTTCAATAGGTCAAATCATAAGGTGGAAATGGGAAATCCAATTTCTAAATACACTAGGTGTTATTGGTTCATCATGGCCAAGGAGGGTATGAAATTTGGAACCGGAGTGTTTGAATCTTTAAGGCATTCCACATTCAGAGCAACATAGAACCTATGACATTCAGCTTTCAATCAGTTTTATGATATAACTTATAATTTCATACCTGCAAGTATTGTTATTTTCAGTATTCATAGGTGTACATTACAAACAACTAACATATTAAGCATATATTTGTGCTCTCTGCAATCGCATAAGATAAAATGCCTTTAGTTATGCATAATGTTAGAAGTGCCATAAAAGTAAGTACTCATTTTACAGGTCTTAACCCTTTATTTCTCAGAAGTTATCATATCGACCTAGTGTATTTAGAAACTGGATTTCTCATTTTCCACTACATGATTTGGAGTGCAAATAGTCAAATACATAAATGGAATGTATGCACTCTATATATTATACAAGTCGAGTTTGAAAAATTGAAGAGTTTATCTGATAGTGAAAATGGAAAATAAAATATGCTTAAATGAGATGCATTTTCGTGGACTTGGACACATCCATTCCCCTTTCACAACTAATGACACTTAACCTTTTAGAAAAAATGGGATTTCTCAATTTCCACCCTATGGTTTGGATTGCGAATGCTTAAAATGGAAAGTGTACATTGTATATGTTATACACGTTGAGTTCGAGAAATTTGAAAGTTTACTTTCTAATTAAAATAAAGCACAAACCACGATTAAATTATATGTATTTTTGTGCACTTAGACAGAAGCAACCACCTAGCTTACCGGGTCACGCCATGCCAGAAGGCGTGATTCGTGATTGAGTCACGCCAGCTGCACCATTTTTTTTGTTTGATGGCACCGTGTACATTGTCACGCCAAAACATCTGGTTCATTATAAAAATGTAGATTAAAAGGTTTAAATAATAAAAAATCAGCTACCTCGATCTAACTTTCTGTCAGGGACAGCCCTGAGGGTCTAAAAAACCGGGGGAACCCTGCTTAAAACCTGCAAAAAAAAAAACAAAACAAAACACACCTCTAACCTAAGCACACACACGGCACGGCCCACGCTGCAGTGCCCCCCGCAGCCCACCAGAGTGGCCCAATCAAGCGCCCCCTCGAGTAAGGTCCGCCTCGCTCGAGGGCTCACGCCCCCTCGAGCGGGTTCCGCCTCGCTCGAGGGTCCCCGCCTCCCTCGAGCGGGCTCCGCCTCGCTCGAGGCTCCCTCACGAGCGCACCTGCTCCCGCACGCGGGTACGAGCATTTAATGCTCTGACACAGCAGAGCCGCGCCATCACGCGCCTGGGAATCACGCCCCGGCGCTGTTCCGCCAACTCCCTAGGGGAAGCCCATCCCCGCCACTGTGGGGACTGTGCGACGAGGCCGGTGTCAGCTCCGTGACACTGTGCCGCCCACTCCTGTACGGCTAACGCACCGCGCCCTCGAAGGGGGGCCGGTCGCACCCTCGAACCCTCCTCTCGTGACTCTGCAGGGTCAGACCGTGACGTCAGGCCGGCGGGAGCGCCATCCCCGTCGCCGTCAGTCCTGTGCGGCCGTCCCCGCCCCTGCAGCGCCACGCCGTGCACTGCTGCAACCACTCCAACGCTGTTGAGCACGCGGGGACGGGACGCCGCCACGCCTGCCACTGTACCCCGTACGGATCACCGTCAACGGCTTCCTCGGGCCCGCCAGGAGACACCACGGTCAACCACTACGCCTCCACCCTCGAGGCCTCCCCTGTTCAAGTACAGGGCACGCCACGACGCCGTGACCGGAGCAAGACTCGCCAGGACAGGCGTCATCTCCACGGGACTGTACGCCATACCTTCCCACGTAGCCAAATAGTGCGGCACATTTGTACGTCACCCTCTCCTTGGTCTATAAAAGGAAGGTGATCCCCCTCGCCGCGGGGGACGGGAGACGAGACACGACACATAAGGCTCGCTCCCCGTCTTTCATACGATATTGGCACTCGCCTCAATCACTCCCCTTGGGACCTTGTAGCCGCCCCACTACGGGCACCCCGTGCAAATCAATATAGTGCCTCGAGCACCCCTCTCGTCGGGACGTACGGCCCCGGCCGGAACCTCGGATAAACCAGGTGTCTTTAGTTGCCTAGCATCGACCATCGAGAGACAGATCTCAGCGCTTATTACTAGTTAGTGTCGGGACTACATTCCGCACCGACAGTTGGCGCCCACCGTGGGGCACGGCGCGCTGAAGGTCAACCCGTCATCAGCTCTCTCGATGGTGATTCGCACCGAGTACCGCGGTCAGCGTTACTCCATGGGCAGCTCGGACCCCCTCCCCCGCCGGATTCGAAATCCGGTTCGGGGGCCTGAACTTTCAGGCCATGGGGAACGGCTACCTGATGCGCCTCACTAACCGTGAGGAACTCCGCGCGCGGCGCCAAGCCGGGCCCACCCCGGTCGCCGCCGCACGCGTCGCCGTGACACCAACACCCGCCGGCACGGACGCCGCGGGTCCATCGGCGCCACGGCGCCGACGTCGCTCCGGCCGGTGCTCGCGTCAAGCGTGGTCGGAGCGCCGACATGCCGCGTGCGTCGCCTCGCAACGTGACGCGCCCGTCGGCACGACAACGCCCGCCCCGGCGGGGAGCGCTCGGTCTCCGGACCGCGCTTCCCTATCGGTCTGCGCGGCGCCACGGCGGCCTACGCCACCAACACCAGCGCCAACACCAACACAACGATGCGCAGGGTTCCCCCTGGCCGCCACATCTTGGTCTCCAGGGACCCTAGCGCCTCCGCCGGCGACGAGTCATCCCTAGGCTTCGTCGACGCGCTGCTACCCGCCACCTCGCATGGATACGCGGAGTGGGACTTCTCCGGTGTGCCGGACCCAGTGATGTTCAGGCGGTTCCTCGACGCCGCGGACTACTGGTTCGGCTACTCCGACGACTCCAGCGCTGGGAGCTACGACCACGCGCGGGAGTGTCGCGTCGTCATCGCCAACGATCCAGGCAAATGCCGCCGACGTGGCGGGGTACCGACGACGGACAGGTTCCTCCCCCCTCCGAGGACCGGATCGCGCCCGGCGGCGGGGCCGGGCGCCCCTCCCCCCTCACCACCGAGGGGGCCGACATCAACGCACGGTGGCCCAAGCACGTGAGCTCGAGGCCAAGGCGGCGGAGGACGCGCACGTGAGCTCGGCAGGCAAGCTCGCGATCGCATCAACGCCGACTTCAACGTCGACAATCCAGACACGCCCCCGCGAGCAAGCCAAAAGCTCATCACCACCGCAACATTGTTGCGAGCCATGCCCGCCCCCTTCGACCCCCGAAGCGCGGAACCTGCACCGAGAGGCGCAGGAGCAATCGAGCAAGCGGCCGTCCAACAAGCCGAAAGCTCGGCGTCCCGCATCCGCCCGGCCAGGGGGAGCGCGCGGGACGATGGGGGTGCACAAGGCTCCGAGCCCTCGGTACATGCGGGCGGCGCGGCTCGAGCGCCCCGCCAACCCGGGCGCACGTCGGCCAAGGAACGGCTCCACGACACGCGCGGACAAGCCCGAGATGGCGACGCCCGCAACGTCCTCAACACCCGACGATCGAGCAAAGGAGAGGCGCGGGCGGCGGCCGAGCTACCACCCTCGACGGGGTGGACGCTACGACGGCGATGGGGACTACTCGCCGACGCCGGAGCCCCCGGGAACCCGCGTGTTCAGCCGGGAGATCCGCATGGCGACCTTCCCCCAGCGCTTCCGCCAGCCCACGACGATCGTCAAGTACAACGGGGAGATGGACCCCCCGTGTGTGGCTCAACGATTACCGCCTGGCATGTCAGCTGGGCAGAGCCACCAGCGACGAGGTCATCATCCGCAACCTCCCCTTGCACCTCACCGACTCGGCGCGGACGTGGCTCGAGCACCTGCCGGCCAGTCAGATCCACAACTGGGACGACCTGGTCCGCACGTTCGTGGGAAATTTCCAGGGCACGTACGTTCGCCCCGGGAACTCCGGGACTTGCGCTCTTGCACCCAGAAGCCCGGCGAATCGCTTCGGGACTTCATACGGTGTTTCTCCAAGCGCCTGTACGGAGCTCCCGAGCGTGGCATAGTCGAAATCGTGCATGCCTTCCTCGAAGGCACCACATGCCGGGACCTCGTGCGCGAGCTTGGGCGCGCCCCGCCGGTCGACTCGAACGAGCTGTTTGACATCGCCACCAGCTTTGCCTCGGGCGAAGAGGCGGGGGGGGCGATCTTCGACGGCAAGAAGGGCAAGTGCGCGGACGACACGCCCGCGGAGGGCAGTAAGTGCAAGGAGCTCCGCCGAAGAACAAGTGGGGCAAGAAGGGAAAGAAGCCACGCCGCGAGGCACGCGAGCAAGGGCGCGACGACGACGACGGCGGCGAAGGCGTGCTGTTGACCCGACTCGGCGGGGCCCTCGAGCGGCCCCTCGAGGCCCGGGAGTGTTCGACGACATGCTGAAGAAGCCATGTCCCTACCACAAAACGCCGGTCAACCACACCCTCGAGCAGTGCGACATGCTCAAGCGGTTCTACGGCCGCGCCGCCGCGAAGGACGACGAGGCCAAGAAGGACGGGGGTGACGGCGACGACGGCGGCTTCCCCGCCGTGGAGAACGTCTTCCTCATCTTCGGGGGGGCGACCATCGACATGTCCAGCCGCCAGTACAAACGGGAGCGGCACGAGGTTCTCGCCGCGGAGAAGGCGCCTCGTACCTTCCTCGACTAGTCGGAGGACGCCATCACGTTCAGCCGCGAGGATCACCCGAACCGCATCCCCAACCCAGGCCAGTACCCACTAGTGGTCGACCCGGTCATCGGGAACGCACGGTTCTCGAAGGTCCCGATGGACGGAGGCAGCAGCCTCAACATCCTCTACGCGCACACGCTGCGCCCGCCGGGGATCGGGTTGGATCGGTGCGGCCTAGCACGACGCCGTTCCATGGCGTCGCGCGCGGCAAGCGCGTCCGGCCCCTCGGGCGATCGACCTCGCTTGTCCGGTTCGGCACGCCGGACATCTACCGCAAGGAGATGCTCACCTTCGAGGTGGTGGGGTTCGGGGGCGTGTACCACGCCATACTCGGGCGGCCCTGCTACACCAAGTTCATGGCGGTCCCCAACTACACCTACCTCAAGATGAAGATGTCGGGGCCCAACGGCGTCATCACCGTGGGCTCATCCATCGAGCACGCCTTCGACTGCGACGTCGAGTGCGTGGAACACGCCGAGGCCCTAGCGCTGGACGAAGCGCTGGTGGCCAACATGGAGAAGATGGTCAACGAAGACCTCATCTCCACCGCCAAGCATGCCGGCAGCTTCGAGGCTGCTGAGCAGACTAAGGGGGTACCCCTCGACCCTACTGCCCCCGAGGGCAAGGCGTTGAGGGTCAGTTCTACCCTCGACCCGAAATAGCAAGTGGTGCTCATCGACTTTCTCCGCGCCAACGCCGACATCTTCACGTGGAGCCCCTCGGATATGCCAGGCATCCCGAGGGAGGTCGCCGAGCACTCCCTTGACATCCTACCTCACTCCCGCGCCGTGCGGCAACGAACGGCCGCGCCGCTTTGATGAGGAGCGGCGCCGGGCAATCGGAGCGGAGGCGCGGAAGCTCCTAGAGGCCGGGTTCATCAAGGAAGTGTTCCACCCTATTTGGCTAGCTAATCCCGTATTAGTGAAGAAAAAGAATGGGAAGTGGGGGATGTGTGCGGACTACACTAGTCTTAATAAAGCATGTCCTAAACTTCCTTTTCCTTTGCCGCATATCGATCAGATAGTTGATTCGACCACCGGGTGCGAGCTGCTCTGTTTCTTGATGCCTATTCCGGGTACCACCAAATAAAAATGAAGGAGTCCGACCAGCTCGCGACTTCGTTCATCATGTCGTTCGGGATGTACTGCTACGTCACAATGTCGTTCGGCCTCCGAAATGCGGGTGCAACATACCAGTGATGCATGCAGCACGTCTTCGGAGACCACATCGGGCGAACCGTTGAGGCGTACGTAGATGACATAGTCGTAAAAACCAGGAAGGCGGACGACCTGGTTAGCGACCTTCGCATCGCGTCCGGCTGCCTACGGGCCAACGGGGTGAAATTAAACCCCGAAAAATGTGTCTTTGGCGTGCCGCGGGGCATGCTTTTGGGATACATCGTCTCCCAGCGAGGCATCGAGGCCAACCCTAAGAAGGTTGCGGCCCTCGAACGGATGGGTCCGATTCGGGACCTCAAGGGGGTCCAAAGGGTGTTGGGGTGCCTTGCCGCCTTGAGCCGCTTCATCTCGCGGCTCCTCAAGAAGCACGAGCGCTTCTCCTGGACTAGCGAGGCCCAGGAGGCGCTTGATAAGCTGAAGGCGTCCCTCACCCACGCCTCGATCCTCACTCCGCCGCAAGATGGCGAGCCTCTGTACCTCTACGTGGCTGCAACAACCCAGGTGGTCAGCGCCGTGATCGTGGTGGAGTGCACGGAGGAGGGACACACTTTGCCGGCTCGGCACCCTCGTGGGCAATACATTCCGCTAGGGCTTTTACGGCCCACCGCGGTCGGCCGACGCCGGCCGAAATCGTGCGCACCGGCGAAGGGTGCCACTTCTACGCTCGCAAGTCCAACCTCCCCGCGCACGTCCCGCGGACCATCCCCATCACGTGGCCTTTCGCGTGTGGGGGTTGGACATCGTCGGGCCCATGCGGAAGGCGCCCGGGGGCTACACCCACCTGTTGGTCGCAATCGACAAATTCTCCAAGTGGGTGGAGGTACACCCCATCACGAACCTCAGGGCGGAGCAGGCGGTGACGTTCTTCACCGACATTGTCTACCGCTTCGGAGTACCCAACTCCATCATCACCGACAACGGGTCCCAATTCACGGGCGAGAAAGTTCCCGGAGTTCCGCGACAAGTTCCACATCCGCGTGGACCGGGCACCCGTGGCACACCCCCGATAGGTCCTAACCCGATGTTAGAACGAGGATGGCCCGATCTTCACGGCGAGAGGTCTATGAACAAGGTAATATAGTATGGTGGCAACGGAACTAACTAGATAACTTGTCGAAGAACAGCGGTAACAAGATAAGATGCCTGAAGAACAATGGATAACTAGCTTTATACCCGACCAAGGTTGGATGAGACCCGGCGACGGGGAGAGAGGCACCGAAACCGCGAGGACTTCGACTCGATCTCCGAACGACCGCGAACCACAATCGGAGCTAATCCACACAAGACGGGAGACAGTACTCTGGAACCCGTAGAGCACGAATCGGTGGATCTCGGAGAGATCTCTTCACAAGTCCAAGTAGAACAAGGAAGAACAAGGGTGTGAGTAAGGCACTCGGGCGACTCGGCCGCGAAATCACTTGGATTATCTCAATTCATCAAAAGTTGTGTTTAGCTTACATATGAGGGGGTATTTATACTAGGAACAACCCTCCTAGGTGGGTGGAAACACGAAAACAAACCGAATACGTCGCCAATGTGAAAGGATCTCCCAAGATGACCTTCCGAGTTGTTTCGCGTGATCGTTTGACTGCCGAGCGCCTTCATCATAACTTCTTCTAGGAATCTTCAAATGACGTGGAACTAGATGCGTTGGAAAGCTAACTCGATTATCTTTCCAACCGTGTATAGCATGCTATGTGAAACTTTGTAGATTGGTACAGTTTAATGCCCGAACTTATGCTTCGGGAAATTGCCGAATGGCCTTGCCGAATGACTTTTGCCGAAATGTCCTTGCCGAATGGCATTGCCGAATGACGAGGATTTTTGCCGATTCCAGCTTCGTGGTCTTCATCTTGATGACTCTCTTCCATGTACCCGAGAAATATCAACATACAAAACTTAGGTAGCATAAAGTTATCACCGGTATTGCGTTGAAACTCATAAAGTAGCGCGTGCACCTCTTGTTGGATCTTTTTAGCTTGGCTACGAGTGATAGGTCCGGTAGAAATTGGAAATGTGGTTGGAGAGGCTGTCGTGCTGGCATGGTCATATCACACCCACGGACCAACGGCCAAGTGGAGCGTGCCAACGGCATGATCCTACAAGGCTTCAAGCCCGAAATTTTCGACCGACCGAACAAGCCCGGTCGGAAATAGCTCCGGGAGTTGCCGGCGGTCGTATGGAGCCTCAGGACCACCCCAAGCAGAGCCACCGGGTTCACCCCGTTTTTTCTGGTCCATGGCGCGGAGGCCGTCCTCCCCACGGACTTGGAATACGGATCGCCCAGAGTGCAGGGCTACGACGAAGATGCCAACCAGCGAGCCTGCGAGGACTCGCTGGACCAGTTGGATGAAGCACACCTCGTGGCCCTGATGCATTCCGCAAGGTACCAGCAGTCCCTAAGGCACTACCAAGCTCGAAAGGTGCGACGGCGGGACTTCAGCGAGGGGGACTTGGTCCTAAGGCTATGCCAAGAAAACCGAGGCCGCCACAAGTTGTCGCCCCCATGGGAGGGACCCTACGTCGTGGTGAAGGTGCTCAAGCCCGGCACGTACAAGTTGGCCAACAAGGACGGCGAAGAACTCACCAACGCTTGGAACATCCGGCAACTACGTCGCTTCTACCCTTAGCTAGGATTTCCAAGTCTTTTGTTGTAAATTACGTGCCCAACACCCCAGTTGGCAGCACAATGTAAATGACAGCAAGGCAATAAAGTTGAAGGGCAACTCGACTTTCCCCTGAAAACCAAGTCACCCTCGGGGGCTACTGTGGGGGGCATCCCCCCCAAAAATGGTCCCATTTTTTCGCAAAATATTTAACTCGTAAGCGCACTAAGTATGTTTCAACCATAGCCTTGAGCGAACCAAGGCAGGGCGCGGGTGGCCAAGCGGAAAGGACGCGCGAGTCACAGATAGCCTACGCCTCCGCGAGGATACGGCCCTTCTCTCTTGCCTCCGGCCAAGCGGACTACTCACGAAATCGAACTCCCCTAACCCGAATTCGCCCGAACAAAAGGAAAAAACAGAACATCGCGACGAATAAAAGGCGCCACTTAAATTTACAAGTGCTTAAATAATCCATAAGTTTCGCTTGTTTATTTACATGGCCACGTGGCCCGGGTACTAACATTTAAACAGAAATGGGCCTAGTGCCCAGCGGTCTTCAGGCCTGAGGCTCGTCGGCGTCAGCGGCATCCGGGTACAAGAACTCCGCGAAGGCATCGGTGAGCGCCTTGGCAGCATCAGCAGCAAACACGTCCGCTTGCTCCATCGCCGCCTCGTCCTCGACGCCCTCCGAGACGACGTAGCCCGACGCCACGGCCTCGAAGTTCACCTCGTAGTGGGACCGCACCACGTCAAGGGCCTTACGGACGCCCGTGTGAAGTGCGCGACGCATGCGCCTTGAGACGGCCCGCCAAGGGCGCGCGGACGGCCGGCCGGGCCGAGCTTCCCGCTTGCGCCTCGCCCTCTTCGACCGCCCGGCGGGTCTCGAGGGCCGCAGCCGCGCGCGCTCCACCGCCTCCCGCTCGGAGGAGTCGTAGGCGGCCTGCAGCGTCTCGGTCCGATTGGTCGTGTGCCCAGTGCGGTGCGCAGGCCTGGATGTCACGAGCAAAAGAAATCAAAAGGGGAACTGACCCCCAAAGGGAAGATCAACAAAACAAGAAACAAAGTAGCAACTCACCTTCGACCTGCTTCCTCTCCCCATCGAGAGCCTGGCTTCCGCTCTCAACCGCCTGCTGCAAGCTGATGACCGTGGCGCTCTTCTCCTCGAGGGTCCGGACCTGGTCCGCGTCCGAGATGCTGAGGGCGATCAGCTCCCCGTCGAGCTTCGAAATCTCGGCCTCCCGCTCCTCCGGGCGACATCCGCGCTCTCTCGAGAGCAAGCATGCTCCCGCTCGAGCGCCGACCGGCGTCAACGAGAGTGGCCCGCTCCTCGCCGGAGCCGACCTTCGGCCTCCTCGGCGGGCGGCACGCTCTCGCCGGAGGCCGCTCCTCTCGCCGCGGCAACTCGCGGCGACCTTAGCGGCGAGGGCGCCTTTCAATTCTTCGGCCTCCTTGGCCCTCTCGCTCGGCCTCCCCGCGCCCTCTCCTCGGCCCGGCTCGCCGGGGATCGCGCCTCCATGAGCTCCGCGCGGACCTCTCGGTTTTGGGTCCGGACGGAGACCACCTCCGCCTCCCATTCGGTCGCCACGGTGCGCGCCCTCTCCAAGTCCCCTCTCGCCTGCTGCAGCGCCTCATCCCGGTCGATGAGGGCCGTGCGAATCCGCTCGATGGCAGAGGGGCGCGCCGTGGATCGCCCCTCCAGCTCCAAAAGCTGGTCACGCAGGGCCTCCGCCTGGTACGCTAGCCAGCCATCCCGAGTCCTCAAGGCCTCGGCGAGGGCATCGAGAGCGTCACACCGCTCCCAGAGCTGGCAGAGCTCAACGCTCATCTGGGCAAGAGCGCCGTACCTGTCGCGGGCGCGGTGCTCCAGCTCCTGCCGCCAGCAAACGGAGACCAATAAGCGTCGCGCCACGAGAAACGAACACGAAGACGACAGAACAAGGAAAAAAGCAACGGCATCATACCTGGAAGACATGCCACGCAGGGCCGCCGTGGATCTGCAGCGCCTCGTTCAGCGCTCGGTTGAGCGAAGCGCCGTGGCCGCGCACGGTCCCTCCCACACCGCCGCTCCTCTTGGGCGTCGGCGAAGAGGGGGGATGGCGCATCGACGCGCTCCTGCCCCTGCCCCGGGTCCGCTGCTAGACCGCTCGAGCCAAAGGGGGCGGCGTGGGACGAAGAGGCCTCGACGCCATGCCTCGAGCCCCAACCACCATGTGGCCGTCCCACCGTCTGACGAGCGCCCCCACCAGAGGCTCGGGGGCTGGTGCGGGAAGGCTTCCCCACTGATCCCACCCGGACGGCGGGGTGTCATCGTCGGGAATCTCCACCGCCGTCGCCTGGGAGCTGTCGGTGAGGGCGGACTCTGCGGCGGCACGGCGACCTCCGCCGCCGGGCCGCGCTACCGCGGCCGCGGACTCTGCCGCGGCGCGGCGACCTCCGCCTCCGGAAGCGCCTCGGCCGGCCGCGGGCGCCCGACGCGCCTCCATGGTCGACGACGCCGGCAACGCCATTACGATTGGCGCCGCCGGGCTGCGCCTCCGCCACCGGCCGCGCCTCGCCCACGGCCGGCTCTTGTCGCGCCTCTCGCCGCCGCCGCCGCGGCTCCACGGTCAACGTCGCCGGTGGCGACCCCCGAGGCCTCGGCCGCGCCTCGCGAGGCCCCGCTCGCCGTTGCCGCCGTGCTTGCGCCCGCCCGCGGCACCCTCGACGAGCGCCGCCTAATAGGAACGGATGCGTCCGCCCTCAGCACCTTGGCTGGTGTGAGGGGGCACGGTTGGCGCCACCCTGCGGACATGGAAACGAATCATCAGACCCCCGCCCGTCGGGCACGCGACCCCTCGAAAGGCAACTCCTTACCTCAAGGAGGAGAAGGCCCGCTTCCTCTTCCTCGAGGTCCCCGCCGACGTCGTGGGCGCGGCCGGCGCAGCCGCCGCCGCGTCTCCGGCCACCTCCACCGCACGCGCGGGCGCCTCGTGGCGCGCCCGGCACCTCCGCGGCTCGTACCGCCTCGTCGTCATGGACCGCCCGGTGGCGGGCGCCTCTACGTCCGCCCCGGGCGATGGTTCTCCCGCCACCGGAGCCGGCTCCGTTGACGGGGGTGCACGCTCCCACCTATTGGGGAGAACCCCGCCCCCTATCTTCTTCCTCGCTCTTCCTCCTCTTCCTCGTCCGACGACGAGTACTCCTCTGTCCCCGGCAAGGAGAGTCCCCGTCTGCTTGCGCGGTCGGAACTCCTCGCTCCTTCGCTCCCGACGCTCCCCTCGCCGCGCGTCGCGCTCCCTCCTGCGATCCACCCGCTCCCGCTCTCGCCGTTGCGCCGCGCGCACAAGCGCGCGGGACCGAGGCGTGGGTGGGTCGGACTTCGCGGCGTTCACGCACACCATCTGCAGGGGTCGGGCGAAGCCTTAAAACGCGCCGGCAACCCAAAAAACGGCAAAACAAGAAAGGAAGCCAAGAAATCCACTCACCAATTGGTCGATGGGGAGCATCTTGAGTGCCCACAGGGATGTGTCGTCACAACGCCCCGGCCTGAGGTCGATGGCGCGCCGCGCCCGGTGGCCACGTACGACCGCGGGAAGGGGTCCCGCGGCGGCCCGCGACTCCGCCAACGTAACGGGGTCCGCGTCCTCGCTCATCTCGAAGATGCGGAGCCGCCTCTCCATCGGGGGGGCGATCCGCCGGTGGTGGAGGTTGGCGAGGACGCATCCCGCGCCTCGGCCCCGCGGCCCGCCAGCCTTCTTCAACGCGACCACGAGTGAGTCCGGTCGCGTCCGGTGTGAGGGTGGAGACACCTCGTGGTACCGGGGAGGCGGCCCTCTCCCGGAGCACCTTGCCGGTGTAGGGGGAGGCCGGGGGTTGGCATTGCGGAGGTAGAACCACACCCGCTCCCGGTCCGTGTTGTTGGAGGTCATCGTGCGGGGGATGTATTCCTCCCTCGCGCGAGCTCCGCTCCGCGAGCGCCAAGCCGCCGGCGCGTGCCGCGCGGCGAGTCCTCGGCTCCGACGTCGGCAGCGTATGCAGCTCCGCGCGGAAGAGGTGGACCCAGAGATCCCAATTCACTGGGATCCCCAGGAAGCCTTCGCAGATGCCGACGAACGTGGCCGCCTGCGAGATCGCGTTCGGCGTGAAGTTTTCATGCTCCACGCCGTAGTGGTAGCACAGACCCCGCAGGAAGCGGCTCGCCGGCGCCGCGAAGCCGCGCTCGTGGAAGCGCATGAAGCTGACGATGTAGCCGTACGGTGGGTTGGGAACTCGCTCCCTCTCCGATGGCACGATCCACTCCGCGGGCTGCCCATCCACGTGCGCCGCCAGCTGGCCGCCGGACAACGGCAAATTCAGAGACAGCGTCGTCGCCGTCGATGATGGTGATGGGCCGCCGGGGGAGCCATACGAATAGGCGGGGGGACGAGGAACGAGAGGCAAGAACAGAGGCGCGAAGGCAAGAAAGGCTCGGGGGCTGGAGTGCAAGGGGCAGGGACAACAAACGCTAAGTGCAAAGGTAAAAAACCGCCCCTCCTCCACCTATCGGATTTATAGGCCGCGAGGCGTGCTCTCCGGAGCGCACGCCCCGCGCGCATTAACTGCAGGTGAAATATTCCCTCACTGACAAGCGGGGCCCACCACTACCGCGGCAGCCGCATAATCGCACGCGCGCCATCATCACGGCGCGGTAACCGGAGGGCCGCGGCAGGCAGTCACGTCCGCTTGCCCACTCCGCCCACTACGCGCGCGGCCGCGGCTTCTGAAAAGGCGCGCCCGCGGCGCATGGATATAGCCGCGACTGCGGGCATTAAATGGCCCAGTCCCTTACCAAGTAAGAAAGACCCTCGAGCGGCCCGAGCTCGAGCTCAAATAAGACCAACCCTCGAAGGGTGCGAACACCGACCAGTGGCCTCGAAGTCCGTTCGAAATAAACGGGCGCCATAGGTGCCCTCGATCTACAGAAATTACTGATCAGCAGTTCGAGGGCTGGCGCGGCCAAGGACCCTCAAAACCTGCAGATGCGAAAAGACGGGAGCACTCCGCTGCTACCCCGCACGGCCCCTACCGATCGTGGGTTCGAAACCTGACCCTCGACGGGTTCGAACAGGTGCCCCAGATCGCCGGAGTCAGGGACGACGAGGGCGCGCGCATTCGAGCCTTTCCTCGAGCCCACCGCCGAGGGCGCCCCCACATGTCGTGTTCGAGAGCCGGCGAGGGCGGCTAGCCGTGGGGATCCCACCGAGGGAGAGCTTCGCGCCCTCGGTCCCTAGCGAATGGGACCGAGCCCCCCCTAGCAAACCCATGCAAGCGCTTTAATGGACGAGTCTCCGGACCACGAGCCTACCCTTATCGAACAAGGCATGGGCGTCCACTTGAACCGCCCGCTAACAACTCAGTGAGGAATCCGCAACTCGCGACCCGATCGATGGGGGTTGCGGGAACCTCACCCTCCGTCCCGCGGAGGGACGGCGAGGGCGCGTTTAAAACAAGACGAAGAGCTCGCCCCGATCGCCTCGAATGGGCCCAGGCTCGGGGGCTCGACGCACGGCTACACCTCCCGGACGCGCCGAACGCGAAAGATATCAGTTGCGCGTGCGTCACCGAAGCCGGCTGCAACATCGCCGATGCCGGTTGAGACATGTACCACGCCCGCTGATAAAATTCCGCGAAAAAAACCCTGCAGGAGCACTCACACTCCTACAGGGCTTCGGGGGCTAGACCCGCGGGTCTGCTGACGCGGCCCCACGGAAAGGCGTTTGCGACCGGGAGGGAAGAACGTCCTATCAGTGGGATCCAGCATCTGCGGGAGCCTGGCCGGCACACCCACATATGCTCGGGGGCTACTGTCGGGGATAGCCCTGAGGGTCCCCTAAAAAACCGGGGGAACCCTGCTTAAAACCTGAAAAAAACAAAACAAAACACACCTCTAACCTAAGCACGCACACACGGCACGACCCACGCTGCGGTGGCCCCCGCGGCCCACCACAGTGGCCCAATCAAGCGCCCCCTCGAGTAAGGTCCGCCTCGCTCGAGGGCTCACGCCCCCTCGAGCGGGTTCCGCCTCGCTCGAGGGCTCACGCCCCCTCGAGCGGGTTCCGCCTCGCTCGAGGGTCCCAGCCTCCCTCGAGCGAGCTCCGCCTCGCTCGAGGCTCCCTCACGAGCGCACCTGCTCCCGCACGCGGGTACGAGCATTTAATGCTCTGACACAGCAGAGCCGCGCCATCACGCGCCTGGGAATCACGCCCCGGCGCTGTTCCGCCAACTCCCTAGGGGAAGCCCATCCCCGCCACTGTGGGGACTGTGCGACGAGGCCGGTGTCAGCTCCGTGACACTGTGCCGCCCACTCCTGTACGGCTAACGCACCGCGCCCTCGAAGGGGGACCGGTCACACCCTCGAACCCTCCTCTCGTGACTGCGCAGGTCGGACCGTGACGTCAGGCCGGCGGAGCGCCATCCCCGTCGTTGTCAGTCCTGTGCGGCCATCCCCGCCCCTGCGCCGCCACATCGTGCACCGCCGCAACCACTCCAATGTTGTTGAGCACGCGGGGACGGGACGCCGCCACGCCTGCCACTGTACCCCGTACGGATCACCGTCAACGGCTTCCCCGGGCCCGCCTGGAGACACCACGGTCAACCACTACGCCTCCACCCTCGAGGCCGCCCCTGTTCAGGTACAGGGCACGCCACGACGCCGTGACCGGAGCAAGACTCGCCAGGACAGGCGTCATCTCCACGGGACTGTACGCCATACCTTCCCACGTAGCCAAATAGTGCGGCACATTTGTACGTCACCCTCTCCTTGGTCTATAAAAGGAAGGTGATCCCCCTCGCCGCGGGGGACGGGAGACGAGACACGACACATAAGGCTCGCTCCCCGTCTTTCATACGATATTGGCACTCGCCTCAATCACTCCCCTTGGGACTTGGAGGCCACGCCTCCTCTCCCGCTCCGCTTGTAGCCGCCCCACTACAGGCACCCCGGTGCAAAGCAATATAGTGCCTCGAGCACCCCTCTGCTGGACGTACGGCCCCGGCCGGAACCAGGATAAACCAAGTGTCTTTAGTTGCCTAGCACCGACCATCGAGAGACAGATCTCAGCGCTTATTACTAGTTAGTGTCGGGACTACATTCCGCACCGACACTTTCCATGCTCACAAGTCACAACGATTTCTTGAAAGCTAGATTCATTTAGCCAGCGGATATAATTCACAATTCCATTTAATTGTTAGATACTAGGTGTAAGGAATCGCCCAAATTACCTCGACTAAACCAAGTTATCATCCGATGATCCACCCGGTTTAATCGCGATAACCCCGGTATTCCTCGGTATGCATCTCGAGCATCACCCAGGAACAACAAGCATACCGTATTTACATCATGGTAACCATCACAAGGATACATGTGAGAGCAAATTTTAAGCTTTAGTTTACAAGTCTTGATCGTATTACAAAAATTTCAGAAATTACAACTATAACATATAAGCATCTAGACGATCAGAGTTTCATTATTTGTAAAAAATAATTAACCATTCTAGATGCAACCTGAGTCTGGGGGATATCCTAACATGTTTTTCCTATGTTGAGAGTTAAATCGCAGCGGAAACATATACAAATATAAGGTGCAACAATGGTGTCCTTGTCCAGGAGACACCACCTGCACTAGTTTGGAGCGACCTCCAACATTCACCCACATTGCCGGCTCCGGCGAGAAAATAGAGTGAGATATATCGGTGCCTGCCTGAGATCGATGGTCCGTAGAGCATAACACTCTGGAATGTCATCTACGAGATTAGATGAATGCATAAATTAGAAAGGATGACATGAATGTATACGCACATGATGCAATGGCTTAAGAGGAATAAATGATAACATGGTTCAAGGTCATTGTGCAAGCAATCAGGGATTGGGATTAAAATGCACAAGCAATTGCATAGAGTAATAGGTTGCAACAAATATTCACACAAGTGCACATAACATTCCAAGTCAAGTTATACCACAAGAAAGCAATGAACATTAGTTGCCTATTTTAGTTTCATACGAGCTATCACATAAAAGCATCTATGGTGGAAGTTAACTCATGATAGTTACCAATATTATAAATAGGTGATCATGCTCAAGTGAGTTAGCTATTAACACTAATTGATCATCATTAGTCAATTTAATAATTAATGGGGAACTAGCACATAACATCTTAATTAAGATTAGTAGGTTTATTATCTAATTTAGAGCTAGCTAGAATTACTATATATGATAAACTAGGACAAGCATCAGTATTCTAAGTTATACCAAGGTGGTTGCTAAACATAAAAAGCATAGCACATTTATTCTAATTTAGCAAGGGAAGCTTATAGGTCACATGCGTATAATTGATTTACTAGGTATTTTACAAGCAAGGTAGCCCTAGAAAAAGCATATAGTTAAAGTTATATACTTATACAATGATCTCATAAAGGACAACTAGAACAACATAACTTGGTCAAAGGAAGCTAACAAGTTAGATTCATAATTTTAGAAGCACATACAAATATTATTATGCATTTACTAATTAACTAGGTTCAAAGACATATAAAACTGTACCAATCTGCACACAATTAATTCAAGCAAGTACCTACATTAGATCACACACACCATAAGTGAACTAGCAAAATTGTTTCATACTTTTTTTGACTAATAGAGAGTTAACTATGCAATTAACAAGATAAACACTCACATAATTAATTCAGATAATTACTTATTTAATTTGTAGACAAACTCATTTTTAATAGGTTTTTGACATCATTAGAAAACCAACAAAATTCATTTCACATTTTTCTGATCTATATGCAATTTTATATGAATTATATAAGATGGTATACGAGAGATGAATAGTAACTACGGACCGTTCGTGGTCAACTGACGGACCGTCTGCCTAGAGGTTACGGACTTTCTGAACTGAAGCGGTGGACTGTCCGTGGGACCCCGAAAAACCAAAAATGTCTCTGTATGATTTCAGGCTATTCACAGACTGTCCGACCGGGACTTCCGGACCGTCCGTGGCTGAGCCGTGGCTCGCCGGCGGCGGCTTCAGCCTTGGTTTTGGATGAGGTTTGTTTCTATGGGTTTCTAGGAGCGTATAGAGGTCATTCCAAGTGATAGATTCGACATGCATTGGAGTTTTGAAGCTCTTGGTCATCAATGGTGATGAGACCATAAAGGGTTTCATGGATGGGCTATGAAGTTGCAAATGGACAAAAGGGAGATGGTAAGGGGTGAGGGAAGCTCACCGGTGATGTGGAGAGCACGAGCAATGGGTCGCTTGTTGGCGTAGGGCGGCGTTGGAGTAGATTGGGCTGAGTTCATCCATGAAGTTCTCGGGGAAGAAGATGAAGAAGCTTGGGGAATGGCCTTCTCCTTGGTCTCCGACGAGGAAGAGGTAAATGAGGTAGCGGAGAAGCTCGTCGGCGACGTCCTCCGGCGAACTCTGCCAAGATACAGTTGATTTGATGGAGATGAAGGAGTTCCCTCCTCCATGGCTTGGGTGGAGGAGAAAACAAGAGAGGGAGGGCTTCTGGAGTGTCTGAGGAGAGGGGAGAGGGCGTTGGGTGATGTGGTGGGGTCGGTGGGACCCGACGGGGGTGCGTGGCATCGCAGCTCCGCATGCACGATACGCACACACGGTCTCGCATGGACCGTCCGTGAGGGAGGTACGGACCGTCCGTCCGTTCTGGACACAAACATCTCTCCCTTCTCCAAATTCCAAACTTGATCTTCCAAGACTCCAAAAATTCCACAAAAGTTTGTGTTGATAAATAGATCATGTAACCCATTTTGTTTGATTCGAGAAGAAAAACTATGATAGATTTGAAAGGAAAATTCTTCCCAAAAGGCTATTCTTAGGACTTTTCGATGAGATGTTTAGCATCAAGATGGAGTCCTAATCCGTGAAAAATCATCTAAATTCATATTTGAGTAAGAAGTATTTTACCATGATATGAGATGACATGTCTCGTATTGAGAAAAAGAAAGTTTATTCACAAGACATGTGCTTTTTGCTAAAGCACTCAAACAAAGACAAAGAGTTTTATCTTAACAAATTATGATGCTCATGATCAATGCTAAACAAGGTTATTAGATTTTGAGCTGTTACACTAGGGGTATGAAATTTTTGTTAAAAAATACTATAGACACTTTTAAACTATGGTCTATCACCAACGCTCCACCGAACATTGGTCAAATCGAATCGAACCCCGCCGATCGATTGTCCTGGATTTTGTTTTCACGTCCTCGACGGCTCGACCCATCGGATTTCACCTTTTGTACTGTTTTCCCACCCTTCGCATTTTCGTATTCTACCGGGAGCAAAGAAGCAACGGCGGCAAAAGGTCACCAAGCAAACGAAAGCGATGAGCAGCGGCGGTAAACATTTTCCCGCAGAAAATTCGTCCCAAATTTTTACCGCGAGCCCCAGCGCCGGGCGGCAGCGGTAAAACACGAAGGGACGCAGAGGCGCTGGCGGGAACCTAGAGGCGACGCCAGTCCGATAAAACAGACCGCGTCCATGGACCACCTACCCACTGACATCCAGGTCCACCAGTCCCGACCACGGGTCTTCGAGACCCTTGCCCACCTCCACCGCGCGCACGTCGCCCGCGCGGCTCACGCAATTCTCTCCCCAAACTCGCGGGTCTTTCCCCTACGAGAAACCCACCCACCAATCGCACTAACCCCGCTGATACTGGGCCCAAACCGGAGATTCCGCTTATGGGCCCACAGGTCAGTCGGATTGTTAAGCCGCGCAGATATTTCTGGCAGTTTCGGAGAGGGTGCGGTGGTTTCAAATACCCCGCCCCACCCACTCTGCCGCTCCGCCTTCGCCCTTCTCCCTTGTTCCTTCCCCCGCACAGCAACAGCTTCCTTCCCATCTCTCTCTCGTTGGCGCCGCTAGGGTTTGGGAATTCGAAGTTGCTATGGCTTCCCTCGCAATGCCGGAGGTGGATGCGGCAGGAGTGCGGGGCAGCGGCGAGGAGTCGGAGCCGGAGCCGGTGACGCCGCAGCCGCAGCCGCCGCCGCAGCAGCAGCAGCAGGAGGAGGAGGAGGAGGGGCCCCAGGCGGGGGACGATCGGCGGCTTCTGCGGTCGCAGTACCTCGCCGTGAAGAACCTCATCAGTGGTAGGGAGGGCGCGGAACTCGCGGCATTGGTTCCTGATCGCCGTTTGGTTGAGTCTGATTTTGGGGTTGTTTCTGTGTGTGCGCGCAGATGAGAAGGATGATATGGCGAGCGTAGACTCTGACAAGTTCCGCTCCATCATCAACAAGGTGGAGAACCTGCATCAGCATGGTAAGGACTATCACCCCCTTTCGCTGGCTCGCCTCCGATTTTTGAGGGTTTTGGGTGGCGATTTCGTCCCCTGCAGTTTCGGAAGGCATTAAGTTTTTTTTTCTGTCAGTTAACATGTGTGCGTGTGTGTGTTTTCCTGAGCTGTGTGTTGGATGGTTTATCTTAGCAATAAATTTTGCATATGGTGCCTTTTATTGTGCGAAAGCTTGCTTCAATGTCTGCGTTTTATTAATGTACTCTTCTACAAAGTTAATCTATTTTGCGTTAATGTTGCATGACCACTGCATCCTTTGTCAATGAGTCACTGAGATGGCCATACTGTTCAAGGCATCAAGTTTGGCCAGTCAGCATGTGTGTGGATGGTTTATTTCAGTAACGAATTTTGGATGTGGTGCTTTTATTGTGTGAAAATTCGCTCCAATGGCCTGCAATTATGCATGCATTGTTTGTCAATGAGTCACCAAGATGGATGCTACATTTTCATTTAGAAGAATAAAAATATGCAACTGTAATTTGGAAAATATTAGGTAATAGAGGGGAACGTGCTGTCTTTGTTGCTGGCCAGTTGACCTCTTACACTGCAGTACTAGCACAAGGCCATCTTATCAGTAGGTTTTTAAGAAGCATGGAATTGAAACTTAAATATGTTGGATAATACAGAGTCTTTCTGGAATGCCTAGATGTTCAGTTATGATAATATCAATTTTATTTCTCAGTGAATTATTACTGCCTTTGGCATCAGAGAGTACTATTCTACCAATTGCTGATGCTAGGGGTAGGCCCCAACTTAATTACTAACAGTAAAAGTGGTGTCTCTGTGCTTCAGTCCAGAGGCCAAGGGAGCAGATAGCTGATGCGGAAGCCCTGCTGGACCTTGCCACCAGTTTGGTAACATCAGTAAGGTCCCATTCAGTTCTGGGAATCACACCTTCTGATTTTGTTGCTGGACTGCTGAAGAAGTTTGGAAGGCAAAGGGGTCCTGATGATGAGCATGCCTCCTTGGACTGGGCTCGTCTTGGGCGTGCTACTTCTCATGTTTTCATGAATGCCGCTGGATGTGCCACCATGTAATGGGAATCCACTGTTTTCTTAAGTTTACCTTTGATGGTTGCAATTTCCAAAAACTTGAAAAATATTGTTTCTGTTTTGACAGGGTTGGCCCTATGAAGACAGAAGTGAAGGCGCGAAGGGTTTGTATTAGAAGAAAGAGGACTGCAAGACCTCGTGGAAGCGCTCGTCCTGAACAGGTGCACTTCTGCTTGGTTATTTAAAGGCAGTAATGAGCAGAACTTTGTACTTGTTGTGATAGGTGTAATAGTTTCTTCATACTAAGATGGGTACCATAGCATTGCTACCATGGATCAGCTGTAGTCAAATATATCAAGAAATTGCCACCATAGCATTGTGGGTAATTTATGTCAAAAATGCAGGCATGTTTTATTTACTGCACTACGAATGTCATGCTGATACAGGGATGGTTTAAATGAGTTATGCAGTCAAATCCATATTTTCTTTGACATGATCGCAAATTCTAGAGCCCCATCACATTTCTTTGTATTTATGTTTGTATTGTGGTGTTCCACATGTATCTGTTCAGTAAATAGCTAATAGCAGGTTTGGTGTTGCTACTTGTAGCAACAACAACCATTTATTACAATATGATTATATTGCAAACACTAGCTGTGCACTATATTCGAACCACAAGATCATTATCAGTTTTATTTTGCAATCAAATTTCTTTACAACTTCTCTACAGATGTTGATCATTACCAACTTCTTACAATATGCTAATTCTTGATCTACAGCTTGCGGACTCCACAGAGAAAACAAAGAGTGATACTGATAAGAATATGTCTGCCATATTTAACCTTCTGAGGAGAAAGAAAAATGCGAGGCTGGAACACCTTGTTTTAAACAGGACATCATTTGCCCAAACAGTGGAAAATGTCTTTGCCCTGTCGTTTCTAGTGAAAGATGGCAGAGTTGAAATCAATGTGAATGACGAGGGCCATCATATTGTCTGTAAGTACTTTGTTGCATGGTCGCTGCTGTGTTGCTCTAATATTATGGATATTCTGTATCTTGTTATTGGTGTATGTGATCTAATTTTATTGACTGAACAGATCCAAGGAATGCACCTGCCGCTAGTGCTGTTGCTTCAGGAGAAGTGGTCTACAACCACTTTGTCTTCCGATTTGACTTCAAAGACTGGAAGGTACTGTTCAAGTAAATAATTGCCATTTTGTTTCAAAATGCTAATTAAACTATTTGATTTAAATATTTCATCTAGTGTGCTCATGCAAGTATGTTTTTGCTGAAGTTTCCATGGCAAATGTTACAAATTAATAGCAAATGTGTGTTACAGTTTGAAACACCTGATATATTGTTCAAATGTTGTATATAAGGTAAACATGATAGTGATATATTAGGACTTCCATTTGGGAGGAATACATAATATGAGATTTGACCTCTATCTTTCTCTAGTTAAGTAATTTTGGTTTATATGCCTGGTTGCCTAATGTGTATGCCTTGGCATGCTTTTTTTTGAAAGGAAAACTTGCATTGTTTATCTAATGTAATCATGTCTTGCATTTATTTCCAGCTCATGAAAGGGGTTGTTCCAGAAGGGGAAGAGCTTATGCCGCACAGGTCTTCTCAGGATGCACCTGGTGCAGCAGGAAACAGTCATCCTGAGTCTGAGCTGACCGTGCCCACACAAAGTGCACCGATCAGGAAGCGGTGCCGGAATCGTGGCCTGGTCTTGCAAGATGAGACAGTTGCAACTGGGGTGCAGGAAATCATGGCAGACAGGATGGTAGCAACAGGAGTGCAGGAAGTTGTGGATGATGAGATGCCAGCAGCCATGGGCGCGAAGGAAGTCATGGAAGATGAGATGCCAGCAGCCATGGGCGTGAAGGATGTCATGGAGGATGAGACGGGTGCAGGGACAGGCGCGAAGGAAGTCATGGGCGACAAGATGGTGGTCAAGTACAGGAAGGACGTCAACCTGATGTACAAGCGCAGGCGCCTCTTCCAGGACGGCTGATGGCCCAGACCCTGGCTGTACATGTTTAGGCTGTCCGCAGCGGTACCCTGAAAAGGGTCCCGAACCCTTACAAATACAGGATGTAGAGCAAAATCGAGCTGCAACGGTGCACGGTAACAGACCCTTTAAATTTTCAGGCGCCCCTTCCCTCCTCCAAATCTCCAGGTGCCCCCTCCCTCCTCCAAACCCATGCGCCGCAGCCCAGCGTCCCCGAGTGCCACTCCCGAGCGCAGGGAAGAGAAGGAAGAGGGGACAAACCCGAAGGAGGAGGAGCCACCGGAGTGCCCATCGCCGGTAGCTGCGACCCCGATTCCGGAGACGGCCGCGCCGGGGCAAGGGAGCGGGAGGGGAGCCGACCGAGCTCCGCCGTGCTTGCCGTCGGCGTGTTCGCGATGCTCCGCGCCCACGGCGGCTCGCGGTCACCTTTGTCCCGTGGCGGCCTCGGCGCGCATCGGCGTCACCTTGTCCCGATGCTCGTCAACGCCGACGGAGGGGCGGCGAGGATGGGATGCGACACGACCGGTGCTCGCTCCGCGCCGAGCGAGGAGGACGGCGGGGAGCGGGGGATGGAGCCCCGGCGCCGCGGCCGGTGGAGAGCCCCTCCCGCGCCCGTGGGGACGGCGCAACGAGACGGGCACGACGCGGCGGCGGACGGGACGGACGGCGCGGCTCCGGGGAGGAAGGCCGGCGTGGGCGGCGGCATGAGCGAGCGCGCGAGTACGGTCAACGGCGCGGCGGCCGTCGCGAGCTCTTCCGCCTCCCCTGCCGGGAGTTCGGGCCGCTCGCTTGCCACCATCGTGTGTCGCCACACTTCATGGCCGTCGCGCGCTTGCTGTCCATGCTCGCACAAGGCCAAGTTCACGTGACCAAGCTGCTTGTCTACTCTTTCTTTCTTTTCCTCATCCGCAAGAACACAAAGACCGCTTGGCGCTTGGAGCTCGATTTTGCAAGCTCGCGCGCCTCCCGTCCAAATTCATCTTGCACACAACCGATCTAGCATCCGAGCTCCACCATACGACGAGCTCCCTTGCCTCGTTCGAGAGATTGGGCCATGCCGCCGCCTCCGAAGACGAGCTCGCGCGCATGATTGCTGAGGTGGACGCCTACGGCGACGACTTCATCAGCCTCGACAAGTTCTTGGTACAGAGGAATGATGTCGACGCCGTGGCGCGGAGCTTGTGGTGGCGAGTCTGGCGACTGCGAGAGGGGCCGAACTCCCCACGACGCCCGCCGCTCGATAGCGGGTCGTCGAAGACGGAGGCGCGCAAGCGCGCCCGCCTGGCCACTAACGCGAAGCTCCTCGTTGCTCACCAGCTCGCCCGCCTCGGCGTCGACATCATAGAGGCCCGTTCGCGCTCTCCGTCGATGGCGTCCACCGCGCCGGGAGGAGGCGGCCCGACAAAGGGGCGCGCGCGCCCGGGCTGCGGCGAAGGCGCCAACTATTACGGCGGCGAGAGAGGTGCTATCCGCGGCTATCACTTGCCATGGGACATGGGGGACTCCGCCGGCCCCGGGGGAGATGGAGTGCCGACGGGAGAGGCGAGTGGGCGGGTGGATCGGCGGATGGGATGGTAGGAATATTCTTTTTGGGAGAGATGCATACAGGGTGCCGCTGCAGCAAAATGTTGTTTGGAGTGTTAAAATTTATAGAGAACCCTCCAAATACTCTTTTACAGGGTGACATTTAAGGGACACCGTTGCGGTCAGTCTTAGGTAGGGATGCAGCCGAGCTCACTTAGCGTAGGTCAGATGCGGTTGGGGAAAGCAATGGCTTTTGGAATTGGTTGGATATGTCACCTTTTGGAGTTGCTCTCAATTTCTGGTGTAAGTAAGCTGAGGTAGCTGTAGTCAAAATCTTTGATGCTTGGTTGCAATGCTAATGCTTAGTTTGATGATGGTTGAAAGTTTGCTGTGCTCTTGCTCTGAACTTCTGCTGATTGTGGCCTGGCGGCCTGAACTTGGAAGCTTGGAAATTTTAACCATGACTGTAGGCAGTAGGCTGTAGCTGGCTTGTGCTCTTGTTCTGAACAAGGGATTCAATGATATCATAGAATTGATGTGGTCTGCGTGAGGCATAGGTTCCATTATCTGGTGCGTCTGATAATGGAATCAAAAAGACCTAACGAAGGCTTCATGTTTGCCATTTCTCCGTTGTGAGCATGTGGTATTTGGCATTCTCCATTGTGACTTGTGAGCATGTGGATCAATGCAAAACAGCACAATAATACCAGTAATCCAACGATCTAAAATTTCACATACTGCTATATATCAAAGAAACGGTAACTCATCAGAATAACAATAATATGCCAGCAAAAAGTGCCTACAAGAAGGTACAAAAATAGGATGTGGGGCAGGGGTAAAGAGAGCAAATACAGCAATCCTACAATCCTAGAGGATGGTCATTCCGAAACTCTATCGCACAGTTACAGAAGGCACTATCAATACAAGCCACAGTAGGCATCTCATTCAGAATCAGGCTTGCGCAGCACATTACAAAATGGGCAAACTGTCCTCAGTTCTGGCATTATTCAGCCATCTATAGGCAGAATAACCATAGGCAACAACATCTATCAGGCAGCAGCAGGTTTGCGAAGCTCACTTTCGCCATGAGCAAAGTGGCACCTATCACCAAATGTGCAGGAGCCTTTATTGAAATTCTCGCACAGTTTGGTCTTGAAGTTGCTTCCAGCACCCCCACCATGAGGACCCCTGCCTGGGTTGTTCTTGGCTTGCGGAGGGGCCTTACCACTGATGCGGACAATCAATTCTGTGACCATTGCGCTAGCATGCTTGATCTGGTCGAATGTTCCCTCAAGCTCAATGTTTTTAAGGTTGGGGTCAGCCTCATTGTCCCGGATGGCTAACTTGGCACCAGTCACACGGGATATGTGCTTTGTGTTGGTACCACCCTTCCCAATGATACCACCAGCAAGTGATGCATCAACACTGATCTTGGCTGTGGCTGAAGCACCGAATGTTGATGGAGGAACCATGTCTGGGACAGGCATTGGCGGGGGCATAAAGTGACCATTGGGCCCTGGTCCCATTGGAGGAGCTCCCATTGAGTTGTCCATATGCATGGGCTTCCCAAGCTCCCTCTCCCCATGAGCAAAGTGGCATTTGCTCCCCCATTTACATCCTTCTGCAGTGTTGTACTTGTTACACATGCGAGTCTTCAGAGCAGGTGAAGGCGGACCATCAGGAGCACCAGGTCCCATAGGCATTCTCCCTGGAGGAGCTGGAACAGGAGGTCCACCCAAGTTGGTCATCTTTGAAACAGCTTGGTAACCACCAGGGAAGTTATGGAGAAAGTGGCAACTTGCACCAAAGGGACAGCCAGCAGTGCTGCATATGAAAACATCATATAAGCAACTGAATATGCAGATATATTTGATACCTAAGAACTGCAATATGAATTGATGATCCACAAATGCAGTCAATGTTGATGAAAGAGAATATGCTACATGCCGAGTAATACAACTATACTAGATTATTCCTAACATTCATATCCAATGAATCAAAAAGATAAGTAAATGATACTAGAAATCCTATGGAAAGTTAGGTTTGATATAAAATGCCATTGATAATCAAGTTTTGAAGCTCCATCATGATAATAAGAAACTGCAACTGAAGAAGTGATTGGCAGAAAGCAAGTCCCCAGTAATATATTCAATCTTTATCTTCTTATCTTGATTTCTTCAGTTAAACCTGTTCCACAGTGCTACTGACTGATTGTTCATCTGAGAGTAAGTTTCATGTCCTCACAACCATTGTTGCATCATTCATATTTTCAGAGTGACATACAGCAGTAGGTTCCAAATTTTACTCCATTCAGATGTTCTTAAGCAATGATTAGACAAAAAGAACCTGTAGCAGAATCTTGGTTGAACCATTTGTTAGCCTCAATCAAAACATTTAGCAAAATAGCAAAATTTTAATTTACGGAACATATAATAAAATAACAGTAGATGTTACCAGGTGGGAGTTGATTTTAGGTTAGATTAGAACCTGAAAAATTTGGTGCACGGCTTGGATTTGCTTCCTACACCCATTTGAGTTGTCTCGCCTTCTGTTACACCAAATTTATTACTTGTGCCGATTAATCATGTGTTGCTTTACTAGATATATATGTGGCTTGGTAAAGTAATACGGATAAATAATAAATCCATTAAATAAACACAGGACGCTACATTAAAAGCATAAAGAACATCAATGTTCCTGCTATAACTTCTGTTTGTGCGATATGCAAGCAGCCCGAATAATTTCCTTTTTGGCAATTGGTTAAAGCACTGGAAGCATTACATGTGGCAATTTCTAGCTAGCGCAGAAAGCATCAAAAGTTCTAGACACCCGCAGGCTGAAGGATAGCAAAAGCAACCTGGCACCTCCATTGCGTCACTACTCACACCTAATAAATTTGTAGAAGAAAAATTGCTGCTAAATCCTACAACGGCGCGGGAGCCTTCAGCTCCCCCGGAAACCAACCGAAAAGAAAACGGCCAAACAAATCTAGGCCACTCCAAGCTCCAAACACCCCAGATCCCTCCCCGCAGCAAAAAGGACGGATCCCCGCAGCCAAGCCGCGAACGGCGGACCGCAGATCCGAACAACGCCTAGCTGCTACAAGCCCTACCGAGCGGAACCTTCCGAAGAACAACAACCAAATCGAGAGAGAGAGAGAGGTCGGGAAGGCGCTCACCTCTCGCGCGCTTGGGGCCGCCCGCGCCGTTGGCGCCTTCCGGCGCGGCCCGCTTGCGGCCGGCGGCGTCCATGGCGAGCTCGCGAGTACTGGTCGACGGCGGCGGCGTCGGGTAGAACCCTAGCTAGGGTTTGCTCTCGCGGGGGCGGCGGGTAGAGGAGAGCGAGAGCGAGAGAGAGGTGGGGAGGGTGGCCGCAAGCCCGCAGCGAACGAACCAGAGCCGCGCGGCCGCAAACCTGATGGGTTGGGTTCAGATCCAGGGCTAGGTTAAATCGGGTTGGGTCTGCTGACATGTGGGGTCTCGATAGTTTGGACCCACACGTCAGCGGCAGCACCCATCGAGGATCTGTTTCCGTCTCGGTGCCGTGGCGGCTCTGCTGGTCGGCCGTCTAGGTGTCTTGTCTCTTGTGTGCCGCGCGTAGGATTTACCTCGAGATCGGGGTTCAATAAACCTCTGTTTTTTATTAATTAAAAAAATATTGAAACCATAGAAATAGTAAAGGACAGCACTCCCTCTCTAACTTAATTCATTCCCGTTGCAACACAAAAGAGAGAATTTTGTTGGACAGCAACCCTCGTGTATGATGAACTCTGAGCAGGTTGGGTAAAAGAAAACCTGATTATCTCGAGCCTAAAATTTGTACCCTCAACAATCCCAGTCATACCTATACTTCTGGCCGAGTACGAAAATTTTCATTCTTTTGTTAATGAAAAAAATTAAAACAAATCATTTGTGATGTCTTGAAAATTTGCGGACTTGTGTGGTTCTCTGTCTAAGCCAGAGGCCTAAATTCTTTTTGGCGGCATACCAATAATTACGATAACCTTTGAAGAAATTGTCGTTTATGTGGTGTTTTTTAAGTTTTTTTAATTTTGCAATGTGCAAACGTGACCTTTTTACCTTGTGGTGAAGACTTGAACATAAATCTTTTTATATCATCTGCGGATTAGGAACCTCGATTCTTAGGGATCACAACACTGCCGCAATCCTTCCCTCTTCTTCTCAACTCCTTTATAGCATCATTGTCACTGTATTTGTTTGGTTTCCATATTCTTCCGGCAGAAATTAAAAATTTTTAATGGCCCAAATTAGAAATCTCTTGTCCATCTTTCTAAATTGGAATTGTAATGACTAAAAATCAAAAGTTGTGCATTCTTGCTCAATTGAAATTGTAGTGACCCAAGGTACCCAACCAAAAGCGGAGCATCTTTTGAAGTTGAAAAACTCGTAAAGTGCAGGTGTTATACTGTAACAAAGAGAAATGCAGGTGGCATTTCAATTTTCAAAGAACATTTCTTTTTCTATTTTCGCCTTACAAATTACAAATTTTTATCTCTTCATTTTCTCATTTGGAGGTCGGCCTGAAAACTGCCGGCAGAGTAAGCGACGCAAATTCGGTTAATGCGCAGACGGTTACCTCAGTATAGGCCGCCGCCACAAGCAGTCTCGTCTAGCTTTGGTTCTCTACTTGACTAGGAGTACTTCTCTTCCTGCAGAGGCAACCGAGCAGACACCGACCATATATGTCCAGACTCCATAAAACAATGCCATCGTTTGTACTGCACCGACCAGACAAGCTTAAACACGACTGTATTCCACACATCTTTTTGGAAAGTTCACATGAGTTCATGGGTGTAATTAGCTGAAGAAAAATGGCGTTATGAAGAAATCTGCAGCGATCACGGAGGTGCTGGTCCCAGTGTGAAGAAAACTTTGTGCTTGAATGTAATCTGTTGCTGCTCCAATCAAGAGAGGAGGATTCTCTCCTACCTTGGCTTGCACTATGAGTACCTTGACCAGCTTCCGTCACTGGCCCTGTGGAAGATCCGGGGCTTGTGCTTGGGGAATGTCTCTTCCCAGTCTGGGTTATTGATCAAGTATTTCCAGATCCTACATCAAGAAAATGTACAGTAATTTCAGAGGCTGAAGACACTCATGAAAACCACCAACCACACAGTGAGACTCTTTTTCCTGCGATATATTGCCTGGCGTGATTCATGATGATCATTAGCTAATTACAAGTCATAAACTAGTTAAATGGTAAATAGAAGGGTAACAGCTTAGAAATATCCTATTTGTGATCCTGAAAAGTAGAGGGGAATCTAATTTGTAGACACACGGACCTTCTTTCATTTTCCACAAAATGAGGCGGTTCTGCAGCTGGAGAGGTGGAGCATTGCATCAGGACTTCAGCGTCCGAAAGCTGGTTAAGTGAGGATGCTATATCGGCCCAATCTGGCATCCTATATGACAACAACAAGAGATTTTATGATCAAGAAAAATTGTAAACAAATGAAAATTGAAAGCGAAGTAGTAATGATAGCATTCGTTCTTAGGTTATTTCCTGCAATGTTTTCTAGCTACAATTTATATACTTGATAACAACAAATATAACACTTAAATAGTAAACAAAATGTACTTATGTAGTTCCAAATGGTATTCAAAATATGAGTGATCAACAAGAACATGGCAAAGCTACAACGGAACTTTTCATGTGAAGAGGCACTAAACAAAGGGGGATTACCATTGTTGGAACAAGTGAACAACCATTTAGAATTGGCATCTAACAGAAGCTTTTGCCCCAATATTTTTCAAACAATACTCATACTATTTATCTTGTAGAATTTAGGATTTAACTGGGCAAAACCCATCTGTTTTATGTAACTACTAAACAATAGCTTAAAGTTCAGGGTCACTTAGTTTCACATACAAAGAGTTTGAAACATGTAAGTAAGGACTTCAAATATTTCTTTAAGTATATAATGTAATGGGTAGGAGAATTTAAGATACCAGCAGGCAGGTGCAATTTGAAAAACATCGCACTGAGTATCATAAGTCTCCAGTAACCTTCCTTGCCAAGTTGGATCATAAGAACTAACACTCACACGAATTCTCCTGACAACTTCATCTGGACATCTTGAATTCATATCGAAGTTTGCTGGTGTGACAACTCCGGAAGAGGTTTGAACCTGAAGGTGGTTGGTGAGCTTATAAGAACAATTAACTCCAAGAGGAGCATTTACAAATTCAGGTTCTTAAGCCGTATTATAAGAGGGGGATGGAAACAAATGTGGTCTACATCACTTTGGATAAACCTTCAAGGGTCGTTATGTCAAAAACATGAACACTGTTATGATCTATTTTGAACTAGTGTGGTGTCAATTGGCACCAGATATTATCAACTGACACTGGATACTGAGGAGAGGGAATCACTAACCACAAATCCACCAATTACTGGTAGTGCATTCCCAAGTGAATCAGTGGTTGTGTTATTCTCAAGGACACAGAATGACCGGAGATTAAATTGTTGCTGAGACTTATGCAGCACTTCAACTATTTTGCAACACAGTGGATAGGAATACCCTTCCTGTTTGATGTGCTTCTTTCCAGAGGAACGGACTACCTGCAGAGTGAACAGTGGTAGTTGGTTTCATAGTTTCTTAAATCATGGAAGTAAAAGAAGAAATAAATATTCAACAAAGTGGTGATCGAATAAGTTCTGAACTCAACCTTTGTCGAAGCATCAGAAAAGCCACCAATAAGGTGAACCTGCAATTAAATGCTAGTGAGAATGTCTAAAAAGGTGCTTACTATATACCCCATGGAGAAATTATAGTTAAAGGTACAAACATCAAGTGGTGCATTGTCATCACCAAGTAATTCCAACATCTGTTTGAGCCCTCCCTCCACGATTTTTGGGAAATCCATATGGCTAACGGAGGTCCTGGATCAAACAATGGAAGATCAAAGGCATCATCAAATGTTTTAAGTTTCACTGCATTAGGAAATAAAAGAGTGCTGAATTTCAATAGAACCTGAAGTCTTACAGGATCAAATAAATGCTCACTTCTTTTTCACTTACATTCCAGTCCTGTCGTTGCGAATTACTACACCAATGCATGTAGTAGCCTCATCTGTGCCCACTAACTATATAAAAAACATATCAACTCTTTTTTTAAGCAAAAGAACATATCAACTCATGTATTGTTGGAATTTGAATGACACAGTTAGAAACTGTTTATGAACAAGCTCTACTCAAACGCAACGGAAAGTAAGATTGGAATCCACATATCAGCACTCTAATCGAATGCAGCTATCCTTACTCATCAAACAATTACAGCTAAAGACAGCATGAATACTATCACATAATCACTTTTCAGAACGGATGAGTTAGACTGAATCAGGCAGATAAAAGGAACATCAAACAAGACAGCTCCAAGGTTGCCAAAAGATACAGTTCAAGTAAGAGAACATCACAATTCAGGAAATTCTTCACAATGCTCAATGCACATTAAAAAGTAAAAAAGTACCTAAGATGACTGCCGAGCCCTGATTTTACAGAAAGCAATAGGAAGCACTGACGATGTCCCCAAAGTTCCCAGCACAAGAATCCCCGCTTTGTCGTTCGCCCCCAAAAGGTCTCTGCTTTGTCCCAAACCAATTCCCAAATCGTGTGAAGTGAAACCACCCAAGAACTCCCCCTCCACCGCTTCAGAACCTCACATCTTTCCCTCGACAGCAACACACGTGATTTGACTCAGCCAAGCATCATGAAGGTACACAGGAAACTCCCTCCATAACCTCCCAAGATCCTCATTTTTTTCTCGCCCAAAAGGCCAAGGGGAAAAGGAGCAAAAAAAAAGTCGCACAAATTCCTCTGTTCTACTCCAATCAACCCGCAAAAGCCAGGGGAGATAAGAAAAGCGACGACCTCAAGACACTCTCTCTCTACGCTCACCTCGACGCGCGCCGGATCCACCGTGGCGTACTCCCGCTGGAAGACGTAGACGTGCCTCGGCGCCCCCTCCTGCCCCGCGGAGATCCGCCTCTCCGGCGTGGCCTTGAGCCGGTCGGCTGCGTCGCGGAGCCCGGGGTGCATCGCGAGCGCCGCCACGAGCTCCATCCCGATGGCCCCCTGCAGGGACAGACAGACAGGCCCGGCGCCGTAGGTAGGATCAGAGAAACGGAACGGAAAGCGCACAAAGACGAGCGCATCGGAAGCGGGCAGCAGCGTACGCACCGAGCGGGAGGCGGCGTCGGTGGCGGAGGAGGAGAGGACGGGCTCTCCGTCGACGAGGAGCATGGCGCCGGCGAGTCGGCGACCGTCTGAGTTGGGAGGAGAGCTGGAAATGGTGGCTCCGACTCGCAAAGTCCGAAAGTTGTGCAGGGGGAGCAAAATTCCAAGCTTCGTCGTCTATCTACGTTGTTTTCGGGGTCGTTTGTTTAGGTTTTTTTAGCTTGTGCAGTGGGATCGAAGGATAGTATACGGTCGCTTGCTGACTCGTAGTCAATTAAAATAACTTAGCAACTCAAGTAATGTTTACCTAAAAAAATCGAATCACATTGCTGTTTCACTCACAGGATCTCACATTTACACCTTAGCTTTTAGTCTATGAAACCCATAATAAAGAGTAAAATGCACTAGCGCTCCTCAAACTTGCACGCCTGTGTCATCCCGGTCCACGAACTCAAAAAGTGTTTCATCCCGGTCCCTAATCGTTGTTCGGGTCTCACTGCAAGTCCAAACGGGTCTAACCCGAGCCCCGCGACGACGTGACATGCTTGTGTGGCACTCCTCCCCTCATCACGCGGCACCGAGCCCCTTTTGGCACTCCTCCCCTCCGTTATTCTCTCTTACTCTCTCTCCAGCAGCCCCCCTGCTCTGCCCCGACGCCCCTTTACTCCTCCATGTGTGACGCCATCCTCGTCGACACCGCCAGTCATTCACTGCCAGAGATCCGCTGAGGACGCGGTGGTGGCGTCCCTCATCTTCGGCGCGTGGAGAGGCAGGGCCAACAGCTTCGGCGCGAGGAGGCCTCCTCCTCCTTGTCATCGTCGTCGTCCATGGGTGGAGGCAGAGTAGGGACACGACGGACGAGCTCGGTCCATGGCGGTAGTGACTCGAGCTCAGTCTGCCGGTGAGCCCTAGGGCTGACTAGTGGAGCGCGTCGGCGAGCCCCGGGGCGGCCGCGGAGGCGGTGCCGGCATGGCGGGGAGGTTTGTGGGGCTGCGGAGGCGCGGCGGCGAGCCCCGCGCCGACCGGTGGAGTGTGTGACGAGCTCCGCGGGCGAGCCCCCGAACACCCGGAGGTGGCGCCGACGCGGCGGGGAGCTCCGCGGTCGGGCAAAGGCGCGACACTCGCGGGCACTCGCTCCACTTATCCCTCCCCGTTGCGGCCTAGAGGCGGCGCCGATGGCCGCCTCTCGTCGCCGCTTGTCCTCGGTGGGCGGACCTCGCCGGCCGGGGCCGCCGCCGCTTGCCATTGGTGGGCGGACCTCATCGGGGCGGCCGACCCTAGGCTGCGGTGCGGCGAGGGATAGCCATGTCGGCCAGCGGGGACGGGATTCAATTGGTTGTACATGTCACTATCCATGCTGGCATTTCATGTTAGCACAAATGGACCTCAATGACACACTTTGAGAGTTCGTGGACATTATTGAGACCCGTTTGGACCTTAGTGAGACCCGAACAGTGTTCAGGGACCGGGATGACACACTTTTTGAGTTCGTGGACCGGTATGACACACGCGCACAAGTTTGAGGACCGCTAGTGCATTTTACTCCATAATAAACTTGGAGAAAGAGATAAAAAAAGTTTTTCATAAGTTCAAAAAATAAGTTTTTCACAAACTTTAAGGGTAGAGTTGAGCGCATGCGGTGTATATAGAACCGTAAGGTCAGGAAAAATAAGTTTATAAAAGAAAAATAGTGTGAAATTGGTGCTCCTATGATAAGTATATCTCCGGGTGTAGGGATGGCTGCGGGTTGGGTATGTGCGGGTAGGACATTTACCCGCCCGCGAGCATACCCGTGCCGCCGGCCTTTACCCGCCCGCGAATGTGCCCGCGGGTAAAAAATGCTACCCGTACCCGCACCCGGCGGGTACCCGCGGGTATCGGGTTTACCCGTGCCCGCAAAGACACAACATATTAATATGCACATTTCAACAAGAAAACAACAATTTTTAGATTATCTCAACAAGAACAAGCAACAATTTGACAGCCATAAGCCCATAATGCAATATAAGGTCAAGAGCAACAACAACTTACCAACCATAATACAACATAAGGTCTCATACAGACATACAGTCATACACTCATACTCCCTCATTGTATAAATTTCCAACACATGAGAAAGCATCACACATCAGTACAATACTCATTGTATAAATTTCCAACACATGAGAGCTAATTATTACAACACAATTCATAATGGTAGAATAAATATCCAGTGTCCAGCCACATAAGTACTATATCACACATCAGTACATCAGTACTACATCACAAAGTGCAAAACCCATCAAGGATTCAAGGCATCCACCATCCAACCATCTCAGATCTCAATAGGGATCATCTCACAAGTCATCGTCTCATGGATCAATGATGTTGGACTCAAGATCATCCTAAATACAAAGGAAAATCAGCAGTAGTTTAAATTACAACTCGTACAGTAAGAAGAGTACAAGAAGAATAATTGCCGAGCCTTCTTCTTCATCATCAAGGCATGTCATCAATGCATTGAGAAGAGGTGATTCCATCCCTAACAAAAGAAAACATTGAAATTTAGTGTTATCATAAATAAAAGAAGGGAAACAAAAACTGAAATGAACAAGTTATACCTAACATATCAGCTCGTGCCCAAGCTTGCATACACATTAAAGCTTCCACCATGTTTGGGGCAAGTCTACTACGGTTTGGGCTAATGATTCTCCCACTAGTACTAAAAACAGATTCAGAGGCAACTCACAGGAATGGCTAGGATATCTCGAGCAATCTTTCTCAAAGCGGTGTACTTGAACCCTCCAACTTTCCACCACTCAATGACATCCAATTCAAGGGTTCTTGGTAGCATGTCCTCTTCTAAGTACATATCTAGTTCTGTGCACACTTTAGTTGTTAGCACAAAATGTTCGACGACCATGTATTTATCAAATATTTCATCAACTTCAGCATCACCCTCATTTTGTGCTTTGGTGCTGCTACTACCACCATCAGTTGCACCAAAACCTTCCACAGAACTACTCTCATATTCCTTCACCAAATCTATTAGTAAATCTTTAACTTTCTGAACTACTCTAACCATACCATCAGGTCCATATATTTGGGTGTACATAGCATACAAGAACTTCATTTTACGTCGAGGATCTAGAACAGTGGCTACAGCCATCAGACCATGTATATCTGTCCAATATTTCATAAACTTATCTTTCATGGTCATGCGGACATGCTTTCTATGGTGGGGTTATCACTAGCTTGCCACTCTTGAATAGCTAGATAAATACCACATATTTTGGGAAAAACAAGCTTGATGTGACATAAGAAGTGCCGAAAGTAATCTAGTTGTATCATAGAACAACTTTAACCTATCACAAAGATACGTAGCAAATTCCCAATCTTCTTCTGTTGGCCGAAAAGGAAAACACAATTTTTCTTTCTTTGCAAGGCGATCAAACACAAGTCTGTAATTCAGTGCAACACCAAGCATTAGGTAGGTGGAATTTCATCTTGTTTTGACATCAAGAGCTATTTTCTTATCATACTTAATGCCTTATTGTAACACAACCCTTTCAAATCGTTCATGCCTTTTAGGTGCGGCTGACCAAAATGCAACAGTTTCATGGATCCTACCAATTCTCTCTTCTACAACTTTTAGACCTAATGCATCTTTTGTACCAATTCCATCTTTCACGATAAGGTTGATGATATGTGCAGCACAGCGCATATGCATCAATCTACCCCTAAGCATAAGAGAGGGAAGAGACATCTTATCTTGCATTTCCTTCATAACATTATCATTGGTGCTGCAGTTGTCAAGAGTGATCGTGGAGACCTTCTTCTCGATGCGCCAATCCAGCAGTACATCATGAAGGACTTCACTTATGACCTCAGCTGTGTGTGGGTGTGGTACATACAGGAACCTGTATAATGGCAAAATAAAATCAGATTAGTATACAAGTCAATTTGTGTAGAAAAAAACAATCAGAGACCAATAGAGAAGGTTATTACTACCTCAAAAGATAACTTTTCAGATTCCAACTCTCATCAACATAATGCACAGTCATAGCCATGTAGCCCTTTTTCTGATGGTTTGTTGTCCACATATCGGTGGTGATGGTAATACGAGATTGCTGTTGCTCAAACTGTTTCACCATGGATAACTTTTGCACTTGATACATGTCCAAAATGTCCTTTCTAATTGTATTTCTTGACACAACCTTAAACAAAGGTTGCAATGCAGCACAAAACCTTCTAAAACCAACATGATCAACAATAGAAAGTGGGTACTCATGGATACATATCATCAATGTAAGTTCTTTCCTAGCAACACCTTGATCAAACACATACTTCTCCACAAGAACACTTCCATCTTGTGTTTTAGACAATTTCAAAGTGGACTGTTTTAGACCTTTTCTAGTATTCCGAGATTCATAGCTGTTTTGATGGGAACGCAAATGACTTGTGCCACTTCTACTTGTAGCTGATAGTTCTTTTTTACACCAATGGCATCTAGCTTTAGCAACACCATTTACTACTATTTTATCAAAGTCATTCCATACATCAGATTTAAGTTTCCTCTTACACCCAACTTGAGCATCATCTTCTATTTCAATCACAGTGTTATCAGTACATGCTTGACCATCAGTGGTAGTAGTTGGCGCTGGCTCGCTAGGCGTAGATGATGGAGTTTGAGCTCTAGAAAGAGCTCCACCATCAGCAATGCTTCTATGACAACCCGCCCGGGAAAATACCGTACTATCGCCTAAGACCGATCCACTTTGGTCGTTAAGCAATAATAAAGTATCATCCTGTCGTTAGTTGCCGGTTAACGCCCGTAAATCACTTGAAGAGCACAAGGATCGAATATATGCATTAAAAACTCACTCGAAGGTGAGTCCGGAGATACAACAACATTAATATCCGAATTTGTACCCCGAGGGGGTTTATTTATTACAAACCATAGTTTTTGTCATGATGAAACGAGTTCGAGTTTTGAAAAGCGAGCGGAAATAAACTAACGGAAGCGAAGACACCACGGGAGGCCATCCATGATGCTTTCGGTAGTCGTCCTCCACCCACTCCGGCTCCCGGCCGGGCGGGATCTCTCCGGCCACACATCACCGAAGGCATTACCTGGATCAACACATTATAGCAAGGCCGAGTATACTAATACTCGGCAAGTCTTACCCGTCGGTGGTATCTACTTCACCAAATCTAGACCATGAAAGGCTTTTTGGCTACTTGGGTTGCTTTTGCTAAAAAGTAACAAAGAGTAGGTCCTTACTTTCAAGATTTTAGCACAAGTTCTAGTAGGTTTAATCTTTACTACATTAGCCAACTAGTACAAACAAAGTTGTACAATACAATTAATCAAGCATCATCTTCATCAACTTCCATCATTAGGGATCTCATGACTAGTGGAGTAAGTAGTCTCGGATAACGGTGAGAGGCCGACAATCGATTGATTTAAACCTTGCAAGGTAGACCCAAACACACGGTAGGCTGTCCCCGCGAGGACAACTTTCCCAGGCCGTCCCCAAAAATCCCCAGGTCGGGATGAAAGGCCACAGTCTTTGGTGCAGGCTATCCGGCATACCCCGCGAGATACCCGGAGTCACCATACACCACCGGTGGCGAGCCGTGAGAGCGAATCCCAAGAGTAGTGACAGTTCCATCCCTAGCCGTCTCATTAAGGTACTAGGCTTACCGGTCCCATACCCGACATGTGCTTAGTACGTTCAAAAATTAACCCACATAACCACCGGACCGAGCCCGGATCCCATGCTCTTACCATGTGAGCAATCCATTTAAGGATACATTGTGATTCCTATCTAGGAACCTATTCTCGCGAGTGAGGTAATCACTCGACTTGTAACGGTCCTATAGCTTAGCGCTATCGACCTATTATACTAGTAAGGACAAGGTACCTAGGGATCATGCATCTAGGGTTTCATTCAACTCCCGAACGTAAATGCACAATCATCCATAGATAATTGAATAAAGAATTTGAAAAGCGGGTTGGATGCACCGGAGCTTGCCTTCGTCGGCTAGGTTAGCTGGGCACCCTCGGTGTCGAACACTTCCACGTCTTTGCGGCGAAGCTTCCGCTCCTCCTTCCTCGGTCTCGGGACAAGGGAGTAATCTCCGTCCGAAAGATCTACACGGAATGCAATGCAAGATTTAGGTGATGTGATAGTTTGTTGTCTTATCCAACTCGGGTTGGTCATGTTCACCTTAACAAGCATCTAGCAAGTGTTTCTCTTTTAGGAAGGTTATTAGCTGCACATGGGTTATTCTTTTATTGAACATTTGGATAAAGGTTTTTATTATACTTGTCATTTCATGTGAAAGCTTTAATTCCTTTTACCTTCACAAGCAGAGGTATAAATAATATTTTTATTTATGAATTACTTTCTGATCAGTGATGATAATTAATTATCTTTTAATTATATTAAATAATACTTTTCAAAAAGGAAAAAGAATTAATTAGGGGTTTTTCTTTATTTAAATTCCTTTTAATAATAAAAGGGCTTTTAAGCTTTTTATTAAGCAATTAAATTACCAAAAATTTAAGAAATATTCCTTAAGCATACTAGCACCTATCCTGGTCCATTGGACCCACATGTAAGTGTTGGATGCGAGGAAATTAAATACTATTGAAAAATAACAAGGGCTAGCTAGTGATTCAAATTAAATGCATACAAAAATAATTAAGCACCAAAATGATCCCAACTTTCTCATGAATGCTCTATGGTCCTAAACAAGCCTAAAGAACCAGAATATTCACCTAGGAACTCTACTGATCTAGGTTTATTAATTTACAAAGGAAAACATGCATAAATCAAGAATAAATATTTGTGTTAAGCCAAAAAATATGATTAATTCGCAAGATGTGTATTTTGACATCACAAGATACTGTGAACAAGTTGAGCTCAAAAACATAAATATATTTAGCAAGAAAAATCATTTATGCAGATCTAGCAGAAATGGAAAAACATTTTTATAAAAAGATTTACATCATAACTTTGTGCAATTTTTGGCCTAGGATCTAGTCATGACCGAACACACAAAATATCCAAAAAATAGCTACAGAGGATATATGGTTTTTTAGATATTGCAGATCTAGGCTTTTCACATTTGTATTTTTCATGCAAAAACTAACAGGCATTAGCCCAGTCCAGAATAAGAAAAGTTGTAGGATAATTCACCATGAAGCTAACAAAATTGGTTTTACATTTTTCTGATTTTTCTGTGATTTTCTACGCAATTTACAAGAATCAGCAAAGTTACTTCACTATTGGAGTTACCCTTTTGCGAGAAGGACCCTGGAAAAATCTTTGTGTTCGCAATGTAGTCCCCGGGGCGCGGTGGCCGGCGCGGCTAGCAAAATTCCGGCGGCTCGCCGCGGTTCTTGGCCGGGAAGGATGGGGGAAGGATCTAGGGACGCTAGGGGCTTGGCATGGGCGCTCGGCGGGGCGGTGGTGGCGCCGGCAAGCGGCTCGGCGGCGGCCGGGGAGGGGCGGGCGCCGCGGTGCCCGCTCCGGCGAGGGCGGCTCGGTTTGCTGGGGTGAGCGGGACGACGAGCTAGGGGAGAGGCGAGGGGAAGGTGGATGGAAGCGCTACTCGTGTTGACGCAAAAGTGCACCTACGCCAAACACACGGCAAGCGAACAAGGCGGCTTCGCACGCGCAAAGAGTAACGATGACGTGCCGGTCAATTTTTCCCGAAAATTATCAAAAGATAAAGCGAGTTAGATACCAAAGCTTGGAACTTGCCGGGTGGTACCGACGGTTCCATATTTACGGCTAAGAAGCCACACAAGATGACACATAACTATGCAAAAGCTATTTGCCAAAGAATTGAAACCATTCGGGAAATTATAAAAGGAAAAAAACACTACTTGTCGAATGAGTGACGTAAGCATGATGGCAATCAGTCTTTGTTTGGTCAAAAATGCATAAACACGATATATGACCGATCCCATGATAACTAATGTTAAATAAATGAATAAAGCAAAGCACAAACGTAAGCATGTAATAAACAAGCATGCATAGACCCAAAGCACTAGTCTACCGCATGTCTAGGTACTTAAAAATCCGTCGGGTACGATATCAAACAAATCTATCCACCGCATGATACAAATTGAACGAAATCGTACCACTTTCCACAAGTAGATCTATCCACCGCATGATACAATCTAAATATGGAAAGCTAAAAGCACGTATTATTTAAAGCATGAATTACGCACGTGTTTTACTCGTGGAGAAACATAACCGAATACGGGTGAACAGTACCGATTCGGGTCCATGAAAGAAGGAACAAACATTACCAAGCGAATAAATCTATCGGGTTGATTCGAAATCTAATCCACCGGATGACTAGCTCTAAAGCAACCCCAAAACCTGCATCTACGCATGATACTCGGTTCTTTCAAGATTTATATCAACAATGGCAAGCTTGAACCCACAACACGTAACAACCTAGATCGATTGATTCGGCTTTTACTAGCACAAGATCCACATATTAAAACATAAAATCTACCCATACAAGGATCACAAAAGAAGTGAGCCGATCCGGACCCATCTAGATTGGGCAAAGGTGTTACATGAATCTAAACATGAAGTAAAAACTCAAAGTAACACGGGGTAACTTAATGAATCTATTGGATCTTGCCATAATCCAATAGAGCCGATAACTAGCTTCAAGCTAGATCTTAGCCCACCGCATGGCTCATGACCTAACAAGAAACCCTCTTGAAGCAAGCTTGAATCTACCGCATGACACGAAGCATGGTAACAAGACTACTTGCATCAGATCTAAATCCACCGCATGATACTAGACATGATACAAGGTTGCCGGTACTCACGGAGGTCGACGGATCGATTGGCCCTCTCGAAGAACTCGACGACACGACAAAAGAACTCTAGGGTTTGGCGCAAGGCCGGTGTGTATTGAAGAATGATTGTGTTCCATTACATACATCCGGGGCTCATATTTATACCCCGCCAAGTTCAATCTCGAATGGATTCATTGCCTAACTTATCTCTAAGCTCAATCGCCTATCCATCCATTCGTCCTCCACGCTTGAGCCACGTCATCATTCAAATCCCGCAAAATCGGCTCTCTTTGTTCCTTTGCCGAACGGGGAGCGGATGGCCGACCATGGACTTCTTTGCCGAATACATACGAGAAATCCTTCCCTTTCACGAGACGGACTCTCGACCGAGCCGGACCCCCCGGTCGGACTCCTTACCAAATTTTGGTGTTAACAACTCGGCTTGAAAAAGGCACCGCAACCGGAGCTCGTCGCGGCGGGCACAAGGACGCGGCGCGCGACTCGGTGCGACGGGGAGGGGGCCGTGCGGCGCGGGAAGGGCGCGCGGCACCTTTATGGGGCGGTTCCTCGCCGTCGCGTCGAAGCAAGGACGACATTTAACCCATGCGTACGGCGCGCGGGGACGGCACACCGCGGCGGCCGGCGGTCCGGCGGTGGTGCCGTCCCGACCATCGGACGCGGCGCACGGCGGGCACACGGTGCGAGGACGGGGGGGAGGACTTCGAGGGGGGTCTTTGGGGCGCGCGACGCCTTGGGAAGGCGCGCGACCTCGACTCCGCGCGCAGCCGGAAGCCAATGGCGGCGGCCGGCCGCGGCACGGCGGGCGCGGCGCGCCGCCGCGGCTCGGCATCGCGACATCGCGAAGGTGTCGGGCACCGAACGGTGTTCCCCGAGACCCCGTTTGAACGCGCGTATCTCCAAAAAGTTGAATAGAAGTGCACTAAGTGATGAATAGGAAAGTTGTAGATCTAACTACCCTCTACAACTTTTGTAAAGGCCGTCTAGTGTTTTTCTCGACGGATTTTGCGGGAACGTCGTGCCAACTTTGAATGTCGGCTTTGTTTTGGAAAACGGGAAGTACTCTCCGTCGATCAAGTTTTTCGCTAATTTCCACTCAAAATTTGAAATGCCAATCTACACAAAAGTTGTGTCCCTCAACAAGATGGACAACTTTCATAAAGGTAGATTTTGAAGTGTTTAGGTGAAATTCGGGGAACGCGGCAAAAGTTCGGACGACATTCGGCGCGTCAACGGTTAAGCGGTTTTGACCGTGTCTTTGGCCAAGGGTCGACTACGGGTGTGTGCAAACTTGGTCAAGGGGTTCATCGGGGTTCATTGGTGAGGTTTTCGGGGGTGATGACCTAGGTTGACCTAGGTTTGATCGATGTTTGACCGGTTTGACTCGGCTCCGATCCGGTCATTAGCGTTAATGACGGTAATTAAAAACCCCGGGGCGTCACGGCTTCTCGGTCCACCTCCCGGCACCACTCCCCACTTGTTTCCGGGAGTAGACATTGGAGGCAATCACAAAATGCTGAAAAAGATGAACAAATTCAATAACTCAAGTGCCAAATTAGAGTAGCCGCTAAAGTAATAGACTAATCTGTAGTCCACAGTCCACTTACCAGCCACTGGACCGCTGCACTTGGACCGCCGGCGCCGGTTGAGGTCGGGGTCTGGGGCTCAGGCCTCAGGGCGGCGGTTGAGGTCGGGGTCAGGGGCTCGGGGTGCCGGACCGCCGTTTGAGGTCGGGCCGTCGGGGTCGGGCGCGGGCGGTGATGGCGCGGCGCACGGGGGGCTCGGTGAGCCGGTGATGGGCTGGTGGCGGCGGGTGCGGGCCGCGGGCGGATGGTGGCACTCGGCGCGCCGCCGCGGCCCGGGAAGCCGCGGCCGGGACCCGCGTGCCGATGGTCTCCTGCACTGCGGTCTGTGCCGCCGCCGCGTGGTCCACCCGGCGACCGCGTCTCGGCGGCGGGCGGCCTGACCTAGATGCGTCGCCACCTGCTACTAGGACTCGAGATAGAGAAGAGAGAAAGGGGCAGGGGCGCAGGGCGGTCGGGTGTGGGTCGTGGGGCGTGGGCGGGTGACTGCTGAGTGGGAACGGGTGTGTTAGGGTTTGTTAATGGGCTGGGCTGTAGTCATGTGCATAGGAAAAATGAGCCTTTTATTTAGATGCGGGTAGCGGGTATACCCGCGGGTGAGAGTTGATGCCCGTACCGCGCCCGCAGGCGGATTTTTCTGCCCGTACCCGTGCCCACGGGCGGATTTTTCTGCCCGTACCCACGCCCGTCGGGTCGGGTACCCGCGGATACCCGCGCCCGCGGGCAAAACTGCCATCCTTATCCGGGTGATTGGCAGTTCCCTTTTAATTTTCATTATTTGGAGATGCATTTTTACTTCGCCGAAGACCGTTATATCAGTCAACGGCATAGGATCTGAGCTTTCTTATATAAAAAAAGAAAGAGAAGGACCGAAGTGAGAAATGACTGACTCTCCTCTCTACCCTGTGGTGGCGTAGCCATGGCGACTCGGAGTAAGCCCTCCTCTCCTCATCGGCTGCCATGGCGGGTCTCTCTGACCTGGACTTTGCGACTGGTCTGCAAATACAACGCGTGGTGGAGGAATGTTTCTCCTCTCTGGTTAGTTTCCACACCTCTTCTTTTCGGGAATTCTTCTTGGTGGTCACCTTCAGTCGCTCGACCATACGCCTCAATGAAGATTCGGTTTCTTTGATCCTGCAATCATGCTTAGGTGGTGTGGCTAAGGATTTCAAAGTTGCTCATCTCTGTGGAATGTGTTTCCGATTTTCGGTTTTCTCCAAATCTGTTGGTTTCCTGGTGTATAATCTGAAGTTCTACAAGTGTTCTAAGTTTGCGTCTTTCTTTGATCTTTGGGGAGATGGTGGCCTCAATTGGATCCGTGAGCATCATCGCTGGCTGGAGGAATCAGAAGCCTCCTGGACCTACGTTGGCTCCGTCGGTGCGGAATATGGTCCCGACACTAACCGGTAGATAGCGCCTAGGTCTATCCCTCTATGGTCGATGCTAAGCAACAAATGACACAAGGTTTTATCCTCGGTTCCGGCCAAGGGGGCCGTACGTCCGACGAGGGGCGTGCTCGTGGCACTATATTGCTCGGCAAGGGGTGCTTGTAGTGGGGCAAGTACAAGCAAGGCGGGAGAAGAAGCGTGGCTTCCAAGTCCCCGCGAGAGTGGGCGAAGATGTTGTGGGAGAATAAGAGAGTGAGTGCACGGTGTGTTGTGCTCAACGAACCCGTTCGTCGAACTTGTTCCCCCCCGCGGTGGGGGCTCGCCTCCCCTTTTATAGGCCAAGGGGGCGGCGAGTTACATGCACGCCGCGCCGCCTAGCTACGTGAGGGAGCACGTCGCGCTACGGTGTAGAGTGGGCGGCCGTCGGTCGATCTTCGCTGCGATCCGGTCATGATGGCCTACCCCGTGCCCGAACGGTGGCGGTTCGAGGGCGGGGGGGGGGGGGCGGCGGATGGTGATGGGATCCTCGATAGGCTTCGAGGGAGGTGCGATGGTGCCGGTACGGGGGAACGGGGAGCGGGCGAACGGCGTTCCTTCCCAATGCGCTCCGCGGCGGCGAAGTGGTTCTTTGCGGTGCTCGGGCGTGCGCTGCGGTGCGGGCGTGCGCACGCACGCGTGGGTACGGCGGCCGCACCGTTACAGTGGCCGGGATGGCCATCCACCGGCCCAGGCGCCCCCTACCTAACTCGTAGGGTCACGGGAAAGTGAAATCGAGGGTGCGCCGGCCCCCTTTCGAGGGTCGGGCGCGTTAGCCATCTTGTAGTGGGCGCGCGGTGTCACGGGACTGACACCGGCCGTACCGCACAGTCCATCCCACAGTGGCGGGGATGGGCTCCTCCCTGGGGAGTTGGTGCGGCGGCACCGGGGCGTGAGCCCCGGCGCATGATGGCGCCGTCTGCGGCGTCGGGGCGTTAAATGCCCAAGTACGGGGCCGGCGCACGCGTGCGGAGCGCCGTGAGCGTGGCGGGCCCCGGCCGAGGGCGGGGGCGGACCCTCGAGCGAGACGGGACTCGCTCGAGGGGGAGCGAGCCCTCGAGCGGGGCGGGACCGCTCGAGGGAAGGGTCGCCCCTCGAACGGGGCGGAGTCCGTTCGAGGAGGGGGTTGCCCCTCGAACGGGGCGGAGCCCGCTCGAGGAGGAGCGTGCCCTCGAGCGAGGCGGAGCCTGCTCGAGGGGTCTTCTAGACGGGCCGTCTTGGTGGGCCTCCGGAGTCCTGCCGCATAGGCCATGTCCTGCACGGTTAGTTTCCTGCATGGTTAGGCTTAGCGTGTTTCGATGCAGGGATTTAAGTGAGGGTTCCCCCATTGTTTATGGGGACCCCTAGGGCGGTCCCCGACAGTAGCCCCCGAGCATCTGCGGGTTTGCCATTGAGGCTCCCGCAGATGCTGGAACCTACTGATAGGACGTTCTTCCCTCCTTGTTTGCGAACGCTTTCCGTGGGGCCGCGTCAGCGGACCCGCGGGTCTAGCCCCCCCGAAGCCTGCGGGGAGTGTGGGTTCTCTGCGGGGGGTTAACCGCGAGAACTTTGGTCAGAAAGGCGTGGCACATATGCCAACCGGCATCGGCGGTGTTTCAGCCGGCTTCGGGGGTGCACGCTCCCCATCCTTGTCTCCCGGCGGGTGCAATTTCAAGGAGGTGTAGCCGTGCGTCAAGCCCCCGAGCCTTGGCCCATTCGAGGCGATCGGGTCGAGCCTGACGACTTGTTTTTTAACGCGCCCTCGCCGTCCCTCCGCGGGACGGAGGGTGAGGTTTCCGCGACTCCCATCGAGCGGGTCGCGAATCGCGGATTCCTCGTCGAGGCGCTAGCGGGTGGTTCAAGTGGACGTCCATGCCCCGTTCGATAAGGGTAGGCTGCGCGGTCCGGAGACACGTCCATGGAAGCGCTTGCGTGGGTTTGCTAGGTGGGGCTCGGTCCCGTTCGCTAGGGACCGAGGGGCGCGGAAGCTCTCCCTCGGTGGGATCCCCCCGGCTGGCCCTCGGCCGGCTCTCGAACACGACATGTGGGGCACCCTCGAGCCGACGGGCTCGAGGAACGGCTCGTATGCGCGTGCCCTCGTCGTCCCTAACTGCGTGATCGAGGCGCTGTTCGAACCCGTCGAGGGTCAGGCTTCGAACCTCTGATCAGTAAGGCCGTGCGGGGCCGTGCCTGGACAGCCCCGTCTTTTCGCGTTTGCGGCCGTCGAGGGGTCTGGGCGAGCCAGCTCTCGGGGCGCTTGTTGGCAGCACGGCGCGGCATGAGTGCTTTCGGTGCCGCTCTATTTCAAGCGTGACCTGGGCGATCCTCTTACGCGCGTGCCTTCTTTTAGAGGGTTGACATTGTCTCGAGCCGGAGGGTCATGCCGCTCGAGGGCTTCACGTGGCATGGGTGCCGCGGTTGCTGCTCTACATCGAGCGAGGTCCGGCGACCTTCTCACGCTGACATCCCATCGAGGGTCGCCTTTGTTTCGAGTCGAGGGTCATGCCGCTCGAGGGTTCTACGTGGCATGGGTGCCGCGGTTGCACTGCTCTACGTCGAGCGAGGTCCGGGCGACCTTCTCACGCTGACATCCCATCGAGGGTCGCCTTTGTTTCGAGCTGAGGGTCATGCCGCTCGAGGGTTCTACGTGGCATGGGTGCCCGCGGTTGCCTGCTCTACGTCGAGCAGGTCCCGGGCGACCTTCTCACGCTGACATCCCATCGAGGGTCGCCTTTGTTTCGAGTCGAGGGTTCGCCTCGCTCGAGGGCTCTCCTTGCTTGGCAAGGGACCCGGGCATTTAATTGCCTTGCGGTCGTGGCCGCGGTTTTGCAGCGCGGGCGCGCCTTTTTAGGCGTTGCGGCCGCGCGCGCGCGCGTAGTGGGCGGCGTGACAGGCGGACGTGACGGTTTCGCCTCGGTCGCGGCCGGTCCTCGCCGTAATGATGACCCGCCTGCGGTGTTAGAGCCGGCCGCGGTCGTGGTGGGGCCCACCCATCGACGCGATGGAAAGATTCCTGCCGGTTAATGCGGCGGGGTGTCCGCTCGGAGAGCTCGCCCGTCGCCTATAAAGCTTGCGGGGAGGAGTGGACGGCGGTTTTTTACCTTGGCACCTTACCACTTTCGGTCCCCGTCCCTTCGCCTTCGCCTCGCTCTCGCCACCGCGCGGTCTCGCCGTTAGAGCTCTTTTCCCGTTTCCTTGTCCTCCGCCTTCGCGTTCGTTCGTCCCCCCTCATGGCGCCCCCTCAGCTTCCCGTTAGGATCCTGGAGCCGTACGCCTGGGAGAAGTCGACGGTGACCCGGCTCGCCCTTGGCGAGCCGGGTCGCCGCCGGCCGGCCCGTCGGCCAACGAAGAAGGGCGCCGGCGGAGTGGATCGTGCCGCCGGCGACGCACCACGAGCCCAACCCGCCGGAGGGCTACGTGGTGAGCTTCCTCCGCTACCACGAGCGCGGCTTCAATGCGCCGGCGAGCACCTTCATGCGGGCGATGTGCTACTACTACGGGGGTGGAGCCGCACAACTTCGCCCCCCAACGCGATCTCGCGGGCGGCCACGTTCGTGGGCGTACGCGAAGGGTCCACGGGGATCCCGATCAGCGGGATCTCCGGGTTCACCTATTCCGCGGGGAGCTCATCACGCAGCCCACATCGGAGCCGAGGGACCCGCCGCGCGGTGCGCGCGCGGCGGGATGTCGCTTGCCTCGCGGGGGCGGCTCAAGGATTTCTACATCCCCTGCACCATGACGACGAACAACGCCGGTGGGAGCGGGGATGGTTTTACTGCGCAACGCCGAGCCCGGCCTCCCCTCCCTACACCGGCCGGGTGTTCAAGAAGAGGCGGGACTCCCGGGGCTACGGGGTGCCTATGGCCCGGCATCGGGCGCGGCAAGAGTCCGTCCTCGCCGCCACACGCGGTGGCGAAGCACGGGGGTGAACGCGATGGGCGTCCTCGCCTTCCTCCATCACCGGCGGGTCGTGCCTCGATGCGGAGGCCACTGCGCATCTTTGAGATGACGAGAGGCGGCCAACCCCGTCGACTCCGGCGAGGTCGCGGATGCTCCCGACGCCCCTTGAGCGGCCGTATGCGCTCACCGGGCGCGGAGCGCCGTCGACACCGGACGCGGCGCTCGCGGGTCGGACCCCGTGGGATATCGAGATGCTCCCCACCGGCCCGTTGGTGAGTGTGGTTTTTGACTTTGTTTTAGTCCTTGTTCTTGCTTCCGTTTCTTTGATGTGCCATTGTCGCTCTTGCGCGCGGTGGTGGAGTTCAACGCCGCCAAGTCCGTTCCACCCACCCCCGAGCTCCCGTGCGCTCGGCGGGCGGCGCGGCCGGGAGCAACGGGAGCGGGCGGCGCGCAAGAGGGAGCACGCGGGCGACGTCCAAGCGCGCCGCGACCGGCGGTCCGCGGAGTACGGCGGCGCGAGGAGGCGGGGCTCTCCTCCCCGGATATCGAGGAGCCGTCGTCCTCGGAGCGGGACGAGGAGGAAGAGTACGAGGGGGAGGGCCCCTCGGACGGTGGCGGCCCTCGCGCCCCCGTCGCCGGGACCCGCGCCGGCGTCGGGGTGTGGCTTCGCCTCGGGCGGGCGCACGGCGTGCGCCGCCGGGCGTTCGACATCGGGGGCGGCACGCGCCGCGCGAGGTGCCGGCGCGTGCCGCGGAGGCACGCGCGGCGGACGCGCTGCACGCGCGTCAAGCGTGCCCGCGCGCGCGGGGAGCGTGCCCGCGCGCGCGGCGTCATCGTCAAGGGGCGCGTCGGCGGGCGTGCCCGCGCGCGGGCGAGCGTGCCCCCGCGCGCGGTGGCGTCCTCGGGGGGTGCGGCATCGGGCGCGCCCGCGCGCGGGGCGGGCGTGCCCGTGCGTGCGGCGGCGCCGTCGGGAGGCGGCTGCGGCGGGCGCGGCCCGCCGCGCCGGCCTCGTCCGCGAGAGGCCTCGAGGAAAAGGAAGCGGGCCTTTTCCTCCGCGAGGTAAGGAGCTTTGTCCTCCTTCGTTTGGTTTGGTTTGCTTTGGTGATTAGATGCTCTAACCCTCCGTTCGTGTACGCGCGGGCGGTGCCAACCGTTCCTCCTCTTGCACCGGCCAAGGTGCGCGAGGGACGGACGCGTCGATCCCCACCGGCGGCGCTCGTCGAGGGGGTCGCGCCGGGGACAAGCGCGGCGGCGGGCACGAGCTCGCAAGGCCGGCCGGGGCCTCGAGGCCCCGGCCGGCGGATCAGCCCGCCGCGGCGCGGCCGAGAGGGTCGCCGGGGGCGGCCCGGCGCCGGTCGCCGCGGAGACGCGGGCTGCGGCGGCGGCCACGGTGGAGGTGCCGCCGCGGTGGCGGCCCCTTGCGGAGGAGGCGGAGCGGGCGCAACTGCGGGAGCGCCGTGGATGCGGCGGTACGGCGGAGGTGGCGGCCACGGCGCCACGACGGGCGCCCGTGGGCTGCGGAGGCGCGAGGTGGAGGTGCGGCGGAGGCGGCGCAAGCGGCTGCGCCCGCTGCGATCTACGGGCGGAGGTGGTGGAGCTCTCGACGACTCCCCGGCGCACAGGTGGAATCGGTGGGCCGGGCGGCCCACGAACTCCCCCGAGCCCCGGGGAGGGGGCCCTCGTGAGGCGGCACGAGGGTCACATGGTGGTGGGGGGCCGAGGACATGGTGCGCGAGGCCTCGTCCTCCCACGCCGGCCGCCACCCCGGGTGGAGGGGGCCGTCGGTGATCCCCCCGGCGTTTGCGCGCGCCGGGGGGGAGCGAGAGCTGCGGGGCGAGCTTCGGAGCCACGGCGCCACGCTCAACCGCGCGTTGAACGAGGCGGCGCAAGTCCACGGCGGCCGGCCGGCTTGTCTTCCGGGTGAGCCACGGTTGCTCGTCCCTCTTCCTTTTTCGTCTTCGTGTGCTGCATTCAAGCCTTGACACTTACGAGATTTGATGTGTGGATGCCAGGAGCTCGAGCGCCGCGCCCACGACAAATACGACGCGTTCGACCGGGTGAACGCCGAGGCCCGCCGGCTCGGGAACGATGCGGCGCTTTCGACGCGCTTGCGGACGCTCTTAGGACGCCGGACGGTTGGGCGGCGTGCGGGCGATGGCGTGGTGCGACGAGCTCCCCGAGAGCTCGAGGCGGGGACCGGCACGTCGCTCGAGCCTCGAGCGGATCCGCGCGGCCCTTGTCGATCGCGACGAGGCGGCGTGGAATGCGCGCGAGGACACGGACAAGACGCGGACGCCGGTCGCCAGCCGGGAGGCGGAGGTGGCGACCGCTCGCGCCGAGACCGGGAGCTCCGCACGTCGCTCGAGGGGGCGCGGGCGCGGCGGCGCCGGGGGCGAGGAGCGGGCGCGCGGGTTGGAGCGAGCGCGCCAAGGAGGCCGACGACCCGAGGGCCGCCCTCGACGCCAAGGCCGCGGCCCTCGTCGCCGGCGAGGAGCGGCTCCGGCGGGGAGCGCATCGCCCGCCGGGGGGGCGAGGGGCGGCTCCGGCGGGGAGCGAGGCGCCCTTGGCGACGCCGGACGGCCGGAGCGGGAGCGCGTCGCGCGCGAGGGCGGCGGAGAAGTCTCGCGGAGGAGCGGAACGCCGCATTCTCCAAGGTTGAGGATGATGCGCTCGCGCTCGGCATCGCCAACGCCAACCGGGGGGGCGGCTCTCCGCGAGCAAGGCGAGACCGTCCAGCGCCTCGAGTTGGCGCTCGAGTCCGCGCGCCGCGACCTCGATCTGGAGAGGAAACAAGTCGAGGGTGAGTCACTGCTTGACCCTGCTTGTTGGTTCTTGCTTTAGAGGGTTCGTTTCCCCCTTTCTGATTTCTTGTCGTCTTGTTGATTCCAGGCTTGCGCACTGCCTTGGGGCACGGCTGGCCGGGCGGGCCGAGGCCTGCGGGCTTCCTACAACTCCTGCGAGCGGGAGGCTGCGGGGAGGCGCGTGACGCGGCCCTCGAGACCCGCCGCGTCGTCGAGGAAGGCGAGGCCCGGGCCGGCGGCTCGGCGGCCGGCCGCTGCGCGCCCTCGGCGGCCACGTCACGGAGCGGATGCGGCGGGCGTTGCACCTAGGCGTCCGGAAGGCCCTCGGAGTGGTGCGATCCCACTACGAGGTCAACCTCGAGGCGGCGGAGGGCTACATCGTGCCCGAGGGCGTCGAGGACGAGGTGGCCATGGAGCGCGCGGACACGCTTGCTGGCCGACGCCGCCGGGTCGCTCGCCGAGGCCTTCGAAGAATTCCTCTTCCGGACGCCGCCGATCTTTCTTCGCTCCTCCCCTGAAAGCGGTTGGGCGCTAGGCCCATTTTTTGTTTATGTGTATCGAAATTCGGCCTCGTGGCCTTTTGTAAATAAACAAGTTGTCTTGTGAACATGAGCGATTCTTTGTAAATGAAGTTGCTTGTTTATTACGCTTTTTGTTTCTCCTTCTTCTCGAGTAGATTCTAGTTAGGGGAGTTCGATTTTCGCGGGGGGCCCGGCGGGGCCGGAGGCGAGAGAGAAGGGCCATAGCCACGCGGCGTAGGCTATCTCGGCTCGCACGCTCCTTCCGTTGTGCCGCCTACGCCTGTTCGAATCATGGCTCGAGGTTGAAGTAGGAAACAAACTTAGCGCGTGTGAGTCGTTTTTTTATTTTTGCGCAAAAAATGGGACCATTTTGGGGGGGGGGGTGCCCCCCCGCAGTAGCCCCCGAGGGTAACTTGGGTTTCAGGGGAAAGCCGAGTTGCCCTTTTATTAGACTTGGAGTATTTACATAGGTGACACCAACTGGGGTGTTGGCCATGCGTTTTTTCAACAGAAAATACTTGGAAATCCTAGCTAAGGGTAGAAGCGACGTAGCTGTTGGATGTTCCAAGCGTTGGTGAGTTCTTCGCCGTCCTCGTTGGCCAGCTTGTACGTGCCGGTTTGAGCACCTTCACCACGACGTAGGGTCCCTCCCATGGGGGCGATAGCTTGTGGCGCCCTCGGTTGTCTTGGCGTAGCCTTAGGACCAAGTCCCCCTCGGCGAAATCCCTCCGACGTATCTTGCGTGCTTGGTAGCGTCGTAGGGACTGTTGATACCTTGCGGAGTGCATCAACGCCACGAGGCGTACTTCGTCCTAGGCGATCCCGGCGAGTCCTCGCGGGCTCGGCCGGTTAGCATCCTCGTTGTAGCCTCGAACCTTGGGCGACCCGTATTCCAGATCCGTGGGGAGGGACGGCCTCCGCGCCATGAACTAGGAAAAACGGGGTGAACCGGTGGCTCGCTTGGGGTGGTCCTTAGGCTCCACACGGCTGCTGGTAGTTCTTGGAGCCATTTTCGGCCGGATTTGTTGAGCTGGTCGAAAATTCTGGGCTTGAGGCCCTGTAGAATCATGCCGTTGGCACGTTCCACTTGGCCGTTGGTCTGTGGGTGTGCCACAGCTGCCCAATCCACGCGGATGTGGAACTTGTCGCGAAACTCCAAGAACTTCCGGCCGTGAGCCGGGACCCGTTGTACGTGATGATGGAGTTTGGCACTCCAAAGCGGTAGACGATGTCGGTGAAGAACGTGACCGCTGCTCGGCCCTCAAATTCGTGATGGGGCGCACCTCCACCCACTTGGAGAACTTGTCGATCGCGACAAGCGAGGTGGGTGAAGCCCCCGGACGCCTTCGCGGGGGCCGGACGATGTCCAACCCCCACACGGCGAACGGCCATGTTACGGGGATCGTTTGCGGAGCGTGAGCGGGCAAGTTGGTCTTGCGGGCGTAGAAGCGGCACCCTTCGCAAGTGCGCACGATTTCGGCCGGCGTCCGCGACCGCGGTGGGCCAATAGAAGCCCCGGCGGAACGCGTTGCCAACGAGGGTGCGCGGCGCGGCGTGGTGGCCACAGATCCCCGCGTGGATGTCCCGTAGGAGCTCGCGCCCCTCGGGAATGGGTATGCACCGCTGGAGGATGCCCCGACGCGGCGCGCTTGTACGGCTCGCCGTCGACGAGGGTGAAGGATTTGGCCATCCTGGCGATGCGCCCGGGCGCGGCCGTCCGCGGGGAGTTCCCCTCGAGCGATCCGGGCGGTGTACTTTTCCCGCCAATCCGCTTGGACGGGGAGCCGGCTCTATATCCATCGCATCGACCTCGTGGGAGCCGTACCCCTCGAGAAGGGAGAGCACGTACGCCTCGTTCGAGGGGTCCTCTTCCATGGGTTCCGCACCCGCTGGATTCGAGGGAGCCCCCGAGGGTCCGCCGTCGCTCGAGGGGTAGGGCTCGAAGGTGACCGAGGGCTGCGCGATGTCGCGCGCAAAAACGTTCGGGGGAACGGTGATCCGCCGGACGCTATTTTTGCCAGCTCGTCTGCTTCCTCGTTGTACCGGCGGGGTACATGATTAAGCTCGATGCCGTAGAACTTGTCTTCGAGGGCCCGCACGGCTTTACAGTAGGCCTCCATCTTGTCGTCGTGGCAGCTCGCGTTCTTCATGACTTGATCGATCACGAGCTGCGAGTCCCCTCGTACGTCGAGGCGCTTGACGCCCAACTCGATGGCGATTTTGAGGCCGCAGAGAAGGGCCTCGTATTCTGCCATATTGTTGGACGCGGGGAAGTGGAGGCGCCTTTGCGTAGCGCATGTGCTCCCCGAGGGGTGACACGAAGAGCGAGGCCCGCGCCCGCTCTCTGTCTTCATTACCGAGCCGTCGAAGAACGAGTCCGGCACTCTGCTTGAATGCGAGGGGGCGGCGGTGCGTGTCCGTCCACTCGGCGACGAAATCGGCTAAGATTTGCGATTTGATGGCCTTGCGCGGAGCGTAGGCGAGCGTCTCGCCCATCAACTCCACGGACCACTTGGCAATTACCGCTGCCGCCGCGTCGGGGGTTGCGAATGATCTCTCCTAGCGGGAAGGAAGAGACCACCGTGGCGGGTGGGCCTCGAAGTAGTGGCGGAGCTTGCGCCGCGCGAGGACTACCGCGTACAACGGCTTCTAGACACGGGGGTAGCGCGTCTTCGTGTCCGACGGGACTTCGGCGATGTAGTAGGCCGGCCTCTGCACGGGCAAGGCATGCCCTTCCTCCGTGCGCTCCACGACGATCACGGCGGCGACCACCACGGGTGGTTGCGGCCACGTAGAGTTGGAGGGGTTCGCCGGTCTCGCGGTGGCGTAAGGATTGGGGCGTGCGTCAGAGACGCCTTCAGCTTGTCGAGCGCTTCCTGGGCCTCGGCGGTCCAAGAGAAGCGCTCGTGCTTCTCGAGCGGCGGTAGAGGGCGGGCCCCTTCTCACCGAGCCTCGAGATGAAGCGGCTTAAGGCGGCGAGGCACCCCAACACCTTCGCACCCCTTTGAGGTCCCGAGTGGACCCATTCGCTCGAGGGCCGCGACCTTTTCGGGGGTTGGCCTCGATTCCCCGGCCGGGAGACGATGTACCCTAGGAGCATGCCCCGCGGCACTCCAAAGACACATTTTTCGGGGTTGAGCTTGACCCCGTTGGCCCGCGAGCACGGTGAAGGCGATGCCAAGATCGCTAACCGGGTCGTCGCCTTCTCGGTCTTGACGATGATGTCGTCCACGTAAGCCTCGACCGTCCGCCGATATGGTCCCCAAAAACGTGCTTGCATGCGGCGCCGATATGTTGCGCCCGCGTTTCGAGGCCAAAAGGCATCGTGACGTAACGAACGTCCCGAACGGTGTGATGAACGAAGTCGCGAGCTGGTCGGACTCCTTCATTTTTATTTGGTGATATCCCGAATAGGCATCAAGGAAACGAGTAGTTCACACCCGCCGTGGAATCAACGATTTGATCTATGCGTGGCAAAGGAAAAGGAACTTTTGGACATGCTTTATTGAGGCCGGTGTAGTCTATACACATCCTCCACTTCCCATTTTTCTTTTTTACAAGCACGGGATTAGCTAGCCACGTAGGGTGGAACACTTCCTTAATGAATCCGGCCTCGAGGAGCTTCCGCGGCTCCGCTCCGATCGCCGTCGCCGCTCCTCGTCGAAGCGGCGCGGCCCGGCTGCGCACGGCGCGAGCGTTAGGCGGGATATCAAGGGAGTGCTCGGCGACCTCCCTCGGGATGCACGGCATGTCCGAGGGGCTCCACGCGAAGACGTCGGCGTTGACGCGGAGGAAGTCGACGAGCACTTGCTTCCTATTTAGGGTCGAGGGTCGGCCGACCCTCAATGCCTTGCCCTCGGGGGCCGACGGGTCGAGGGGGACCCCTTTGGTTTGCTCGGCGGCCTCGAAGGTGCCGACGTGCTTGGCGGCGGAGGCGAGGTCGTCGTTGACCATCTTCTCCCGGTGTGTTCACCAGCGCTTCATCCAGCGCTAGTGCCTCTGCATGTTCCACGCACTCGACGTCGCAGTCGAATGCGTGCTCGATCGACGACCCGACGGTGATGACGCCGTTTGGACCCGGCATCTTCATCTTCAGGTACGTGTAGTTGGGGACCGCCATGAACTTGGCATAGCATGGTCGCCCAAGGATGGCATGGTAGGCCCCTTTGAATCCCACCACCTCGAAGGTGAGGGTTTCCTTGCGGAAATTCTTGGGGGTCCCAAACCAGACGGGCGGATCGATGCGCCGAGGGGTTGAACACCGCTTGCCGGGCGCGATGCGGTGAAACGGCTTCGTCTTCGGGCCGCACCTGGTCCGGCCCAATCCCCATCGGGCGCAATGTATGCGCGAAGAGGATGTTGAGGCTACGCCTCCGTCCATAAGGACCTTCGAAAACCGGGCGTTCCCAATGATGGGATCGACCACCGGTGGTCTTGGCCGGGTTCGGGATGCGGTTTGGGTGATCATCCCGGCTAAAGGTGATGGCGTCCTTCGACCAGTTGAGGAAGGCCGGAGGTGCCCTCTCTGCGGCGAGGACTTCGTGCGCTCCTTCTTGCGTTGCCGGGTCGACATGTCGACAGTAGGTCCCCCAAAGATGAGGAACACATTTTCGACAGCGGGGAAACCACCCGCGTCGCCATCGCCCCCATCTTTCTTGGCCTCTGCCTCCTTCGCGGCGGCACGGCCATAGAACTTCTTGAGCATGTCGCACTGCTCAAGAGTGTGGTTCACGGGGGTCTTGTGGTAGGGGCATGGCTTCTTCATCATGTCGTCGAACACCCCCGGGCCTCGAGGAGCCGGTCGAGGGCCCCGTCGGGCGGGTCAACGGCGAGGGCCTCGGCGTTGCCGCCGTTGCGCCCCCTCGCTCGCGCGCCTCGCGGCGCGGCTTCTTCCCCTTCTTGCCCCGCTTGTCGTTGCGGCGCGGCTCCTTGGACCCGCCGCCCTCCGCGGGCGTGTCCTCGGAGCGCTTGCCCTTCTTGCCGTCGAAGATTGCCCCCACGACCTCCTCTCCCGAGGCGAAGGCGGTGGCAATGTCGAACGGCTCGTTCGAGTCCGTGGGCGGGGCTGCGCCCCGGCTCGCGCACAAGGTCCCGGCACGTGGTGCCCTCGAGGAACGCGTGCACGATCTCGGACCGTGCCACGGCGGGGAGCTCCGTGCGGCGCTTGGAGAAGCGCCGTATGAAGTCCCGCGGCGGTCGCCGGCTTGCGTGCGGGGAGCGCGGATCCCGAGGAGTTCCCGGGGCGCACGTATGTGCCCCGGAAGTTGCCCACGAAGGTGCGGACTAGATCGTCCCAGTTATGGATCCGGTGGCGGGGCAAGTGCTCGAGCCATGTTCGGGCCGCGTCGCCCAGATGCAGGGGCAAGTTGCGGATGATCACTTCGTCGTTGGTGGCCCCGCCCGGCGACGGAGCCGGGCGGTAATCGTTGAGCCGGACACGAGGGTCCGTCTCCCCGTTGTATTTGACGATCGTCGAGGGCGACGGAAGCGGCGGGGGAACGCCGCCGTGCGGATCTCCCGGCCGAACACACGGGTGCCGGGGGGCTCGGTGTCGGGGAGCGATCCTCACCGGCGCGTCGTAGCGTCCACCCCTTCGAGGGTGGTAGCCCCTGGCCGCTCGTGCGTCCGCCTTGCTGGTGCGCCTGGCGTTGATGACATTGCGGGCATCTCCATCCAGCGCCTGCGTGTGTCAAGGAGCCGCTCCTTCGCCGGCGTGCGTCCCTGGTCAGCAGGTTGACCCACGTGCACCGAGGGTTCGCCTCCTGGTGCGGGATCATCACCCCGTGCGTCCCCCTGTTGGCGGATGCGTGAGGCCGAGCTCTCGGCCTGCTGGACGGCCGCTTGCTCAAGGAGAGTCTGCACCTCGCGGTGCATGTCTCGAGCCTCGGGGGTCGAGGGTGCCGGCATGGCGCGTAGCAACGTCGCGGCGGCGATGAGCTTTTGGCTCGCCCGTGGCGGAGTATCCGCGTTGTCGACGTTGGGGACGGGGTTGAGGCGGTCACGGACTTGTCGGCCCCGGCTCCGCGCGCGTTCGCCGCGCGCGGAGGCCTCCCCCGCCATCGAGGCGCGGAGCGGCCGCCCGTCCGTATTCCTCCGCGGCCTGGCTTCGAGCTCGCGGGCTTGGGCCGGCCGCGCGTCGACGTCGGCCCCGGCGGGGAGCGCTTGGCCCCGCGGCCGGGCGCGTGGCGATCCCCAGGGCGGGCGTGACTTCCCCGTCTCCGGCACCGCCGCACCGGCGGCGTTGGCCGGGTCGTTGGTGATGACGGCGCAACATTCCCGCGTGGGGTCGTAGCTCCCGATCTTTGAGTCGTCGGAGCGACCAAACCCGGTGGTCCGTGGCGTCGAGGAAGCGCCCGAACGCGGCCCGGGTCCGGCACACCGGAGAAGTCCCACTCCGCGTACCCATGGCGGTTGGCGGGTGGCATCGTGTCGACGGAGCCCGGGGACGACTCGTCCGTGGCCGAAGTGCGGGGTCCCCGGCGACGAAGACGTGGCGACCGGGTGGAACCCTCGCGCATTGTCGTGTTGACGTTGGCGTTGTAGGCCGTAGTGGCGCCACGCGGCCGATGGGAATGCGTGGTCGGAGACCGCACGCGGTCCCGGCCGGGGGCGGTGGCGGTCGTCGTGACGGTGGGCGCACCGCGTTGGGCGGCGGCGCGCTCGGCCGCCGCCGCTCGGACCGCGCCCCGACGCGGCGTAGCCCGCGGCGACGACGGCGTCGCGGCGTCGACGGGCCCGCGGCATCCGTGCTGCGGGCGCTGCGCGCCGGTGTCGTGCGTGCGGCGGAGACCGGAGCGGACACGGCCTCGCGGCCGCGCGCGGCTCTTCACGATTGGTGAGGCGCATGAGATAGCCGTTCCCCGTGGCTCGGAAGTTCAAGTCCCCGAAGCGGATCTCGAACCCGGCGGGAGAGGATCCGAACTACCCATGTTGTAGCGGGTACCACGGTACTCAGTGCGGATCACCATGGAGGGAGTTGGCGAAATGACCTTAGGCGCTCATTTGCCCCACGGTGGGCGCCAACCGTCGGTGCGGAATATGGTCCCGACACTAACCAGTAGATAGCGCCTAGGTCTGTCCCTCTATGGTCGATGCTAAGCAACAAATGACACAAGGTTTTATCCCGGTTCCCGGCCAAGGGGGCCGTACGTCCGACGAGGGCGTGCTCGTGGCACTATATTGCTCAGCACCGGAGGTGCTTGTAGTGGGGCAAGTACAAGCAAGGCGGGAGAAGAAGCGTGGCTTCCAAGTCCCTGTGAGAGTGGCTGAAGATGTTGTGGGAGAATAAAAGAGTGAGTGCACGGTGTGTTGTGCTCAACTGAACTCGTTCGTCCGAACTTGTCCCCCCCCGCGGCTGGGGGCTCGCCTCCCCTTTTATAGGCCAAGGGGGGCGGCGAGTTACATGCACGCCGCGCTTCCTAGCTACGTGAGGGAGCACGTCGCGCTACGGTGTAGAGTGGGCGGCCGTCCGGACGATCTTCGCTGCGATCCGGCCATGATGGCCTACCCCGTGCTCGAACAGTGGCGGTTCGAGGGCGGGGGGCGGCGGATGGTGATGGGATCCTCCGATAGGCTTCGAGGGAGGTGCGATGATGGCCGGTACGGGGAACGGGAGCGGGCGAACGACGTTCCTTCCCAATGCGCTCCGCGGCGGCCGAAGTGGTTGCTTTGCGGTGCTCGGGCGTGCGCTGCGCGGTGCGGGCGTGCGCACCGCACGCGTGGGTACGGCGGCCGCACCGTTACGGTGGCGGGATGGCCATCCACCGGCCCAGCGCCCCCTACCTAACCCGTAGGGTCACGGGAAAGTGAAATCGAGGGTGCGCCGGCCCCCTTTCGAGGGTCGGGCGCGTTAGCCGTCTTGTAGTGGGCGCGCGGTGTCACGGGACCGACACCGGCCGTACCGCACGGTCCGTCCCACGGTGGCGGGGATGGGCTCCTCCCCGGGGAGTTGGTGCGGCGGCACGGGGCGTGAGCCCCCGGGCGCATGATGGCGCCGTCCTGCGCGGCGTCGGGGCGTTAAATGCCCAAGTACGGGGCCGGCGCACGCGTGCGGAGCGCCCGTGAGCGTGGCGGGCCCCGGCCGAGGGCGGGGGCGGACCCTCGAGCGAGACGGGACTCGCTCGAGGGGGGAGCGAGCCCTCGAGCGGGGCGGGACCGCTCGAGGGAAGGGTCGCCCCTCGAACGGGGCGGAGTCCGTTCGAGGAGGGGGTTGCCCCTCGAACGGGGGTGGAGCCCGCTCGAGGAGGAGCGTGCCCTCGAGCGAGGCGGAGCTCGCTCGAGGGGTCTTCTAGACGGGCCGTCTTGGTGGGCCTCCGGAGTCTGCCGCATAGGCCATGTCTGCACGGTTAGTTTCTGCATGGTTAGGCTTAGCGTGTTTCGATGCGGGGATTTAAGTGAGGGTTCCCCCATTGTTTATGGGGACCCCTAGGGCGGTCCCCGACAGGCTCCAAATCTAAAACTTCTTACGCCGATGTCTTGTCGATGCTTCGTTAAACAACGCTTGCCTGATCATCAAGCCTTCGGTTTTCTCAAGGCTGGATTTCTCCAAAGTTCCTGATCCAAATCTTGCTCCGGTTCGTGCGAGGAACGCGACACAGTCTTCGGCCCCTAATCAACGGAGAGGTTTTAGGTCCCCTCCTAACCAGCCTGCAAAGCATGCTTCAAATTTTAAACCGTCCCCACAGAGTTTGGGGCGTAATCGTTGTTGTTTCCGTTGTTTAGCACCGGGTCACTTGGTCAAGGCTTGTACTCAGCAGGTCCGGTGCAAAACGTGCTACAAGTATGGACATGTATCGCGCACGTGTCTCTCTAGGAAACCTTCCCCTTTCGCTTTTCAGCCGAAACAGTAGGGACCACAAAATTCGTCTGGGCCAGGATTAGTTCCCTTAAATGCTCAACACCCTCCCTTTTAGCTCGCCGCAGTTTGCCGATTCATCTTCTTCCCCAGTCTACAGGAGTGAGCCAAGAAAACCCCACCATCCTCCTCAGAGGATTCGCCTCTCCCACCGCCACCCAAAGGTTTCCCCCCAATGGCGAACTACGCTATTGATCCTCGTCCTCATGCTCCTAGGGGCTTTGAGGTCATCCTGCATGATCCCGCAGAGCCGCCTCGTCGTGTACCTCGGCGGGTACATGGACGCCTTCAACGAGGACATCACCATCGCCCTTCTTGTACCAGCGGTGGCTAAGGAGGACTTCAACCTGATGGCAGCCGTGATCAAGGACTACTTCATCCACACCCACCGTGTTCGCCTGATGGAGGTACAACCTTGTGCTATGGGCGATGCTTACATTCGGTCCAGTAGTGCTGTGGAGCGTGAGCGTTTTTTGGATGGGATCTACCATATTACGCCTGAGTATCAGATGCATTTTGTTAAACATGATGAAGCTGTCAATGCTCGCACCCATGATGCTTCTAGGGAGGCTTGGGTTATGCTCCTTAACTATCCTCTTGACGCCAAGAACAACACCTGTGTGGCAAAGGCAGTAGCAGGGTTTGGAATGCTCAGGTACTGGCATGACACGAACTACAAAGCTCGCATAGTGGTGAAAGTTCTGCTGAAGGAATATGCACAGATCCCCCATGACGTCACGATCACTATTGGTTTGCCGCCGATTATGAAATCCTGGACCTCCCCTGTATTTGCTCTTAAGAGGAACAATGCCACTTTTTTTGCAAGATGAGGATGAACTCCCTGAGATAGGCCCTCTGGACCCTCTTCCAGTGGGGCCTCTGCGTTGGTTGGGGCCCAACCTGGTGGAACCTTCATCAGTGATGCAAGTCACTCCAGAACAACAAGCCGAACATATGGTTGGTGATCTGCAAGCTGCTGATGAACACTCTGCCGATGGAGCTCAGGATGCTAACATGGCAGCAAATTTGTTTGATGTTTAGAACCCTCTGCTGGATTAGCTGGCTGTTGACCCTGTGTTGGAGCCTGTGGTGGAGCCTGTTCAGTTGGATATCGACCCTGTGGTGGAATCTGTTCAGGTTGATGTTGTTCCTGAATCTCAGGAGGGTTTGACTATTCTCTCTGAAGCTGCCCTTGCTGTTGCTTCTGCTCCTGTGCCTCGGGGGAGCCCTCCACCACTGCCCCTCTTGCTGTAATCCTACCCAACTCAGTAAGTTCTAAGGTGATCACATTCTCGTTAACGCCCAACATCCCCTCTCTGATTCAACATTTCTTTTATTGTCATCTGAATCTTCTAGCTTGTAATCCAGACACTCCCATTCCTTCTTATATTGTGGATAATGGTCTCCTTTCTCACTTGGCATCCATCCTTTTTGACCAGGATGATGCACCATCAGTGTTTGGTCATCAGCTTCCTGCTGGTGGTCTTCCCCTGGTGCCATAATCCGACAGTGACTCTCATGATGATGAGGTGATGGTCATTGAAGGCTGCATTGCCTCTGCTACCCCAAAGAAGCGTCGTGCTCGCAAGCTCAAGGAACCCCTCCATTCCAAGTTCCTCCATCGTAGTTCCAGGCTGAACCAGGACAAAGCCGGCTTTCGTACCAAAGAAGATTCCCTTGCTGCGGCTGAGAACCCACCCTTCTACTCTGCTGAAGCCCAGGATGCTTCTTTTGCTGCTCCCTATCTTCATGTTGCCAGCATTTAGGGGATGTCGACTGGCTTCCTTCAGATTCAACCTAGTGCTGTCTCTGCAGCTACCACTATGTGAAAAACTCACTTTGGTAACGGGCATAGATCGCCTTTGGTAACGGGCAAAGCGCCCGTTACCGATCAAGTGTTACAAATGAGCCAAGAAAGGTAACAGCAAGATGCCTGTTACTGATAACACATATTCGTAACGGGCATAAGACAACAACCGTTACCACAACGAACCAGCGGTCATGTGAAATGGATGTTTCTCTGGGCTCACAGAGAACTTTGGTAACAAGCACCAAAATAAAGCTCGTTACAGGAACTCAATATCAACGACGCATTTTATGAAACTTCGTCTCCGATGTCTCGACGAAATGAGACACGCCCATTTCACGTGCGTCTCAGCACAACTAGGATTCGTAACGGGCATCAAACAACAACTATTATCATAACTAGTCACCGGTCACGTGAAAATGACTGTTTCTCTGGGTCCACAGGGAACTTTGGTAACGGGCACCAAAATAGAGCCCGTTACTGTGAAATCAATATCGGAGAAGCGTGTGGTGAACATGCGTCTCTGATGTCTCGACGAACGGGCCATGTTGTGGGGCCCACCGGGCAGTACTGGTAACGGGCTTTTACGGTGCCCATTACTTTGTTGGCATGTTTGTAACGGGTGTTCCAATTGAAGCCCGTTACTGAGTGATCATTGTTTGTAACGAGCTTTAATTAACACCCGTTACAGATGCGTAGGCCACTCTTACAGTAACTTGCTGCCTGCTTGTGGGCTGTATTCTGGAACCAGTTAGGATATGACTAAATTCACAGAAATTAGATTCAGCATCCAAATTCACAGAAATCCACATAAGTCACATGCATCATATGAAAAAATTTAGCATCATCATCTCACAAGGAGGAATGCAACAATATCACAAAATTTCATGGACAAGAAGGAATGCAAAACTTTCCTAGTCACCATATTTAATCTGAGCCCACACAATTTCATTAGCATGAAATTTTCCTCCGGCTGTGATCACATGTTCCACGAGGAATGTGGCAATTCTTTCACGAACATTGACCAACTTTGATTTGTCGAGAGGATGCTCATCTAGCCCTAATCTCTGGATATAACAATGTCACCAGTCAGCACACATATATAGGTGGTTACCAAACATGTGCAGTGCTAATAAGCAAGAACTGTTCTCAGTTGCAGGTTTTACAAATGCAGATCCCAAGAAAGTACCTCCATATGTGGGCTGCTATCTTTTAACTGAAGCATGTGATAGGCACAATAGAAGCCGCAAAGTTTGGATCCAGTAGGTTGTTGGTGTCAATGCAATAAGTGTACAAAGAAAAATAGTGTTGATCGAGAAGAAATAAACTCAAGCTTTAGTACTAGCTTCCACATGAAGGAAATAAGTGGTATGTACCTTAACATCTTTGACGTGTTTCAAGGTGCCAAGGCGCAACAACTTCTTTTTGCCGCAGTAATGTTCCCAAGCCCTACAATAAAACAAACAACAAAGGTTAGGACACTATTAATTAATATACTCTGTACAGTTTATTGAGGAACGTCTGCAGGTTAAAAAAGAAATAACTTACTCATTAATGATTCACTCGAAAGGGTCAATATCTGTATTGATTGTCTTCAATGAATCAAGATAGTAGACCTTCCGCTGCTTCGGAACGATCACCACTACAATCTAGTGGTTCGTACTGAGATAAGCGGTAAGCATCACATTCTTTTTAGCATATAGTTTGAATGCATTGCACATATAGGACACAGAGAAAGCAAGAGTGTTATCCGTGCTGTTCAACGTTGTCGAGTAAAGGCATTCAGGATAAAGGAAGCCAACTGCAGCGCCCGTCGTCTCAACTTCTACAGTCATATTCCTATTAGTAAGAAAAAATAAAGTGTAAGGAGGAAAAATACATGGTAAAGATGATGTGAGGCAAAAAGCACATTTCGATAGAGAATGTGATTAGTGAGAGCAGATTAAATTTTCAAGCAACTTATAGGATGAAGCAGCGGAGAAGTGTTAGATCCAAAACATCCAAGTTGAAGAGATCGTACACTGAGTTGCACAGGTAGCTGCTGGAGTTCGTTTGACAATTCATCTCTCTGAGGCCATGCATTGGTCTCGGGCCGAAGTGCGACCATAATGTCAAAATTATCATCTGACTTACCACGTTGCATGTAGAATGTGCGGAGCTGTCTGGTACAAGGAGCAGCCTTTTTGAGATCACCATCACTGAGAAGGCTCTTTCCGAATTTTGTAATTTGGGTTATCCATATCCCAAGGATTCTTCTCAGTGTCTCCCTCAGATTGCTTTGGGTTAGTCATATACCAAGGATTCTCCTTGGTGTTTCTCTTAGATCGCTTTCTAGTAGGCCTCTTAGAGGTTTTATTTACAACAATTTCCTTTTCCTGCTGCTTTGAGATGGCTGAAGAAGGTTTCTTAAGGGCTTTCTTGCCTGATGTAGGTGGTGTAGAGCTTTTATTTTTGACAAGTTTCTCTTCTTGCAGCTTTGAAATGACTGACGGTTTTTCAAGGGATTTCTTGCCTGCTGTATTAGGCCCAGATGTACCAATGCTTTGGTATGATTGTTTTGAGCACTTTCGTGCTTCCGCATCGTCGACATCATCGGAAAACCAAGCCGCATAGAGTCACACTTCTCTGGCAAAACCTAACTCCACCGCCAAGCATCGACGGCGAGCAAACCCTAAACATGATGGAATCAATCTACTATAAGCGGATCCCGCTCCTCTTGCCGCCGCTAGCCCTGGCCGCCAAACTGGTACTTTTTAGTACTACCTATTAGCACTACTATCTGATACTTCCACATTTGTTTTCATCATATGGATGACTTATATTAATTACAAACATCCTAAAATTTATCATCAGGTAAATATTTTTCGTTTCTTTGATGGGCTTACGAAGTAGTGCAAAGGCAGCGGATCGCGGATGAGCAGCCCAGTAGAGAGTAGTGCGCACATTTCTCAGAGCCCACATTGTCCTCTTCTCGGCCCGTCGCATGTGCTGCTCCTCTTCCTTTCGCACCCTTCCTTCTAGAGTTCTAGTCACGGCGGCGGCGGCGCGGTGGCAGGTCGGTGACTGGTGAGCGATGGCGCCGCCGGGGTCGCGGCGTTGGGCGTACGTGCGTATCATGGCCGGTACCATCCTCGGCGGCGGGCTCGGGTTCTACGTCATGCACCGGGTCGAGACCTCCTACAAGGCACGCCGGATCTCGCCCCTGCCCTGCCCTGTGTCTCCCCGCCGCCTCCGCTTGCTCGAATGCTCACTAGGCGCTTCTCTTGCAGGCGAGGATGGAGGAGAGGCTGCGGAGGTACGAGGCCCACATGCTCGCCAAAGCCAAGGAGGCGCAGCAGCTGCAGGACGAGGCGCAGCAGCGGGAGGATAAGGCCCAGCTCCTCCCCGACTCGTGACGTCCTTCTCGTCTTGCGCGCGCTCCCTTCCCTGAATTGTTAGGTACGAGCTGCTGCTGCTACTAGTTTTGCTTTCTGGGGGTTTTGTGTGGGAGATAAAATTGATTCTGATAGGGGAATTTTGGCCATTTTGGTCTCCATTTACATTTAGATTGCTATATTCAGTTTAAGCTCATCAGATTGTGATCTTGTTCGATGACTTTAGTATGTACATTTTGTTCAGGCACACAGTCATCTGATGCAGCCAAAATAATTCATAAATTCAATGTGTCTTCATGCCTTGCTAATTAACAACTCTACCGGTAGTATTGTTCATGCCCTGTAAGGGCATGATACTCTGGTTCTTTTATGAATTAAGGTGTAAACAATTAAGCATATGGTGTAGAATGAGCAATCCTTTGAGGATTGTCAATAAGCGTGGCTTAATAACTTCCCTTAATAACCTGTAGAACGAGTAAATCTTGTTTGAGGGTGTGTTTGGTTTGTGCCGGAACCAGACCTTAATAACCTCGTAGCCCAAACTACTGTAATGTGCATGGAGCAAATCAAGAAATGGTCAAGCCTGGTAATGTCAGTGGCATTGGTACTATTAAATTGTTGAATTCAATTTTTGGATCATCCCATGGATGTGCTAAAGATAGGATAAATATTTTGCCTAAATCTTTGTAGTGTGCTTGATTGGGCCACTCAACAACAACACAAAACTTGTCTTTCCTGGACCTGGATCGTTCAAGAACATAACATGGCTTGAAAGATACCCACAAAAAACATAGCTTGAAAGAGTGAGCATGCTAGTGGCATAAAAATGTTAATACAATTTTCAGGCCTCAATATGCTGACAAGACAATACACAGATCGAATAAAGTAAAATTGCTGAAGGTCTTTCCCAAGGAATGAACCTGTAATGAGTAGGTGCGCAAGTCCTGAACTGAAAGGATACAATCTTTTCTTTTATGGCACGTGATTGCTCGAGGTTGGAATTGTTGAAGAGAATTATCAGTTCTGCTGAACTCTTGGACTTTAAATGGTCACTACTAGTCTATATATTTTGCAGACAAAGTAACACCTGATGATATAATTGAGATATGCATTCTATTACTCTCTGGCAACATGCATTCCCCTATTGTATATGACAGTTAAGTTCCTAACTGATTAGTCCTATGCATGCTCATCAGAAGATGTAGGTAAATGCCAAAAGATAGTGATAAGGACCTGAAACATTTACAAGAGCATCAACACATGCCCAAATTTTTGATCTGTCAATTGAAGACTACTTTGGTTTGTGATTGTAGTTCCAAAAAGGAACTCTTTCTATCTGCACAATTTCTCTTTTGGCTTTTCTGTGAAATTGCCTTGTTTCTGATTGCATCATTGTCTTAATACATTGGTTTGTGAGTATAAAAAGTTCTCTAGGAATCTCTAGGATAGTACAATACCTTAAAATCCTCACAAAAGTATTAGGTGCACAAAACTATAGGCGGGCATATTTACAAGCTCACTTGGGCTGGCTTAGGAAAATGGATTCCCACCTCTCAATTGAGCCACTCAGATTAAATCCAATGGACTAGATTGAGTTTGTGCACATGTTCACTGATAATTATATGCATTTGTGCACTTGATCTTTCCTCTACATAGTGCTGATGATAGTTCATTTTCTTCATTTTTTGTTTCACCCCTAATCATCCCCGATAGCTTTTCTCATTACATCCTGAATGCACACCAGTTTTACTTATATCAGATGGAATTGAACCAACCTTTTACACATGCCCTTTTGCAGAATAACATAGTGCACCAGGGCACAGGAGTCCACTCTCTTTCTTCAGAAGTAGAGACATAAGATTGACATGTACCTTTTGGTTTGCTGCGATCCTTTTGGTTGGAGTGTAAGGTTGAGGTCATCTGTGTGGAAGTCAAATATGAATATGCTTCGATCCCCATCTGCACCTACTGCTGTAAAAATGTTGATCTCATCAACAATATCTGCGCAATGAAGGATCAAACAATTGATGGTTTTGTCCTACCCAACATTTTATCATGATCTTTTTATCCTGCTACCTGCCTGCAGATCGCCATATTATCCCGCAACCTTTCTCTTTGGAAAAAAAATGTCAGGCCAGATTCTTTTGCTCCTTTTTGCATGTCGCCATCTGAAGCTACAAGTGGGTGTAAAAACAAAATGTTTCATCAAACAAACATGGATAGCAATATTCAAGTGGGTGTAAAAGCAGTTGCTTGGTCCTGTAATTTTGTTTCTTTCATTGTGTGAATTGAGTCATGTCCTTTGAAATCCCCATGCTCTTTCCTCCGCAGGCTTGCTGACAGTGATTGAACAAAAGTGTATAGGGCGTCAAATCCAGCCATGTCAAGATCGTTGGTCCTATACTCCAGACATTAGCTTTTCAACTATATTGCTCAGTCACTTCCGCTGGAAAAACATGGATTCACATTGACAACCAACAGAGTTTTCTCATAACAAATTGTGTCGATTACTCTTGCTCCCTGTCTCTGCAATCATGCGAGCATCAGTGTTGGCACATCTCAACATGTGGCATTAAATTAAGCAAGCCAAGTATCACCACTAACCAGCTACTGTTACTATTTTTCAGCTGCAGTACAGCAGTTGTCAGTTGTCTATCCACATCAACTGCAGTGAAATCCTTATCCCAGGGAAGCCCTGGCTGCGGCCGATCTCCAAACCACTGGTGGTTTTCTTCCTCTGCATATAGGTCACGTGCTCTTGCAACGGCTATTGCCTGCATCAAGCACAACTAGCTATGTTAGCTGCCCTGTCACCTTGATACACTGCACTGATCTTTTAGGACACTCAACTGCTGATAAGCTGATTACTTTTGTATTGTTTTTTTTGGACAAGTTGTTCTGCCTCCTAGATGGGGACTGGAGATACTGAAACAGGTGCCGCCGCTCTAGTCGGCGCTGCCAGCCGCTACTAGGACCCTAGTGGAAAGTGGTTTAGAGGGGTGGGTTGCACCTACCTGTGTGGATTAGAGGGAAGCCAGGAGGAAGGATCAGGATTCAGAAGGGGTGCATCTATCGCTGTCTAGTGCTGCCAACTTGGTATTTAGTACTCTGATATTTAGATGTCACCTTTAATTATGAGTTGACAATTGGGTCAAGCACATATGCATCAACCCAGTTCAGCATAGAAGGCACTTTGCTTCATTCTTCTGAGAAAAGGTTTCTTCAATAGTTTTCCTTCCATAAGGAACGTTTTTTTAGCTACGGAGAAGAATTATAAGATTATAACCATGGCAACACAACAAAGCTAACCCAAGGTAATTATACTTTGCTACTAACCTTTTTGTATACTTGTTCCTGTTTTCGGTTATAACTTAATATCTCCAAAAAAAAATAACAACCTACAAATCCATTTGACAGCCTTTTATTGTAGAATTCCTTCAACAATTTATTAAGTGCATATCATTGTTACATGGCAAAGAAAGAAAGATGTATCATTCACAAGAACTAAAAGAAATACTCTCCACTTGATGTTAAAGTGTAGAGTATTGCCGATGATGATGTTCACTGCATGACATCACAGCTTGAGGGCACGATGGTTGAATAATTGCTGTTCTTTTTAGATTTCTCGTTCATGGGCTTGGATCCAACCAATAGCAATATGATACTTTATTGGCGCATCTCTTTTGACAATAAATTTGATAAGGAAATTATTCAGTGGTTAGCCGCCTGTTGGTACAGCCTCAAGGACAACAGCTTGGGGTGCTCCAACTAGTGATTTTTAATAGTAAAATAGATGGCTCTAAAATATCATCTAGTTGACTGGCTTTTCTTTTCTTAGTACTTATCTTGCCTTAATTAATGATGCATGTAGTTGTTACCTAGTTGCTAGAAAAGTTTTATCAATCTTGTACTCCATACCCAAAAGCAGACAAAGAACTGCACAATGTAAATTGCTAAATTAACTGCTGCATCCAGTGTGTCCGACTTCAAAGAAGTCGATGGCATTGCAAATTGTTAGATTGAGTACCGCATCTAGTTCACACAGGAAATAACTGCCCCTAAAATGTTCAGAAACCACACACAAATTCTCCTTTTATGAACAAGGACAACTGATCATTCTGTGTGTCTGACTTCTGAAATTGACTAAACAAAATCTCACTAGTACAATTTTCTAAAGCTAATTAACCTTTCTGCCTGGTGGTTGGGTGGAGACAATTGTTTGCTACAAAACAAAGAAACACCAGCCCAAAAGACCCTTTTTGGACACACAGTTGATATCTGCATTTGATATTTGGAGTTTCCAAAAGGTGGGACGATTGTGATGGATATCAAACATCTTGGACTCTTGGGTTGAGAGGAATATGGATAATGGGGATGGTGCAAAAGAGCCTCATCAGTTAAAAATCTTAAAGAACCATATGAAATATGGGAGATTCATGTATCTAACGCCACATTGAATTAAACCATGAAAATGTCAGCTAGACAAAAGGTAACATATTTGCAGACAAAGACGATGAATTCGGGACATTCAGAGAGGTAAGTTGATCACTCTTACTTTAATGCTGAAAGCAGTTTTTCCACACATTTAAAGGGAGAAAGTGAGATGGAAGCCTGGTCATTGCACATAATATCCTAGCAAAGACGCTCTTTTCTAGGGATAAGGTGCGTCATAAAATAACCATGTTTTTTTTTCTGTATTGTCTGACATGGTGCTAAATGGAACAAAGTAGATATTAAATATATTCATACTTAGCTTTCTACTAATCGATTTATGCATTACCCTTCAGGACCCCTACAATATTTCCTAATTTAGACTCAATAAAAGAACACCACTGTGATCTTGTTTAAGATAGCGGAACACTGAGTATTAATAAATTAAAATAGGCAACTAAGGGCCTACGTGCACATTACCTTATAAAAGTGTCATTTTTTGCCACAGCCAGCTTACACAGCTCTGCATATATTGTTAATCACAACACCCATCAAGACCAACAAAGACTTTGGATTGAAGAATGGCAAAAAAATCCCACCAAGGAAATTGCCTTCTTAGCATACATTCATAACCACCTGTTTCTTCACATCCTTTGCGATAGATAAACTTTGAAAAAGTGAATGTATTATTTGCAAATGGGTCCAGCTAGGCTACACTGAAAGGGACACTTAACTAAATCGGTACCCATGAAATATCAGTGATGTAATTTGTGGAACCATATATATGGAGGTCGATCTTAGGCAGGATAGACCAGCTTTCCAGTTCCCTCTCGATGGTAGAATAACAACGACCAAGCAGGATTAATTGCAACAATGTGCAAATAGTATAGGTCGATTATGACCCAGTTGCAAGGGTTGTGTCGCTGTTCTTATTTAATTTTCTGAGTCACAGTTACGTATGGATCAGTACACACACAGGCAGACAATCATCGACATCCAGATCGCGAAAGAAATTGAATCCGCACCTCCTCAAATTGATCAATCCTTGTATGATTTCACCGGTGACCATTACATACACATCATTATTTGCATCACCGTTGTGATTTCATCCACCTACATACATTGGTCATTTGGGTGCTCACGTCTGCTTCCATTCACTATCAGAAATGTGAGCACGCAAATGACCAATATATATCCCTTCTATGTACTTATCCTGGCCCCTTATCATTCACATCACTGGTGTCTTGAGGTGCAAGAACTTCCAACCACTAACGTGTTCATCTAAATAAATCAACAAAAAAAGAAATACAAAACAATTCAACCGGCCGAATTCTCTCCTCGACCAAAGTTGAAAAAAAATATCTCTCACGGCACGAAAAGGAGCAAAATACGCGAGAATTCAAATATCTCTATTAGGCCTGTCGTATGATGATGAATCAAGACGCGTACATTTCACCAACCAAGTCCAGCCTCGAGGAGCCGAGAGCCGGCAGCAGGAAGTCGTCGGCGGCCAGGCCCTGGAAGACGTCGGCGGCCTCCTCCTCCAAGAAGCTCAGGAAGCCTCCCGGGCTGAGACGATCCATCCAGAGGTCGCTGCCGCGGCCCAAGTCGTAGTAATCGCCGAAGCCTCCTTCCTCCACCTTCACCTCGCACTTGATCTTGCGCTTCTTGCCGGGCTCCTGCTCCGCGGCGAAATCGCTCCAATAATCCGTCGCCGAAGCCGTCACCGCAGCCGGCGCCGGCCTCTTCCTGGTCGCCTCCTTCTTCTCCGCCTTTACTACCGGCGGTGGTGATGTCGTCGTTGCCACGCCGAGCACCGCGGTGGCCGACGCGACGGGCTTGCCGGTGAGCCGCTGCACGAGGTCCCGGAAGTTGGCGACGTCGGTCTTGATGATCTCCGGCGCAATGATGTGGATGATCTTTATCTTGGGCCGCGTCGTCGTCGCCGCCGCCGTCGTGTGCGAGCTCCCACGCACCGCCGCCAGCATGGTCGATGTGCTCAAGCCGTGGTGTTCCCCCATTATTGATGCAGGTGTATGGTGGATACTGGATAGATAGAGAGGATGAGCTAGGGAGGAGGCTAGAGCTCGCTGGAAAGGCGAAGGCAAGGGAGGGAGAAAGTGAAGCTGAGATAGAGATGGAGATGGCGCAGAGAAGACGACGACGAAGGCGATGATATGATGCTATGGAGTTTGAGGGGGAGTAGGATGGGAGGCGAGCTAGGTTGTTTATATACAAGTCTGGAATCGTAGAAGAAGGGGGCCGGGGAGAGGGGAAAACCAATTTTCAAGTTTTGAAATATAGAAAGGATGAACATCAACGCAAGTGCGCCTCAATGGACACATACAAAAAGGCGTATACCCTTTGAGAGACTTTTAGAGGAAAGATGTTAAGCAGGTAACATCGTCGTTTGTGTGTTGTTTAGTGAGGGGGTCCAGAAAGGACAGCAGGAGTGGGTGCACTTTTCAAATAGCATAGAGTAGTATGTGTGGAAGGGGGGTGATTAGTTTAACATGATTGTGGTGTGGTGCTGTAGCATGTACTTTGCTGAGATAGGTATGCAGCACAGTACTACTTGATTGCCATGTGGGATTTGTATTAGGTGGTTGATTTGACTTGCACACATGCTACATAACTTAATTAGCTAGCATATAGCAATAGTAATAAGCACAGAAATATCTCTCGTTCGTCGTCGTTTCCGATCAAATCGAGCACTCGGCACTGACCGGAGAGTGTGAGTACGGGCCGGGCAGGTGCGTAGGTCTCGCGAAGTCGGCCGGTCCGGCTCGCACGAAAAAAGCTAGCTGCGAGGCTAGGAATAGTTTAGTTCCCGAGCTCCCGGCCTCTCGCGTGCGCGAAGAATATTGGCGCGCCGCGCACACATCTTCTTCCCCGGCGCGCGGCCTCCGTCGGTCTCGTCGTGGCGTCGCGGCGGCCGCGCGGCATTCCGCTGGTTTTGGGAGGGTGGTTTCCGGCATGCTCGGCGGCAAAGAACTCTAGCACGCGCTGAATAATCATCGACCTCGATCGGGTGTGTGGTCTGGTGGAGTAGCAGTAGTGATGAAGATCGATCGAAATCCAACTCCTTGTCAGACGACAATGGCGAAAGCGAGGCAGGAGCGATCCATGCGTGAGGGAATGAGAACTATCACCCATTCCGACCCTGCATTTATCGCCAGTCCGCTTCAGCACGCATGAACAGCTACCCTACCCACCTCCATCACCTTTTTTTTAGACGATCATCGAAGGAACACGATTATCCGTGGCCGCCGCTCTGCATCAAAGCCTCCATCAACAATAATAGACGACGGAGTTGTCGCTGATGAGTTGGGTACAAAAAAAAATAGTTTTTAGTGTGTCTAAATTATCCAGCATCTAAAAGGAAATATTCTAGGACTATATTTAATTTGTACTAGATCATGACTATTCTGTAGTGATTAGATACTGGAACCAGATCGACCATCCGTCATAGCCACGTCCACTATTACTACTGCTGTTTCCATGCATCATCCTAAGTAGAGCCGTGTGGCGTTAATCCGTAGAAGCATTAAATGGTTTTGTGTTACCTAACTCGAGTACATACCTGCGGTTCTATGCAAAGAATCAACTTCCTCCGTCCCACCGTATCAGATTGCAGACCATTTTAGCATTTGTAAATTCACACTTCACAGTATGTATAGAGATGAATAGAAAAGGCATTTGGAAATGCCAAAACAACATCAGCCATATATACTACACAATTTGGTACTGAGGAAGTAACATACATATAGTATGTGCTTTTAGGTGAGAAAGTGCACATGTGTACGGGGTTTGTTGAAATTTGCCATGCTTTTTTAAGCACTACGTACACTATTTGTGTGTGTATCCAGTCTCTGAAAATGATCACCATCTTTAGTTCTTCTAGTCCAATTTGTATATCCTACCTTGAGTACCAAATTACCACTCACACAGACACAGTGCACAGTTGACTTCTCTTCAGATACGCCTGCATGATTAATTGACGCCTTTTTTCTCTTCAGAAGCCAAAATGGCTGACTTCTAACAACTTTGCCTAGCTAGCCTACTGATGATGCAACCAATTGCACAAAGAAATTATCTCGTTTGGTGAAAAGGCGGAGATACTGAATACTGAATCGAGCCACACAATCATGTTGACGTAAATTTGCCACTAAGGAGCACTGGAAATTAAATATCGCCTTAGGCCTCATTCGTTTCTACCATATTGGATTGTGGTCGGAATTTATAGATATAACAAAAAATAAAAGATATGTAGTATAAGAGATCCAGATTTTTTTATTGGAAACTAATTTCTTCACGGGTATACCAAAAGACCGGAATCAATCTACTAGTTTAGAGGTGTGGAGTCAATCATGGTCTCCAATCTCTTATTGTACCCCGTACACAATACCACCCAACGGTAGTACGGTGGTATTATCGGTTTTTTTCAGGTTTGTACTATGGGTAGAATGGTAATTTACTCGATGTATATTATTTGAAAAAAAATGTCCCCGCTGTCAAGATTAAAAAAAGACTTGATTTCATATAATACAACTATATTATTTCGTATATTTCTGATAATACCCATTCTACCCATACCACCAATGAATACCACTCATACCACACTAAAAAAACGGTGGTATAGAATTAATCTCAACTGTTGGATCCTTACATATAAGTCATTTTCTATTACATACGAGTCATTTTCAACCGGTGTTACAGGGTGGTATTGTGTACCGTAAAAACGTCTAATTTCGTTGTCATTAATTCTAAAAGAGAGTAATTTCATTTTTCGATCCGGAATAAATCTAAATATCTTATAATAGTTATCATGATCTTCTTGTTATATCTATCAATTCCGACCAGAATCCAATCTAGTGAAAACGAATGAGCGCATACTTAGAACGAATCGAACACAAAGCACCGCAACAGTACAGTACGAGGAAATGTGCTGACAGTGGTGTGACTTTTAGACGAATGGGATGCACATTAGAAAATTAAAAGGTCTCAACCTCATACTATACTATGCAGCGGGGGCACATTATACATATGCTTTGGAATATTCATGTAAATCATTAATGGAAACGTTAGTACACCCTGGCCTTTCATGTTTAAGAGCAACTCCAACAGCTCCTTCAAATCGTTTTCTATAGCTAAAAAAAGAAACATAACATCAATCCAACAGAATCCGTAAACTTCCATCTCGCTATCTCCCTCGCCATTCTACCCCCGCGGCTCGCTTCTTGTGGTGAGCTCCCCCGCCTCGCCAAAGCGCCGAAATCCACGGCTGGAATCCCTCGCGCCAAATCGACCCTCCCACCATGCCTCCTGTGCCAAATCGATCTGCAGCGGTGCCAGGGGCAGAGGAGGAGGTGTGGCGGTGTTGGCGAGGTACCGGAGGGGAGGACAGGGCACGAAGAGGTGGACCCGACCGGCGGCAAGGATGGGCGCGGGGATGCTAGAGAACGGTGGAGGCAAGAGAAGGAGGATGGCGACGACTGGTGTAGCTCGCACTTGTCGCGGGTGGGCGGCGGTCGGCGCAGCCACGCAGCTCCGCCTCGCCACGGGTGAGCGACGACCGGTCTTGCCCCGGGCTTGAGCGGTTGCAGCGGGAGCACCTCCTCTCTCGCGCGGTGAGCTCCTCCCTCAAGCAGAGTAACTCCGGCGGCCTCACCCGTGTAACGCCCGCGTTTTTAGCTCTAAATAAATCACCTAATAAATCATGCGTATTTTCAAAACTGACCCGCCGAGCTCAATTACCATTCAAACCCTAACCACTGTTTTCCCCCTCTCTCTCCCCGACGCGCGTGCCGCGAATCCCGCCGGCACCGCACCTCGGCCAGCACCCATGCGCGCCTTCCCAACGCCGCGGTCGGCCAACGGCCGGGAATCCCGCGCACGCCGCGGTTCCGACGCCCGGTCCGCCTCGCCATCACCGCCGTCCCGGAAAAACGCGCCGACACCCGAAAACCGGGAAAAACCCCGCAAAACTTTTCCCCAATCTCCCTAAAAATTTCCCAAGATTTTCTGAAAACCCTTCCCTATTTTCTTTCTCTTCTTTCCTTATTTTTCCTCCCCTTTCTTTTCTTTTCCCTCCTTTCCTTTTTCTTTTCTTCCTTTTTCCTTTTCTCCTTTCTTTTCCTCCTTTCTTCTTTTCTTTCCCCTCCCTTCTCCTTCCTCCCCGCGCGGTCGAGCACGCGCCCGACCGCGCCCGACGGGGGTTGACCCCGGGCCGGGGCCCCGCGTCCGCCCGCCGCCCCCCCCCTCGGCACGCCGGCAAGATCACCCGCCTCCTCACGCCACCGCGGCCCACGCCCCGGCCGGACGCCGGAGCCGGCCGACGCGGCCGGCGCCATTACCCCCCCCGCCCGAGCCATCACTTCCACCGGCCCGACCGCGGCCCCCGCCCCGCGCCCTAGCACGCCTCGCGCAAGTTGACCGGCGGCGGCACGAGCCGTCGCGTCGCCGGTCGCCGCCTCGCGAAGCTCCTCGAGCTCGCCGCAGTGGGGCTCGCGGGAGAAAAATCTCCCCTCTAAACCGCCATCCGCCGCCTATAAAAGGGGCCGACGGCCCTCCCCCGGCTCGCTGCACTTCACCACCACGGTCTCACAGCACCTCCTCCCCTCTTCCCCGAGCACCACCGCGCCGTCGCCCCCTAGCGCCGCCGCCGCGCCACTGCTCTCCCGCGCGAGCCGCCTCCACCGTGCACTGTAGCCCAAGGTGAGCACGGGGATAGGACCCCCTCGCCCCCTCTTCCTTTTCCCCTTGTCCCCGGCCGCCGCCGCGCCGGGAGCCGCCGGCGGGGGTACCCCTCGCCGGCCGGCCATGCCCGCGCCCCCCTCCCTCTGCGTTCGTTTCGAGGGAGGGAAGAAGAAGGGCACTTTTGCCCAAGGCCCCCGGCCTTTTCTTTTATCCCGAGTTCCTCTCTAATCCTATTCACTCTCTCTCCTTTTCCTTCCAAATAGCCCCTAAGGCTAATAATTAATTACTTGTTGAGCCTAAACAATTTACAAACGAGGCCCTAACCCAACTTATATGGTCATAAACACACCCTTTCTCCATTAGTAGAAATTACCAATAGGTCCTTAATACCTATAACCCCTCCTTAACCTAGCCTTTCATACACGCCTTTTATTCCCGGTTAAGTCCAAATATTACCGCACCCCCGCCGAACCAACCCCCTTTCCTAGGGCTTATATATACCCCCTCTCCGCTCACTTCCCCCTCCCCGAGCTCGGCGGAGACATGTGTGCTAATATTGCTTGCTTGCTTGTGTGTGCGCCTTAGCCGACGGAGTAGACGGAGGAAGGTACCCCGAGCCGGAGATCGAAGCCGACTACTGCGAGCAGGAGCCCGAGGTCCCGAACGCCGAGCCGGCACTCCCCGAAGACTTCGAAGACGGCAAGTCCAATCTCATCCTTTGATGCATGTTTCTGTCCTAGTTTTATAAATATACCCTATACCCGTTTTATAAATTGCATATTGTTTTACTGCAAAACATGGTAGGATAGCCACCATTGATTGCCATGATTGAACCTTGTTTTGGCCTGAATGTTTGCTTTAAAATGTGTGAGTGCTTTCAAAATGTGTGAGTGCTTTCAAAACGTGTGAGTGCTTCAAAAACAAAAAGGGGATATGTTTGGAAAATGAGTAAAGAACTGGGTAGACGGGATGGACGTGTGTGTCAGGAGTATGGGTGAGCTCGTACCTGTGTGGTTGAGCGTGTTGGGAGTTGTCCATCTTGTCGGTTAAGGACCGGGTTGCGTGACATCTCACCTGACCCAAATCATCGTACAACCACTCGACCGTTGTATGTGGCAACGGCTTAGCATAAATCCCACTAGTTAATCTACTTGCCATCTGGTGTGCGGGTGAGCAACGGGAGACCAAGGAGTAGGGGTACGCTCTGTGTGAGGTACGCCCTGGTTATGTGGGATAACCCCTTGGTTGCTTCCGTGGTGGCTCGTAGTGTTAGCTAAGGTGGGTAATGGCTTTGATAGGATCCGTACCAGCACTGAGGTGTCCGTGTGACGGTACCCTACTTGTGGGTAAAGATGTACAACCTCTGCAGAGTGTCAAACCTATTCGAATAGCCGTGTCCACGGTATTGGACGAGTCACGGTGTGGTCACAAAAACTAGTGTTTGGGATGGGATGTTTTCTGGCGTGAGTTGTTTTCTGGGTGAAGTGTGTGGCTGTGTGCCTGGGCTACGACGGACGGGAAGTCCGGTAGTTCCACAGTAGGTTTTTCCCTAAAACAATTGAGTCACTTTGGTTGTGAAAATGTTTGCGAAAACCTTTTTGAAATGAACCCCTGCATGTGTAAGTTTGCGAAATGAACCTTATCCTAATCCTTGTTATACTCTATGCATGATTCTCGCTTATAAGCCCCTCCGTGGGTGGGGTTGGATTTGCTGAGTACGTATGTGCTCACCCTTGTTTTACTAACTATTTTACAGAGGAGGATCCCGATTACATTCCCGAAGACGTTGAGTAGGTCGTGCCCTACACCCAACCGTGCCTGTGTTCCCAGGGCCCTATCGAAAGCTTCCATGGTGTGGTACTCTGAGGAGGCTATGGAAGCCTTTGCCATTGTAGTGTGGTCGTTAGCGTTTGTGTTGTTCCTTGTAGCGTTGGCACTACCGTGCCCTTTGTGTCGCCGTGATGTAAAAGACTGATTCCACCTGTTGTAATAAATGTGCTACCAGCCTCCTGGGACTGGTATTTGTGTCACATTTAGTCACCTCTGATGAGGGGACGCTTCAGGTGGTATCAGAGCCGTAGGTTGGCCGTAGGACGCGACCCCTAGGATACGAGACCTCCTCTGGCCTTCTCTAACCTTTCCTTTGCTAAGCTCACCTGTTCCCAAATCCTTACCTTGATTCTTGCCTGTTTCCAGATGGCTAACCCCGGATGGAACGGAGGAATCTGCCCCGTCCAGCCTGGCCTCCCTAACCTGTTGCTACTCAGCCTGGAGCGCGTCGGAGTAAGGGATCGGCCAGAGTTCGTCTACCGAGAGTACGAACGCTTCGGCACCCCTCGGTGTAAGCTGCTGATCTTTGTGGGAAGAAGCACGCTTTGCCCCGACATAGAGCCATGATTCGTCTCCGCCACTGGTTTTCGCTTTGCCGACACCTACCCCAAGGCTGCTCGGAAGGCCTGCCGCGACGGCCTACGAGTGGTTTATAGACAGCACCTCCGAAGGACTCCAATGGGGTTCTTTCCACCCTCTGGAGGAAGAGGACGCTCGTGGATTGATCGCATGAGAGGTCTAGAACGAGAGGAAGAAGACTTAGAAGAGGCAGTTTCCCACCTATCCATATACCTTAGAGGCCTAGACCACCTTTATCAAAAGCAAGCCCAGCAACTGAAGCAGCAGATCGACAGAGCGGAAAGAGTAGAACAGAGGATAGAACTAGAAAGGGTGAAGACGACCATAGCAGAAGTTGAACTACACAACACAAAGCAGGAATACCTCCGGGAAAGAGAACGCACGCTGTTGGCCCATAAAGCCCTATGGGATGAACTAAAGGAGCGAAGAAGCGAGAGATGAAGGAGCCGGAGAGCGAGAAGAAGATGAACCCGAAGAAACCCACCGGGACAAAGGGACCCGGACGAAGATGAGATACTTGGAGCAAGATCTTCCACCTGAAGAAGCGTCGTATCCGGTTAGAGGCGAATCACCATGAGACTAGGGTGTTTAGGCTAGAAATTGAGTCCTAGCAATAATAAGTGTACCCCGAAGGATGTACCCCAACCTTCCTACTAAATAAAGTTATCCATCTCTTGTACCCCACCACAACTTTGTTCAACTCTATCTTTGTTTTCGGATGGCGGAAGATGGATGGACCCAAGGCGTGTGCCGGGAGGAGCCTGGTTTTGCTCGCCCGCTCATCAACTCCCCGGAGCGCCTCGGTATTGCGAGCGCCCTAGGTACTACGGCGAGAGTACGAGCAACTCGGTACTCTTCGCCGTAGAGTGGTCCTCTCCGTCGCTAGAAGCAACCGCCACACCAACATCGAGCCGTGGCGCGTGACCGCCACGGGGTTCCGACACCGGGATACCTATCCTTTGGCCCTCGAAAAAGCCCTCCGCTACATGTGCGGATCTACGAGGAACACCTCGTCCCCACACCGATGAGATACTTCCCTCCCGCCATCGGAACCCCGGTTGGCAAGCCCGCATGAGGAACCCGGAACGACGTCGCCACCAAGAAGACCTGCTGTACCACGTAGTCGCCTACCTTGTCTCCCTGGACAAACTCTTTGATGACCAGGCCAGGCACTTGAGGGAACAGATCAGCCGGGCCGAGCAAGCTGAAGTCACAGTGAGGATGCACCAAGTCCGAGTGGCTCAAGCTGAAGCGCGGACTGCAGCAGCCATAAGTAGTGAAGCCGTTGCCCAGGAAAGCCTTAGGAGAATCCAGGACCAACGCATGCAAGAATGGACCCACGGCGGAACACCCGTTCCAGCCATTGGAGAAGCTCAAGTCCTGCTGGGAACACCCCTTGTAGGATGGGGAGGAACTATCGAAGTCCCCCCAGCACCACCAGCAGCCACCGAACCCCCAACAGCTACCGCTGAAGCCGCAGCACAGCCTCAGGAAAACGGAGACACCGAAGGCGGAAACGATGACGAGTTGCTCATTCCGCTGGGAGAACACTCGACCCTAGAAGACAGCTCCCCTCGCGAGTAGTGTGCCCCAAGACCCAGGGAATGAAGCCGTACCGGTCCAAGTCGCGCCCTTAGCCCTTAGTCGTGTAGTGTGTCCGCGTAGTCGGGATGTATCCTCCTCGCTGGTTTGTAATAAAAACTTGTTTGTGCTTGCTTGTTTGCTATGTGCTTGTTGTGTGCTTACCGGCAGAATAAACCCTGCCTTTTCAAAAAGAAACCCGATATAATCCACTTAAACATCACATAAAACTAGACCTCTTAGAAAACCCGTTTCTTTACAGATGGTTTCCAGGCGCCCTGCCAGGACCCACCGATCGGACGCTGAGGGATCGCAAGCCGATCGGAGGGAGCGTCTCCACGACCAGGAGGTTAACCAAAATGAAGATGGAGGAGAAAACGTGGTCCTGCCACCGCCACCCCCTCCTATTGACTTGGCACAAGTCTTAGCCAACCAGACTGTCCTGATGGAGGCTATCTTCAATGCCATCAACCGCCCAAGACCCCGTGCTATGAGCATGAATGAGAAGGCGATCGAGTTCCTCGGGACTAAGCCGCCCACCTTTAGCGGGTCGGTGAATCCTTTGGACGCCGACGATTGGTCGAGAGCCATCCCGAGGGAACCGGAGCCCCTCCACCTGCGAGGACCATGACAAGGTTCTCTTGGCGGCTCACCGGCTCACCGGACGACCCTAGCTTGGTGGGAGAATTACTCGCGCCGCGACCAAGGATCCCTCCGCCATCACATGGGACGAATTCGTGGAGGAGTTCCGCCGCTACCACATCCCGGAGGCCACACTGAAGCGGAAGGCAGACGAGTGCCGCGAACTCCGCCAAGGCAACATGTCCGTGGAGGAATACACGTACCAGTTCATAGAGCTGGCACGCTATGCCCCCGAGGAGGTGGATAAAGACTCCAAAAAGCAAGAGATGTTCAAGAAGGGGCTGACTCCGGAACTGAGGACACTGCCGACTCCTCGGATTTACCGGACTTTAACACCCTTATGAACATGGCAATCCTCACGGAGAGAGCAAGGGCCGAGGAAAAGAAGGAAAACAAGCGCAAGTTCATGGAACACAAGGCCAAGCGAAGAAGAGCGGTCCCGGAGGCCGAGAACCTTTGGACACCCCATGTCCGGGTTCCAAGCTCCTATGCGATACGAACCCAATCCCAAGCCACGAGCTCACAAGCCCCCGCAGCCCGAGTTCAAGCCCTCCTACAACCAGAGTGCCATAAAGCCCCCACAGAACAACACCAGCCAGATCACTACCAACAACAACAATAGCTCCCGAGTGTGTTTCAACTGCCAAGAAACCGGACACTTCATCGCCAACTGCCCCTATGCTAAAAAGCCAACCACCACCACCTACTCCAACTCGGTGAACGGGCCAAGGCCACTTGCGTCAGGAGCCAACCGCATGCCAGTGCACAGCAACAACAACTTCGGCAACAACACCAGCAACCAGCAGATGAGGCAGCCCCAGCCAGTGGCGAATCTAGGATTTTAGCTTAGGGTATGCCGCTCAAAAAATTTCATATATAATTCGGTAAATCTATTTTATCAATTCGGTATATATTGTATAACGTAATTTGGTGTATATATCCACTAAATAACACAATAATACTTAAATTCATGGAATAAGTAAAACCATCAAATATAAATAGTTTCAAAAGATAGTGATAAATGTATATAGGCACAATAGAGTACCAAAGACTTACGATGTTATTTTGTGGATGAATTTATTCTACACTTTCGAATGGACATAAATGTATTGATTATATTCATCAAATTTAAAGAACACATGATTTTTTTAAAGCCAAAGAATAATTGAATCTCACCTTAACAATTGTGATCACAAATACAACTAGATGTCGCCTACCGGTGCACTCAAAGGACTAGAATGCAACAGGGATGGCAGGGCAGGGACGTTTGGTGACCTGTGAGCGCTTCCTCGACCTGGATCGTAATGGCGGCACGACACACGGCGAGACGAGGACGCGTGAATGGCGTGTTGAAGATGCGATCCGAGTCTCTCGTAATTCCGTTCGTGCGTGAGTCCTTCCGTCCGCCGTCGCGTATCGCATAGGTAGCGTGCCCCCTCGTGGCCGCATGGGCCTGACGTACACTCGGCCTGCTTGCTCTAGATTGCTATTGCTGTTTGGTTGGGATTTGACAGTTTGACGTGTATGTTTATTGTTTTACCCCCTAAATACGTATACATATAAAGATATACTTGAAGTTGCCGGAACCGCCAGGGTGTGCCGCCCGGCATACCCTGTGGATCCGCCACTAGCCCCAGCAGTCATATGGACGCGCCCGGGTGAATCACATCAATGCGTAGGAAGCACAGGAAGCACAAGGCGTAGTACTCGGTGAGTTCCTGGTCAGCTCAGTTTTGGCTACCATACTATTCGATTCGGGAGCATCACACTCGTTCATATCCTCAAGCTTTGTGGAAAAGCATAACATACCCACAGTACTACTCAAAGCACCCCTAATAACTCGAACGCCCGGAGGTGACATTAAGTGTCAACTGGGATGCCCCCGGGTAAGGATTATTTTAAGTGGGGTAGAGTTCCTAGCAGACCTGGTAGTACTGAAGTCCAAGGGGATAGATGTGATCCTTGGTATGGACTGGCTAAGCCAACACCATGGCCTCATAAGTTGCGCCGATAAAGTAGTACACCTGACCAATCCAGACGGGATACAAGTGACCCGCCACACCCGAGGACACGGGCGGATATAATGGTTTTCAACATAGAAGCCAAGTCCATAGAAGATGTCCCAGTAGTACGAGAATACCCAGATGTGTTCCCCGAAGAACTCCCTGGGATGCCACCAGACAGGGATATAGAGTTCGTAATCGACCTCATCCCTGGAACCTCTCCCATAGCCAAGAGACCCTATAGGATGGCAGCCCCTGAGTTGGCAGAATTGAAGAAGCAGCTCGCGAGCTCCGGCGAAAGCGGGTTCATCGGACCAAGCTCATCACCATGGGGAGCCCCGGTGCTTTTCGTGGAAAAGAAGGATAAGAGCATGAGGATGTGTGTGGACTATCGCTCGGCGAACGAGGTCACTATTAAGAACAAGTACCCTCTTCCCGGAATAGATGACTCGTTTGACCACCGAAGGGAGCCAAGTATTTCTCGAAGGTGGATCTAAGATCAGGGTATCACCAACTCAAGATTAGGGAGAGTGACATCCCCAAGACTGCCTTTGTCACTTGCTACGGGCAATATGAGTTCACGGTGATGTCCTTTGGACTAACCAATGCACCAGCATACTTCATGAACCTCATGAATAAGGTGTTCATGGAAGAGTTGGACAAGTTTGTCGTGGTCTTCATTGACGACATACTTGTTTATTCCAAGAGCGTGGAGGAGCATGAACAACATCTTCGAGTAGTGCTGGGAAAATTGAGGGCACACAAGCTATACGCCAAGTTCAGCAAGTGTGAATTTTGGCTAGAGAAAATATCCTTCCTTGGGCACATTCGACCTTGCAGAAGGAGTAGGCAGTAGACCCGGGAAAGTTGAGACAGTCTCCAACTGGCAACAACCAACCAACGTGAGTGAGATCAGGAGTTTCCTAGGATTAGCAGGGTACTACCGGAGATTTATCGAGGGATTCTCCAAGATCGGCAGGCCCATGACAGAGCTGCTCAAGAAAGAGAAGAAGTTTAACTGGACCGAGGCCTGTGAAAGAAGTTTCCAAGAATTAAAGAAGAGGTTGACCACAGCCCCAGTGTTAACCCCCGCCGACATTCAACGGGACTTTGTCGTGTATTGCGACGCCTCCCGACAAGGGTTGGGATGTGTTCTCATGCAAGATGGGAAGGTAGTGGCATATGCCTCCCGTCGGCTTAAACCCCATGAGCGAACTATCCCACCCATGATGCGGAGTTTGCGGCCGTAGTGCATGCCCCGAAGATGCGGGAGACACTATCGATCGGGAACAAGTGTGAAATCTACACGGACCACAAGAGTCTAAAGTACATCTTCACCCAGCCCGACCTAAACCTAAGGCAGAGAAGATGGCTAGAGCTAGTCAAGGACTATAATCTAGAGATTCACTACCACCCGGGGAAGGCCAATGTAGTAGCAGATGCCCTAAGCCGGAAAACCTACGAGAAGGCAGCACCCAAGAGTGCCCAGTTGCAAGAGGAGATGGCACGGCTCAACATACACATCGTCCCCCAAGGCTACGTCCGCCAGTTGAGTGTTCAGCCTACCCTAGAGGAAAAGATCCGGAAGGCCCAAGAGACCGATGAAAATCTGATGAAGATCCGCAAGCATACCGGAGAGAACAAGGCCCCCGACTTCAGGGTAGATGACCAAGGCACCCTGTGGTACAAGAACAGGATATGCGTGCCCGAAGGTGGAGACTTTCGACAGACCATCATGGATGAGGCACACAACTCAGCATACTCCATTCACCCGGGATCCACCAAGATGTACATGGACTTAAAACAGAAGTATTGGTGGAATGGGATGAAAGCAGACATTGCACGGTTCGTCGCCCATTGTGACACTTGTCAGAGGATCAAAGCCGAACATCAGAAGCCCGCAGGACTGTTGCAACCTTTACCAATCCCGGTATGGAAGTGGGATGAGATAGGTATGGACTTCGTAGTAGGGTTGCCAAGGACTCAGAAGGGACATGACTCCATATGGGTGATCGTGGACCGACTCACTAAAGTCGCTCACTTTCTACCCGTACGGACCACTTATGGTGGAGAGAAGTTGGCGAAACTCTACATAGAAAATATAGTGAAGCTGCATGGAGTGCCTAGTTGACGGTGAAAATCCGTCAACCTAGCCATGAGTTTACCTTCGGTGTTGGCATGAATTTTATACCTTATCCATTAGTACTAACCCCCGTGGTATAACAAGTTCACATGTGCATGTCGTTTTTGGAGTTTAATGTTTATGCGGGGATTTAGTGTTGAATGCAAGACTTTCGGGGTAAGTTCATCAAGCACCTCATGACAAGACTTTGAAGCCCCGAACAAGTCATGCAATTAAGTAAAATTAACTCCAAGAAGCGGGGACTTGATCCGAGAAGACGACATACTCCGGGGACCCGACCGGAAAAGTGCTTGAATCTTCCAAGACAAGGAGTTGAGTCCAATTCGGAGAGAAACCGACGACATGGACCCGTATGCGAAGGGGGAAGCATCCGGAAGCAAGGGAACCGACCTCGGGCAAAGGAGCCCGCGGGGCCGGGCCTAAATGGGCCCGGGCCGGCCGGCCCGGTCCGGTCGGCCCCGTGCCCATTTAGGGCCCAAATTCGTCGTCCTTTGACCTAATTGCTTCTCGGGCTATAAATAGCCCCCGACCGAGAGCCACGCGAGAAAGAAGTCGTATTCCGCCGCCGAGGAGCGAGAGAAGCTTGAGGGACACCAACTTGAAGATGAGGGTCGTGCTAGTTGTCTAGGGTTTCCCCGGCCGACGTGGGAACCTTGCATGGAAGACCACGTCGGAGCTCGGAGCGAGGATCAAGATCGAGGAGGGCCCGGTGGTGATCTTGTTCATGTAATCATTCATGGTGAAGTTTGTAAGTGAATCCGATTTCTAGCGATTAAGTGCTTTCTCGATGATTTTGATTTCTTCTTGGTTTTGCTTCTTCTACGATCTAGTCTATAGCTAGATTACATAGGGTGCTCTTGTAGCCGCGGTGGCTAGAGGTGCATACCGGACCGGCCAAGTGATTTCAACTTGTTCTATCGAACTCGCCCTAAGCTCCCCGCATGAATAGGGATACGTTGTGACGAACGGGGGTCTCGAAAGGCGGATGTTTTCGGAGTCGGATGGGAAGGCCACGATTTAAAGATGCTTTTAATGAGATTCGCTTTGCTATCTTCATCTATCTTGTTTGGAGCTACAACATAAGCATGATCTAGATTCTCTAGATTGGTTATCTCTTGCTTTCTCTTGCTACCTCTTTAGTAGATTAGATTAGATTCGTTTTCTTTATGAGTTAGTAGATTAGATGCAACTTGTCTTCATAAGATAGCTTACCTTGCTTTACTAGATTGAATCCTTGCGTTGCACATTGTTCCACGGATTCGATACCTTGGGTTCACCACTCGAGGGAAGAAGGGTCCCTTGACTACGACGGGAGACTTGTCCGCTTGCAAGTCACAAACGAACTTTGATACAACTATTAACCGTCAACAAGCCCCTTTTTTCGGCGCCGTTGCCGGGAACAAGCAATCAAGATCCGATCTAGTATCGCTTATCTTTCAGTTTTTCTTTTGATTTTCTTTTGCATCTCTTATGTTTGATCATCCTCAAAAGAAAAAAAAAAAGAGTCAATCTAATCTAGTTTTGATTAACCCTAATTTTTCTTTTGTTAGATTTTTGTTTTATCACTAACCCTAACCGGAGATGGTTGGCTACCTCTCCAAGAAACCCAAAACCTTTTTGTGGATGATCCAGGGAAAACTTTACGGGCAAAGGTGACGTGCAACACAAGCTCGAAGGACCATCAAAATCTCCAAGGGAATCACCACCTCCAAGTCCAAAGGAAGATCAACCTCAACCACGGAGCGCGAGATCAAGCTATGCACCCCGGGCATTGTTGATCTACCTATCATAAACCTTCAAGACGCCGGGAGGCCGTTCAAGATCAAAGTCTCAACTATCCGCATGACGATTGCGAGAGCTGAATGCATACGAGCTGGATTCCTTGAGTGGCATATCGGTTTACTTAAGAGGAGGATGGAGAAGATGGAGATGGAGAAAGAAGCTCAACACCTAAAGGCTACCAAGGCAAGATCCACATGCAAGGAGCGTGAAGTGTTCATCGTGATAAAGATGCTAGACGCAAGTGGGACAACTTGCCGGACAACCGATTGGTGACAAAGAAGAATATCCGAGACAACTCCAAGGTCCCAAGACGGCGAAGGCTACTCAAACTCATTCGGGAGAGATGAAGGATCACACTAGAGACCATGAAGATCACGACCGAAGGACCGGAGTTCGAGATGCCGAGCCACAAGGAAGTTGTTGCATCCGTCAAGACCAAAGGACAAAGCCAGCTCCGTGAAGACCAAAAAAAATTGACTAAGCCAAAGTGGGTACCCAAGATTGCAACGCCCGCAAAGAGCGTTGATCCGGAGTAATCAAGTGAAGAAGTCTAGCCATGGACTATAAACGGAGCGCTAGGCGGGAGGCAACCCGTTTCGTCGAGTCAAGAATAAGCTACGGGAGGACAACCCGATTCCAGGTTTTTCAAGTCTTTTTAAATTTAATTCAGTTCTGAATTTTAATACGCAAAACCTTAGACTTAGAATGGTTGAACAATATTAGAGACATAATTCTTGGTTGAATATTTTGCTTGATCATGAACCCTTTACATGAACCATCCTATGTGCTTGTTTGATTCTTTTCTTTTCGAGAAACCCTCAACCAAATAATTTCAGAACCTTAACTCAACCTTTCACCCTCATTATGGTGCTGAGGTTGACTTATTTTTCATGCTAAAACCACACGAGTAGAGCCACGACTTGTATCTAGATGTTATTTAAATTTCAGCATGCGGTAGGACTCGCGTGAACCTAGAATCTTGATTTTTGGTTGGTTTAAAAATCCATATCCTTGGTTTCTCTAAGATTAGAATTTTTCTAAGCCTCACTTAATTTTATTTCATTCAAAATCTCTCTCATCTAATCAAAATTAGGACCTAAACCTATGCCCCCATGATCAAGCCGGGAAAAGCTTGCTCTCAACTAATGAAGGCAAACTATACCGGTGAGACCAAAATCGACGTAATAAAAATATATTTTCGACTTGCATTTGTTTTTAATGGTTTAAAAACTTCTCTAAAATTATGTTCGAGCTCTTGCATGGCTCTGAAAAATATTTTTAAATTTCGAAACTAGAGGAGTGCTTAGCCTTAAAGGGAGGCAATCTAGTTAACCTAACCATGCATGCACCATGATACATCACGGGATGCCCCTCCAACATATTTAAACCACATGCAAAGTACAAGCATGGGGGGGGCAGCCAAGGCTTTGTTTTGTAGGAATATCATGGATACATGTGAGGCAAGGGAGTATGGAAGTGAGTCAAAACATGAAGCATCAAGTGGAAGGACCAATAAAGGAGTGGACGAGAGCGTTTGGGCGATGCAACTCGTGGAGCACGCGGGCGGGGAAAGTTGCGAGAGGTGAAATGATCGTGCTTTGGAAGAAAGACGAGGCGGGGAGGAGCACCGAGGCCGACCTCACCTACATAAGGAGCCCCCCGGCTCCCGTTTTCTGCAGCAAGCTTCCCTCTCCTTCCTTTGTTTGTGTGTTCAAGTTTGTGTGCTCAAAACCTCCGTAGACATAGCCAACCTTCCCAAGCTTGATAGCTCAAAAAAAAAAAAAATCCACATCCTTAATCCACTCAAAGTCCGGACTCCAAAATAATATTTGTGTACCTTGTTACCGGGTGAAAACCCCGGATATTTATTTGTGAGGGAGAGCACTGCAATCAAGGAAGAAACTACAAGTCTTTTCACCGAAGAAAAAGGGATCATCGTCGTCTAAGCCATCATCGACAACCTCTTCGAGGAGGCGCTCGGTTTCCGAGTTTCCTTGGAGTATGGAGGAGGACACGGCACCGCCGAGGAGGAACCACACTCTTCTCCTTGGTGGCATGAGGGCCACACAAAACTCGTTTATTAGGTTTACCAAACCTCAATAACATATGGAGGAGCCGCCCGTCCAACCTCACCACTTGACACGATCATCCGCTCCACCTCCATATGCTCCGCGGTATTCCGAGGGGTATGTCATCATGACGGAGGAGGAGAAGAAGCTCGCTCACCTTAAGTAGAGGCTTGTAGCGAACGTCGACATCGACGACCAAGCTCTCCACATATTGGGTTTCACACGGGACACCGGTGCAATTCTCTAGCGGAGTGTCGGCAAACACCCACAAGAAATTCGCCTAGGAAATTTTCATGACCATGGCGCATAACCTTGATGAAGGAGTCCTGAGTCTCTCATTCCGTTGGAGGGAGCCCACAAGAGGAGAAGAAGGAAGACGCCGTCGGAAGGGTAACCTTGATCAACGATGCTATTTCTAGCACCTTGATGGGGTAATCTCCTTTCAACCATGGGTTGCAATCGATCTTGAGATGTAATCACACTTTGTTGGATTATCTATCTATCATCTTGTGCTGAAAATACTTTAATGCTTAAGGCTAGCAACCATGCCATAAAGGGAGTAGGGCCTCAATGCTTCCTTGGATCCATTCAACACAATCCCCGATAGATTAGATTGGTTTTCATGTTCGAAACGATTGCATGTTCTAGTATCGTAGACCCATGGGCGAGTGTCCCCTATTTTCAAAAAGGGAGCTCCGGAACAAGTATGTGCATAAAGGCACATGGGAAGGCTTTTGGAGTATGATCACGGGAAGAGACCATCAACGAAGAAATACTATCCGGAACCCCATCATCCAAGTGTGTCACTTTTGTGCAAGTGGATTTTTGGGGAGAATAAGAGAGACATAGATAACCAACACGGAGTTGAATTGGATTTACTCGCAGCCAATCAACCCTACTCACCTATGATCAACCGGTGGTGTTGTGAGCAACATCGGATTCGGGAGATCGGGTTGTTACCTCTCCATGTTGACTATCTCTTTAAAACCGGGTATTGCAAGGAACCCAAATCATCTCCTACCCGGGACTTCCCTAGGAATATATGAAGAAAGGAAAAGATAAGAGTAAAGATGAGAGAGGAGGCTTCCAAGTGGCCTAGGTGAATTTGCCTCTTTCGGATTGAGGATTCAAACTTTTTCTTGAGAGGAAGAAGATTGGTTAGAGAAAGGACTTCTTGTGCCGGCAAAGAAAAATAAAGGAGAAGAATTATAGGAGAAGGATCTTCCATGACCCAAGAAGGAGGTGCACAACAAAATTATGTCCCACCATTGGGAGAAACCCGTGCGCCGTCGAATTACTACGGTGGTGTACCAATGCAAGCATGGGGGAGTGGTGCAGCCATACCCCCACCATTTTTTGCGGTGCCCAACGTAGCCTTTGCGGAGCCATTTGCACACCTTCCTCAACCACAACAAAATGGAGCCACCATTGGAGGATACGCTGCAAGGAACATGCAAATTATTGCAGCCATCCAAACCAATGCCAACTAAATGGGTGAAGGAAATGCAAACGTCGCTTATGTGCTAGGACACCTTCACCTAGCACCGTCAGACAATTCATAGGAGGAGTGGTGCATTCCTATTACAAGTAAGGGTACAACAACCAAGACTTTCAATATCAACCACCGGCGGAAGATTAGAGAAAGGAGGAGCTTTAGTTATCTTTCCTTTACCCCCTTTTTCTTTAATTTTCAGCTTGTCCGTACCTATGTTTGCGTAGTATTTTCAGCTTAGCTTTAATTTTCAGTTTTTAGTTTAATTTTCAGTGTGTATCTTAGTTTTTATTTTCATCATGAATAACGTCACCACCAAGTTTTTACCCTTGGTAAAGTTACAAAGTTTGTGCCATGATGATATATGATTATAATTGCCGCTTTGTTTATCTTTGTAATTGATTTATGCATGTTTAACCTAGTGCTCTCTTAAAAATACAGATCTGAATTTATTTAAATACTAGCTTAATTTTCAGCGGAGGTTATGATTAAAATAAAGACCCATAGTGTTTTATGTGCTCTCAAGTTATGAATAGATTGAAGATGTCTTTTATGCTCAAAAATATTGCTAACCTTGTCACAAATATCACTTGTGTGTTGCTCAACCTATCCGAGCCTTATATATATTTGAGTGCATAAACCTTAGTGTACAAGATTTATTTTTGAGTGCGTTATTGCAGGCCATGATTTCTACGGCCCGAGACTAAGAAGCTGGTCATTCCGTTTTTGCGTATCTATCTTTTTGCTAGCCTTTTATCCGTGCATTGTGTATCCCCGCATCGGTGATCTCACAAACTTCGCCGGATATCCACCCTTAAACCAAATATCATCTTTTTGTGACTACCTCCTTGACCACAACCTATCATTGAGGATGGATCATCAATTCAAGGAAGATCGCAAGACGGTGCCAACGTTGAAGATTTCAAGTATCTCTCCAAGGAAAATATCTCCGGTACCTACCTTATTTTTCGCCTCTTTGCTCGAGGACGAGCAACGTCTAAGCATGGGGGAGGAGGTAGGTACGGTGCTGCCTTAGAGTTCAAAAGGGAGTATTTTAAAAAAAAAATATATAATGATGAAAGAAAAAAAAAAAATTCGGCGATGTACATGACTTCCAAGGTGAAGAAAGAAAAAAATATATATATATAAGAAAGAAAGAAAGAAAAGAATGAGAAATATAAGAAAGAGAAGAAAAAAAAAATATATTTGTGCGTAAAATGAACTCCCCGGTTCTCTAAGAGTGCATTCAAGGCTTCAAGATAAAAAGATCCATTCTCATTTTCCAACCATGTGCAATCCGATAACGAGGACTTCTTTTGTGCCTCGGGATCACTCTCTGCCATTTGCACATGTCCACCTATCTAAAAGTGTGTGTATTTTTCTCTTTCCCCTCCTTGATTTAACATTATTTTCCAATGACCTTTTTGACGAGTCTCGGTAAGACCATGAGAAGCTTGTCTTGTTTTGACAACACCTCATTTATAAAATCTTGTTAGGACTAAACTTTCCCAAAGCTCCATATAAAAGCCTGCCACATATATATGAGAGGGAAAGGAGTAGAATATATAGGCTTGAGAGACAAGTGAGATGAGAGTTCATGAGCAATACATGAGATGATTTAAATTTGTGAATTTGGTTTAGCTTTTCTTATCTCGTTCTTCATTTCAAAAATTCCGAGATCTATTTAAAACTTTGTGAGCATGTTAATACTTGTGGGATAAGCTTAATAAGAATCTACCCTCCGTAGAGGTGAAGGCTAGTACATTATGGAACTTTAACGAATTAAACTTTTGAGAGCATTATGTTTTCTCATGTATGATCAAATGCAAAGTTTAAACATTGTTTAGCAATGATGATATCCATCGAAGGCTTACTCGAGGACGAGCAAGGTTTAAGCATGGGGGAGATGTTGAAGGAAATGCAAACGTCGCTTATGTGCTAGGACACCTTCACCTAGCACCGTCGGACAATTCATAGGAGGAGTGGTGCATTCCTATTGCAAGTAAGGGTACAACAACCAAGACTTTCAATATCAACCACCGGCGGAAGATTAGAGAGAAGAGGAGCTTTAGTTATCTTTCCTTTACCCCCTTTTCTTTAATTTTCAGCTTGTATGCACCTATGTTTGCGTAGTATTTTCAGCTTTGCTTTAATTTTCAGTTTTTAGTTTAATTTTCAGCATGTATCTTAGTTTTTATTTTCATCATGAATAATGTCACCACCAAGTTTTTACCTTTGGTAAAGTTACAAAGTTTGTGCCATGATGATATATGATTATAATTGCCGCTTTGTTTATCTTTGTAATTGATTTATGCATGTTTAACCTAGTGCTCTCTTAAAAATACAAATCTGAAATTATCTAAATGCTAGCTCAATCTTCAGCGGAGGTTATGATTAAAATAAAGACCCATAGTGTTTTATGTGCTCTCAAGTTATGAATAGATTGAAGATGTCTTTTATGTTCAAAAATATCGCTAACCTTGTCACAAATATCACTTGTGTGTTGCTCTACCTATCCAAAGCCTCGGGATCAAAGTTGTATCAAAGTTAGGACGAGTTCTTATCTCGTTCTTCATTTCAAAAATTCTCGAGATCCATTTAAAACTTTGTGAGCATGTTAATACTTGTGGGATAAGCTTAATAAGAATCTACCCTCCGTAGAGATGAAGGCTAGTACATTATGGAACTTTAATGAATTAAAATTTTGAGAGCATTATGTTTTCTCATGTGTAATCAAGTGCAAAGTTTAAACATTGTTTAGCAAATGATGATATCCATCGAAGGCTTACTCGAGGACGAGCAAGGTTTAAGCATGGGGGAGATGTTGACGGTGAAAATCCGTCAACCTAGCCATGAGTTTACCTTCGGTGTTGGCATGAGTTTTATACCTTATCCATTGGTACTAACCCCCGTGGTATAACAAGTTCACGTGTGCATGTCGGTTTTGGAGTTTAATGTTTATGCGGGGTTTTAGTGTTGAATGCAAGACTTTCGGGATAAGTTCATCAAGCACCTCATGACAAGACCTTGAAGTCCTGAACAAGTCATGCAATGAAGCAAAATTAACTCCAAGAAGCCGGGGACTCGATCCGAGAAGACGACAAACTCCGGGGCCACGACCGGGAAAGTCTTCGAATCTTGCAAGACAAGGAGTTGAGTCCAATTCGGAGAGAAACCGACGACATGGACCTACATGCAGAAGGGGGAAACATCCAGGAAGCAAGGGAACCGACGTGGGACAAAGGAGCCCACGGGCTGGGCCAAAATGGGCCCAGGCCGGCCGGCCCAGTCCGGTCGGCCCAGGCCCATTTTGGGCCCAAACGTGCTCTCCTTTGCCCTAGCCGCCAATCGGGCTATTTATAGCCCCCTGACCGAGAGCCACGAGGAGAGGATTTCGTCTTCGGCCGCCGAGGAGCAGAGAAGAGAGGGACACCATGTCGGAGAGGAGAGGGTCGAGCTAGTTGACTAGGGTTTCCCTAGCCGACGTGGGAACCTTGCATGGAAGACCACGTCGGAGTTCCCGGAGCTAGAAGCAAGATCAAGGAAGGATCCCGGTGGTGATCTTGTGTATGTATCATTGTCATAGTTGAATTATCAAGTTGAATCTTTTCTTAGCGATCAAGTGTTTCCTCGAAGATTTCGTTTTTCGATCGGCTTTGCTTATTCCAATTCTATTCGCGCGATAGATTACATAGGGTGTTCTTGTAGCCGCGGTGGCTAGAGGTACACGCCGGATCTTCCGAAAGAATCTCGACTTGTCTTTTGACTCGCCCTAAGCTCCCCGCATGAATAGGGATACGTTGTGACGAACGGGGGGTCTCGAAAGGCGGATGTTTTCGGATTTGGACGGGAAACCACGATTTAAAGAGGCTTCTATTAAGATTCGATTTGCTACTTCTTCTCTTGCTTGGAACTTCAACAAAAGGCTTACCCCGATCCCTTTAGATCGGTTTATCTACCCAATCTTACTTTGTTTTCTCTCGGTCTTTAGTAGATTAGATTTGTTTCATGTCTTTTACTTAGATGCATTAGGTCTTTTATCGAAGATTGAAGTTACTTGGCTTTAATAGATTAAGTCTTGCGTCACACATTTGTTCCACGGATTCGATACCTTGGGTTCACCACTCGAGGGAAGAAGGGTCCCTTGACTACGACGGGAGACTTGTACGCTTGCGAGTCACGAACGAACTTTGATACAATTATTAACCGTCAACAAGTTTAGGGTTTAGGGTTTAGGGTTTTGGGGTTTAGGGTTTAGGGGTTTAGGGTCACCATGAATGATTACATGAACAAGATCACCACCGGGCCCTCCCTCGATCTTGATCCTCGCTCCCGAGCTCCGACGTGGTCTTCCATGCAAGGTTCCCACGTCGGCCGGGGAAACCCTAGACAACTAGCACGACCCTCATCTTCAAGTTGGTGTCCCTCAAGCTTCTCTTGCTCCTCGGCGGCGGAATACGACTTCTTTTCTCGCGTGGCTCTCGGTCGGGGGGCTATTTATAGCCCGAGAAGCAATTAGGTCAAAGGACGACGAATTTGGGCCCTAAATGGGCACGGGCCGACCGGGCCCAGGGCCGGCCGGCCCGGGCCCATTTAGGCCCGGCCCGCGGGCTCCTTTGCCCGAGGTCGGTTCCCTTGCTTCCCGGATGCTTCCCCCTTCGCATACGGGTCCATGTCGTCGGTTTCTCTCCGAATTGGACTCAACTCCTTGTCTTGGAAGATTCGAGACTTTTCCGGTCGGGTCCCCGGAGTATGTCGTCTTCTCGGATCAAGTCCCCGGCTTCTTGGAGTTAATTTTACTTAATTGCATGACTTGTTCGGGGCTTCAAAGTCTTGTCATGAGGTGCTTGATGAACTTACCCCGAAAGTCTTGCATTCAACACTAAATCCCCGCATAAACATTAAACTCCAAAAACGACATGCACATGTGAACTTGTTATACCACGGGGGTTAGTACCAATGGATAAGGTATAAAATTCATGCCAACACCGAAGGTAAACTCATAGCTAGGTTGACGGATTTTCACCGTCAACATCTAGAAAAAAGGGCTTGTTGACGGTTAATAGTTGTATCAAAGTTCGTTTGTGACTTGCAAGCGGACAAGTCTCCCGTCGTAGTCAAGGGACCCTTCTTCCCTCGAGTGGTGAACCCAAGGTATCGAATCCGTGGAACAATGTGCAACGCAAGGATTCAATCTAGTAAAGCAAGGTAAGCTATCTTATGAAGACAAGTTGCATCTAATCTACTAACTCATAAAGAAAACGAATCTAATCTAATCTACTAAAGAGGTAGCAAGAGAAAGCAAGAGATAACCAATCTAGAGAATCTAGATCATGCTTATGTTGTAGCTCCAAACAAGATAGATGAAGATAGCAAAGCGAATCTCATTAAAAGCATCTTTAAATCGTGGCCTTCCCATCCGACTCCGAAAACATCCGCCTTTCGAGACCCCCGTTCGTCACAACGTATCCCTATTCATGCGGGGAGCTTAGGGCGAGTTCGATAGAACAAGTTGAAATCACTTGGCCGGTCCGGTATGCACCTCTAGCCACCGCGGCTACAAGAGCACCCTATGTAATCTAGCTATAGACTAGATCGTAGAAGAAGCAAAACCAAGAAGAAATCAAAATCATCGAGAAAGCACTTAATCGCTAGAAATCGGATTCACTTACAAACTTCACCATGAATGATTACATGAACAAGATCACCACCGGGCCCTCCCTCGATCTTGATCCTCGCTCCGAGCTCCGACGTGGTCTTCCATGCAAGGTTCCCACGTCGGCCGGGGAAACCCTAGACAACTAGCACGACCCTCATCTTCAAGTTGGTGTCCCTCAAGCTTCTCTTGCTCCTCGGCGGCGGAATACGACTTCTTTTCGCGTGGCTCTCGGTCGGGGGGCTATTTATAGCCCGAGAAGCAATTAGGTCAAAGGACGACGAATTTGGGCCCTAAATGGGCTCGGGCCGACCGGACCGGGCCGGCGGCTCCGGGCCCATTTAGGCCCGGCCCGCGGGCTCCTTTGCCCGAGGTCGGTTCCCTTGCTTCCCGGATGCTTCCCCCTTCGCATACGGGTCCATGTCGTCGGTTTCTCTCCGAATTGGACTCAACTCCTTGTCTTGGAAGATTCAACGACTTTTCCGGTCGGTCCCCGGAGTATGTCGTCTTCTCGGATCAAGTCCCCGGCTTCTTGGAGTTAATTTTACTTAATTGCATGACTTGTTCGGGGCTTCAAAGTCTTGTCATGAGGTGCTTGATGAACTTACCCCGAAAGTCTTGCATTCAACACTAAATCCCCGCATAAACATTAAACTCCAAAAACGACATGCACATGTGAACTTGTTATACCACGGGGGTTAGTACTAATGGATAAGGTATAAAATTCATGCCAACACCGAAGGTAAACTCATGGCTAGGTTGACGGATTTTCACCGTCAACATGCCTAGCGAATAGTCTCGGATAGAGGGACCCGAGTTCACCTCTAGGTTCTGGAAAAGCTTGCACAAAGCCATGGGCACCAAGCTAGACTTCAGCTCAGCGTACCACCCACAGACCGACGGACAGACCGAAAGGGTGAATCAAATCCTGGAAGACATGTTGAGGGCATGCGTCCTCACCTATGGCAAAGATTGGGAGCAGAGCCTGCCATATGCAGAATTTTCTTATAACAACGGCTACCAAGCGAGTCTGGGAATGTCGCCATTCGAAGCACTATACGGGAGAAAATGTAGGACACCCCTGATGTGGTCAGAAGTAGGAGAGCGTGCCCTGGTCGGGCCCGCGCTTATAAAGGAAGCCGAGGAGCGAGTAGCTGATATCCGAGAAAAGTTGAAAGCCGCTCAGTCCCGACAGAAGAGCTACGCAGACAAGAAAAGGCGTGAAGCGAGCTTCAATCCAGGAGACTTCGTCTACCTCAAGGTTTCGCCCATCCGGGGGACTCGGAGATTTCAAGTACACGGGAAGTTGGCCCCTCGGTACATCGGACCATATAAAGTAATAAAGAGAGTCGGGGCAGTAGCGTATCGGCTGGAGCTACCCGAAGAAATGTCAGATATTCACCCAGTGTTCCACATCTCCCAGCTACGTCGATGCTTGAAGGTTCTGGAAGAGAAGCGAGTACGAGTAGAGACCATCGACCTACAGCCAGACCTTAGGTACCAGGAGGTGCCCGTCAAGATCTTAGACACTGTGGTCAAGCGGACAAGGACGACCGAAGTACGGGTGTGCAGAGTCCAATGGAGCAGACACGGGGTGGAAGAAGCTACGTGGGAACGAGAGGACGCACTGAAGAAGGAGTTTCCCCACCTTTTCGAAACCTAGCCGAATCTCGAGGACGAGATTCATTTTAAGTGGGGTAGGTTTGTAACGCCCGCGTTTTTAGCTCTAAATAAATCACCTAATAAATCATGCGTATTTTCAAAACTGACCGCCGAGCTCAATTACCATTCAAACCCTAGCCACTGTTTTCCCCCTCTCTCTCCCCCCGACGCGCGTGCCGCGAATCCCGCCGGCACCGCACCCAGGCCAGCACCCATGCGCGCCTTCCCAACGCCGCGGTCGGCCACCGGCCCGGAATCCCGCGCACGCCGCGGTCCCGACGCCCGGTCCGCCTCGCCTTCACCGCCGTCCCGGAAAAACGCGCCGACACCCGAAAACCGGAAAACCCCCGCAAAACTTTTCCCCAATCTCCCTAAAAATTTCCCAAGATTTTCTGAAAACCCTTCCCTATTTTCTTTCTCTTCTTTCCTTATTTTTCCTCCCCTTTCTTTTCTTTTCCCTCCTTTCCTTTTTCTTTTCTTCCTTTTTCCTTTTCTCCTTTCTTTTCCTCCTTTCTTCTTTTCTTTCCCCTCCCTTCTCCTTCCTCCCGCGCGGTCGACCACGCGCCGGACCGCGCCCCCGACGGGGGTTGACCCCGGCCGGGGCCCCGCGTCCGCCCGCCGCCCCCCTCCTCGGCACGCCGGCAAGATCACCCGCCTCCTCACGCCACCGCGGCCCACGCCCCGGCCGGACGCGGAGCCGGCCCGACGCGGCGGCGCCATTAATTCCCCCCCCCGCCCGAGCCATCACTTCCACCGGCCCGACCGCGGCCCCGCGCCCCGCGCCCTAGCACGCCCGCGCAAGTTGACCGGTGGCGGCCACGAGCCGTCGCGTCGCCGGTCGCCGCCTCGCGAAGCTCCTCGAGCTCGCCGGAGTGGGGCTCGCCGGAGAAAAATCTCCCCTCTAAACCGCCATCCGCCGCCTATAAAAGGGGCCGACGGCCTCCCCGGCTCGCTGCACTTCACCACCACTGTCTCACAGCACCTCCTCCCCTCTTCCCCGAGCACCACCGCACCGTCGCCCCCTAGCGCCGCCGTCGCGCCACCGCCTCTCCCCCGCGGAGCCGCCTCCACCGTGCACCGTAGCCCAAGGTGAGCACGGGGATAGGACCCCCTCGCCCCCCTCTTCCTTTTCCCCTTGTCCCCGGCCGCCGCCGCGCCGGGAGCCGCCGGCGGGTACCCCTGCCGGCCGGCCATGCCCGCGCCCCCCTCCCTCTCTGTTCTGTTTCGAGGGAGGGAAGAAGAAGGGCACTTTTGCCCAAGGCCCCCTGGCCTTTTCTTTTATCCTGAGTTCCTCTCTAATCCTATTCACTCTCTCTCCTTTTCCTTCCAAATAGCCCCTAAGGCTAATAATTAATTACTGTTGAGCCTAAACAATTTACAAACAGGCCCTAACCCAACTTATATTGTCATAAACACACCCTTTCTCCATTAGTAGAAATTACCAATAGGTCCTTAATACCTATAACCCCTCCTTAACCTAGCCTTTCATACACGCCTTTTATTCCCGGTTAAGTCCAAATATTACCGCACCCCGCCGAACCAACCCCCCTTTCCTAGGGCTTATATATACCCCCTCTCCGCTCACTTCCCCCTCCTCGAGCTCGGCCGGAGACATGTGTGCTAATATTGCTTGCTTGCTTGTGTGTGCGCCTTAGCCGACGGAGTAGACGGAGGAAGGTACCCCGAGCCGGAGATCGAAGCCGACTACTGCGAGCAGGAGCCCGAGGTCCCGAACGCCGAGCCGGCACTCCCCGAAGACTTCGAAGACGGCAAGTCCAATCTCATCCTTTGATGCATGTTTCTGTCCTAGTTTTATAAATATACCCTATACCCGTTTTATAAATTGCATATTGTTTTACTGCAAAACATGGTAGGATAGCCACCATTGATTGCCATGATTGAACCTTGTTTTGGCCTGAATGTTTGCTTTAAAATGTGTGAGTGCTTTCAAAATGTGTGAGTGCTTTCAAAACGTGTGAGTGCTTCAAAAACAAAAAGGGGATATGTTTGGAAAATGAGTAAAGAACTCGGGTAGACGGGATGGACGTGTGTGTCGGGAGTATGGGTGAGCTCGTACTGTGTGGTTGAGCGTGTTGGGAGTTGTCCATCTTGTCGGTTAAGGACCGGGTTGCGTGACATCTCACCCGACCCAAATCATCGTACAACCACTCGACCGTTGTATGTGGCAACGGCTTAGCATAAATCCCACTAGTTAATCTACTTGCCATCGGTGTGCGGGTGAGCGACGGGAGACCAAGGAGTAGGGGTACGCTCGTGTGAGGTACGCCCCGGTTATGTGGGATAACCCCTTGGTTGCTTCCGTGGTGGCTCGTAGTGTTAGCTAAGGTGGGTAATGGCTTTGATAGGATCCGTACCGCACCGAGGTGTCCGTGTGACGGTACCCTACTTGTGGGTAAAGATGTACAACCTCTCGAGTGTCAAACCTATTCGAATAGCCGTGTCCACGGTATTGGACGAGTCACGGTGTGGTCACAAAAACTAGCGTTTGGGATGGGATGTTTTCTGGCGTGAGTTGTTTTCTGGGTGAAGTGTGTGGCTGTGTGCCTGGGCTACGACGGACGGGAAGTCCGGTAGTTCCACAGTAGGTTTTTCCCTAAAACAATTGAGTCACTTTGGTTGTGAAAATGTTTGCGAAAACCTTTTTGAAATGAACCCCTGCATGTGTAAGTTTGCGAAATGAACCTTATCCTAATCCTTGTTATACTCTATGCATGATTCTGCTTATAAGCCCCTCCGTGGGTGGGGTTGGATTTGCTGAGTACGTATGTGCTCACCCTTGTTTTACTAACTATTTTACAGAGGAGGATCCCGATTACATTCCCGAAGACGTTGAGTAGGTCGTGCCCTACACCCAACCGTGCCTGTGTTCCCAGGGCCCTACCGAAAGCTTCCATGGTGTGGTACTCTAAGGAGGCTATGGAAGCCTTTGCCATTGTAGTGTGGTCGTTAGCGTTTGTGTTGTTCCTTGTAGCGTTGGCACTACCGTGCCCTTTGTGTCGCCGTGATGTAAAAGACTGATTCCACCTGTTGTAATAAATGTGCTACCAGCCTCCTGGGACTGGTATTTGTGTCACATTTAGTCACCTCTGATGAGGGGACGCTTCAGCCCGCGCGGAACAGTTCTTCCCCGGCGGAGGCGCATGGGTTGGCCCTCAGAGCCGGTGTGCGGCGGCGACGATGGCGAGTGCGACTGGCCCTCAGAGGTAGTGCGTGGCAGCGGCGGAGGAGCGCGTGCGGGCGGCCCTCGGAGCTTATGCGCGCGGCGGTGGAGGAGCGTGCGACCGCCCGGGGGAGGAGGAGCTCCAGCGGCGTTGGGAGAAGGAGGTGCTCGGGCGGCGGCGCCACCACCATGGACACTAGTCCTGGAGGGGCCGGAGCCTGGCCCTGGCCGTGGTGGCAGCACCTCGTCGCTGCGCTCGGTGGAGAGCTTGAGAGAGGAGAAGAGGGGCTGGGGGATGGATGGATAAGGTTGGAGGAGGAAGACTGACACGTAAGGTCCACTTAAGATGGAGTTCAATTTTAAAGAGGCTCTTTGGATCATCTTATAGAACTATGAAGGTATCTATTTTTACAAAGGACCAAAACTCCAAATTTAACTAACAAAAATAAAGAGGCTGTTGGAGTTGCTCTAATGGCCATTGGAATGCCATGAGTAACTTTGAGTGCCAGTCCGAGTGCTTAGAAAACTTAGGCACTAGTATTTCCTAGTTTTGACCAACCTATTTTTGACGGTCGAGAAAACCAAATTTAGTCCGTGCAGGAATTGTCAAATGATATATGGTACTAAACTACTAATAGTTACATCAAGGAGCGCATAGCGATCCAATAAAGATATCAATTTTGTGGAAATAACTCGTATATACATTACTGAAGAACTAGTTATTGTCCAAACCTGCTTGAAGTTGAATAGTCAAATGATGTCATGTCGTATGTCGTCGTATATACAACGAATGATATGCTCTATCTGATGATGGACACATGTATTTTGTTTTGCTCGGAACAAACATATCGTGAAAGTGGTACTTTTTTCAAAATAAATCTACAGTACAAATTTGCCGAACCGAACCTCACTGTACAGTACAGACGAGTTGCGGTGGGACATGTTGGTACATGGTAGTATTAGTAGTAGGGAGCACGTACGGGAAGGGAAGGAACGAGTTGAAGTTGTAGCTGATAAAGCCGCGCGCGCGGGGATCCATTTCCAATTTTCCACGCAGCCGCGATCACGTGCGCGAGAATTTGCGCGCCGGTGGGCTCGTGCATGCTCCCGGTCCCGGTTTCTGATCGCGACCCGGCCAGCGTCGCCATCGCCCTGGGCCGGCCGGGGATCGATCTATCAGGTCGTTCCTGGGGGCGCGCGTGCGCGCGGCTGCAGCGACGACGACGACGCCGGCCGATCGACGCGTAATCTCTCGTCGGGCCGACGGTGCCGAGCTTGGCGAACGGCCGGGCTCGGCCAGCGCTCTTCGACGCGCCGGCCGTGCGGAAGCGGCAGAATCATGTGCTCCGCTGCTGGCAGGCCGTGGCCGTGGCCTCGGCTTGGTCGGCCCGCCCGGCCGCCTCACGCGTCGTCATGCCCACTCACTCACTCCCCCACTCTGCCGGGCGCGCGGGCGCGCGATGCGGTTGCTCCCATCTTTGATTTTTTTTCCCATGTCGTGTTAAGACGGTGAAAGCGATCGATCGAAGCGGTAAGAACGAAGGACGATGCAGCCGATCCGTTCCGACAGAGACAGACTGACAGCGGCGTTATCCACTGTTGGTGGATCGGATGAAGTGATGGTTATTCCCGGGCCGTTCCTACCAGAGCTCCTCGCTCAATTCGTTGTTCCCGCCAACGGTGGTGGTGGAGAGAAGAGAGAGGATGGTCAATTAAATTGGTGGCGTCCACGCTCGCAGCAAGCTGGGCATTCATCCGTCCCGAAACAGATAGCTTTCGGTTTCCCTAATTACTTTTGTAATTAGAAAGCCCCACCGCCTCACTGGAGAGCGAGAAGGAAGATGATGGTACGCATGCAGTGAACTTGGAATGAGAGTAGCTACCGTCCAGATGGATCGATCGATCGAGGACGACGTTGCCTTGTGTGTCTCCGTCTACCGCGGGGTAGAGGGGGTGAAAACGAGAGCTGCTGAGGCGACGCGCGCGGGGGTACGCACGGAAGTTGAACGTCGGGAGTGGGAAGGACAGGAGGAACTCTCTAAGCTGGTTGGTGCAGAAACAAAGTTGTCATTCTGGGCCGATTTTGGTTTTATTGGGCTAATGAGCCCAAACTTCTACCGGGTAGAGAGAGAGGCCCGGCCTGCCCCCACTCAGTACCCTTGTGAGCCCACAGCAGAGTCCTTGCGTGCAAAAAAAAAAAAAAAAAAAAGCCGTTGGGATTCCGCTTCCGCCGTTCCGCGGCATCGTACGCCGCCTCACCCACACCGCCGGCCGCCGCGCCGCATTGCCTCATGGCGCCACCACGTCCCCGCGTTGTGAGGGTGGCCCGACCCTCGCTGCTCCTCTTTCCCCTCGAGTGATTGCGCATATCGCGATTTGTTTGGCGTTTTGGTTTAAGTTTTGGGGGCCAGGCCTCTGGAGGCGACGACGGCGCTACTGGCAGCCTGGCCTCCATTTTGTTGGCCGCGCGTGGATTGCTAATCTGATGCTACATCATCTTTCTACAGGAGTACAGGTCCTTAGTGGAATGCTTGGGAAAACAACCAAAATGAGGTCTTCTCCCTGTTTCAGTTTCAGACACCAGACATTGCTCATTGTTACGTAATTAAGGGCTTGTTTGGGAATCAGGTGGAATGAAGGGGGATGAAGGGCGTTGGGGTGGAGGAATTTCCATTATAAGTCAAAATTTCTCAAAATCCCCTTCAATACTTTCTTCCATCCACTAATCCTCCATTTCCCGAACAAGGCCTTAAGGTTTTAAATTTCCTTTCTGTTCTGACTGATGATCCTTAGATCGTTAAAAATTGTTGAGCTGAGAGGAAACAAAGAATGGTGGATTTATAGAATGAGATTGCATAACTTTGTAAAAGAGTATATTTATTTGCTATTTCTTAATCGTCTAATACCGATAGCAGCAGCGCACTAATTCTTGTTCAATGCCAGCAGTCTTTGGTTCAAACATGGTACTTGTTGTTTTCGGATAATTAGCTCCAAAGACTGCGGTATTCTTAATCGCGGTTTTGGAGACCATGCCGTGACACAAAGCCTTTCTGGAGAGCAAGAGTTGTTGGGTATATATATGCAAGCGGGGCGGGTTGCGGCTGCCCGCCCCGCGACCGCACGAGCCGTGTAATTTGTAGCGGGCCGATGCGGCTGCCCGCATTCCGCCGCAACTTTTTTGCGGGAGATGCGGCGGCCCGCTTGACGCCGCGATGTGTTCAGCTCGCTGCCTCGCTCACGCGTGGCTGCCAGCCTGCCACTCCTGCCAGGCGGTGCTGAAGCTGTGTCCGCCAACGGTGCAGTCTTAAAATCTCTAGTCAACTGTTTAAAGAAATTACCAACCACAAATTTTGTATTTGTTGATTACAATAACAAAAAAATATTAAAAGAAACATAATGCAGTGCTGGCCTTCTGAACTGTTTAGTAACTTTGACACAGACAATTTACATTGTTATAAATAACCTATGGTCCTAAGGTACAGTGTTAAATTATAAGCTCAATGACCTCTCTTTACTGAAGTCAAACACCTATCTTCAGTCTCAACAAAAAAAGACACCCAAATCATTCAGCAAGTAGCTCTGTAACCTCAGATCCCAAACAAAAATTCTCGCTAATAATCGACATGAGCTTCGTCTAACAAGCCTTCGTAACTGTCAATGTGTGCATATCATCCAATAATTCAAGTAAAATACACAACTTTGTGCTTGTAGAACACCAATGGTTACACACTAGTTGGCTAATTTACAAATCTGAAGTTCAAAGCTTTCCAAGACAATTGCTGGCCATATGATTGCTTCAACTTCTGTCTTTTCAGTAGCCCTGAACAAAAGCAAGATAAAAGATTCATGACTCTGAAGGAGAAAGCGGCATCACAGGCAGCCACAACGTCATCCATCTATAATTTAATAAATCAAGACAAAATAGCAATCATTCAAAGGAATATATGGCAAGCATCTTCAGATTCGATGGAAAATGTACGTTCAATTGTCAATTGCTCACATGCGAAACTGTGAAAACATCAACTAGTAGAATTGTTCAAAAACAAAGTGAGAGCTGTTTCATTTGAATTTCAGCAAAAATTCGCTTTAGAGAACTACAGATTCAGAAGGTCAGTGTCAAGGAACTAAAATTCTCCAAAATGTGCACAGAACTTTCATTGGATACTAATCATGTCGAGTGTGCAAGAGTCACATGCTAGAACTCCATCTGTCAGGAATCTGCTGTAATTTTTGTACAAAAGCCACCATGATATCTCACGCCAATCCTAACCTACAACCATTAATACCATGGCTATTCTGAAGGCTGCCTCCAATACTCATTCATATTTCATAACAGGTACATGATTTCATCTGGCCTGCCTAAAAATAAATTTCAGAAACCCTTTTAATTAGGAAAGATCGCCAGAAATAAAACAAATCCTAGCATGTACAACCTCTAGAAAAAAGAGGAATCGAAGATTCAGTAGGACAAACATCTAGGTCCGTGAGGAGGGAGGAGAATCTTACACCATCACTGCTGATTCCCTGTTGTTCTTGCTGTCACTGTTGGAAAATCGAACGACAACAAGAGGGGATAAAGATGTAAGAAGGCAGCGTATAGAGTACTGGATCCGTTGCCGGCGGCTTGCAAGACGGCGACGGCAGGGGCACACGACAAACGGAGAATGGCGGCGCAGCGATCCCCTTCCGTCCGGTGCCGATCCCCTCCGAAGCTCACCCCTCTCAGATTCACTTATGTCTCGCGGGTTTGCGGCGCCGCTGGCCCTTGCGGGCTGCCCGCATTGTGCCGCTGCAGTTACGCGGGCAGAGTTGCGGCTCGATGCGGGTATGCAGCGCGGGTTTGCCCAGCGGGCTCGCGGCAAAACCCGCCCCGCTTGCACCTATAGTTGGGTAAGCTATTTTTTCTAGTAGCAGCTGATTTGTCAAAGATAAAATTCAACTTTTTAACTTTGACACTTGAAAAATTTAGATGTTAATATTTAGTTGGAGTTATAGTATGTTCTATATATGTTCCGTAAGATGCTTATTATGTTGCATGCACTAACCAATTGAATCCTGAAGCTTAAACTCACATCCATGCTCCCTCAGGCCTCAAACATGAAAATAGGGGTCAATTGCTATTATTTTATTTAATGTCTCCTATGAGATTTCGAACTAAGACCTGGCCATGATACCATGTAGAGTTTGCATGCACCAACCCGTTTAAATCAAAAAGCTTAAAATGATATGGAAAATTTTTACAATTCACTTTATCCTTCAACATTGTGAATTCAAGGGCTACTTGTCATCACCATACGTAGCCTCATACTTTTTTGTGAGAATTGTACGAATGTGCAGAAAGGTGGAATTAGTTTAACTGAATGGATGTATTGCATTGAGGCCTCGACCGATATATATGAGAGTACATGTGTGACAGAATCACCCAAAATACTTCCGTATTATCGTCTAAGCCGGTCCACATGGCCATTAAGCAATAATAAAGAACTATTCTGTCGCCTCTGCCAGGTAAAACCCGGTAAACCACTTACAACAGGATCGAGATATGCGCTAAGCCCACATGAAGGCGGGACCATAGTACATCATTACATTACATAAAGTCCATAAGTACTTAAATTTTACAAACCAAGTTTTCAGTACATAAAAGTAAACATGGTTCAGAGTTTTAGACAGCTGAAAGTAAACTAAACGCATGATACACACCTCATCATCGCTTTCCCATTCAAGTTCTCAACCATCTGGAATAGAACTAGACCAGATGGGGTTACCTGAAAACCACAAAGTAAGCAAGGCTGAGTAATAATACTCAGCAAGACTTACCCGACAAAAAGAAAATACAACTAGACATGCAAGGCTTTTTGGCTGGTGGGTTTGTTTTGCCAAAAGCGACTAAGAGTTGATCCTTATTTTCAAGTTTTAGCTCATATTCTGGTATGTTAACCATTATAGGTGAGCACCTACACTAAACAAGCATGTTGTGCAAACAATATTAAACAGACAACAATTTTAATCAAGTGTTCCATAAATAAGTATGGGGTAGCCAGTGGTCAAGCCGACTCAGATAACGGCGAGTGACCGACGATCGATCAATTTATATCCTTGCAAGGTAAACCCAAGATACACGGAAGAAGGTCGACCAAGTGCAGTGTCTACCCCAACCAGGCGGTTCCCAACGTCCCACAGTTTGGGATTAGACGCTACAAACTCTGGTACACGGTTATCCGGAGGGTCTAACCCGACCAGTCTGGAACTCACCCACTATACCACGGGTGGCTAGCCCGGAGACGCATCCCAAGCGGGTAGCTAGAAAGATCCCGTAACACCCCGGTGTTTATTAAAGATAACTAACTCAATTAGTTGTGTTAATCGGGGGTTGATTAGCTTCTAAACATGTTTGACATGTTTTGTCACAAATTTGCACAAAAGACCTTGGTCAAAGTCCCAAATCACGGTCAAACCCTAGATCTCCGTTAAGGATGAAATGGTTTTCTTGCGTGTTCTCCAAATTTCACTATAGAAGTTCAAAATCGGCCAATACGAAAGTTATTCGTTATTTCCGGAACACATTTTTCGTAATTGGCGGACATTCCAATTTTGAGTGCAAATTGGCCAAAAATCGAGTTGAACGCGCCGTGAACAATGAAACCGAGCCGTGGAAAATCTCGCAACTTCGGTCGACGTTCCCGGCAAACGGTTGATCAAAACATATGACGCCCTTTGGGAAAGTTGTAGATCTATGGCTCCTCTACAACTTTGCTTTTTGGAGATTTTCAACTTAGTTTTTGAAGCCGCGCAAATGAAATAAGAATGACACCGACGTCGTCATTGCCGCGCTCCGGCGCGAGCGCGCGCCGCGCCCAACTTGCCCGACCACGTGGCGCCCGCGGGGGAGTCCGGCGTACGGACGCCCGGAGTCCGTCGCGGTGGACCGAGGCCGCCGTGGACCCTCCGCCTCTCCCTCCATTGCCCGTGCACCGCGCCCGGACGCCGGTCCACGTAGAGCCGGCCACACGCCGCACGCTCGAGCTCCCTCGCGCTCGCGTCGCGCATGCGGCGTGCCACCTAGTCGCCCACTCGCTCGCGCGTGCACCCAACCCCCGTAGCCCCTCGCTCTCGTCGCGCGCCGGCTTGCACGGGCCGCCGCGGAGCGGTCCGCGCGGCCGCTCGCCATTGCAACGTCGCCACCGAGTAGACTCACCCGCACCGGTCCCGAGCCGCCCAACCCTCTCCTTCCCCGTCCCGGCGCCCGTCCTTGCTCCTCCTCAACCCCCCGCGTCGCCGCCAGGACGCCGGGTCGCGCCGTTGCCGCCCGCCGCGGCTGCAGCGGGCGCATACTGAGCCCCTCGCCGCCGGCGCCCGGCGAGGCCATCCTACGCCCGGTCAACACCTAAAATCGTCCTCTGGAGGTACGTAGTGGCTGTAGGGCCCTCTCCCGGCGAAGTCCGGCCGCCTCCGGCCTTCAATTCCGTCGCCGGCGATGAACAGTTCCGCCCAAGGACCACATTGCTTCTTCCCTGTTCTTTCTAGGGAGATTTCCGTAATCCAGGGACCTCTGCGTAATTTCGGAAAATAAGTCCGAGGGCCTGACTGTAAAGTTGTTTTAGGGTTACAGCAGCAACTTCGGAAAATCATTAAAAATCGTAGAAACATCAGAAAAATGTAAAACCAATTTTGTTGGTTTCGTGGTGAAGAGATCTATCTTTTCTAGAAAACATGTATAGGGTTTTTCTGTACAATTTTTGAATTAAAAATTCAAACTCAGTTTGGAGTTTTTTTAGTGTGATTTAAAATATACACATGCTATGAACTTGAATTTTGGATATGTTGCTCTTTATAACACGTCTAGATATGTGGCAAAAGTTTGCATGAATTTGATGTATATATTTTCAGTTATGATTTATTTAAGCTTCATGATAGATTAAGTTTGATGCTTTTTATAGCCCCTTTAATGAACTTTTCTTTGAGCCCAAGTCCACCCTAGGGATTTGTCTTGATGAGTAGTACCTCTGGTAGAGTGGATTTGAATTTAGAGAATTGTTTAATAGATGTTTTGGATTTAAGCTCGTGTAGGAGTTTAAATTAAAAATCTGAAAAATAATTTGAATTTGCAACCATGCTTTGGTCAGAAACTCATTCTTGGCATACATGACCTGTAGGAGAAAGTTGAGATCAAAATGTTTATTAAATCTCTTTATATGAATTAATGTTGATTTACTAGGCTGTAATTTGTCTTTTTCGTATAAACTAATTTATAAATGATCTTAGGCCAAATTTTGGTGTGAGAGCTTAAACTAAGCATATGTTGCTGTGTGCAAAAGATTAGATTTATTGGAAGTGTTTTTGATTTAATTTGGATGTATGGTTGAAAGGCTTGTTGTAAATAATTAAAGAAAGAAATGGAAATTAAAAGTGCTAAATTGTGAAATCATGTTTGTTTCTGTTTTTATTAAATTAAACACACCCCCTTGCTGTTTGGTGAAGTTAAGTAACTTAAATTGCTTAGATGTGCACACAATCGCCATCAAAATAGTATTTTGTTATTTATCACACACCATAATAATTTATATGAGAAAATATTAATATTTGGGTGTATGTGTCCAACAAGAGTTGGTTTTGTGGTAATTCTCCCACCTTCACCATAACCTAATGCATGTGCATGTAAACGTGTAGATCTTCCCGACGGGACTTACACACTTACCCGGGAGGAGGAGGGAGCGGCCAGCAGAGAGTTGAATCAAGTTAGCGTGCGGCAAGACTGTACCAAAGTCCGGAAGAGCCAAAGGCTTGTTTGGGTGTAGAGTACGAGGAAGGCAAGCACCGGTTTCATCTAACCCATTCTATAAATAAAAATCATGTCCTTTACTTTTCGGCACTTTATGCTTTACTTGTGCATTTAAGTTTCGGGAGTTGTTTTGAAACCTAGTTGCATGATCCTTAGGACTCCTATGCTCTTATACTAGTATGTTAGGAACGCTAGTGCCATGCTTGAAGGACACGGTACAAGTCGAGTAATGACTCATTGCTCGCGAGATATAGGTTATCCTTGTTGGAATCATAAGTTGGATAAATTGACTCGCTCATGTGGTAAGAGCAATGGGTTCGGTCTCGACCGAGTAGCATGGTGCTGGTCCTAAGCTATTGAACGTACCAAGTGCTTGTCGGGAATGGGACCGGTAAGCCTAGTACCTTCTGAACCGGGGCGGGATCTTTCTAGCTACCCGCTTGGGATGTGTCTCCGGGCTAGCTACCCGTGGTATAGTGTGTGAGTCGGACCGGTCGGGTTAGACCCTCCGGATAACCGTGTACCGCAGTTTGTAGCGTACGATCCTAAACTCGTGGGATGTTGGGAACCGCTGGTTGGGGTAGACACCGCACTTGGTCTACCTTCTTCCGTGTATCTTGGGTTTACCTTGCAAGGATATAAATCGATCGATCGTCGGTCACTCGCCGTTATCTGAGTCGGCTTGACCACTGGCTACCCCATGTTTATTTATGGAACATTTTGGATTAATATTGCTACTTGTTTAATATTGTTTGCACAACATGCTTGTTTAGTACAGGTGCTCACCTAGACTGATTAACATACTAGAATATGAGCTAAAACTTGAAAATAAGGATCCACTCTTAGTCGGTTTTGGCAAAACAAACCCGACAGACCAAAAAGCCTGGCATGTCTAGTTGTATTTTCTTTTATCGGGTAAGTCTTGCTGAGTATTAGTACTCAGCCTTGCTTAATTTGTTGATTTCAGGTAATCCCATCTGGCCTGGTTCTATCCCAGATGGTTGGGAGCTTGAATGGGAGAATGATGATGAGGAGTGATATGCATGGATGGCCTCCCGTGTGTATCATGCGATAGTTTTATTTCCGCTGTTTAAACTCTGAATCACTTTTACTTTCATGTACGAAAAACCTGGTTTGTAATATTAAGTACTTAAGAACTTGTAAACTTTTATGTAATGTAATGTTGCACTCTGGTCCTGCCTTCGTGTGGGCTTAGCGCATATCAGCGATCTTGTTGTATGTGATTTACCGGGCTTTACCCGACGAAAGCGACTTAATAATTCTTTATTATTGCTTAATGGCCACGTGGACCGCTTAGGCGATAATACGAATTATTTTGGGCGGTTCCGTCACGGATGGTACCGGAGCGATGATATGCACCAGAGTAATTAAAATACCTTAACAAACTTGTTTTTGGAATAAAAGTTGCCCGGAATAATAATCTTGCTAAATGAGTAGGACGTTAAGGTTTAATCTAGTCCGGGAGGCCCTAGAGGGAATTTTTGGGTTGTTTCAGGTGGCTAGTATTCTATGGTGTATTTAGTCTGACTTCCAGCACATTTATTCCTGTCAAAACTTACTTTCATGCACAACCATACTAGTTCATCACGTTTTGCCATACGTGGTGGTACCACAGGGAAGTCTCGTGAGGGACTAGTGGGACCTATTCCAATGGGTGCCACGTCGCGTCCGCGTCTCATCACGTTTTGCCATACGTGGTGGTACCACGGGGAAGTCCCGTGAGGGACTAGTGAGACCTATTCCAATGGGTGTCACGTCGCGTCCGAGTCTCGTCACGTTTTGCCATACGTGATGGTACCACGAGAAAGTCCGTGAGGGATGAGTGAGGCCTATTCCAATGGGCACTCACGTCGCGTCGAGTCTTAAATAGGACGCCGTCCATGCGGCGGCTTTACGCATGGATACCGTTTCTATAAGTGAACGGTAATGAATGTGGACGCTTTTGTGAGTCTTGGCACAAAAGGTCTTGAATATCTGTGATCTTCTACGGGTACACTAACCACGGTTGTTAGGTACGGTAATTAAGAAACGAATAGCTTCCGACTAGTTATTATAGGGAGAGACGGTTATATATGCCCCCGCCACCGGCACTAACTTCGTTTTTAAGCTTAAAAGCTTTGTGAGGAAGTTTAGGACGCCTTTTGCATCATGTAAAAGCTATCAAACCAAAACTGAACTTAATTCATGTGTTGCTTGGTCTCTATTTAATGTGTGTTTCTTAAGGACCAATCTTGCTAGTCCGATTGCTTTGATGAAGTGTTAAGCAAAAATTGTAACTCGATGCTGTCCGAATTTTTAAGGTTTATCTAGAAAATTTCTGGCTAGGTGTTCTTCAGGGAAATTGTTCATCACCTAGTTAAGTTTGCTCTCTGAATCTCTCATGATTTTAGGATGCTTAAAACTGCAGTTAGGATTAGAATTGCTAGACAAGGTCATGCTGAAATGCTTTGTCAAAATCTCGAGTTAGGCGAAAACTCGAATTTTTACCTATAGTTCCAAAAAGAATTTGACCAGAGAATCTAAACCAAAAATGTTTCTTATAGCATACTTTGTGTTGTCAAAATCTCATGGTCCTCGGGTTCTTAATCTTTGAGATATGATCTTTTTAGTGAAGTGTTGCTCTGCTGAAATTTCTGGGCAACAACACTCTGAAAATGGTCCTTTTGCACCATTTTCCAATATGATTTGATTCGACCTTTGAATACCAAAAGTGCTCCTTCGGTACCTATCTACCTCCTGTAGAAATCTCAAGGTCACTAGATTTTTAGTTTGGGAGTTATGCCCAAAACTTTAGGTCTCTGTCCTGCTGAATTTCAGAACTAGTGATCGCTGAAATTCAAATTTTTAGGTCATCTTCCTTTAGGGTATAGAGAAAACCTTGAACATCAAAATGATTCATAATTTTGCGATGGTCATGCCCACAAAAATTCAGCATTTTTGCATGTGTATATTGAGAAATATCGAATTTTTAGTAAGCCCCTGTTTGCTGTAAAAACTGCTAGACAGAGCTTTGGTAACGAACCTTTCGACCTCGGTAAAAGTTGAATCTGTCCTGGAGTTGAATACCAAAGTTTTGGCTTATGAAATTCTACACATGCTTACCAAAATTTAGAAATTTTCGACACTTGGGCCGAGAGATATGAATTTATTTCTCAGAGCTATTGATGTCCAAATTCTGGAAGTTTCCACTTGAAGTCTCCTTAGACATGCCTACTTGTCATTTTGTTGGCAAAATTATAGATGAAATATCTAAGGGAAAAATCACATGATTTCGATGGAAGGAAACCCTTTCCTCAATTCTGGAGAAGTAGTTGATAGTGAGGCAAGTGGTAGCAATCCACCATCGTCATCAAACTTGTGCTATACGAATGGCTATTACCTCCTATTTGGTGTGGTGATCAATGCATGAGGCTAGCTCAGTTTGAATATGCTCTCGCGTAGCAAATGCGTTATTATCACTATGAGAGCATGGCCCAAGCATTGGGTACCAAATGAAATCATTTGATAGCTGGGATTTTTCTTCCAAAGGAAATCGTGATAAGCTCTTCCTTTAATTTCCTTGAAAATTTGGGGCTAATTAAAAATACAAACGTGGGTTGAAACTTTGTATTCAACACGCTCATCAAAATTCAGCCTTCTAGTGTTCCTACTCTAAGAGTTGTGAACATATTTGTGAACCTTGGCTTGCCGCACAACCGCCAAGGCGAGTAGAGGTTTTCGGATTCGTGAGTATGATTTCTTAGGCGACGTGTTCACTCCCGTATCATGTGGGTATGCTCTCGAAGCACTCAACTATTCCTGGTTGTTGACATCATGGGCTCGGTCACTATTGATCTCCCAACCTTGAAAATGTTTCTTTTTGACCTTGCTCATCGATTTTGAGGGCAATAAAATGAATACGAAGTATCCACACCTTCTTACCTACATAAGGAACATATCATATCTTTTGTCAAGTCAACTAAAACTCCGTTGTGCTCTTTTTCTTTGGTCGTTTTCCCCACACTCTCTCTAGATAGGAGACAACACTTCAACTCCTTATAGCCATGAAACGCTGGTCCCACAACTTTCTGGCGTTGGTATCCCTACTTTTCTCGCTCTAAAATTCCTTGCCTCAAACTTGATTTTTTCCCCTATGCTTGCTCACAAACAAATAAATAAATTCATGTTTATAAGTGTGAAGAATCAGGTGGCATGCAAATTGGAGCATTTTATCACAATGCATATGCATACCTTAACAACACAGTTTCATTGCGCATTATATAACTTGTGCATTTGGGAAATATTGGGTGACTAACTTGCATAAGTATTAAAAAAATCCTTCTACTCTACCTTCCTTGTGGTTGATGATGTTTCCCTAACTAAAGGTGCCACGACGGAACCTAGGGTATCATGTGGTCCGCGACCATGTGATTATCACAAGGAGCGCGCCGGGTATCTTGGGTTATGGAAAATTACTCACCACAATTTTGTTCCTTACTCTTTGATTGCTTCGCCTTTCTTAACTAACTCCATGGGTGCAATAAAGCATACTGACTATGCACCATGAGCAACATATCTCATGAGCATATGCATCAACGCATTTCATCAACATGTGCATCGGCATGTGTGCACTACATCATGCACGCATCATGTGCATCACTCATTATGCATCATTACATAAGCATCATATGCTCATGTGCATATACATCATACTATATGCACCTCATCATAAGCATCATTATGAGCACCATTCCACTGATGTACCACTCATCTATATACATTAATGTTGCAAGCATGTCTCATGGGTGCACCACATATCCAGTTAAAAGTCACTGCACCACTAATGGGATGAAGGATGTCGCTAATACTCATAAAATAAGTGACATGTGAGCAAGCCTTTCTGAAATTCCTGTACTAGCTTTGTCTTTGCATATCTTCTCCACTAAATATCCGTAATAACTCCCGGTAACGACTCTCTATGACTTTATCATCCTTAACTATTCTTATGAGCTAACATCAGATCTACGATGGTAGAACCCTTAATCCATCATCGAACCCTTGTTCCTCTCCAAAAGTACTTCTCTTGGCAATCTTAGTATGGTCAATTGCTAAGATTCTCATTCCTTATAGAGATCCTTGTGAAAACTTTTCAACTTGGTCATCTTTCGCTTAATCACAACAATCCGCCCGATATCAACTCAACCGAGTTAAGGTGAAGGTGTATAAACAGAGATTTTTCATGAGCAATCAAGGTTCTCCATGGATACGAAAGAAATCAGCATTCTATTGGATGACCTGGACGACGATCTCCACCAGAGAAAATCCCATGAACCCACAACTGAATACTAACGATCTTTAGACTGCCTACCTATTCGTGCTCCATCGAATCTGCGCCACTCCATTATTGCCATGTTTCGCTACAACGGCCAGTGCTGCACTGATCGATTGGTCCTGTCTCTAACGCCAAGCGTGCCATCATTACTGCACTGTGTCGACCATCAATAAAGAGGGGAGTATCGATCTTTGATTCCCGACCACCCTTTGTAGAACATGTATATTGGCTTCTTTCTTAAAAACAAACCCCTATAAAACCTTCGGATCGAGTTCTCTAACTTTCTAACCTGTTGATATGCTTGTTTATCAATAGCTACCATACTCAGATTTTTGTACTCTTAGGGAGTCTAATTGGATCGTCATGAACTTTCAGGGAAATGGAATCCACCACAGGAGATCCGGTCAATCTTCGACCCAACGAGATGTCCCCATCTCTTCCACCAACACGGAGGTGGTGGATATCTTTGCCAACACCACGAAAATTTTGGAGGGCCAAAATTTGGTGTTAAGCCAACGGTGCAAAATGTCATCCATAATCGTTATCAAGGGCTATCACAAACTAGTCTATCCAACAGTCTTTCCCAAGCAATATCAGAATCTATTATGGAGCAAGTCTATCTATTCAATCTATTGATGAATCATGAAGCTCAAAATCAACAGAACCAAGATTCCAATCAGCAACTCCTAGATTCACTCATGTCACCGTCTCAACTTCCTATGGACCTTAGGGAGGAAGAAAGAAGGAGTAAGAGTCACAAGCGAGATTTGCCAAAGATTGATTTAAATGGATGGGAAATTACATGCACCGAACTTCCCTCCCGTGAGAAAAAGCCAAGCAACCCAGCTAGTGTTGTGGATCAGCCCATCAAAACCCAGTGGGTCACAAGGTCCAATACACCCACACCTCGTCTCTGCTTCAATTGTAGAGAACCTGGGCATTTTGCAGGGAGTGCCCGAAAACTGAGCAGAACAAGCCAAATCCGCACGGTCGAGGCTCAAGAGCCAAGCAGGGAAGTCAAGGCAAACGACCAAAACCCCAAGTGAAACAAGGCAAACATAACTTCACGGGTATACATTTCTATTTTAGAACAACCTTCCCTAAGCTAGCCTTTTAAATTCCTAATCTCGGGACGAGATTTCTTTTAAGGGGGGTAGATCGTAACACCCCAGGTGTTTATTAAAGATAACTAACTCAATTAGTTGTGTTAATCGGGGTTGATTAGCTTCTAAACATGTTTGACATGTTTTGTCACAAATTTGCACAAAAGACCTGGTCAAAGTCCCAAATCACGGTCAAACCCTAGATCTCCGTTAAGGATGAAATGGTTTTCTTGCGTGTTCTCCAAATTTCACTATAGAAGTTCAAAATCGGCCAATACGAAAGTTATTCGTTATTTCCGGGAACACATTTTTCGTAATTGGCGGACATTCCAATTTTGAGTGCAAATTGGCCAAAAATCGAGTTGAACGCGCGCGTGAACGATAAACCGAGCCGTGGAAAATCTGCAACTTCGGTCGACGTTCCCGGCAAACGGTTGATCAAAACATATGACGCCCTTTGGGAAAGTTGTAGATCTATGGCTCCTCTACAACTTTGCTTTTTGGAGATTTTCAACTTAGTTGTCACTTTACGGAGTTATGTATTTTTGAAGCCGCGCAAATGAAATAAGAATGACACCGACGTCGTCATTGCCGCGCTCGGCGCGAGCGCGCCCGCGCCCAACTTGCCCGACCACGTGGCGCCCGCGGGGGGAGTCCGGCGTACGGACGCCCGGAGTCCGTCGCGGTGGACCGGAGGCCGCCGTGGACCCTCCGCCTCTCCCTCCATTGCCCGTGCACCGCGCCCGGACGCCGGTCACGTAGAGCCGGGCCACGCGCCGCGCGCTCGAGCTCCCTCGCGCCGCGTCGCGCATGCGGCGTGCCACCCGGTCGCCCACCGGCTCGCGCGTGCACCCAACCCCCGTAGCCCCTCGCTCTCGTCGCGCGCCGGGCTTGCACGGGCCGCCGCGGAGCGGTCCGCGCGGCCGCTCTCCATTGCAACGTCGCCACCGAGTAGACTCGCCCGCACCGGTCCCGCAGCCGCCCAACCCTCTCCTTCCCGTCCGCGCCCGTCCTTGCTCCTCCTCAACCCCGTCGCGTCGCCGCCGGACGCCGGGTCGCGCCGCTGCCGGCCGCCGCGGCGCGGCAGCGGGCACATACCGAGCCCCTTGCCGCCGGCGCCCGGCGAGGCCATCCTACGCCCGGTCAACACCTAAAATCGTCCTCTGGAGGTACGTAGTGGCTGTAGGGGCCCTCTCCCGGCGAAGTCCGGCCGCCTCCGGCCTTCAATTCCGTCGCCGGCGATGAACAGTTCCGCCCAAGGACCACATTGCTTCTTCCCTGTTCTTTCTAGGGAGATTTCCGTAATCCAGGGACCTCTGCGTAATTTTGGAAAATAAGTCCGAGGGCCCGGCTGTAAAGTTGTTTTAGGGTTACAGCAGCAACTTCGGAAAATCATTAAAAATTTTAGAAAAATCAGAAAAATGCAAAACCAATTTTTTTGCTTTCGTGGTGAAGAGATCTATCTTTTATAGAAAACATGTATAGGGTTTTTTCTGTACAGTTTTTGAATTAAAAATTCAAACTCAGTTTGGAGTGTTTTTAGTGTGATTTAAAATATACACATGCTATGAACTTGAATTTTGGATATGTTGTTCTTTATAACACGTCTAGATATGTGGCAAAAGTTTGCATGAATTTGATGTATATATTTTCAGTTATGATTTATTTAAGCTTCATGCTAGATTAAGTTTGATGCTTTTTATAGCCCCTTTAATGAACTTCTCTTTGAGCACAAGTGCACCCTAGGGATTTGGCTTGATGAGTAGTACCTCTGGTAGAGTGGATTTGAATTTAGAGAATTGTTTAATAGATGTTTTGGATTTAAGCTCGTGTAGGAGTTTAAATTAAAAATCTGAAAAATAATTTGAATTTGCAACCATGCTTTGGTCAGAAACTCATTCTTGGCATACATGGCCTGTAGGAGAAAATTGAGATCAAAAAGTTTATTAAATCTTTTTATATGAATTAATGTTGATTTACTAGGCTGTAATTTGTCTTTTTCGTATAAACTAATTTATAAATGATCTTAGGCCAAATTTTGGTGTGAGAGCTTAAACTAAGCATATGTTGCTGTGTGCAAAAGATTAGATTCATTGGAAGTGTTTTTGATTTAATTTGGATGTATGGTTGAAAGGCTTGTTGTAAATAATTAAAGAAAGAAATGGAAATTAAAAGTGCTAAATTGTGAAATCATGTTTGTTTCTGTTTTTATTAAATTAAACACACCCCCTTGCTGTTTGGTGAAGTTAAGTAACTTAAATTGCTTAGATGTGCACACAATCACCATCAAAATAGTGTTTTGTTATTTATCACACACCATAATAATTTATATGAGAAAATATTAATATTTGGGTGTATGTGTCCAACAAGAGTTGGTTTTGTGGTAATTCTCCCACCTTCACCATAATCTAATGCATGTGCATGTAAACGTGTAGATCTTCCCGACGGGACTTACACACTTACCCGGGAGGAGGAGGGAGCGGCCCGGCAGAGAGTTGAATCAAGTTAGCGTGCGGCAAGACCTGGACCAAAGTCCAGAGGAGCCAAAGGCTTGTTTGGGTGTAGGGTCCGAGGAAGGCAAGCACCGGTTTCATCTAACCCATTCTATAAATAAAAATCATGTCGTTTACTTTTCAGCACTTTATGCTTTACTTGTGTATTTAAGTTTCGGGAGTTGTTTTGAAAACTAGTTGCATGATCCTTAGGACTCCTATGCTCTTATACTAGTATGTTAGGAACGCTAGTGCCATGCTTTAAGGACACGGTACAAGTCGAGTAATGACTCATTGCTCGCGAGATATAGGTTATCCTTGTTGGAATCATAAGTTGGATAAATTGACTCTCTCATGTGGTAAGAGCAATGGGTTCGGTCTCGACCGAGTAGCATGGTGCTGGTCCTAAGCTATTGAACGTACCAAGTGCTTGTCGGGAATGGGACCGGTAAGCCTAGTACCTACTGAACCGGGCGGGATCTTTCTAGCTACCCGCTTGGGATGTGTCTCCGGGCTAGCTACCCGTGGTATAGTGTGTGAGTCCGGACTGGTCGGGTTAGACCCTCCCGGATAACCGTGTACCGAGTTTGTAGCGTATGATCCTAAACTGTGGGATGTTGGGAACCGCCTGGTTGGGGTAGACACTGCACTTGGTCTACCTTCTTCCGTGTATCTTGGGTTTACCTTGCAAGGATATAAATCGATCGATCGTCGGTCACTCGCCGTTATCTGAGTCGGCTTGACCACTGGCTACCCCATGTTTATTTATGGAACATTTTGGATTAATATTGCTACTTGTTTAATATTGTTTGCACAACATGCTTGTTTAGTACAGGTGCTCACCTAGACTGATTAACATACTAGAATATGAGCTAAAACTTGAAAATAAGGATCCACTCTTAGTCGGTTTTGGCAAAACAAACCCAGCTGACCAAAAAGCCCGGCATGTCTAGTTGTATTTTCTTTTATCGGTAAGTCTTGCTTTGAGTATTAGTACTCGGCCTTGCTTAATTTGTTGATTTCGGGTAATCCCATCCGGCCCGGTTCTATCCCGGATGGTTGGGAGCTTGAATGGGAGAATGATGATGAGGAGTGATATGCATGGATGGCCTCCTGTGTGTATCATGCGATAGTTTTATTTCCGCCGTTTAAACTCGAATCACTTTTACTTTCATGTACGAAAAACCCGGTTTGTAATATTAAGTACTTAAGAACTTGTGAACCTTTATGTAATGTAATGTGGTACTCGGTCCCGCCTTCGTGTGGGCTTAGCGCATATCGGCCGATCCCGTTATATGTGATTTAACGAGGCTTTACCCGGCGGAAGCGACTTAATAATTCTTTATTATTGCTTAATGGCCAAGTGGACCGGCTTAGGCGATAATATAGAATTATTTTGGGCGGTTCGTCACGCATCCCGCCCCGGTTCGAAGGTACTAGGCTTACCGGTCCCATTCCCGACAAGCACTTGGTACGTTCAATAGCTTAAACCAGCACAATGCTACTCGGTCGAGACCGAACCCATTGCTCTTACCACATGAGCGAGTCATTTAATCAACTTATGATTCGAACATAAGTAACTAACATCTCGCGAGCTAAGTCATTACTCGACTTTTACCGTGTCCTTAAAGCATGGCACTAGCGTTCCTAACATACTAGTAAAAGCGCATAGGAGTCATAAGGATCATCATCTAGGTTTCAAATCAATTCCCCGAAACTTAAATGCACAAATCATAACATAAATACGAAAAGTAAAGGTACGAGTTTTAAAAAAGGGTTAGATGCACCCGGGGCTTGCCTTCCTCTGACTCAACACTAACACTAGCCTTGGGCTCTTCTAGATTTTGGTCCAGGTCTTGCTGCACACCAAGCTGGTTCACCCCTCCATCAACTGTCCCTTCTCCCTCCTGGGTCAGCGTGTATGTACCGTTCGATAAATCTACATGTATACATGCATATGCATTAGATTATGGTGAAGGTGGGAGAATTACCACAAAACCAACTCTTGTTGGCCATATTCATCTAAACATTATTATTTTCTCACATAAATTATTAGGGTGGTGTGATGATGAACAAACACTACTTTGATGTTGATTGTGTACATATTTAAGCAATTTAAATTACTTAAACTCACCCAACAGCAAGGGGGTGTGTTTAAAGATTAAAAACAGGAACAAAAATGAAAACCTTAATTAATCTTAAGCAATAAAAATAAACCTATTTATTCAACTCCTAGCTAGCCATTCATTAAAAAAATCATATAAACTTAAATACAATTCCAAAATGTCCTAATTTTTGTTACACAGTAACATATGCCTAAACTAAGCTCACATGCCAAAATATAGCTTAAGATCATTTATAAATTAATTTATATGGAAAAGATTAAATCCAGCCTAGTTAGTCAAAATTAAATCTTACAAAAAGATTCAATTAACAAACTGAGCCTAACTTTCACAGGTAAGCTATACATGTCAAAACTTAGCTACTGGCCAAAGCATACATTCATATATTTCATATATTTCAACTTAAGAATTAAACATGACATACCAAGTTAAATCCAAAACACCCAACAAAACACATCCTAGAATCACATTCATTCTACCAGAGGTACTATTTATTAATACAAATCCCTAGGGTGCACTGGTGCTTAAAGAAAAGTTCATTAAAGGGGCTATAAAAAGCATCGAGCTTAATCTAGCATAAAGCTTACATAAATCATAAATTCATAATTAAAAATCTACACCTCAAAATCATACCAACTTTGGTCACAAATCTACACATGCCATACAGTGCAACATATCCAAAATTCAAGTTCATAGCATTTATATATTTTAAACTATACTAAAAACACATCAAACTGAGTTTGAATTTTTAATTCAAAATCTACACAGAAAAACCCTATACATGCTTTCTAGAAAAGGTAGGTTTCTTAACAAGGAAACCAACAAAATTGGATTTGCATTTTTATGATTGTAATATGATTTTTAATGAATTTTCTAAGTTGTTGCGAATAACCCTAAAACACTTTTACGGAGGGACCCTTGACTGAACTTTTAGAAATCACACATATGCCCTTCCTTTGCACAAATTACCCTGGAAAGATTGCAATCACTGCATCCATACCCTTGCCGACGCAGGGGCCAACTCCGGCGGTCGGAGGAGCGGCGGAGGGGTGCGGGTGAGTGCCCGTGGGGCACCAGCGGGTCCACCCGGTGCTATAAGTGTGCATGGACCGGTCGGCGGAGCAACCGACGACGCGCAGGGGAAGGCGGCCGCCTGAGCATGGACTGCCGGCGATGGTGGCCAAATTGCCAGGCAGTGAGGACCGGGGAGTACTCTTGGAGGTTGAAGGAAGGGAGAGGAGCGACTGCGCGGTTGGCCAGAGCTTGAAGTGCGGTGGCGGCGGGCAATGTGACGGCGGCGGTCTGCGAGGTCAGAGCGGCTCGATCCTTTCCCAGCCGAAGCACAACGCACACACAAAACGAGACAGGGGCGAGAGGGCGACTTGGGGAAGGCCTCGCGGCTTTAGCACGTGGCCGGGCCAGGTGGATGCCCTGCATGCGTGAGAGGAGGCCGCGGCTGTGGCACGCGCCGGCGTGTGGCCCTGCCGGGCCCGCGGCCTGGCCGCGCACACATCCTGGGCGCGGCGCACGACAGATGGACGAAGCGGAGGCTCCTACGACGTGTGACGGTCCACGATGATGTACTCGCGACGACAGTACACCGGAGCCGCGTGGAGAAGCCACGTGAACGGCACAAGGCCAGCAGATGTGCACGCGCCCGCGTGTGCTGGGCGCGGCGCCCTACCCCCCAGCCCTGTTTTAGTTTCGCGTAACCCTGTCCAAAATTGCAAAACTCCCCAAAACATCTACTAAGTGAAGAATCTCCAAATCTAAAAGTTGTAGAGGAGCTAAAGACCTACAACTTTCACAAAGGGCGATATATGTTTTAATCAATGGATTCTTGTGAAAAATGCGTTGAACTTCAGGAAAAACTCAGCCTCGGTTTACTGTTCACAGAACCTTCAACTCGAATTTGTCCAATTTACACTCAAAATTTGAATGTCCGCCAATTATGAAAAATGTGTTCCCAAAGATAATGAAGAACTTTTATATTGGCTGATTTTGAACTTCTATAGCGAAATTTGGAGAACGCGTGAGAAAACCATTTCAGCCTCTTAGATCCTTAGGGGTTTGACCACGTATTTGGACTTTTACTAAGGGCTTTTGTGCAAATGTGCACATAATCATGTGAAACATGATTAGAAGCTAATTAATCTTGATTAACCCAACTAAATGAGGTATTTATCTTTAATAAACACCTAGGGTGTTACAGTCTACCCCCCTTAAAAGAAATCTCGTCCCGAGATTTGACAACAATACTAGAGGAAAGCCTCTAGGGGAGATAATAGGCTTGATGAGGATATCAATGTCGCTCGTGCGGGAGCGAGCGATGAATGTACACATAAAAAACTAAAACCATCAATAACTAGAACACAAAGTAGACGTACAGTCCTACTAGAGTCCAGTAGATGGAATCAACATCTCCAGAAAATGAGTCATGTTTGGCGACATCGGGTTGGATCCTTCTTGTGGCCTTCTTCTAAACTTCTCCTTTGGGTCACCGAGGAGAGGATGGAAAGCCTTCTTGACGCTGAATGTCGCAATTGATGAAGATGGTTGGCGTGAGCGCCGAAGGAGCAGCCAGATGAAAAAGATGGTGATGGAGGTTTAAAGCTCGAGTGAAGGTCTGGCTCAGAGGTGGTAGAAAACGACGAGCGATACTCTCCTTTTATCGAGGGTCGCCATGGTGCAACAACAGTGGCATACTAGTCACTTGTGATAGGATTGTCGGAGGGTTTGGAGCGATGGCTGCTATCGTGAGAGGTGACGGAGTGATAGATGACACGAGACAGACGGAGTACAGATATGTAGACGGTCAAACGACCGTCAAGACTTGGTCGTGGTGCAAGAAATGAGATGAGAAAAACATCTATGGTTGAGAACTCTCTGTATTTTCTTTGATGAGATCATAGTCCTGAATTTATGATGATTGGATTAGGTATTAGGCAAATTCTGAGATTTTGGAAAGAAAGATACCAATCGAAAGGTTCCATAGAGATGTTTCTGAAGACAAAGTCTGGTAAACAATCATGTTGCAAAACTCATTTAGTAAGATTTCTGAACTTTACTTTTAGAAGAGCAAGAAGGATTTCAACTCTGGGATTGTCTTTGGCTGTATAAATTGTCAAATGGCAAGAACAAGACTTTGGAGAATATTGTGCTGGGAGCTAGGAACTCTACTCTTGCTCAGGGTTATTCCTAATGAAGTATTTTAATTACTTTATGCACCAAACCAGGGAGTAATGATTTGGAGCTGGAACTCATGCACTTGATGAGTCATGGAATGACAATGCTTATGCATATGGGAAATGACTCGTGCAATAATGGGATGGTGCACATGTGGATGCTCATGATGAAGTGCATATGGTATGATGTACATGTATATGGGCATATGATGTGTATGCATATGAACTTATGGTGCATATGCATAGTGAGAGATGCACATGATATCTGTATGATGAGGTGCATGCATGATGATGCATATGTTGATGACTGCACGATGCATATGCTTATGAGGTATGGTGCTCATGATGCAGTGTCAGCATGACTTGCTTCACCCATGGGGTTAGTCAAGGTAGAGAGGATAAACAGAGTTGAGGAGTAATAGGTGCGGTGAGTCGCATTCTAAAAACCAAGATACCTAGCGCGCTCCTAGTGGTAATCACATGGTTGTAGCACACATGATACCCTAGGTTCCTTCGTGGCACCTTCGTTTATGGAACAACAACATCACCAGCAAAAAGGGCGATAGAGTAGAAAGATGGGAAACCGTCAGGACATATACATGTTAGTCCATCCAATGTCCCAAATGCACATGTTGTGCAATGCATTTTCCATGCTCATGATTTATGTCATTAAGGTTGCAAGATATGCATGCAGTGATGATGCTCACGTGCTTGCCAATGGATTTTTGATGCCTTGTAACCATGTTCTCATTTATTTGTTTGTGAGCAAGCATAAGGATTTTTAGATCATGGGCTGAGAAATTATAGTGATTGTTGATGGTTAATAGTTGTATCAAAGTTCGTTTAGACTTGCAAGCGGACAAGTCTCCCGTCGTAGTCAAGGGACCCTTCTTCCCTCGAGTATCGAATCCGTGGAACAAATGTGTGACACAAAAGATGATCTAGTAAAGCCAAGTAACTTCAATCTTCGGTAATGAGAAACCCTAATGCATCTAGATAAAGAACACAAAACTAATCTAATCTACTAACGACCGGAGGTAACAAAGACAGATAGGGTAGATAAACCGATCTAGAGAGATCGGGTTAAGCCTTTTGTTGAAGTTCCAAGCAAAAGAAGAAGTAGCAAATCGAATCTCATTAGAAGCCTCTTTAAATCGTGGTTTCCCATCCGACTCCGAAAACGCCCCGCCTTTCGGAACCGCCGCTCTATCACAACGTATTCCTATTCATGCGGGTAGTCTAGGGCGAGTCCAAGGACAAGTCGAGTTCTTTCGGAATATCCGGTGTGTACCTCTAGGCACCGCGGCTACAAGAACACCCTATGTGATCTACCTCGAGAATAGATCTAGAATAAGCAAAGCCGATCGAAAAACGAAATCATCGAAGAAACACTTGATCGCTAGAAATAGATTCAACTTGATAATTCAACTAATACAATGATACATAAACAAGATCACTACGGGATCCTACCTTGATCTTGCTTCTAGCTCCGGAACTCCGACGTGGTCTTCCTTGCAAGGTTCCCACGTCGGCTAGGGAGACCCTAGTCAACTAGCTCGACCCTCTCCTCTCCGGATGGTGTCCCTCTCTTCTCTCGCTCCTCGGCGGCCGATGACAAATTGATCAATGCGTGGCTCTCGACCCCGGGGCTATAAATAGCCCGAATGGCGGCTAGGTCAAAGGAGGGGGCAAATGGGCCCCCGGATCGGGCCGGGCCGGCCGGCCCGGGCCGACAGGCCGGGCCCGGTTCCCGGCCTCCTTCGCGTGGTGCTCGGTTCCCGAGTCTTCTAGATCCTCCCTCCTACATGTAGGCCCTTGTCGTCGCTTCTCCGAGTTGGACGTAGCTCCTTGTCCCGCAAGATTCGACACTTTTCTGGTTAGGTCCTCGGAGTTTGTCATCTTCTCGGGTTGAGTCCCTGGCTTCTTGGAGTCAAGTTTGCTTCATTGCATGACTTGTACGGGGCTTCAAGGTCTTGTCACAAGGTGCTTGATGAACTTATCTCAAAAGTCTTGCTTTCAACGCTAAAACCCTACATAATCACGAAACTCCAAAACCGACATGCACAAATGAACTTGTTATACCACGGGGTTAGTACCAATGGATAAGGTATAAAACTTATGCCAACACCAAAGGTAAACTCATGGCTAGGTTGACGGGTTTTCACCGTCAACATCTCCCCCATGCTTAAACCTTGCTCGTCCTCGAGTAAGCCTTCGATGGATATCATCGTTGCCTATCAATGTTTAAACCCTACACTTGATCATACATGAGAAAACATAATGCTCTCGAATTTTTTTAATTCGTTAAAGTTCCATAATGTACTAGCCTTCATCTCTACGGAGGGTAGATTCTTAATTAAGCTTATCCCACAAGTATTATCATGCTCCCAAAATTTAAATAGATCTCAGAAATTTTGAAAATAAAGAACTAGAGGAAAAAGAGCTAAACCAAGTTCACAAATTTAAACCATCTTGCATATTGCTCATGAACTCTTATCTCACTTTGTCTCTCAAGCCTATATATTCTACTCCTTTCCCTCTCATAACATATATGTGTGGTAGGCTTTATATGGAGCTTTTTGGGAAAGTTTAGTCCTACCAAGATTTTACAAATGAGATGTTGTCAAAACAAGACAAGCTTCTCATGGTCTTACCGAGACTCATCAAAAAGGTCATTGGAAAATAATGTTATATCAAGGAGGGGAAAGAGAAAAATACACACACTTGAGATAGGTGGACATGTGCAAACGGCAAAGAGTGATCCCAAGGCACAAAGCAAGTCCTCGTTATCGGATTGCACATGGTTGGAAAATGAGTATGGATCTTTTAATCTTGGAGCCTTAAAATTCCTAATGCACTTTAAAGAACTGGGGAGTTCACTTTATTTTTATTTCTCATATTTTTTCTCTTTTTATCACATATATATTTCTTTCTTTCTTTCTTTCTTTTGAATTTTTTATTTGCTCCCCTTTTGAACTCTAAAATTACATCGTACCTACCTCCTCCCCCATGCTTAGACGTTGCTCGTCCTCGGGCAAAGAGGTGATAAATAAGGTAGGTACCGGAAATATTTTTCCTTCGGAGAGATATACTTGAGATCTTTAATCGTGGCACCGTCTTGCAATCTTCCTTGAATTGATGATCCATTCTCAATGATAGGTTGTGGTCAAGGAGGTGGTCACGAAAGATGATATGGTGGATATCCGGTGAGGTTTGTGAGATCTCCGATGCGGGGATACACAATGCACGGATATAAGGCTAGCAAAAAGATAGATACGCAAAACGGAATGACCAGCTTCTTAGTCTCGGGCTAGAGAAATCATGGCCTGCAATAACTCACTCAAAAATAAATCTTGTACACTAAGGTTTATGCACTCAAATATATATAAGGCTCTGGGTAGGTTGAGCAACACACAAGTGATATTCATGACAAGGTTAGCGATATTTTTGGGAATAAAAACTATCTTTAATCTATCTATAACTTGAGAGCTCATAAAACACTATGGGTCTTTATTTTAATCACAACCTCCGCTAAAGATTAAGCTAGCATTTAGATAAATTCAGATTCGTATTTTAAGAGAGCACTAGCTTTAACATGCATAAATCAATTACAAAGATAAACAAAGCGGCAATTATAATCATATATCATCATGGCACAAATTTTGTAACTTTTCCAATGGTTTAAACAAGGTGGTGTCTTTATTAATGATGAAAACAAACTGAAATACATGCTGAAAATAAACTAACACACTTGCTGAAATTTAAATGAAAACTGAAAACATTGCGCAAACACAAGCAAACAAAAGCTCAAAATTACAGAAAAAGGGAAAAGAAAAGAAAACTAAAGTTCCTCCTTCTTCCTAATCCTCCGCCGGTGGTTGGTGTTGATAGCAGTTGTACCCTTGCTCGTAGTAGGATTGGACATCCCCTCCAACGAATTGATCCGCCGCACTAGGTGAAGGCGTCCAAGCTCATAGGCAATATTTGCATTGTCCTCACCAAGTTAAGCCGCATTAGATTGGATGGCTGTGACGTTTTGCATGTTTCTCGCAACATACCCTCCAATTATGGCCATACTTTGTTGTGGTTGGGGATATTGTGCATAGGGCTCCGCGAAGGTTACGTTGGGCACCACATAATTTGCTGGGGGCACCGGTGCACCCCCCCATGCTTGCATTTGTGGCCCTCCGTAATAACTTGGCAGAGTAGGGATCCCGCCGAATGGTGGCACATAGTTAGGTTGTGCACCACCCGCTTGTGCGGAGGAAGATCCCTCCTCTATAATTCTTCCTCTTTTATTTTTCTTCTTTGCCGGACAAGGAGTCCCTCCTCCAACCAATCTTCCTTCCCTTGAATGAAAAGCCTAAGCCTTGCGTCCGAAGGGGTATGTTCACCATGGCCACATGAAAGCCTCCTCCGCGGAGTGTATGGAGGTGGCGTGGAAGAACGGGTCGACCGACGAGGTGGGACGGGCGGCTCCTCCGTACGCCCTTGAGGTTCGGTAAACCTCATGGACGTGCTCCTTATTGCCCTCATGCCACCGAGGAGGAGAGTGTCATTCCTCCTTGGCGGTGCCGTGTCCTCCTCCATGCTCCGAGGAGACTCGGAAACTGAGTGCCTCCTCGAAGACGTCGTCGAAGACGACTTGGATGACGATGACCCCTTCTTCTTGGTGAAGAGACTTGTGGTTTTCTTCCATATGATTGCATCACTCTTCTCTCTACTAAAATTCCGGGTTGCAACCGGTAGCTAGGTACTTAAAAACTTACTTCGGAATGTGGACTTCGAGTGGATTAAGGGTGTGTATTGTTTGAGCTATCAAGCTTGGGAAGGTTGGCTATGTCTACGGCGGTTCTGGGCACAAAAACTTGAGCACACAAACTGAGGAAGGAGAGGGATGCTTGCACACGCGGAAGACGGGAGCCGGGGGGCTCCTTTTGTAGGGGAGACCGGCCGGCCCGGGCCGACCCGGACCGTGTGGCCGCGTGCCTCTCCCCGCCTCGGCTTTCTTCCAACACGATCCATTCTCCTCCATGACCTCCTTGCCCGCGTGCTCCACGAGTTGCACCGCCCAAACACTCTCGTCCACCCCTTTTCTTGCATTATTGGTCCTTCCACTTGATGCTTCATGCTTTGAGTCATGTCCATGCTCCCTTGCTCCACTTGCTTCACATGTCACCATGAATTTCCTGCAAAGTTATGCTTGCTGCCCACCCATGCTTGTCCTTTGCATGTGGTCTTGATGAAAGTTGATGAAAGGGCATCCAATGGTGCATGCATGATTAACTTAAACTAGATTGCCTCCCTTTAAGTATGTTTAAGGCTAAGCACTCCTCTAATTTCGAAAATTAAAAATATTTTCAGAGCTATGGAAGAGCTCAAACATGAATTTAGAGAAGTTTTTAAACCATTAAAAACAAATGTAAGTCGAAAATATTTTCTGACTACGTTGATATCGGTCTCACCGGTATAGTTTGCCTTCATTGGTTGAGAGCAAACTTTTCCCGGCTTGATCATGGGGGCATAGGTTTAGGTTCTAATTTTGGCTAAATGAGAGAGAGTTTGAATAAAATAAAATTAAAAGAGGCTTAGAAAAATTATAATCTTAGAGAAACCAAGGAAATAGATTTTTAAACCAACCAAAAGTTTAGTTTCTATGTTCACGCGAGTCCTACAACGTGCTGAAATTTAATTAACACCTAAGTATAAGTCGTGTCTCTACTCGTGTGTTTTTAGCATGAAAATCAAGTCAACCACAACATCATAATGAGGATGAATGGTTGAGTTAGGTTCTAAATTTATTTGGTTGTGGTTTCTCGAAAAGAAACAAACACACACATAGGAGGGTTCAAGTAAAGGGTTTATGATCAAGCACTAATATTGTTCAACCACTTCTAAGTCTAATGTCTTTACGTAATAAAATTCAAAACTGAATTATTAAAAAGACTCGAAAACCTGGAATCGGATTGTCCTCCCGGTAGCTTATTCTTGACTTGACGAAACGGGTTGCCTCCCGCCTAGCGCTTCGTTTATAGTCCATAGCTAGACTTCTTCACTTGATTACTTCGGATCAACGCTCTTTGCGGGCGTTGCAATCTTGGGTACCCACTTCCGTACCATCTTGGGCATGAGCTTATCTTCCGGCTTAGTCATTTTTTTGGTGTTCACGAACGGCTTTTCTTCCTTTGTCTTGACGGATGCAACATCTTCCTTGACTTTCTTTACGTCCTTCTTCTTCGGCTCTTTCTTCATTTTCAACCCTTCCTTCTTCCTTGGTTCTTCCTTAACAACGTGACGATGAGGTGGAACATCTTTAACTCCAATCATATTGCATGCCTCGAGTCGTGGTCGGAACTTGAAGGAACTCCTTTCTCCGTTAATATCGAACATGATCTCCCCCTTGCCAACATCAATAGTAGCTCCCACGGTCTTGAGGAAAGGCCTCCCAAGGATGAGCGGTGGCTTCTCCCTCTCTCCCATCTCGAGCACCACGAAGTCGACGGGGATGAAGTGGTGTCCGACCTTCACGGGTACATCTTCGGCAATGCCCAAGGGATAGCGAATGGAGTTATCTCCCAACTCCAAACACATACCCGTAGGCTCCAATGGTAGGCGTAGCTTCTCGAACACATCCCCCGGCATGACGCTCACACTTGCTCGAAGGTCGCATAACGCCTTCTCGAATTGAATGAACCAACGAACATGGAATTGTCGGGCATCCGAGGTCTTTTTGCTTCTCTAGTCCATTAGCAATAGCGGCACTACATTGCTCGGACATCTTGACGTGATCTACCCCGAGTGTTGCTATCTCATATTTATTTGCAAGTATGTCTTTAAAGTAACGAGAATATGTAAGGTACTTGAAGAGCATCCAATAATGGCATGTTGATGCTAAATCTACGCACAACCTCCACAAACTTCTCAAAGTGGTTGTCAAGTCTACCTCGGAAGTAGCGTGGCTTGAGTTGTGGTATCTTCGTGTCTTCTCCTGGCATCTCAAAATCGGGCTCTTTGGTGATGATCCCGTAACTTCCTCCTTAGCAATTCCTTCCGTCTCGGCGGATGGTTTAGGCTTCCTTGCTCCCGCGGACGTTCCCGGATCTTCGGTCTCCTTTCCCGAACACGTTTGAATGGCCTTCGCCGATTCGGGACCTTTTGGTTGTCCCGAAGCTTCCCTTCATCATTAGTGAGGCGCCCGCAAGTTGTCCCACTTGCGTCTCGAGCATCTTCATCATGTTGAGCACTTGATGGTTGGAGCTCCCGACCTCCCGTCACTTTGCTATCAATGTTCTCTAACACCTTATCTATGGTGTTGAACTTGGTGACGGTGTCCTTGTTGATCTTGGTTTGCTCGTCCATGAATTCCTTCAATTGTATACGAAGCGGAACCGAATTCGGAATGGATGAGCTTGCATTGAATTGAGGTCTACCTTACCCGTAGCGGAAGTTCGGCAATTCTCCCTTCCTCATGTAGTCGAGCACTTTGGCTTCCTCCGGACAATCTTTGTGGACATGGCCGTACTCTTCGCATTCTTCGCATGTGGATCTTGCTTCGACGGCCTTTAAGTCTTGAGCCTCTTTCTTTTCTATCTCCATCTTCTCCAACCTCCTCATGAGTGAATCAATCTTGCCTTCAAGTATGTTCTCCTTCTCTACTTGCAAGACTCCTTTGACGCTTCCCATGGGTTGAACCGGATGTAGACGTCCAGATGACGCCCATGGGTCATTATCCGTGACCTTCTTGAATAGAGTGAAAGTTTCCGTCGGTGTAAGCTCGATGATAGATCCTCACGCCGATGCATCGATGATCGTCCTTGACTCCATGGTTTGTCCTTGATAGAACTTTTGCACGAGGTCTTCCTTCGGGAACTTGTGATGTGGAACCGCCTGAGTGTACTCATTGAAGCGCTCGAATGCCTCCGAGATAGTTTCCGTAGGATATTGAACAAAGGTGGCAATCTTATTACGCAAGCTTTCAGTTTTACCCGGCGAGTAGTATTCCTTCATGAAAGCCTTCATCAACGTGTTCCAATTTTGCACCATCTCCACCGGTTGAGAGTGGAACCATTGCAAAGCCTTCCCGAGTAGCGAGAACGAAAAAAGGCTTGCCCTCATTTGATCTTGAGTCACCCCATCCATGTTGAAAGTCTGACATAGTTGAATGAATGCTTGGAGGTGAAGGTTCGGATCCTCTTTGCCGGTGAAGGGTGAATGTTGCACCATGCGGATGGATGAGGTCTTGATCTCAAACGGTCTTCGATCTCCTCAAGATTCAAGATTGGTAGGTCGATGATATCCGGGTGCATAGCTCCCCAACCTTGCGCTCTTGCGGTTGGTCACCCATCGGTGGAAGTCGATTCTCCCGAAGACTTTGAGGTGGTGAATTCTTCGGAGATTCCTTCGATCCTTTGTCTTCCGACTTCGAATCTACAAATCCAGCTTTTTAGCTTGATGTGCTTCGCGTCTCCTTAGCCTGTAAAGTTTTTCTGGATCATCCACAAAATTATCGGGTTTGTTGGAGAGGCAGCCGTCCATATCCTGTTAGGGTTAGCAATAAACAAAATATGCAAAAACTAGAAAGTAAAAATAAATCTATGAAAACAAGGGTTAGACAAACTAGATTAGATTTATTTTGAGGGTGATCAAAGTTTAGTAGATGCAAAAGAAAAACTAAAAGAAAATTGAAAATCACAAAAAAGCAATAAAAGATTAAATCTTGATCACTTGTTCCCCGGCAACGACGCCAGAAAAAGGGGCTTGTTGACGGTTAATAGTTGTATCAAAGTTCGTTTAGACTTGCAAGTGGACAAGTCTCCCATTGTAGTCAAGGGACCCTTCTTCCCTCGAGTGGTGAACCCAAGGTATCGAATCCGTGGAACAAATGTGTGACGCAAAAGATGATCTAGTAAAGCCAAGTAACTTCAATCTTCGGTAAGAGAAACCCTAATGCATCTAGATAAAAACACAAAACTAATCTAATCTACTAAAGACCGAGAGGTAACAAAGATAGATAGCGTAGATAAACCGATCTAGAGAGATCGGGTTAAGCCTTTTGTTGAAGTTCCAAGCAAAAGAAGAAGTAGCAAATCAAATCTCATTAGAAGCCTCTTTAAATCGTGGTTTCCGTCCGACTCCGAAAATGCCCGCCTTTCGGAACCCCCGTTCGTCATAACGTATTCATATTCATGTGGGTAGTCTAGGGCGAGTCCAAGGACAAGTCGAGTTCTTTCGGAAGATCCGGCATGTACCTCTAGCCACCGCGGCTACAAGAACACCCTATGTGATCTATCTCGAGAATAGATATAGAGTAAGCAAAGCCGATTGAAAAACGAAATCATCGAAGAAACGCTTGATTGCTAGAAATAGATTCAACTTGATAATTCAACTAATACAATGATACATAAACAAGATCACCACCGGGATCCTACCTTGATTTTGCTTCTAGCTCGGGAACTCCGACGTGGTCTTCCTTGCAAGGTTCCCACGTCGGCTAGGGAGACCCTAGTCAACTAGCTCGACCCTCTCCTCTCCGGATGGTGTCCCTCTCTTCTCTACTCCTCGGCGGCCGATGACGAATTGATCGATGCGTGGCTCTCGACCCGGGGCTATAAATAGCCCGAATGGAGGCTAGGTCAAAGGAGGGGGCAAATGGGCCCCGGATCGGGCCGGGCCGGCCGGCCTGGGCCGACCGGCCCGGGCCCATCCGGACCAGTTCCCGGCCTCCTTCGCGTGGTGTCGGTTCCCGAGTCTTCTAGATCCTTCCCCCTTCTGCATGTAGGCCCTTGTCGTCAGTTTCTCTCCGAGTTGGACGTAGCTCCTTGTCCCGCAAGATTCGGCACTTTTCTGGTTAGGTCCTCGGAGTTTGTCATCTTCTCGGGTTGAGTCCCTGGCTTCTTGGAGTCAAGTTTGCTTCATTGCATGACTTGTACGGGCTTCAAGGTCTTGTCACAAGGTGCTTGATGAACTTATCCCGAAAGTCTTGCTTTCAACGCTAAAACCCTGCATAAACACTAAACTCCAAAACCGACATGCACAAGTGAACTTGTTATACCACGGGGGTTAGTACCGGTTGATAAGGTATAAAACTTATGCCAACACCGAAGGTAAACTCATGGCTAGGTTGACGGGTTTTCACCGTCAACGGTGATCAATGTATGGATATCGATGCAAGGAAAGTGGAGTGATCACCTTTACCTAGCCATAGGAAGTTGGTGGATCGCCTCTAAATTGAAGAAAAGGTGTATAAACAATCGGGAGAGTACAATGGGGTTCCACTTGTCTCGGCAAGGATATGGGTTTGCTTCTATTAGAAACCGCCCTAAAAGAAGATGGAGATAGATGTATCTTGCAACGATTGTGTTCATATGTGGATAGAAACTTCAAAAACATACGTGGAGCATTCTTCCACCACCTAAATATCATCATCTTTAGGCAGGGGATGTAAAATCTCGTGCCTTCCGATATTGGTATTCAACTTAGAGATAATACCGAGGCTATCATGCCCGAAAATTCGAGATATCACTTTGCTGTCGGGATTGTTGGACAGCAGGCCGAGGGTCACTAAAAATTCCATATCTCTCAGCTCTAGTGACGAAAATTTCTAAATTTTGGTAAGCATGTGTAGAATTTCATAAGCCACAACTTTGGTATTCAACTCCAGGACAGATTCAACTTTTACAGCGGTCGAAAAATTTAATTTCCAAAGTTCTGTCTAGCAGTTTGGGCAGTAGCTAGTAGCTTACTAAAAATTTGATATTTCTTAAACTACATATGAAAATATACTGAAATTTTGTGAGCATTGCCATCAAAAAATTATGAACCAATATGGTATTCAAGGTTTGCTCTGTATCCTAAAGGATGATGACCTAAAAAATTTGAATTTCACAGATCACTAGATCTGAAATTCAGCAAAACAGAGACCTAATGTTTTAGGCATAACTCCCAACCTAAAAATCTAGTGACCTTGATATTTCTACAGGAGGTAGATAGATACCTAAGGAGTATTTTGGTATTCAAAGGTCGAACCAATTCAGATTGTAAAAGGGTCAAACTGATCAAGTTTTAGAGTGTTGTTGCCCAGAAATTTTCAGCAGGACAACGCTTCACTAAAAAGATCATATCCGAAAGATTAAGAACCTTATGACCATGAGATTTTGATAGCACAAACTAGGCCATACAAGAAACATTTTTGGTAGAGATTTTCTAGGAAGAATCTATTTGTAACTATATTTAAAAATTTGAGTTTTCAGCCTAACTCAGGATTTTGATAGAATTTCAGCATGATCTTGCCTAGCAAATTTGATCCTAACTTAAGTTTTAAGCATCCTAAAATCATGAGAAATTCAGAGAGCAATCATAACTAGGTGATGATCAATTTCCCTAAAGAGAACCTAGCCAGAAATTTTCTAGATAATCCTTAGAAAAATTTGGACAGCATCTCGTTATAATCTTTGCTTAACACCACTTCAAAGCATCAAACTAGCATGATTGGTCCTTAAGAAACACAAATTAAATAGAGACCAAGCAACACATGATTTAAATTCAGTTTTGTTTTGATAGCTTTTACATGATGCAAAAAGCGTCCTAAACATCTTTACCAAGCATTTAAGCTTAAAATCGAAGTTTGTGCAGGTGGCAAGGCATATATACGTCTCTCCATATAATAGCTAGTCGAAACTATTCGTTGCTTAATTACCATACCTAACAACCGTGGTTAGTGTACCTGCAGAAAATCACGGATATTCAAGACCTTTTGTGCCAACACTCACAAAAGCGTCCACATTCATTACCATTCACTTATAAAAACGATATCCATGCGTAAAGCCTCTGCATGGATAGCATCCTATTTAAGACTCGACACAACGTGAGTGCCCATTGGAATAGACCTCACTCATCCCTAACGGACTTTCCCCGTGGTACCATCACGTATGGCAAGACGTGACGAGACGCGACGCGACGTGGCACCAATTGGAATAGGTCCCACTAGTCCCGCACAAGACTTTCCTATGGTACCACCACGTATGGCAAAACGTTATGAACTAGTATGGTTGTACAAGAAAGTAAGTTTTGACAGGAATAAATGTGTTGGAAGTCGGACTAAATACACCATAGAATACTAGCCACCCGAAAGAACCCAAAAATTCCCTCTAAGGCCTCTCGGGCTAGTTTAAACCTTAACGTCCTATGCACTTAGCAATATTATTAATCTTGACAAATTTTATTCCAAAAACAGGTTTGTTAAGGTATTTTACTTACTACCGGTGCATAAACTCACTGCAGTACCGGCTATGACGAGAACCGCCCAAAATACTTCGTATTATCGCCTAAGCCGGTCCACATGGCCATTAAGCAATAATAAAGAACTATTTTGTCGCCTCTCCGGGTAAAGCCCGGTAAATCACTTACAACGGGATCGAGAAATGCGCTAAGCCCACATGAAGGCGGGACCGAGTACATCATTACATTACAAAAAAGTCCATAAGTACTTAAATTTTACAAACTAAGTTTTGAGTACATAAAGGTAAACATGGTTCGAGTTTTAGACGGCGGAAAGTAAACTAAACGCATGATACACACGGAGGCCATCCATGCATATCACTCCTCATCATCACTTTCCCATTCAAGTTCTCAACCATTTGGAATAGAACCGGACCGGATGGGGTGGGTTACACCGAAAACCACAAAGTAAGCAAGGCTGAGTAATAATACTCAGCAAGACTTACCCGACAAAAAGAAAATACAACTAGACATGCAAGGCTTTTTGGCTGGTGGGTTTGTTTTGCCAAAAGCGACTAAGAGTTGATCCTTATTTTCAAGTTTTAGCTCATATTCTGGTATGTTAACCATTATAGGTGAGCACCTACACTAAACAAGCATGTTGTGCAAACAATATTAAACAGACAACAATATTAATCAACTTGTTCCATAAATAAATATGGGGTAGCCGGTGGTCAAGCCGACTCGGATAACGGCGAATGACCGACGATCGATCGATTTATATCCTTGCAAGGCAACCTCCCTGGGGCGCGCTAGGAGGTCAGAGGCACGTCGTGGAGGATGACCGACGGCGCGAAGAAGGCAAGGGAGCGGCCGACGGCGGTGGAAGATTGGTTTAGGATCTCAAAACCCTAATATTGTAATACCATGTAGAAAGGTGGAATTAGTTTAACTGGATGGATGTATTGCATTGCATTGAGGCCTCGACCGATATATATGAGAGTACAAGACTTGGGATGCAAGGCAACCCGGGGATATATAGTCTACGATACGTATATCTACAACTACCAAATATACTCTAACAGAATGGGAAGGTTTTTGATCAGTGCACCATGTGTTTCCTATTTTGTGGCTTATTCCTGCGCAAAGTTTGCTCCAGCGCATGGGCTTTTGCTTCGTTTATTTATTTGTTGTATCGCATTAACCTATACTATTTTCCAAAGATTTTGAACACCTGGCATCCTTTTTCCCAAAGCGTCTTCTAGGCTGAATAAAAAAGGGTTACGTAAACAGTTTGTTGTAAAAAAGTAATTCAAGCCTGATTCCTTGAAGTGATTCTCTGAAATGAACTAAGAGGCTAGGAGCTTAAAAATGTTGCTTGTACTGATTCACTCATGCTCAGTATAACTTCATAATTAAAATTTAACCTAGAGAATCATATAAAATCATTTTTAGAAACAGAGTCACTTTTCTCAGACAATCACTTCTCAAACCGAATAAGGATGTCTACCAAACAGACCCTTAGATGTTATCCTGCTCTCTCAATTCATATTTTGTTTTTTTACTTCCTCTCAAGTCATAGTGATGTTGAATAGCCACACAGTATTATGGGAGATGAGATTGTTTTTAAATGTGGTGATTTTTTCCATTTGATTTTGTTAAGGTATCTATTCAGTTCCTAGACATTTTTCTATATTATAAGCTTATACAGTGATATGTGGACTACTTCCATATGATTACTATTATGTAGTATCCTATTCCTTGGCAAGTGAAAAAGGAGCAAAGCTTCAACCTAAGTTTGTCGTCATGTCTAATATAAAAGATATTTCAATCTGACAAAACATCCTAGTTTATTATTATTACTTCACTGGATCAGTCCAACAGAGGGGCCGATCGGCGCCATTGTGGTGGCCTGGGACGGTGCCATTGTGCTAGGATTTGAACCCGAGCGGGTGCGCTCCTCACCGTAAGAGGCAGCCAAGGCTCTTCGCCAATGCCCTGATTATTTATATGTATATATGTTGTCCTTAAATGATTATTATATGTAATATGTACCCACTTGCCAACATTTCATGATATTATCTCGGTTGGTGGCATCATTGGATGACGACAGTTGGAAGGACAAAAGCATCATTGACTTTTCATACTACTTATTTTGTCTATAAGAAAGCTAAGTCTAAACAACATACCTGATATATGCCATGTCCTTTATAGAACATCAACCCTTTGGATGACCATCTCATGGTACAGGTTATCCAACCAATGAATAAGAGTTTGCATTGAAACTTCCAAGCGAGTACTGCGGTTCAGTGTACTCTTTGGTCAAAGTATTGAAAAGGTGTCTTTGTCTTCTCCTACTGTCCACATGCATAGCTTTCCTTTTCCATCTGTGCACACCAACTAAGCATAATCATCTTTCTTCTCCCACCTGACTCTTGAGCGAAATACTAGATCAAATACACCTATAGCAAGCTGCTAATATCCTTTTTAGCTTGCCTCAGGTTTCTACTACCTTCCTTTTCTTCAGAAGTTCTTTCCTGTTTAACTTCTTTTCTTCTTTGGAATTGAATATCTTCTGATTTTCAGGAACCTCTTCTCAAGATGGGTGCTGAGCTAACTGTTACAGGATGGTTCTTGTCGCCAATCATAAGGGAGATGCAAGATACCGCTTTGGCCTACATAAGGGGACAATTTAGTTGGAAGAAGGATCAGGAGAAGGACCTAGAATGCCTGGACACCATTCTCACAGAGATCCTGACAACTGTGGATGTCATTGAGAAGCGGGAGATTAAGGTTGTGTTTGGTTGAGCTATGACTGTGGCAAAAGCTACTGTGAGCTGTGGAAAAGCTACTGTGAGCCGTAAGGCGTGGAAAAAGCTGAAAGTCGTTTGGTGAGACAGCTGCGACTTTTTTAGAAACACTTACATGTGGACCCACTCAACTTTCTCCATCTCTCACCGATGGGTAGGGCCCACTCGTCGGCATCAACATCTTCTTCATCCCGGTACACGGATTGACGGGGACTCACCGCTCACCGGTGGAGCATTCCGCGTCCACCCACGTGCGGGGTGGAGCGCCGTCATGGAGCTCGGGGGCTGCGGGGGAGAGACACGACCGGTCTTTGGAGGAGATCGAGACGAGCAAATGTTTCCACCGCGCTCCTCCCCTCCGCCGATCGAATCCTCCCCACCTAGTCCACCAAAAATGAATCGGACGCGTCCTTGGCTCCCTCGGCTACCTCTCCACCCATCTAAACCACCGGGTTGCTTTCTCGAGCTCAAATCCGCCGGCAATCACTTTGGATTTCTCGGCGCATGTGCCTTGACCTTCATTGAAGATTTGCGAGAAGGGGAGTGCATAGAAGCAAAGCTCATGCGTGCGCTCGCGTCGGTGTGGCTGCGGGGGGAGCTCGCGTTTGCACCCGCGCCCGTGTGGATGCGGCACGGAGCTCACGCCCGCGCGCTGCGACGGGCGTTGGCGAGCTCACGGGCGGCGGCGGCGACGAAGCCGACCCGCGCTCCGATGACGTGAGGGGAGAGGGAGGTGCCACGACGCGGGGAGAAAGGGAGGGACCGAGGGGCGGATTGCTGGTGCGCGGGCGTGGATGGGGAGAGCCGGGCGTGGTCGGGCGCCGCCGGGGAGGGGAGCTCGTGGCGCCGCCCCAGGAGTGAGCGAGATGGGAGGGAGGGATGACGGGAGAAAGAAAAGAATCGAACCGGTACGCAACTAATCCGTGGCATGGTGGGTAAATTCATGGAAGTTTGCTCTCACAGTCAAAAAAAGCAGGGGGGGAGCAGCTGTAGGATTTGTGAAGGGAAAAAGTTGCTTTTGACTGTAGCTTTTGTTTGCAGCCAAGCCCTTTGGTTTGGCTTTTGACTTTTCTAAAAAGCTACAGCCAAAAAAAGTCCAACCAAAGGGACCCTAAGGATGGCAACCAGAGGAGGCTGCTAATCATTCTTAAAGATGCCATTTACAGCGCTGTTGATGTGCTGGACAGCTTCGAATATGGTCCTAGTCTAAGGTCGACAGGCAATCTGTGGTGAGTCGCATCCACTCAAACTCTGTTCACTTGGGTAAACGTTTGATAGGTATCAACAAGTTCCGGCAGAATCTAGCAGATGTTTTGGAGAAACTAGATCAGGTCAAAGTGACAGCAGATACCTTACTGAAAGTAGTTAATTTTGACACTTCTACTGCAAGGTTATTGCCAGTAACGCGGCTGTCCTTTAAAGGAAAATCATGATATATATGGTCGAAGAGATGAGCTTGATAAGCTGAGAGATATGTTGTTTGAGATAAGTGACAGTAATTCACCTGGACCCAGCAATGCACCTGCACCCAGTGACTCAAGCATTAATGTTATATCTATTGTTGGCGTTGGTGGGGATGGGAAGACTAGCCTTGCACAGATGGCATTTAGAGATGAACAAATCCGCATATACTTCAGTCTCACAATGTGGATTTCTGTATCTGATACTTATGATGAGATTTGATTAACAAGGGCCATTTTGGAATCTTTAACTGATGCAAATTATCACACTGTTATTAAGTTTGATGAATTGCAGAGTGCTCTACGTGAAAAGCTAGAGGGAAACAAATTTCCTCGATGTTGAGTTTCCAGGCAACCGTGAGTTGCCGACTGACCGGTCGAGAGCGCGCCCTTACTGCATGTGGGTTGGGCCCACGACAGTTACGGCATTGCATTCTCTCTCGTCTCCTATTTCCTTCTCGTTTTTTTCTATCTCCATTCCGTTCCTCCATTCACCTTCAGATCCAGACGAGGTGAAGGCGTTGTGCTCGGTGACGAGCATGCACAAAAACTTTTTCAAGTTCTTTTAAAATTTTATTAGTTTTTCTGTAAAATTTGCACAAAAAGTTTCGGTAAAGCTTTTTTCTGTTACGATTTTTGAAAAACTTTTGCTCCTTATTTTAGCCATAAAAATTTTATGTATAACTTTTTTCTCAAGTTTTTTCAGAAAATTTTCTTCAAAAATTCTTTTCTGATTTTTTGTAAAACCTTTTTGTTCAACTTTTTATAACTTGTTCTTAAATTTGTTTGAATTTTTTTTCAAAAAAATCTTCAAAAGATTTGTTTTAAAAAGTTTTTGTTTACATTTTTTAAAATCCTAAATATTTTCTGTCACAAACTTTTTGCTTTTGTCACAAATTTTTTCTTGATGTTTTTTTGCAATGCATTTTTTTCAACGGAGACTGCGAGTGAATGGGTGATGCACTCTGAAGTCCACGCGTTTTTACTGCGGGGTAGTGCATACGTGGGAGTGGGGGACCGGACCGCGGTCAGAAAATCGACCGCTCGTTGGTTCCCGTGCGGGCGCCCGCAAATTTGCATCGCCCGCAAATTTCTTTTCATACTAGATGATGTTTGGTATGACGAGGACAAGGCACAATGGGAAAATGAATTACTGTGGAGAAATGTCTTGTCTTCCTTAAACACTGGACTGGAAGTGGAAGGGTCAAAGATTTTGCTGACAACTCGAGCTGACAAAGCTTGCAGTATCCTACGGGTTAGGATAGCCCTTTTACATTTGAGAGGATTGGACATAAATGATTACTGGTTGCTTTTCAGAAACTGTGCCTTTGGTGAGAAATATCCAGGACAATTTCCAGAACTTTAGGAAATAGGAATACATATTTGTCAAAGGTTGAATGGTTTGCCTCTTGCTGCGAAGATAATCGGTTGGCTACTGAATGCTGATTTAGATGTCAGCCACCGGAAGAAAGTGCGGGATAGTGATTTATCTGATGATGTCATGAAGGTTCTCAGGTTGAGTTACCAACACTTACCTGTCCAATTGAAGCTATGCTTCAGCTTCTGCGGCCTTTTTCCGAAGGACTGGCGTTTTGAACCTAAACTTCTTACTGAAATATGGATTGCACATGGTTTCATTCAGAAGGAGAATTCATATGACACTGATTCCAATATTGAGGATGTAGCAAAGGGCTACATTGACAAACTTGTGCAGAGGTAATTCTTTGAGCGGTCATTGTTGAACCTTCCAACTGAGTATATATATCATGCATGATTTGATCAATGACTTGGCTCGGAATGTTTCAAAAGATGAATATGTCAGGATTAAAAATGATAAGAAAAAGGAGATCCCAGTAAACATTCACCATTTATCAATCCCAGCAAATTTTAAGTAACATGAAGAAAGAAGAGTTGAGAAATTTGAGTACTTTAATTGTTTGGATGGATGAAAACATCGCCTTGCATAAACTTTTCCTTTCCAGATGATATATTCTAGAAGTTGAAAAGCATCCGGGTGTTGGACTTGAGAGGTTGTTGCTTGGACAGGCTACCTACACTAGTAGAAGTTCTTAAACATTTGCGCTATTTTGCTTTACGGGTTCCTGACAGACCATGGCAAACATCACTGACTCGACTGTACCACCTGGAGGTGTTGGTCACACAAGGACATTCCTACTGGGAAAGTGAACGTGTCAATCTCCCTGCAAACATGAAGAAGAACCTGCTCAATTTGAGAAAAGCTTACCTTGGCCATATTAGTGGTACCACGATATCTGGTTTTGGAGGGGACACTCATCTTTATGGCCATGGGGGATTCCACGTCAAGAAGGAGAGTGGCTACAGATTAGGTGAGCTAAAGGAGATTAAAAATATCAGAGGACAGTTGAGAATTCGGTTTCTTGAGAATGTTGAACATCCACAAGAGACAATCAATGCCTGCCTAGATTGCAAAGAGCATATAGAATATTTGGAACTCGAGTGGAGCATCAATGCAAGGGCTCGAGCTTCTGAATTGGATTTTGATGTTCTCAATGCCCTTAGACCTCACCCTGGTCTTGAAAGGTCACCCACTTGGTTTGAGACAAATTGGCTTAATGCATTGGGTTCGGTAATTCTTGAGAATTGTATGGGTCGGGCACAGTTTCCTCCTCTTGGGCAGCTTCCAGTGCTCAAGTATCTTGAACTGAGAGGCATGCATGCTATCAGGCAGATAGGCCAAGAATTCTATGGGATTGGTGAGATAAAAGGCTTTCCAATGTTAGAAGACATTGTATTTGATGGCATGCTCAACTGGGAAGGGTGGTCTGGAATCAAAGATGGCTCTTTGCTCCCATGTCTTGAAAGACTACAAATATCAAAGTGTCCTAAGCTTCGAGAAACGCCAACCTTTAATGCGACACCAAGAGTTGAAGTGGAAATAACATCTAATTCCCCACAAGTCTTGTGTTTAATTGATTCACTAATTGCAATAACATCACAGTTGATCTTTCTTGTCAGTTCGTACAACTTCTTGAGTGACCTAAATACTGAGCGGCTCAATCATGTTGCTGAGTTGAATCTTCGGAATTGCACAGACCCGATGCCGGCTTGTGGATTTGACCGACTTAGCTCTCTTCAGGTGTTCAGGATTAGCAACTGTTTAAAATTGCTTTCATCCATCAGTACAGAAGCAGTTGAAAATCAAGTCGTAAATTTTCTTCCTCCAGGTCTTCGCCACATTGAAATAACTCAAAGCAAAGTTCATTCCAGCTTATTACCAAGGTATTAGTCCTTTTTTACTCGGGTGCCACCTGTTATAAACGATGGCGAATAAACGACGACAAGTAAAGGAATCAAACCGCAGGAGACACGAGATTTAACGTGGAAAACCCTTGCGGGGAAAAACCACGGGCGCCGGCCAACCGAACTTCACTATATCGGGAGTCAGGTTACAACGCCAACGGCGGCGGCTTACAAGAGAATAAATCGATCTCTAATGGAAAACCCTAACGGGTATTTATGACCGTACGGCGACGGGCCTCCGCTTCGCTCCGTCAGAAGTCGGCCTTTCTCTTGGGAGACAGAATTTGGATCATAACTCAACAAACTCCACCTTGAGACAAATTCCTTCTTGCAGCATAAACAAAAACGAACCTTCATCCTGAACACATCAAAGAAACAAAATACTTCTGGCGCCAAATAGCCTCTTGGGCTACACAGTTAAGCCAACTAAGCTTGAGCAAAGCTCAAACTTAGCAACGAAGCGGCTTTGTCAACATATCGGCGGGGATTATCAAGAGTGTGTATCTTGCATACCTTTAACTTACCCTTTTCAACCTCATCACGCACATAATGATACTTGATTTCAATGTGCTTTGTCCTCTCATGGAACATCCGGTCTTTGGTAAGATATATAGCACTCGACTATCCGAAAACGGGTTAATGCAAGAATCAACACCACAAAGCTCGGCAAACAATCCTTTCGGCCAACACAACTCTCTACATGCTTCAAGCAATAGCCATGTACTCGGCCTCGGTAGTAGACAAAGCAACAACGGGTTGCAAGACGGCCTTCCGGCTCACGGCACACAACGCCAATAGTAAACACATAACTCCGTGAGTGACCTTCGCTTGTCCAAATCACCGGCATAATCTGAATCCACATAGCCAATAAGTCCCTTATCTGTCCTGCCAAACTTCAAGCAACGATCCATTGTGCCTCGAAGATACCGAAAATCCACCGAACGCCCTCCGGTGTTCTTTACCGGGATTAGACATGTATACGCTAACCAAACTCATAGCATAAGACAAATCCGGGCGAGAGCAAACCATAGCATACATCAAAGAACCAACGGCACTAGAATACGGAACCTTTGACATATACTCAACATCCTCAATCGTACTAGCACACTTGCTCGGTGACAATTTAAAATGCGGTGCAATAGGAGTACTAACGAGGCTTTGCATCATGCATATTGAAACGCTCGAAGAACCTTCTCAATATAACCATGCTTGACTAAGAAATAATAAACCAGCTTTTCTATCTCTAGTGATTTCCATACCTAGAATCTTCTTAGCGACACCAAGATTCTTCATGTCAAACTCACTACTCAACAATTTCTTCAATGTAGTGATCTCTTTCCTGCTCTTGGCAACAATCGGCATATCATCAACATATAACGGCAAGTATATAGGTGATCCATTAACATACTTGATGTAAACACGACTATCATATTTTGATCTCTTAAAGCCATGTGACAACATAAATGAATCAAACCTTTTATACCACCGACGGGAGAGGCTTGTTTCAAACCATACAAGGATTTCTTCAACTTGCAAACATAATTCTCCTTGCCAGGCACTATGAACCCCTCGAGCTTTGGTCCATGTAAATCTCCTCCTCAAGCTCTCCATGTAAAAACGCAGTCTTCACATCTAACTCGCTCAAGCTCAAGATTATGTGCGGCAACAATACTCAAGAATGTACGAATTGAGCTATGCTTTACAACCGGAGAGAATACATCATTATAATCAACACCGGGAATTTGACCGTAACCTTTAGCCACTAACCTTCCCTTAAACTTTGGAGGTTCGCTAGGAGATAAACCCTCCTTTCTCTTGAAGATCCATTTGCGCGAACGAACGGCTTCTTTCCCTTAGGCAAAGGAACAATCTCCCATGTGCGGTTCTTCTCAAGAGATTGCATCTCATCTCGCATAGCTGCAATCCACTTCTCACGATCACCACAAGAGATAGCTTCGAGAATATGTGGCCGGCTCATAACTCGCTATCAACTTTGTTCAAGCACAACTCAAAGCATAATAAATCATATTACACTCCTCAATAAGACGACGTGGCCGTCCACAAACCCTTTTAGACTTGCGAGTAGCAATTGGCAAATCTTCATCAAGGTGCAAAACGGGGGTAAGTGCTTGAACATCATCATGAGCCTCATCATCAACGGCTCCATTTTCCTGGTCATCTACGGCGGCTCCACTCGCTCGTCCGTATCATCATACACATGTTGCTGCACCCCGCACACCTTTTTCGTCATCCACATGCTCCACCCGCACGCTCATATGTTGCGGCCCTTTATCAAAATTATTTGGAACATGATGCGAGAACAAGCTTTGTCATTAAACATCACAAATTCATTGAAAACAACACTCCTGCTCATGAAAGTCTTTTTAGTTTCAGGATTCCACAACTTATATCCTTTAACTCCCGAACCATAACCAAGAAAAAGACATTTAATATCTCTAGGCTCCAATTTTCCATTATCAACATGAGCATAAGCGAGTGCAGCCAAAAACTTTCAACGAGTGAATAATCAGCGGGTGTGCCAGACCATACCTCAATAGGTGTTTTCTTATTAAGTGGAATAGACGGCGACCTGTTTATCAAGTAGCATGCGGTGTTAGCTGCTTCAGCCCAAAAACGCTTGCTCATCCGCGCGTTGGACAACATGCAACGGGCCTTCGAGATGATGGTCCTGTTCATGCGCTCAGCCACACCGTTTTGCTGCGGAGTATACGGTATGGTGTGGTGCCTGACAATGCCTTCCTGCCTGCAATAATGATTAAACGCAGCAGAACAAAATTCTCCACCATTATCAGTACGAAGCACCTTCACCTTCCTATCAGTTTGCCTTTCTATCATCACTTTCCAATCTTTAAAAGCAGCAAAAGTATCATCTTTATTTTTCAAAAAGTAAGGCCATACTTTTCTAGAGTAGTCATCAAAATAGTAAGCATGTAACGAGCACCACCATAAGAAGGCTTACGAGAGGGACCCCATAAGTCAGCATGTACATAATCAAGAGTACCTTTGGTGGTATGAACAGCGGTATTGAACTTTACCCTTTTGTGCTTCCCGAAAATACAATGCTCACGAAACTTCTTGCCACTCAAAGTACGACCATCCAGTAGGTTTCTCTTCACCAATTCGCCATACCAAGTTCACTCATATGTCCAAGACGCATATGCCAAAGGTTAGTCTTACTAGGTTCGAGCATTAGTAACGACGGCGGATATGGAACCTTGTAAAGTACTTCCTCTAAGGACATATAACTTTGCGAGAATTCATATCACCTACAAAGAAGACAAGGGAACCTTTTGATACCTTTAAAACTCCACCGAACCGGAGTATTTGAATCCTTCCGCATCAAGTGTCTTGAGTGAGATGAGATTTCTAGTCATCCTCGGTATGTGCCTCACATTCTGTAGCGTACGTGTCATGCCATCATGCGCCTTGATCTGAACGGAGCCTATACCCACAATCTCACATGGGTTATCATCTCCCATATGCACTACATCTCCATTCTGCACAGGTTTATAAGAACTGAACCAATCTCTGTTAGTGCAGATATGAAATGAACATGCGGAATCAAGTATCCATTCATCATGACCAGAAACACAACCGGCAAGGACAACCAGACATTCTCTCGAATCGAAGTATTCCCGGCACCGAAACAACGAGAGGCCTTACCATCCGAATTATTTTTCTGTTCTCCTTATTCTTAAGCTTCCAACATTCCTCAATAAAATGAGTCTTTTTCTTGCAATACTTACGAACTTCTTGGGCGGTCTAGACTTAGAACGACCTCTGCTTTCTTGGCTCTTGAAACGATCATTGCTTTCATTAGAGGATCTCTGCTCGGTTACGCCTCTAACTTGCAAAGCATCGCCCTTGGAGGACGACCCATCGAGTGCACCATGCCTTTCATCTTCTCCCTGGATTGGAGTGCCTCATAAACATCCGAGACGGTTAGTTCATCACGGCTCAAAAGTATGGTGTCACGAAAAGATGCAAACGAAGCGGGGCGAGCATAACGGTAAGAGGCCTAAATCCTCATCCTCATACTTCACCTCCATCGACACTAGGTCGGCAACGATCTCCTTGAAAGCAGATATGTGGCTCAACACCGAACCACCCTCCTCCATCTTGAGTGTGAACAACTTCATCTTCATATGCATCTTCTTGGTTTGATCCTTGGACATACGGATCGATTCCGGTTTCAACCGCGAGTCTTTGCGGCGATCTCTTCCTATGAGACATTCTTGCAAAATATCATTGGACGGATGAAGTTGAATTAAAGACGAGCCTTACGATCCTTGCGACTCTCCTCATCGGTCCAATCTTTGGACGACTTGCCACCGAACTTATCCGGCGCCACATCAAGATCATGAGTGTTCGCCAGAATAGCTCGCATCTTGACTTGCCACAGCGAGAACCTCGTCTTGTAATCCAACAGCGGTAGATCAAACTTCATCGTCGACGACATCGAAGAAAAACAAATCTGAAACCAGCTCTGATACCACTTGTTATAAACGATGGCGAATAAACGACGACAAGTAAAGGAATCAAACCGCAGGAGACACGAGATTTAACGTGGAAAACCCTTGCGGGAAAAACCACGGGCGCCAGCCAGCAAGAACTTCACTATATCGGGAGTCAGGTTACAACGCCAACGGCGGCGGCTTACAAGAGAATAAATCAATCTCTAATGGAAAACCCTAACGGGTATTTATGACCCGTACCGTACGGCGACGGGCCTCGCTTCGCTCCGTCGAAGTCGTCCTTTCTCTTGGGAGACGAATTTGGATCATAACTCAACACCACCTACTCATACATCGGGCCTAACTTGCCTCTCGGCATTGGTGCTCAATAGGCGCCATTCGATGAGCTCATTGTCATTTGCTTCGAACCCTACCACCTCACTGCTCTGGAAACAATAACCATTGAAGATTGTAATGAACTAGCATCATTGGATGGATTTAGAAATCTTAGTGCTCTCCGAGAGTTGGTAGTTGCGGATTGTTACAATTTCTGCTCCTTGCCAACCGACTTGAATATAGTGGGGTCTCTTGAGAAATTAGTTGTATGTGGGTGCCCATTGATGAGGTTTCTCCCCGAAGATGGCACCGGCCTTCTATGGGAACGATTTTGCTATCAAATTGCCATCGAGAGCTCGATAGCCGGCTTCAAAGGAAGGAAGGTGTTGAGTGGGACAAGATTCTCCATATCCACGAAAAGAAATTTGAGGTATATACTTAGCTCATTCTCTTCCATTCGATTTTGATGTAGGTTGCGTTCATGCTACTATAATTCCCGCATCCCCTTTGTTATGCAAACATCCTTCTTAAAAAAAAACAATGCAAACTTCGACTCAATTGTTTTTTGGCGAGTGTGTAATGTGTACCAAGCATCCACAAAGTCACAACAATTTCTCGTTGATACTTATTGATTCTTAACAAAGTTTAATTAGTAAAATGTGCTTCGAGATTTTTCCACCGGTCGGATAGGGTTGATGGATTTGTTCGCTATGTTTCCATCCAATTCTTGCTTGAAGAAGTTTCATATTCTCCGGTGAGAAGGTATGCGTTCCTAACCCACCATGATACATTTCGATTTAGTCAATTTTCTAAATGTAGTTTTTTGGCATGTAACACCCTAAAATTTCATCATTAAAATAATGTAGCAACATGGTGTTTTAGTTTTTGTTTTCTAAGGAAATAATATATTATCAATTAAATTTGGCTCTAAAATATTTAAATATCACTTTTGAATAATTTTAGAAGAACAAGTGCTTGTGCACCATATTTTGTTTCCATGATGTTTTTATGTGTGATGGTGTAAAGTTTTAAAAGTTTTAAAATGATTTGAAAATTTTGGAAAAGTTTGTAGAGTTTAAAAGTTTAAAAAGAATTTAAACTTTGAAAAGGCTTTAAAAGAAAGTGGTTTTAAAAAAAAAACTCCCAAACCCCCTCACTCCTTTTCCCCTTTCGGCCCAAAGACGGCCGCACGCCCGGCTCCACTCCTTTTCCCCGCGGCCCACCTCTCTCCTTTGCTTTCACGCGGCCCGTTTTCTTTTTTTCTTTTTCCTTTTCCACGGCGGCCCAATTTCTCCTACCAGCCCATGTCTCTTCGGCCCGAGTTCACCCCGCGCGGCCTGCTTGCACCTCCCCTCTCCTTTGGTTGCGACCGATGGGGCCCACATGTCGGCTCCGTCCCCCACCGCACGCCTCCTCCTCTGTTCTCATCGCCGCAATGCCGTGATGGCCGCCGGCCGTTTCCCGCTATTCCCTCCTCCCTCCCTCCTTCATTCTAGCATTCAAGGAGCGAGAGAAGCCCGGCGCCACTCCACCACCTTAACCCTCCCCTTCCGTTACCCTTTTCCTTGATTTCGAGTTGAAGCTACTGCCGCCGCCGCCGGCGCCTCCCCCCGCCATTGATGGGCGATTGGCCCGATCACCGCTCCCTCTCTCTCCCTTGCCCCCGTAAAACCCGTGATCGAGCCTTGCGTGCACTCTTTCCGCGCCCGTACACGCCCCGCACCTCTCTCCTCTCGGGCGCGCGCGCCGCCGCCCTGATCTCTTCCGGCCGCCGCCATTGCCCGGCCGTGCAAGCATCCCGCCATCGGTGGAGTACCCCTAACCCTATCTCCCTTCTTCTCCTTCGCGTGCGAAGCTCACCCAATCTCTAACTCGTGTCACGGGACCGCCCTCCCTCGCCTCCGGACCAAGCCGCACCGGAGATCCGCCGCCGCCCGAGCTTGAACCTATCGGCGTCGATCTCCCCTCGCCACCGCTCCTCCGGCGCTCCCTTTTTCGCCGGCGACTTCGCATCAAAGTGAGGAAGCGGCCTCCTTTCTTTTTTTTTTCTTGCACCCGGAGAGCGATTAACGTCGTCGCCGGCGTGTGCCTAGGCGGCAATGTCCGCCGCCGACCATGGAGCGCCGCCGTGATCACCCAAGCCGCCACACTTTTGGCCTGGATAGGTTCACAAGCTCCTCAACTTCGCGTAGGACGAAACCGAACTTAAAACCGTGCACTAGAGCCCAAGATCGAGGTTGCCGGCGAACTTCGGCGAGGTTCGGTGAACCGCTGCCGCGCGGCGGCCGCTCGCGGGCTACCCCAACCGCTCAATCTCGGGTGAACGACGCGGATTAGATCGGGGTAGACCCCCTTTCCCCGGTCCACCATGGACCCATTGACCATGGTCCACGACGCGATCCACGGCCGCGGCGGCCGTCCATCACACGATCAACGGCCGAGATCGCGGCCCTCGCGCGAGTCAACCTTGACCGTAACGATCAACCCGAGTTGTTCATGGTCTTTTTGCGAGAAAAGCCCATGTAGTTTCTAATATCACAAGTATGCCCTTCCACCTTCAAGAATCCTTGCGGTTGAGTCCTGGTTTTATGTTTAGGCCCCTAAGCTTTCAAGATTCTTTCACCCGCGGTCCAACCCTCTTCTTTTACACCAAAACCCTTGAGTTCTTACACATACTCCCTCCGTATCCTAATTAGAAGACGTTTGGGACATGAGTACGATTACCAAGGGGGTGATTAATTAGGGGTTAGTTTTCTGTCTTGCCCTTATTAAATACGGCACGCGGTGCCACTTGTATAACAATCGATCATAGCTCGGTGGCCAACACTTCACACTTTGAGGCTAGAGGTCCACGGTTCGATACTTGGTGGCGGCCCTAATTTTTTATGTCTTGGCCACATTTTTTTGCATGGCCATGCATGGCGGCGTGCGGGCTCGCTTTGGCCGTCCGGCGCGCGGTTTAGCTCGTTTGTTTCGCGCCTTTGGTCAATTTTTTTTACGCGTTTTTTCGTTGTTTCGCGCATCTTTGCTACGAGCGCGTACGGTTGCCGCGCAAGATTCTAAAAAAATTCGGCCGCAACGCAACCTGCGCTACTCCCAACTCCCATTAAAACGTCTTGCTTTCTTTGTTTCTTCATCTTCTCAACGCCTCCTCTCCTTCTTCCTTCTCCATCTAGTGTTCCACTTTGAAATGTCCGATTACATTCCAATATTCGATCGAATGTCACGGCAACGAGAAGATGATGAAGACGGCGGGTTCGATCTCAACGTACCCGGTGTCCACAACGACGTGTTCGACGTCAACGAGCTACAAGATGCTGCCCACAACGACGTATTCGACGTCGACGAGCTACAAGATGCGACCAAAACGACGTGTTCGACCTCGACGAGCCACAAGATGATGACGACACCGACGTGTTCGACGTCAACGAGCCACAAGATGACTACGACGAGCCACAAGAACATCATGGCCGTAATGCATCACTTAGCACTTGTGTGTGTTTTTTTGCAACGATTTATTCTGTTCTTATTACTTACGAGGCCACAATATCATTGCTTTTTTCGGTCGATTTAAATGTACCGCTAGATGAATTTGGTGCCAGTGGATTTCTCTTATATAGAGCACGATCTTGGTAAGTGTTTTAGTAATGATATTTATTTCGAATAGTACTTGATGTTGCTAGCGAATAGAACAAATTTCCGTGAAGATGTTGCTAACAAAAGAACTTGCTAATAAATGAACTTGTTGTTGGGCCGTGTTTTTTCCCCTGTTATAAATAGAAAATGCCGAGTAGTAGTTGCTTTGCTCTAAGAACACTATGAGGGACCTTATTTTTTTCTCTATAAATTGCAAATGCCGAGTACTACTTCTTGTTGATAAGAACAACTATGTGTGCCCTTGTTTTTTTTCTCTATAAACAACAAATGCCGAGTAGAACTTGCTTTGGTGCTATCAACACTAAGCATTATTTTTTTAACGAACATGTTGAACGGCCACGGAGAAGAAATAAAGAGATGACGGATCACATCCGCAAACAAGTTTATCAATCATTATTGGCTAGAAGCAACAATGGTAAACTAGGCAAGAAGGACACTACCATTGTTGCCCAGCAATTTGGGCTTAAAATTCGGGCGAGTTCAAAGGGTATGGAAAAGAGGTAAAACACAACTTGCAAACTCCATTCCCGTGGTTGTTTCAAGTCTAAAGAAGGGTACAGTAGGCCGCAAGCAAATCCCTGTTGACATAGAAGCTTTGAGAGACATTCCTCTAAAGCAAAGAATGACAGTAGAAGATGTGTGCAAGGCACTAAATTTGAGCAAATGGCGAGATTCAAAGGTATTTGAAAAAAGGTTACCTTAGGCGGCACTCTAGTTGCATCAAACCGTATCTCACTTTGCAGCTAACAAGAGGGCTAGGTTACAATGGTGTGTTGACATGGTTAACGGGGAGTTGCTTGATGATCCAAAGTTCAAGGAGTTGTATGACTTTGTTTTTATTGATGAGAAATGGTTTTACCTATATCAAAAGCACAAAAGATATTATTTGCTTCCCGAAGAAGATACTCCCCACCGGACTTGTAAGAACAAGAACTACATCCCTAAGCTCATGTTCTTGTGTGTTTGTGCACGACCAAGGTTTAGGGATGGGGTTTGTACTTTTGATGGTAGGATTGGATGCTTCCCACTTGTTCATTTTGAACCAGCTATGAGAAGTAATGCGAGGACCGGCCGTGTTCGTGGAGACACGGTTATGAAGCCCATTACATCGATCACAAGAGATGTGATTAGGGACTTCATGATCAATCAAGTGTTGCTGGCCATTAGAGCCAAATGGCCAAGAGAAGATGTGGGTAGACCAATCTTCATCCAACAAGACAATGCACCCTCTCATTTGAAACTGGATGATCCAGAATTTTGTGCGGCCGCTAAGCTAGGGGGATTTGATATTCGCCTAATTTGTCAACCACCGAACTCTCCGGATTTCAACATTCTAGATTTGGGTTTCTTTCGTGCAATACAAGCAATTCAATATAAGAAGGAAGCAAAGACTAAAGAGGCTCTAGTTCCAGTCGTCAAAGAGGTAACTTGCAATTCATGGAAGCAATTCAAATTGTTCGCACATGTTTCAATTTTTTAATAACAAAATTTGTCATTCAATCATTTGTAGGCATTCATGGAGTACTCACCACACCTTGCAAACCGGATGTTTCTAACATTACAAGGTGTCTTTGCGGAAGCAATGAAAGTAAAAGGTTGCAACAAGTTTCGGATACCTCACATGAAAAAAGAAACACTAGAAAGACGGGATCTCTTGCCATCTTGTATCCCTTGTGATCCATCATTGCTTTGCTTGAAGGCGACGCTACTCTTCTTTGTATGAATAAATTATAATGCTTGTTAGCTTTTGTAGTAGGGATTGTTGCATGAAGCTGCTACATGATGTCGATTGTTGCATGAACTAAATTTTAAACTTGTTGTATCTTACCGATGCTTTGGTGTCCTTAGTCGGCGGCCCGCCGGGATAGTGCTCCATGAAACGCTTGCGGTCCACCTTGATTCGGCCGAACATGGCGGCGAACTTGATGTCCGCGTGGATGAGACCACGGCTAGGGCATGGATAAAACCTCGAGTGCGCACGGTTCCAAGCTTCGCGATCCTCGTGGACGAGACCACATCGACCGCATACAAACGCCTCCGGCGGCAAGGAATCCGGCACCACCTCCATGGACTGCGGCGTCTTGCCCTCATCGGCTCTTGCGAGTCCCGGCGCGACGCGCGTCGTCCGCGGCGATCTCCTGCAAATCCGATGTCATGTAGTCCGCGGCGAGCGGCGCGGCGGAGAGCGGTGGGTTGGAGATGTTCTCCATGGTGACCTCGTCGACTGCGGCGGCGGATGGCCGCGGCGGCGACCTCCTCGGACGACGGCGTGACGGAATCCACGGACGGCGGCGCGCGGAGTGTAGCGGCGCGACGGAGTCTAGCGGCGCGACCGACAACCGCGCGCCGCGGTCTCCATGGCGACGAAACGAGGGAGATGAAGGGCTGCGGGGGCCGCGCGGCGTGAGGGAGATGAAGGCTGCGGGGCTGCGCGCGGCGTGAGGAAGATGAAGCGGGCGTGTGGGGGCTGCGGGCCGATCTCTTCACTCGAAGCCTCCGTAGTTAATGACGAGAGCATGCGAACCGACGCGGAGCGGCGTGTGCACAGTTCCTAGGGGTATTCGCGTCCAAATGCAAGGTCGGAGTCATGAACGTCTTCTTTTCACGCAAGGCGACTCGAAGCCGAACGTCCGAATGGTAGGATACCGAGGGAGTAATCATGTTTCAGCCCCTGGTTTCTTGTAGTTAAGCCCCGGAAGCCTGTTTCTTCACGAGAAAAACCCCTGTTTTAGCCATATCTTTTCCGTCTTTTATCCGTTTTAAGCGTTCTTGTTGTCCACGCGACCGTCTTTTCAAGCCCGTCGGTTTTAGAACCTTGTTTTGGCTGTATCTTGTGCGTTTTAGCTCCGTTTCCGCTATTTCAAGTTGCGTTAGGTTCATATCAACTCCAACTGCGTGTTAGTGCCAATGTTGAACATGTTCTTTGTTTTATAATTTATTTAAATGTTAAATATGATTAAATCTTTATACACATGCTTTTATAATTAAAATCTAAATAGAGTTTAACACGTATTTTCATAAGAAAGTTAATATGATTAATATTAGTTAAATATTTCTTATAATTAAAAGCTAATTAGATGTGTACCTTGGTTTTTATAATCAAACTTAAATTGAGTAATGTTTATTGGATTTGCTTCCTAAATAAAAGCAACATAGGTTTATCATGAGTTTTATTAACTAAATGATAATTTGATTAATATAAATATAAATGTGTTTTTAAGTTATAATTTGATTAGAACAACTCGAAATATAAAGATGAACGCATAGATGCTTTTGCATGCTTCTTTCTGAATTAAATGTTTAATTTGCATAAATCAAACTTGAATATTTATAAATAAAATTGGATTAGACTTACATCGTCTTTTAAATACAAATATAACTTGCTTAATTATAAATAGGGTATTTCTTTGAAATAACCTATGCACATCTTTGTTAAATTAAATATACCAAGCACATAGCTAGCTCTTGTTTGTGATCATCCAAAGCTCCCGATAGTTCCTAGTGCTTTTGTGTTCGCGTTCTTAGAGCCAACCCTTGTTCTCTCTTTAAGATTTTCATGCTTGATGTATTGTTTTGTTTATTGAATGTATTCTTGTGTGCTCGTAGACATCATGCCAGTCTCAAGTAAGCAGCCAGTTGAAGTGGATCAAGAGCAAGTGTTTGAAGAAGAACCCCAGTGTTTAAGCAAGGAAGGCAAATGGTCTTCTCCCCCTGCATATTCTACTTTGTCCTATATAATTGCATCATAATTAAGTTTATCTTTTGTGATATTGCATTAAACTTGATGGGAACCCCTTTTTAAGGACTTACCTAGATTTTTATACATGACCCTTGGAACAACCCTTTTAAATAAATGTTTTGGGTAGAAATGCTTAGTTGCTATAACTTGGGATGGTTAAAATGAATCTTTTACAGTATGATGAATGTTAATCATGATAACCTTTGGTGATATATACATGTGTGTGCTTATGGTTAATAACAAGATCATATGGTTTAATCGGAACATGGAGAACCACCCAGGAAAACAGTGCAACCACAGTCCATATGGCTCTGGCTTAGCCAATTAATTAGGTGTGTGATTGTACTAGTGACCTTATCCAAAAGGAACACAGGGGCTCGGGGTTGCAGGGGTCTAGCCTGGTTCTTTTGGGGTAGCAGCCTTTGCTAAGGTGCTGACCACTAGAGAGGGTTATGGTCCGCCCTGAACTGTAACTGTCGTGGGTTGTTGGTGCTTTTGCATCTTTTTGTAAAGGTTTTGTAGTGTCCCTATGCAATCACACCTCGGAAGTGTGGTATTGTGTCTGATCAACACATGCATGGTTGGGTTCAAAGTTCTTCGTAACTTTTACGTGAGTTGTGGTGAAAGTGTACGACCTCTGCAGAGTGTAAAACTGATCGATCAGCCGTGCTCATGGTCAAGAGCGCCCTGGACCCTCACATGATAATCAAATATTAAGATGAAATTAAATTGTGGTTTCTTGTGGGTTTTTGAGAGGAGATGCTTTTCTAAATGCTTAAGTGGGTTGGTATGAACTTACATTTAGTAACTAGGTGCTTGCTAATAAAATTTGACCAACATTAAAAATACTAACCGCTGCAAAACCTTAGCCTACCCTTGATAGCCTTGCATCTTGCCCCACTTGCTGAGCTCCAACCATAAGTGTGCTCACCCTTTCTTATACGTTGTTCAGAGGAGAACACTGGAGAAGAGTACTTTAGCGACTACGAAGAGTTTTGAGGCTCGCGTGCCCCCAGTCATGTGCCTGTGGAAGCTGAAGATGGAGTTACGTCTTCATAGTTATCGTTTGATCGTTGTAAGGACCTTCGAGTCTAACGTCTGAGTGTAATAAAGAGATAATGTAATGGTTTAACTCTTGTACATTTAATTGCTGGTTATTGATATTTCACTCATGATGTCTATCATATGTGTGTAAACTTGATCCTGGCGCACATATGAGATGCATCTGGTTTTCTTTGGAAAATCAGGTGTGACAGCAGGAATTTCAGAGTTTCATTTTGATTTGTTTTCAGTCTTTTGGGGACAGACTGGGTGGACTGAAGTTTTCGGTGGCTGAAACACCATGTTTTTCTTAATTGATCTTTCAGTGATGTACGAAGTAAATTTCGGTGTCTGGAAAAAAAACTGTTGTCTATACACACTCTAGCTGGTGCAAAAGAGAGATTTAGGATTCTGGGCTGATTATTTTCTTCTTATTGGGTTTCAGCGCAATGTTCTATTTGGTAAAGATTACTCCGAAGCTCATCTGCGTAACCATTCTGGTTCCCTCGTGAAGAAGAATGGTGAGGAGGAGAAGAGAAGGGTTGAATGGAGATCGACTGGATAAGAACATCTGGAGGGTGTAGGTGTGGCTTATTCCAGGCCCGGTCTAGTTTCCGAGGCAGCACAAACTCAATGACCGCTCCAATTCATCCCCGACTTCAAAACAGGTCGAGTACAACTGGATTGAGGACCAGAATGAGTGCTTGTTCACTTTCATTGGATTCAATCCGACCGAAATAGTAGATATATCAATAAAAACATGATAGATACTCAGATTCATTCCGGATCGATAATTAATTTACTCATCATGATAGGTAGAACAAGAGACCGAAGAGCCGGATTGATTCCACACCTCTTGACTAGTGGATTGATTCCAAGTCTCTTGGTGTACATATCGTGAGTAAATCAATTTTCGACCCGGAATAAATCCGGATCTCTTATAATACTATCGTGATTTTCTTGTTATATTTATCAGTTCCGGTCGGAATGCAATCCGGTGGAAAAAATGAGGCTTGAGCCATTTTGGGATAACAGAACGGGGACTCGGAATCAATCCGGATATCTTATAATAGCTATCGTGATTTTCTTGTTATATTTATCAGTTCCGGTCGGAATGCAATCCGGTGGAAACGAATGAGGTCTGAGCCGTTTTGGGATAACGGAACGGATTCAGAATAGCAGGTTTGCTTAGCGAATTGACTTGCAGTTCAATGGTAGTATGGCCCAGTGGGATGCTACCCACCAGGGTTTAATTCCTTGTGCTCGCATTTTTTCGTGGGATCCTGGTTGTGCATTAAGTAGTAAACGACAATCCCGTCAACATTGAGGCGTCAATGGCGACTTTGGAAATTTCCAGATCTATCAGCAGTCCTTTAGATGTGCTCATAGGGGTAGGGTTTGTGTACATGTGCTCATAGGGGTGAGTGTGCGTGCGTGTTGTGAGTGTTTACGTTAAGCAAGTGTGATTAACGACATTGACCTTTCTGTTCCCTGGATTATACACCATTCAGGGTTATTTATCATTCAAAAACTATCTTCTGGCATCTGTTCCTGCTTTGTCTTGGTATTGTAAATGTTGTGGATACTTGCTCTGATTTCATTTTTGGCTGAAGAATGAGAATAAACTAGTAGAGGTAAACGAGCATTGTAATTATTGGATAATTAGCTCCCGTCTATGGCCAAAGGGGATCCAGTTTGAGTCAACGATGTGTTGTTTTCCTTTGCTATTTAAGTAAGTGCTCACAAAGTTGGATATAACATAAAGTAGTTTTAGCGTGGTTCTAGAATTTTGATCATTATAAGTCGTTATTGTTGGACGAGTGGTTAGTTTCTTAGTTACGATATACTCTAGTTCTGTTTCAAATGTGCACAAGCCGCAGGTGAAGCTTGAACATGGTAGGATTGAGATTTTTGTTGACAGGAAAGCTTGTAGTGTGTGTATAACAAACACAGACATGACAATGACTTTACATGTATAGCAAACACGGACACGACACGATTCAGCTGGCTAGTTGCTTGTGGATGGTGCTGGTTTATTGCGAGAGAAAAATACCGCTGGCTGGTTGGTGGCTGGTGATGATTTGGGATGAAACAAAACTACAAAAGTACTGCTGGCTGGTAGCTGATAAGCTGAGCGAACAAGGCAAGTGGTTCAACACCCGCTGGTATATCAAATTTATTGGAGATCACTACTAGTGCCTCTGTTCCTCGAGACACCATATACCCTATATTAAAAGTTGCTTCCTCTATACATAGTTACATATATAATTTGGAGGTGAATAATTCATTCTCCCTTCAGGGAGTCTACGTGATATTAGTAGCATTAGGATAAATATCCTTGACAATCTGTATATTCTATTGGACATGGTGTTAAATTTGGTAGTCTTAAATATACATATACCTTGTTCAACCTTTTGTGGACACATTCATATGACGCTATGTTTTGTGGTGTTTGCGCAAGTTATGCTGCAATTATCTCTAATTTTTGAAAAAAAACTTTAATTGTACAACATTAAGTTGTATCCTATTTTAGATCCTAAGTTGTCTATAAAATCTGTGTATTCTCCCTTTCCAGATATCCCACAAGACAATAGAGATCTAGCAATACGATTCTATGGCTGCTAAGGCAAGCTCAAACCCTAAAGAATGCTATCCCTATGGCTTACCCTCCCTAGGATATGCGGCAAGGCCTAGTATTGTACCTCCCATGCAGCTACAAAACTTGGAAACACTCTACAAGTGCTCATTTTGCACTAAGACTTTCAAAAGTGCACAGGCTCGTGGTGGGCATCAAAATGCACATAAGAAGGAAGTTGCAGCACTTAGGAAGACTTTGGAGGAGGAGATGGCAAACAAATGTGCAAAGCGAGCTCGTAGTATTTCGAACATTGGTGCAAGCCTTGATGTGAACTAAGAGTAGTGATCTCTAATATCCTGAATGAGATCAAGGTTTGCTTAAAATCTGCTTGTATCCTAGATTTACTGTCATTTTTATTATCCAAGATAGGGAAATGGTTACTTATGCTTCCCCTTGATGTTTTTATTTCTTATGTTACAATATTCCCATGTATTAGATAAAGGTGCTCATGAGAAAAAAATATTATGCAAGTGTTTGTCTCTTCCAATTCATCTTAGAATTGTGTATCCCTTTTCTTCGTAATATAGTGATGTGTAGCTCTCTTGCGTGTCTGAGAAAAAGAAAAAGTATTATATATGTGTTTTATTTAGTTTTTTTCGTTATGTCATTTATTTCTTTCCTGTCAATTTTGTTTGTGTTTTCCTAAATAGTTATATATTATTCAATTGATATACCTACAGTACTAAGATTGTCCACAGCAATATGCCACATTTGCATGCGCAAAGAGAAGAGATCAGTCCCACAAACGAGTTGGCATCACAGCAGTGCACCCATCACGCATCCGTTCCGCTTGGCCTCAACAGCGGGGATGGAGCCGCGCGGGCGCGGGGGTAGAGATGGAGCCAGAGGTGAGGAAGGCAGGGCCTCCTCTATGGCAGCTGAGGTGAGGGAGGTAGGCGCGGCGGTGGAGCAGGGAGGCAGGAGCAGGGAGCAGTGGAGGTCGATTCCGTTGCCGTCATCATCTCCATCAATTCCACTGGTAGGCGCGCAATCTCATAGGCAGATGCTGATTCCATTACCATCGTTGTCTCCATCGATTCCCCCGCCTCCCTTTTCTGCTTTGTCCTCTCTCGATCAATTCGATTCGCCGCGAGGAGGTCCTCCGTGATGCGCAATCTCGCCGGAGTAGGGAGGCAGAGGTAGGGGCAGAGCAGGGATGCTGAAGAAAGCGTGCTCGTTGGGATGAGGAGAGAGGAAAGTGGGATGGGGGATGAGGAGAGAGATCCCCGATATTGGGGGATGAAATGCTAGTGCACCCATTTTGGGGATGCTCATGCACTACTTGTTGAAGGTTGCCACAGTGCCAATCCCCTCCTCAAAATGCGCTTGTGGGATGGAATGCAAAAGTCCTTGAGGACAGTCTAAGATAATTCCATAGTAGATTCCAAGTTGAGGATGTACCTTTTTACCTTGACAACAACAAAGTTCCTAAGAAACAAAGTTACATATGCAATGTGGATCCTATATGACATTGTGCGACGGTAAGCAACATGGTTAATTGTGTTCACATGGATCAACTTGGTAGTTTGTGGGAAGGATGCCTCTTAAGGATTATGTGGTTTAATTAACATGTGTAGTGTAGGAGTGAAAGGAATCAATGCTCATATTTCCTAAGATGGGGAGAGGTGAATTAGGCAAACTTAAAAGCTTATCCTATGGCTGCCACTAATTGCATGAATATAAGCTAGTTCATACTAGCTAGATGCAGATCTACGGTGGATCTAATGTGGGAACTTTCCACACATGAAGTGTTTTGTTATCTAGAGACAATCCTAGAAAGAACTTCTCTAAGAAAGTAAAAGCACTCAAGTTGCTAGTATGAAATTTGAAAACATAAATGAGTGGGTTAGATAAGATAAACACTGAGCATGATGATTATCCCATTGTATCGGTAACTAAGTGGGTTAGATAAGCTAAACACTAAGCATGATAATTTATCACATTGTATCAGTAGACAAATAACAATCCTAGACTGCATTGCAACTTCACTTATGATGTGCTCCTGGACATAAAGTCTCTCTTGTTCATGGTCTTGGACTCGCTGAAAAACTCCTCTCCAAGTTGGATGAGAAGCTTGCCACAAAATCAAGGTTTAACCTCCCTCTTTTCTTCACCAAAAGATGTCATCTCCATTGTGAAACTTCTCCATGAATGAGGGGGGTCTTTTCATCCCTCACCCAAGTTCATCATCGCTGCTCCACACCAAGGTGAAGGATCAAGGACTTGCTGACAACACCTTGCTCACTCTCACTCTAGGCCTAATCTAGCACTAATCTCCAACACTCTTGCAACTTTAAACCATCGGATATTCCAATGACTACTTTCCTCCTCTCGTCAACTAAACTACAAGCCGTTTAGTCCGACGCATACAAAACATACATCACCCAATCTTTGTGTGCATGAAATTCTTCTACTATAGCACTCTGGGTTGCTCTGGTCTCTATCTGATGCACCATCAGATATCTGGTGAGGTAGGGTTTGTTCAATATGAGTAATTATGTACCAATTTATCCAGTGCAAAGCTCCCACACTTCATTCGAGGCCGCAGTGGATATTCTGGTGATGTATAACTTCTTGAGTTGAGAACCACCATTTGTCAAGTAGCATGAAAAAGCGGAGTTGTTAGTTGTGACATTTATGCACCTTGATTTTTTTGGTGGAAAACATGGCCTTACTTAAAATTTTCAAGAAGTTGAAAAGCATCAAACATAAGTGGTTATTGCTTGGACAACCTGCCTACATGTATTTGAGTTCTAAGACATTTGTATTATTTCTTTTCTTTTTCTTTCCCAAGATAACATGGCAAATTTCCTTTGACTCAACTCTACCACCTAGAGGTCTTGGAAACCATAGGAAATTCTTGTTAGGAAAGTGAATGTGTCAATGTCCCTGCGAGTAGGGATGAAAGTGGTATGGATACTATCAGTCCGTCTGTCCACCCGACCGAAAGGGTCAGACAATCAAATGGTAAGACCGTATCCGAATCCAAGCATTCAATATCCGTAATTATCCGTACCATATTAGTATCCAAATTTTCAAAGTTGGATTTGTAAGATCCAAATATGATGATATCACTATTCTATACATCATCTATTGTTCATATCCGAATCTGATCCGAGAATTTTATCTGAGAAAGAAAACTATATGTATCTATATCCACAGTATCCGTTCGTATCCGATCTGTTTTCATCCCTAGCTGCAAGAATGAATAAGAACCTGCTCACTTTGATAAAAGTTTACCTTTTTCATGTTGGCAATACCATGACATATGGTTTTGGATGCGTCATGGCCAAAGGGAGTTACAGGTCAAGAAGAAAGTGGTTATAGATATTTGGTGAGCTAAAGAAGAATAATATTAGGGGATAAATAAAATCTATTTTTTATTGAGAATGTTGAATATCAGCAAAAGGCAATCGATACATGCCTAGATTTAGGGGTGGGCATTCGGTTTTAACCGACAATTCATTTGGTTTTTTAGTGTATAAAAAATTTGGTTTTCCAACAACCAATAACCGATCGATTTACTAGAAAAATAAAAAATTGACGTGTTCGATGTCGGTTTTTTCGATTGGATTTTTCGGTAATACCGAACAACACCGAAGTTTCATGGGGGCAGGAGGTCTTCCAAGTGAGTGAGATGGGGAGGAGAGGTGGAGGAGTCCTCGCCCCTGATCTGAGCTGACGAGGCCGCTCGCTCGCGCTGTTGAAGCTGCATACGCTGGCTCCTTGCCTGCACCGATGAGGTTGCCGCTCGCGCCCCTGAAGCCACATGTGCTGGCCTTGCCCATGCTAACAAGGTTACTACATGCGACTCATGGATTTATCAGATCTAGAAGCCGTGAGGTCAGCCCTTGCCTGGTTGCTACAGAGGGGCATGCGTCTTCCATTGTTGTTGTCAAGCCTGAGCACTGCATGCCGCCGTTGCGTGGTTTCAGCAGGAAGTGAATAAAGACAACGTGAGGATGAGCGGAGCGCTAGGCTGTTGGGCAGCTCTGCCTTCAGCCTTGGTCATGTGCTTCCTTGTGGGTTTTTGTTTGCTTTTGGGCCAAAAGGAGATTGGTCTGAAGTAGTGGACGACCCTACAAGAGAAGGGGACGCTAGGTTCTTATGTGAAAGCCGAAGTCAAAGCCGATGACCAATGTTCCTAAACATAGAAACCAACACAAAACTGAAAAACTGAAAAACTGACAATTTGGTTCGATTTCGGTTCGGTTCGGTTTTGGTGTTTGTAAAAAAATGCCCACCCCTACCTAGATTGTATAGAGCATATTTAATATTTATTACTCAAGTGGAGCATCAATGCAAGGGTTCTAAACTTTGTAGATTATGATGTGCTAAACTTTGTAGAAAGAGGTCATCCACTTGGTTTGAAACAAATTGGCTAGCTGCATTAACTTTTCTCGGTATAGCTACCCCTCTTGGACAACTTCACTGCCCAAGTATAGGTCAAAATTATGTGGAATTGGTGAGATAAAGGGGTTTACAGTGTTAGAAGAAATTGTACTTGATGGTGTTCTCAACTAGAAAGGGTGGTCTGGAATCAAATATGACTCTTTGTTGCCATGTCTTGAAATACTACACATTTATTGAAGTTCTAACCATTAGTGCAACACCAAGAGTAGTGGAAATAATATTTTATTCTCCTCTTGTTTAATTTATTCACTAATTGCAATAGCGCTATGATGTTTCTTGTTAATTCATGTTCTTGAGTGACGTAAACACTGAGCCACTAAATCATGCTATTGAGTTGAACATGAGGAATTGCACATATTCGTTGTTAGTTGGTGGGTTTCATTGACTTAGCTCTCTTGAGGTGTTCAAGATTAGCAAATATTTAACATTACTTTCATTCAATTCATTAGTATATGAGCAGTTGAATACTAGGGTAGTAATTTTCTTCCACCATCTATTCTATGTAAAAATATCTCAAAGCAAAGTTCATTATAGCTTATTACCAAGGTATTTGAAATGCCTAACTTAACTCTCAAATTAGTGTTCGATAGCTGGCACTTTTTATGACCACACTGGCGGCATTGCCATTGATTCTGAACCCCAACACCTCACTGCTTTGGAAATAATAACAATTAAAGATTGTAATGAACTAGCTTCATCGCATGGATTTAGATCAAAGTGCCATCTAGAGCTCGATAATATGCTAAATACGAAGGAAGTTGCTAAATGGGAGATTCTACTACTCCAATTCACTTCCATTGCATCTTGATGCAGGAAGCTAATCATGTTACTCCCTCCATCCCACAATTTAAGACTCGAAGCATTCAAACTTCAAAAACAACCGTGAAGGAAAATGACCACTGTACCCCTCATTTTACACTATCCACCAACTCTCCACCCACTTACCAACCTCATTCAATTTTGTCCTATCCCTTCGAGTCCTTATATTTTGGTACAAATTTTAAACCCTCCAGGACCTTGTATTATGGGACTAAGGGAGTATTACAATTTGTACATTCACTTAGATGTGTAAACTTCTAGTAATGTGTACTATGTATCAATCATCCACAAAGTCAAGCCATTTATTATTAATAGTTCTCTTTTTTCCTAGTTTCTAGCAAAGTTTAATTAGTAAATTGATGTCCTTTTTTTAAATTTTGCATCTGGTAAGATATGGTTGACTGATTTATTGACTATATTTCTATTCAATTCTTCTCAAAGAAGTTTGCGCTCTCTGATGAGAAGGTACACTTTTTGAATCCATGTGATACATTTTTTAGTAAACTTTTTCAATATAGTGTTTAGAAGTCCATAGTTTATTTTGTTTCTTGGCAGGAACATGGCTTTGTTAGTTTTGCATTCTTTTTGGTGACATAGATGGCTAAAGAGCTTTTAATGACGATATCTAGAATAAGTTGCAAAATTTAACACAACATTATATTTCTTAATTTCTTCATGACATAGGTTTCATTATGTCATGATATTACTATATTGATCACAAGTAGATACATAAGTGCAGTTGTTGTTGCCAATTTTATTAAGCATATTTGGTGCCATTTGATTGCCGCAATGCACATGTATGTACATAATATGGTATATAAGGAATTGTATGCTTGCTGTCCTAAGAGGGGGAGGGGGTGAATTAGGCAAACTTAAAACCTTGAGCCTAGGGTTATTACTATTTGCTTAAAACATAAACTAGAACATACTATCTAGATGTGCAACTATGATTGTTCTAGTGTGGAACTCCCATCCTAAACATTTCTGCAACCTATAGCCAATCCTATCAATATGCTACTCTATGAAAGTAAAGGCACACAAATATTGCAAGTAAGAAATGCGGAAACATGAAAAGGCATGAGAGGAATCAAACTCTTGACATGCGATTTATCCTGCGGTATCAGTAGGCACTAAGCTACCCCCAGTCCACATTGTTGAAGCACTCCACCCAAGAGTATTGCTTCCCAGTCACCAAGTCTTTCTCAAGAGCACAACTTGACTTGCCACAAAGGCTCTCCACGAAGGCACTCATCAAACTCCCTTGGTCACCTTGATGCCGCCTCCACTATGGAGCTTCTCCACCTAGGGAAGGGGTCTCCACTTCCCCCGCACAAAGAGTCCTCGCCACTCCACAACAAGCCAGAGGGTCGAAGACTTGCTTGAGAGCCACCAAGGACCTAAAGCTTCTGGCGCACCTTGTACAACTTGATCCACTCAAGAATCACCTCACAATATTGGCACACCTTTCATACAATACAACTCGACTCTAAGTCTATGCTTGCACTGCACACTCTTAAGCATGTGCAAAGTCTTTGGATGAGCACTTAAGCACTAGTATGGCATGTGAAGGACCGGATTGAGGACCAGAGGGGGGGAGTGAATAGGATACGATAAAATTCTTCTTCGAGAACTCAGCCTATGTCCCAAAATTACTTCCAAGGACCTCTACACGAACTTGCCAAGATCACGTAGTCACAACAGACCTTCTAACTCTATGAACAAGTATGGAACAACATAACTCCTCAGAAATAACTCCACCAAAATCGCAAACACTCAGCGGAAACAAACTCGACACCATGTCTGCTAGGTCGAAATTGGTGCCAAAACCTGGTGCAACCAAGTTCAACCTGGTGCCACTATGTTTTTCAGGATCACTTTCCCACTTTTGAAAAATCCAAAACTAGGTCAAATGAAGTCCAAACTTGATGAAATATTAACCATGGATTTCTATAGATTCAATAAACATGTCCACCAAAAATCTCCTCAAAATTCAACCGTTGACCAACCCGGTGCCAAACCAGGTGGCTCTCGGTTTTCCTGGCAGCCTCGGGAAAAACTTGCCAAAGCCTGATCTCTTTACTTGTGCAACCTATGGAGCTGAGATTGGGCGAGGATTAGATATACCCCTTGAATAAGTGACTCCTAAGAGATCAAGTCCCCAATCCAAACATCTCATGCGGAATCTAGGATTTCGTGCAAAGGGTCAAGAACAAGAGGAAGAAAGGAAGAACTTCAAATCTGAACCGACTCATGAGGTTTGTGGGTGCTAGATCACTAGGAGAAAGGTCACACAAGACCTATGTGTGACCCCCACAAAGAAATCCCCACAAAAATGGTCTCAAATCCGATGAATGGAAAATCCACCAAAAAGACCCCGAAAATCCATAAAAAGAAAAACAGACAGGATTAGGGAGGAACTCAAGATTAGCATGCCAAATCTTCTCAAAATACCAAGGAAAGATTTTTTAGGTACTAGGACTAGCCTCCTCCCTTCATCCTACCCACTTGAAAGTGGGGAACAAGAAGTTGAGAGACCTTGTCCTCTCAACTCTCCAACATGAAGCACTTGGCTAGCCTAAGGAAGTAAAAATGAGTTCCGAGTCCAAGACATGGCAACCATCCACCCCTCTAGCACCTATGTATATCAAGTAACTTGGTTTAGGTGAAAGACTAAACTACCCCTACAACTTAAATAAAAGATACACACCCCTTAGGGGCAATTCGAGAAAGTTGTAGATATCTCCATCGGGCGGGCACACATCCATCGGGCCTTGCTTCCCTCCCACGCAAGCTCCATGATCACTGTGTGTCCCCTGCTACAAAGCTTCCTGATGCACCCAGATACCGTCTCCGTCACGTCGGTCCTTCTGGTTCGTTTTTGAGGCCCAAACCGAGAAACTGCAATGGGTTAGTTTTGTGGCCAAACTAACAACCCCCCTCGTACATGGAACAGCCTCACCGTGCCAAGCTTCTAGCATGTCAAGCTTTTAACCTCTAGTGCCTGAATGGTCTACTCGGTCTTGCCTCGTTCCTTTACTTGGCCGCCACCGTTGCATCAGCTCCTTGTACATGACATGGTCTTGCACCATGTGGACTACACCTGATCCCATTGTACACTGGGTCCCTTGAACCATGCCTACTTATCTCTCCATCACTCGGAGGCCACGGCTAAAACCTTTCGCGCTTGTTCTTCACCTGTAACAACGCAAACCAATCCGCATCCAACACCTGCAATACTAGGCGAGAGTCAGTCCACACAACATTATCAATGAATCATCATTGAGGAGCGACCATTCAATGTGTCTTGGACTCCTCTTAACTTCAGCTCACTCCAGCAACCTCAAATGATCTGGGTGGAAGGGGTATAAATAGCCCCAAGGCAACAAACTAGCCATTGGCTAAACGCTGCTAAAAAACATATCATCATATGAACTGATGCTCTGCTTTTCATAGGAATTGGTTCATCTAATGCTCTTCCATGTCATATAGTCATTGCAAATCTGCTGACATAATTCAGCCAACGTGTGTCAGTTCATCTGGTGCTACTAGCCGCGACTCCAAAACCTCTCTATCTTGGCATAAATAATTATCAGACGAATTGATGCCTTCATCCTGTGCACTAGTCTACTTTTCATAGGTGTCGATTCATCCGACAGTCTTCTTCGCAGAGTCTTCACCCGCAGTATTTATCCGGTGCAACAAAAACCCCACCATCGGTTCATTCGACGTACCTGTTGACTGAACCTTCACTTCAGCATACCATATCCTTCGACGCTTGCATCGTTGGTTCATCCAACAATGTCCTTTTCTTCTCTTTTCATTGCTTTTGAACTTGCCACCACTTAGAGTTATCTTACCACCTTTAGAGCCTTATAATATATACTCTGGATTTTTGCTATGATTAACAGTGGTATGTTAGCTTTGATTGAGGTTTCATCCATGGGACCTATAATGCGTACAAAGACATGCTCAACCACAATGGTTAGTACCATTGATCATGTTGTCACGAATCACCAAAATCATACTTGAACAAATGACGGCTTGTTGGTCATGTTCTTTACATGGTAACAATGACAATAAATTGTGGAATAATTTGAGTCACATAATATTTTCAGGGATGAAGCGAATATGATTGTCAACATTGTTGTAGATCTAGAGCTAGGCTGAGCAACTCTTGTGGCCACTATGCACCCTCGACATCTAAATGCCAACACCCATCGGCTTACCGCATGGGGAAGCACAAGCATGTCATTCTTGATCGCCTTATACGAAGGGACTTTTAGGTTTGTTGCATCATGGCCGGAAATCATATCCATTTTACCGAAAAAGAAACTTGCATACCTTTTGCTTTGAGTTCTGTGCAATACTAGAAATTAATGGTGTAGATTTATTCTTTCTCCTCTCCCCACCTACATGCTTGAACCCTAGCACTTCTAGTTGATGCTGCCACACCATACTGGTCTGCACCGCCACTCCACCTTATCGAGCCCACCATTTCATTGTGCAAGAATCACCTTGCATCGGCGAGCACCTATTATGGTTGTGTTGGCTACTTGAACATTGTATCTGTTGGGTTATGGAGAGATGGTCGTGGTGGTTGTTGAATTACCGAGGGTGGTAGGTGGTGGGTGAGACAACACGACATCAGAGGAACTATCTGCTCAATAGTGGTGGAGGATGCTTAGATAGAGCAAGAGAGAGAGAGAGTGTGTGTGTGTGGGGGGCTCTCTTTAGCATAGTAAGGGATGGTCGTGATGGTACACTATAGCTCCAACAGTGGTGGTGCTGCTAAAGCAAAGGAGGGTAATGGAGGAGGCAACTAATGGAGGATTTGAGATTTTAGAGGGGGCACTAAGGGCTTGAGTGCCCCAATGAGAACATGCATGAACCCCACCCCCACTCTCATTCCTGCCTATTTTTTTCAGCACCATGGCTGAAGAATGGGGGCTCCAAGGTTGAAGATGACTTGCCTCCATCTATTGGGCTAGTTTGGAAGAAGGAAATGGCTGTGGAGTAGCTTATAACACACCATGATCAAATGTAATAATGCAATTGTGGTAAATCTGATGAAGCCCAACCCAATTCAACGCCAACTTGGTACTATTCCTTATTCTAGCATCGTAATTCTTACTAGCTAGCTAGATATCTACTTTCCTCATCCCTCGTTCCTGCTCGTGGATTGCCAATTTTGCGACTGGTCGATGTCCTGTTGTTGCCATGATCATGCGGAGGCTAGAGTGGGTAGCGCCAATCAAATATATCGATTCTCTACAATAATTAATGCCCCTAAATAATCATATCTATGATATGTCACATACATACGGCGATAGATAGAGGCTATCATGCTACAATGTTTTTAAGAAAACATAGGATATTGGTTTGACAAAGGCCGGCTATCATGCTACAATGTTTTTAAGAAAACATAGGATATTGGTTTGACAAAGGCCGCCATGACTGCAACTAAACTACTTTGGGTTATGTGCCAATTTTTTGGAAACTTGTGCATAAGGGAAGGCTTTGCTTAGTTAAACAACTAGATCATTCTTTTAGTACGGATATTTGGATCTATAATATCACTTATGAGTCCAACATGCCATCGAAATCTCATTCTCATTAATGTGAGGCCTCAATCCATTGGTCGCCAATACCATTTTAGAATTATGCAAGAGAAATGCTATTTAATTTGACATTCTTTATTCACATAAATATATGATATACATTGAAATATGATTATATATGTCTTGATATCTTTGACCTTACGATATATTAAACAACCACTATTTGACTTTATATCAAAGTCGGGTCTCTAATTAATTGAAATCGGGACAAAAAGATTTGCCACATGACCTATAAATACCTACCTTTGTGCTTGCCATTCTTCACATCCCAAAAACATATTCATAGTTCATATTAGGTACTAAAAATTGTTGTGGAACACAACACTTGCCCCTATGGATCCTACCAAGACCAACACAGAGTGGAGTGCCTTTGAGATCAAGATGGTCAAATCACTCATCGCAAGGTACAAAGCCAACAAAAGTCATACGGATGACATGAACAAGAAGCATAGTGACATTATCAGTGAAGTCCATGCAATGTTCCCCTTGAAGGAGAGGCTTCAAGTAATCAACTTGTATGCTAATCTCATAGTGGAGATGATGGAAAGCACCGTTGATAACGGATCCTATTACTTTGTTGGGGCAAGCAGGGGCCTTGTGAACAACAACTTTGAAATTTCAGTGAAGGATCAAGCCATAGACAACACGAGGGTGTCACAGGAGGTGCCATTAAGGCGTTTCGCTCCTCGTGTGCAGAGGTCACGCACTGGATTTTGGACCATTTCAGAGCACAGGTTCTTAATTTGCAATATGACTTTTAATCTTCTTACATGCACCAGCTGTGATCATCATTTTTATTTGTTTATGCACTATTTTTATGTGACTGGCACATATTTCAAGTGAATTATTATTACACTTCTTCAAAATGTAGTGTGGGATGCACTTTCTAATTTTGATTACTAAAAACATGGCAAATCTTAATATGTGTTCAACATGCAATTGATATGGGGAGGTTAGGAAAGGATGGATAATGGTTGGTGCTTTTGTTTGAGAAGGGTTGACGCTATTGGGCTAATAAAAAGGGTTCGGGAAGGTATAGCTTGTAGAGTTGTGATTGCCACGTGACACAAAGTCTTGTGTTATTTCAACATATTTTACACATATATGAAGAAAATTTAAATTCCTATCTCAATTGTTCATCCAAAAACCTATATCTTTGCAGGTTATTCCTTTGTGGTTTGCAAGTTTATGGCCGTGGCAACTGGAAGAACATCTCTAAGTATTTTGTAACCACCCGGACACCAATTCAAGTCTCAAGCCATGCCCAAAAGTACTTTCGGAGGATAGAGAATACTACTCGCAAGCAACGCTATAGCATCAATGATGTTGGCTTTTATGATGTCAAGCCCTGGGTACAAAACAATAACTATGACTGGGAGGGGTTCGGCTTCGGTGGCGGTGCCTACAACTTAGACCATAATGGTGCTAATGGCCAGCATGCCACTGTGAACAACCTAGCACAAGTCCAGCCGTCTATGCTTTACCATGCCAGCCAGGCCAGTAGCAGTAACCAAGCAGTCACCTTGACTTGTGACAAGAAGATTGGGGTTACCAGTTCGTCTGTGGCTCTAGTGATGGAGGGAGCTGGGTCCTCCCAAGTGCCTTGTGTCGGTGATCAGCTGGGAGATTTCTTTTCCAACTGAAAGAGGAATATGGGTATGTTCTAGCCTTCTAGGTGTCACTTAAGGTCTAGCATCCTAGTAAGATGCATGGCAACCTAGACTATTAAAGGCAACATATATATGCAGGTTAAGTGTAATACATACTCCTACTAGTAACCGAGAGTGAACAATAAGTTTGCAGCAATGGACTTTTATTGCTTGTATCCATGTGGTGCTGATATATGTATTTGTTTGTGGTTTTACTACTATATATAGTTATTGTGTTGTTTGTTTAATATATCGACTATATTTGTATGGAATGCCCCAAGATTACACTTGGTATATTTCTGTACTCTGTACTCATTGCTGGCTAGAGGATCTTCAATCTCACTTTGTACTCATTATTGTACTCATTCTAGAAAATCAGCGAATCTTTCAATAAGAGAACATGCTTTTGGTTCACTCAATAGTGAAACTTACTATTTTCAGATGCCATTGGAGTTCATTCTCTTCTCGAAAGATTCACTGATTTTCTGGAATCTGGAGTAGAGGTGTAAATAAATTAAGATCAGACGTATGTAGAAGATCATGCTTTCACTGACTGATATATAGCAAAATTTGCCAACCTAATGGGTCTAGCAACTTATCCATGTGTACGTAACAAGCGATGCATTTCTTTCGTGCTCATTAATCCATTACACCATGGCAAATTTTAGATGGAGAACCATTAGAGAAGTAATATCTCGTAGCCTCTTGTAGGATGCGTTTTCGTGTCAACAGCTCCACCCTTTGGAGATCCGGCCGGAAGCCGCACTGAGCTCCAAGGGCGAGCTCCCCAACGCAGCGGCAGTGAGTCCCACCGGTTTGACATTTATTTTTCCCTTTTTCGATTTTTTATGCAAAGTTTTCTATACATATTTGTAAAATAAAATTGATTCAAGAAAGAATTTGACAAAATCTTTGTGCGTACATTTTTACAAAAGTTATCCTAGCTTTTTTTTTGATAATTTTGTTTGAATTTTTTCTAATATTTTTGTTTTCTAATGTTTCTTCCAAACTTTGTGCTTATGTTGGTTGCAAAGTTTTGTTCATAAATCTTCATCCAAAAGTTTTTTATTTAACTTTTATTGTCATCCTTTTCTTCTGTTAAAACTTGTCTCTACAATATTTTTGTTTATTCGAAGTTGGTTCTTAATTTTAAAAAACATTTGCTTCATTTTTGAAAAAAAGTTTTTCAAAATTTATTTTTAGCACCTTTTTAAAAAAGATTTGCTTCAAAACTTTTATTTTTTTATCATTATAATTTCCTGATTTTTCTATTTAAATTTGCTAGGGATGGCCCACATGTTGCACTGTGACACAACACGAGAGGCGCTGCTGGGGTGCCCACGTGGGGTCTATCAGAGATTGACGGGAAGTACCAAAACTTCCGGGTGAACGTAAATTTGCAATGCCACTCCCTACAATGTCAAAATTGTTGAGATTAATTAGAGTTAATTAATTAGTGATCAATAGATAAATATAGTTAATTAGATGAAAGGATTAGAATTAACAAATAGGTATCGTACAAGACAAGAAACGCCTCTTCTAAAGAGGCATCGTTAAGGCCAAGGCACCGATTGAGTAGATTAGGCAGTTACCATTAGTGTAGTATAAATACTTGTATTACTGTACACACAATCAACTGATCAATCACAATCATCATTTTCTTTTCACTTGCAACAGTAGGGATGAAAACGGATCGGATACGAACGGATGCTGCGGATACAGATACAGATAGTTTTTCTTTCTCGGACAGAATTCTCTGATCGAATACGGATACAGACGGTATGTTTTGTGTTGAATAGTGATATTCATCATATTTGGATAATAGAAATTGTACTTTGAATTTCCGAATACTAATGCGGTACGGATAGTTACGGATATTAAATGTCCAGATTCGGATACAGTCTTACCATTTGAGTGTCTGACCCTTTCGGTCGGACGGATAATATCCGTACCACTTTCATCCCTACGCAACACGTTATCACGCACTTTGCTCTGCAACCGCCGAGTGGATAGGTAGGGAGATCGCCGGTAGATCGTCGGAGCCACTCACCAGAGTAAGTTTTCACCATGGCATCGATTCCTCCTTCACCATCCATGAATGCGATGGTGGACACCATCAGGAACGCGGTGGAGTCCATGTTCACCGGCCGCCACATCGCCGGCCCTCCATGCTTCGTCATCCAGAGCATCGTCCGTCGGGCTCTCCGCGACATCGTCGTCGGTCGCGCTCCACTGCGCCGCTTCAACGGCGTCCGTACGGTCGCCGGAGCCTGACGCTTGTTGCCGCGCCTCGTTCAGTATGCCCCCGGAGTCTGCCCAACGCACGGCGCCACCACCTTCACGAGGCGCCTTGATGGAGCCACTTCGACTCCAATGCCGCAGCCCCAGATGTCGTCGCCGAACCCCTTCATGCTGCTGAAGCCGCCCGTGTCGCTGATATCGTCTTCATCTGTTCCACCAGCAGTCGCTGCCCACTCGAATGGAAGCGACGCCAGAGCAAGAGGATGGCCACCGGGCTTCGCCTACGACCTCGACACCGCTCTTCCTCGCGCCTCAACTGCGACACCTTCACAGCGCTCCTACGCCGACGTCACTACCACCGCACCAGGCCCCATCAGCTCCGGGCGCCCTTCTTCTCAGTTGAGGGGAAGAACGCTCCCCTTCACTGACTCGATGGCGCGGGACCAGCGGGGGCGCGCTCAGCGGTCCTCTTCCAAGGGATGGCTGGGACGCACCCTTGTCGGCTGACCTCCATGGCCGACTCCCCAGGGCCATGGACGACCTGATGCGGGGAACAAGGGCGGCAAGTGGCGCGGGCGAAACGGTGACGGTGGGTGGCACCGGCGCGGGCGCACGCGGCGACGGCGGCGGTGGCGAAGGCACAACGGCGCGGTGTGGGCATGAAGGCCAACGGCGGGCGACGCGGCCGTGACGGCGCATCGGCGGCGGCCCGGAGGTTGGGGTGGTTTAGGGTGAAACCCTAACCGCCGCCCATTTTATATCGGCCGGCGGGCGTCGGGCCGCGCCTGCGCTGCGATTGGGCCGCGGCACGCGCAAAGCCGTGCGGCTGTTGGGCCGCCGCCCACGCTGGGCCAACTGGGCCGGCTCCCCCTCCCCCTCTGTTTGTTTTTTTCGTTTTTCTTTTCTTATTTTAAATTGTAGTTTCTAATTTCCTGCATAGTTTGAATAATTGGTACAATTTAATTTTATGCTGTCTGTGACTTTGTAAAATTATATATTTGTACCTGTATACTATGTTGTAACCGTGAATAATATACTTGTGGTTTGTAATTATTTCTCAAGTTTTCATTTTATTCATTCTACTCTTGTTTCAATCTATTATTTATTTGTGTTGCAATTTTCATTTTGTGCAACCTAAAATTTTATATTTGTAACTTATTTTTTCTGCTTAAAATATATTGCTATACCCAAACCCCTTCCAGTGATATGTTTGTTGCTAATATAATTCTAATAATAGTATATAGCATTGTATATGCCTTTCAAACCACAAGTTATATCACATGGACAACAAATGAATTGTTTTTACTTAAAATTGATTTCTGTTATAATCATGTACTTTATTATTACAACAGTCCTGAGCTGTATTAAAAACCTATACATATAATTGATTACTCGATATCACATGTATAGGAATATGTCTACCACTAGAGAATTTGAGGAACTCGCTCTAGATGGAAGTAACTAGGTGATACCCCACGCGTTGCTGCGAGAATTTTTTAAACAAAATTTTAAGGTGAAATGTGAAAGTAGTGACACTAAAGATATTAGATGGCAATATTCGTTTGTAAACTCATTATATATGAAAGCATGTTATTTTGTTGAGAGTGAATCATTCTAAAATCGTCAGCAGGAATTTTGTGGTGTGATATACATGTTATAAGCCACAGAAAATCGATTTAAGACATAAATATGTGATTTGGTGGATGATGACATGGCGTATATTGGATGGTGACATGGCGCATAGTGGATGATGACGTGGAATGCTTGCATGTTGAGAGAAATCCAACCATGGCTTGTAGTGGGTCTCACCTATATAAGTTTTATAGATTACCCAACTTGGGCCTCTGATATAAAGATTGCACTTGCGGCTAGGAAAATTTCCTCAACTATACAAGAACCTCAACAAGGGGTTGTTGTAACTGATCAACAAAATTTTTCTGCTTTGGCATTATTACGCTTTTATATTCATAAGGATTTAAAAGCCGAATACGTTATGATTGAGAATACCCGGGAATTATGGGTTGCTCTCAAAGAACGTTATGATCAGCAAAAAGAACTTATTTGGCCTGAGGCCAACCACGAATGGAATCAACTACACTTACAAGATTTCAAAACCGTGGCTGATTATAATCATGTTTTCCATAGAATCTGCTCTCGTTTAAAATTTTGTGAGAAAGAGCCTACTGATGCTGACAAGATAGAGAAGACCCTCTCTACTATGCACCCTTCTGATCGAGTTACTCAGCAATAATATAGGGCTCATGGATATACAGTTTATTCCAAGCTTATCCCTACATTATCTCAAGCCGAAAAACATAATGAACTACTTATGAAGAACCATCATAAACATCCTGTTGGATCGGCACCTCTACCCGAGGTTCATAATGTACAGAAGAACAATAGGAATAAACAGAAGTTCCAACGACGAGATCCAAGGAACAAGTTTAATAAGTGCAAGTTCCACAAAGGCAACAAACCTCACTTTGACAATAAGAAGAAAGACAATGCGAAACCCAAGAATGACAAAAAGTGTCATCATTGCGGGGATTATTCACATTTTGCTAAGGCTTGCAAGACCCCTAAGCACTTGGTTGCATTATATCCGAAGTCATTAAAAGAGACCAAACCAGCAGAAGAGAGAAAATATGAAACTCATTTCAATCTTGTCTCTGAGGATAAAGAAGTGGGTTGTTCTCGGGAAGCCCCGATTAAGAGAAACAACACCACCACTAAGGATCTCCCATACACGGATAATATTCTCATAGATTTTGAATCTGAAGACATATTTGGAGATCTAGAGTAGTTTGTTTTAGATTGGACAATTTGTGTTGTAATAATAATAGTAGCTATATTATAACAATCTTGTACCCCTTTTGTTTGTATATAAATAAATAATCTATATTTTGTACATTCTTTTATATATAATATTTATATACACTTGCCCTTTTGCTACATTATCATTGCATATTTATTTCCTTATATTATCTGACATTTAGATGTCGATGACAAGCAATCCATCTGAGGAAGAATATGCCTTGTGGACTCTTGCACCACAAATTCTATACTTAGAGAAATTAAATATTTCCAAGCTCTTAAGAAAAAGGAAGGAAATATTATGACCATAACGAGCTATTATTACATTGCCTATGGGTACACAAATAACGATAGAGGATGCATTATTGTATCCTAATTCTACTTGTACCCTTCTAAGTTTTAGAGATATCCGTAAGAATGGCCTACATGCAGAAACACATGTAGATAGTAATAAGAAATATCTCCTATTGACCAAACTTACGGGCTATGGCAAACAAATCTACGAAAAATTCTCTTCACTCCAAACTGGATTGTACTATACATTTATAAAAACTATTCCACATGTTACTTATAAAATAATTTTCTAAGATGTCGATACATTCCGAAATTGACATCGTCGACTTGGGCATCCAGGAATAGGGATGTTGAAGAAAATTATTAGCAATTCAATAGGTCATTACATGGCAAAAGCTAAATTTCCCTTGAATAAAGACTTTTGTTGCACTGCTTGTGCTACTGGGAAGTTGATTTTAAGACCATCCTATCGTAAAATCCGAGCAGAACCACTTAAATTCCTTGAATGAATTCAAGGAGACATTTGTGGTCCGATTCAGCCTTCATCGGGACCATTTAGATATTTTCTGGTTTTGATACACTGTTGACGGTGAAAATCCGTCAACCTAGCCATGAGTTTACCTTCGGTGTTGGCATAACTTTTGTATCTTATTCATTGGTACTAACCCCCGTGGTATAACAAGTTCACTTGTGCATGTCGGTTTTGGAGTTAAGTGTTTACGCAGGGTTTTAACGATGAAAGCAAGACTTCCGGGATAAGTTCATTAAGCACCTCATGACAAGACCTTGAAGCCCGATACAAGTCAAGCAATGAAGTGAACATGACTCCAAGAGCCCAAGGACCAAGCCCGAGAAGATGATAAATTCCGAGGACCGAACCGGAAAAAGTCTTCGAATCTTGCAAGACAAGGAGTTGAGTCCAATTCGGAGAGAAACCGACGTCAAGGGCCCACATGCAAAAGGGGAGAACATCTAGAAGACGTGGGAAGCAACACGGGCGAAGCGAGGCCGCGGGATGGGCCGAGTGGGCCCGGCCGGCCGGCCCGGCCCAATGCGGGGCCCAATCGGCCTCTCCTTTGACCTAATTGCTTCTCGGGCTATAAATAGCCCCCCGACCGAGAGCCACGCGAACCGAAGTCGTAATCCGCCGCCGAGGAGCGAGAGAAGCTTGAGGGACACCATCTTGGAGATGAGGGTCGTGCTAGTTGTCTAGGGTCTCCCTAGCCGACGTGGGAACCTTGCATGGAAGACCACGTCGGAGCTCGGAGCGAGGATCAAGATCGAGGTAGGATCCCGGTGGTGATCTTGTTCATGTAATCATTCATGGTGAAGTTTGTAAGTGAATCCGATTTCTAGCGATCAAGTGCCTTCTCGATGATTTTGATTTCTTCTTGGTTTTGCTTCTTCTACGATCTAGTCTATAGCTAGATTACATAGGGTGCTCTTGTAGCCGCGGTGGCTAGAGGTGCATACGGACCGGCCAAGTGATTTCAACTTGTTCTATCGAACTCGCCCTAGACTACCCGCATGAATAGGGATACGTTGTGACGAACGGGAGTTCCGAAGGCGGGCGTTTTCGGAGTCGGATGGAAGGCCACGATTTAAAGATGCTTTTAATGAGATTTGCTTTTCTATCTTCATCTATCTTGTTTGGAGCTACAACATAAGCATGATCTAGATTCTCTAGATTGGTTATCTCTTGCTTTCTCTTGCTACCTCTTTAGTGGATTAGATTAGATTCGTTTTCTTTATGAGTTAGTAGATTAGATGCAACTTACCTTCATAAGATAGCTTACCTTGCTTTACTAGATTGAATCCTTGCGTTGCACATTGTTCCACGGATTCGATACCTTGGGTTCACCACTCGAGGGAAGAAGGGTCCCTTGACTACGACGGGAGACTTGTCCGCTTGCAAGTCACAAACGAACTTTGATACAACTATTAACCGTCAACAAGCCCCTTTTTTACGGCGCCGTTGCCGGGGAACAAGCAATCAAGATCCGATCTAGTATCGCTTATCTTTCGAGTTTTTCTTTTGATTTTCTTTTGCATCTCTTATGTTTGATCATCCCCAAAAAGAAAAAAAAGAGTCAATCTAATCTAGTTTTGATTAACCCTAGTTTTTATGTTTAGATTTTTGTTTTATTACTAACCCTAACCGGAGATGGTTGGCTACCTCTCCAAGAAACCCAAACTTTTTTGTGGATGATCCAGGAAAACTTTACAGGCAAAGGTGACGTGCAACACAAGCTAAAGGGTTGGAAACCCTAGATCCAAAGTCGAAGGACCGTCAAAATCTCCAAGGGAATCACCACCTCCAAGTCCAAAGGAAGATCAACCTCAACCACGGAGCGCTACGCACCCCGGACATCGTTGATCTACCTATCATAAACCTTCAAGACGCCGGGAGGCCGTTCAAGATCAAAGTCTCAACTATCCGCATGACGATTGCGAGAGCTGAATGCATACGAGCCGGATTCCTTGAGTGGCATATCGGTTTACTTAAGAGGAGGATGGAGAAGATGGAGATGGAGAAAGAAGCTCAACACCTAAAGGCCACCGAAGCAAGTTCCACATGCAAGGAGTGTGTGGAGTACGACCATGTCCAAGGTAACCCCGATTTAATGCAAGTTCGTCCATTCAAGATTTGGTTCCTCTTTATGCACAATTCAAGGACTTGATGGACGAGCAAGCTAAGATCAACAAGGACGCCGTCACTAAGTTCGAGGCTATGGAGAAAATATTGAAGAATTTAGATGGCAAGGTGACGGAGGTCGGAAGCTCTATACGTGAAGTGTTCATCGTGATAAAGATGCTAGACGCAAGTGGGACAACTTGCCGGGCGCCCGATGGGTAACAAAGAAGAATATCCGAGACAACTCCAAGGTCCCCCGGACGGCGAAGGCTACTCAAGCTCATTCGGGAGAGATGAAGGATCACACTAGAGACCATGAAGATCACGACCGAAGGACCGGAGTTCGAGATGCCGAGCCATAAGGAAGATGTTGCATCCGTCAAGACCAAAGGACAAAGCCAGCTCGTGAAGACCAAAAAAAAATGACTAAGCCAAAGTGGGTACCCAAGATTGCAACGCCCGCAAAGAGCGTTGATCCGGAGTAATCAAGTGAAGAAGTCTAGCCATGGACTATAAACGAAGCGCTAGGCGGGAGGCAACCCGTTTCGTCGAGTCAAGAATAAGCTACCGGGAGGACAACCCGATTCCAGGTTTTCCAAGTCTTTTTAAATATAATTCAGTTTTGAATTTTACTATGCAAAACATTAGACTTAGAATGGTTGAACAATATTAGAGACATAATTCTTGGTTGAATATTTTGCTTGATCATAAACCCTTTACATGAACCATCCTATGTGATTGTTTGCTTCTTTTTCGAGAAACCACAACCAAAAAAAAATTCAGAACCTAACTAAACCCTTCACCCTCATTATGGTGCTGCGGTTGACTTGTTTTTCATGCTAAAAACACTCGAGTAGAGCCACAACTTATATCTAGATGTTATTTAAATTTCAGCATGTGGTAGGACTCGCGTGAACCTAGAAACTTGACTTTTGGTTGGTTTAAAAATCCATATCCTTGGTTTCTCTAAGATTAGAATTTTTCTAAGCCTCACTTAATTTTATTTCATTCAAAATCTCTCTCATCTAATCAAAATTAGGACCTAAACCTATGCCCCCATGATCAAGCGGGAAAAGCTTGCTCTCAACTAATGAAGGCAAACTATACCGGTGAGACCGAAATCGACGTAGTCGAAAAATATTTTCGACTTACATTTGTTTTTAATGGTTTAAAAACTTCTCTAAATTTATGCTTGAGCTCTTGCATGGCTCTGAAAAATATTTTTAAATTTCGAAATTAGAGGAGTGCTTAGCCTTAAACACACTTAAAGGGAGGCAATCTAGTTAACCTAACCATGCATGCACCATGATACATCAGGGATGCCCCTCCAACATATTTAAACCACATGCAAAGTACAAGCATTGGGGGAAGCCAAGACCTTGTTTTGTAGGAATATCATGGATGCATGTGAGGCAAGGGAGTATGGCAGTGAATCAAGCGAAAACATCAAGTGGAAGGAGCAATAATTCAAGCGAAGGAGTGGACGGGAACGTTTGGAAGGTGTACGCGATCACGAAGCAACATGAATGCACTAGAGAAGAACCGAGCCAAGAGGAGGAGAGAGGTAAGTCTTTCATCCAACTCTTTGTTCGTGTGCTCTAGTTTGTAGGTCGGAATCACCTTAGACTTAGCCCTCCACCGCGTTTGTTTCGTGCAACAAATCACATCCTTAATCCACTCAAAGTCTAGACTCCAAAATAATATTTGTGTACCTTATTACCGGGTGAAAACCCCGGATATATATTTGTGAGGGAGAGTGCTGCAATCATGGAAGAAAACTACAAGCCTTTTTACCAAAGAAGAAGGGATCATCGTTGTCTAAGCCATCATCGACAACCTCTTCGAGGAGGCACTCGGTTTCCGAGTTTCCTTGGAGTATGGAGGAGGACACGGCACCGCCGAGGAGGAACCACACTCTTCTCCTTGGTGGCATGAGGGCCACACGAAACTCGTTTATTAGGTTTACCAAACTTCAATAACATATGGAGGAGCCGCTCGTCCAACCTCGCCACTTGACACGATCATCCGCTCCACCTCCATACGCTCCGCGGTATTCCGAGGGGTATGTCATCATGACGGAGGAGGAGGAGAAGAAGCTCGCTCGCCTTAAGTAGAGGCTTGTAGCGAACGTCGACATCGACGACCAAGCTCTCCACATATTGGGTTTCACACGGGACACCGGTGCAATTCTCTAGCGGAGTGTCGGCAAACACCCACAAGGAATTCGCCTAGGAAATTTTCATGACCATGGCGCATACCCTTGATGAAGGAGTGCTGAGTCTCTCATTCCGTTGGAGGGAGCCCACAAGTGGAGAAGAAGGAAGACACCGTCGGAAGGGTAACCTTGATCAACGATGCTATTTCTAGCACCTTGATGGGGTAATCTCCTTTCATCCATGGGTTGCAATCGATCTTGAGATGTAATCGAACTTTGTTGGATTATCTATCTATCATCTTGTGTTGGAGATACTTTAATGCTTAAGGTTAGCTACCATGCCGTAAAGGGAGTATAGGCCTCAATGCTTCCTTGGATCCATTCAACACAATCCCCGATAGATTAGATTGGTTTTCATGATTCGAAATGATTGCATGTTCTAGTATCGTAGACCCATGGGCGTGTGTCTCCTATTTTTAAAAGGCAGCTCCGGAACAAGTGGATGTGCATGAAGGCACATGGGAAGGTTTTTGGAGTATGATCACGGGAAGAGACCATCAACGAAGAAATACTATCCGGAACCCATTATCCAAGTGTGTCACTTTTGTGCAAGTGGATTTTTGGGAGAACAAGAGAGACAAAGATAACCAACATGGAGTTGAATTGGCTTTACTCGGCTTTGATTGCCAAGTGGCCAATAGACCCCACTCACCTATGATCAACCGGTGGTGTTGTTAGCAACATCGAGTTCGGAAGATATTGGTTTGGGGTGTTGCCTCTCCATATTGGCTATCTCTTTAAAACCGGGTATTACAAGGAACCCAAATCATCTCCTACACGGGACTTCCCTAGGAATATATGAAGAAAGGAAAATATAAGAGTGAAGATGAGAGAGGAGGCTTCCAAGTGGCCTAGGTGAATTTGCCCCTTCCGGATTGAAGATTAAGACTTTTCTTGAGGGGAAGAAGATCGGTTAGAGGAAGGACTTCTTGTGCCGGCGAAGAAAAAAATAATAGAGAAGGATTAGGAGAAGGTTTTTCCACGACCCAAGAAGGAGGTGCACAACAAAATTATGTCCCACCATTGGGAGGAACCCCGGCGCCGCCGAATTACTACGGTGGTGTACCAATGCAAGCATGGGGGAGTGGTGCAGCCATACCCCCACCATTTTTGCGGTGCCCAACGTAGCCTTTGCGGAGCCATTTGCACACCTTCCTCAACCACAACAAAATGTGGCCACCATTGGAGGATACGCTGCAAGGAACATGCAAATTATTGCAGCCATCCTAACCAATGCAAACCAAATGGGTGAAGGAAATGCAAACATTGCTTATGTGCTTGGACACCTTCACCTAGCACCGTCAGACAATTCATAGGAGGAGTGGTGCATTCCTATTACAAGTAAGGGTACAACAACCAAGACTATTAATATCAACCACCGGCGGAAGATTAGAGAGAGGAGGAGCTTTAGTTATCTTTCCTTTACCCCTTTTCTTTAATTTTCAGCTTGTTTGCGCCTATGTATGCGTAGTGTTTTCAGTTTTTATTTAAATTTCAGCAAGTGTGTTAGTTTAATTTTTAAGCGTGTGTCTTAGTTTTTATTTTCATCATGAATAATGTCACCACCAAGTTTTTACCTTTGGTAAAGTTACAAAGTTTGTGCCATGATGATATATGATTATAATTGCCGCTTTGTTTATCTTTGTAATTGACTTATGCATGTTTGAACTAGTGCTCTCTTAAAAATACAAATCTGAAATTATCTAAATGCTAGCTTAATCTTTAGCGGAGGTTATGATAAAAATAAAGACCCATAGTGTTTTATGTGCTCTCAAGTTATGAATAGATTAAAGATGTCTTTTATGCTCAAAAATATTGCTAACCTTGTCACAAATATCACTTGTGTGTTGCTCAACCTATCCAGAGCCTTATATATGTTTGAGTGCATAAACTTTAGTGTACAAGATTTATTTTTGAGTGAGTTATTGCAGGCCATGATTTCTCTGGCCCGAGACTAAAAAAGCCGGTCATTCCGTTTTTGCGTATCTATCTTTTTGCTAGCCTTTTATCCGTGCATTGTGTATCCCCACATTGGAGATCTCACAAACCTCGCCGGATATCCACCCTTAAACCAAATATCATCTTTTGTGATTACCTCCTTGACCACAACCTATCGTTGAGAATAGATCATCAATTCAAGGAAGATCGCAAGACGGTGCCAACATTGAAGATTTCAAGTATCTCTCCAAGGAAAAATATTTCCGGTACCTACCTTATTTTTCGCCTCTTTGCTCGAGGACGAGCAACGTCTAAGCATGGGGGAGGAGGTAGGTACGCTGCAGTTTTAGAGTTCAAAGGGGAGTATTTTAAAAAAATGATCAATGAAAAAAAATCCAGCGATAATCATGACTTTCAAGGTAAAGAAAAATATATATATATATATATATATATATATATATATATATATATATATATATATATATAATGAAAGAAAGAAAGAAAGAAAGAAAGAAAGAAAGAAAGAAAGAAAGAAAAGAATGAGAAATATGAGAAAGAGGAAAAAAATATATGAGTATGCGTAAAGTGAACTCCCCGGTTCTCTAAAAGTGCATTCAAGGCTTCAAGTTTAAAAGATCCATTCTCATTTTGCAACCATGTGCAATCCGATAACGAGGACTTCCTTTGTGCCTCGGGATCACTCTTTGCCATTTGCACATGTCCACTCATCTAAAAGTGTGTGTATTTTTCTCTTTCCCCTCCTTGATTTAACATTATTTTCCAATGACCTTTTTGACGAGTCTCGGTAAGACCATGAGAAGCTTGTCTTGTTTTGACAACACCTCATTTATAAAATCTTGTTAGGACTAAACTTTCCCAAAGCTCCATATAAAGCCTACCACATATGTGATGAGAGGGAAAGGAGTAGAATATATAGGCTTGAGAGACAAGCGAGATGAGAGTTCATGAGCAATATGCAAGGTGATTTAAATTTGTGAATTTGATTTAGCTCTTTTCTTTATCTCGTTCTTTATTTCAAAAATTCTGAGATCTATTTAAATTTTGGGAGCATGTTAATACTTGTGGGATAAGCTTAATAAGAATCTACCCTCCGTAGAGGTGAAGGCTAGTACATTATGGAACTTAAACGAATTAAACTTTTGAGAGCATTATGTTTTTTTTCATGTATGATCAAGTGCAAGGTTTAAACATTGTTTGGCAACGATGATATCCATCGAAGGCTTACTCGAGGACGAGCAAGGTTTAAGCATGGGGGAGATGTTGACGGTGAAAATCCGTCAACCTAGCCATGAGTTTACCTTCGGTGTTGGCATAACTTTTGTATCTTATTCATTGGTACTAACCCCCGTGGTATAACAAGTTCACTTGTGCATGTCGGTTTTGGAGTTAAGTGTTTACGCAGGGTTTTAACGATGAAAGCAAGACTTCCGGGATAAGTTCATTAAGCACCTCATGACAAGACCTTGAAGCCCGATACAAGTCAAGCAATGAAGTGAACATGACTCCAAGAGCCCAAGGACCAAGCCCGAGAAGATGATAAATTCCGAAGACTGAACCAGAAAAGTGCTGAATCTTGCAAGACAATGAGTTGAGTCCAATTCGGAGAGAAACCGACGTCAAGGACCCACATGCAAAAGGGGAGAACATCTAGAAGACGTGGGAAGCAACAACGGGCGAAGCAGGCCGCGAGATGGGCCGGGTGGGCCCAGGGCCGGCCGGCCCGGCCCAATTCGGGGCCCAATCGGCCTCTCCTTTGACCTAATTGCTTCTCGGGCTATAAATAGCCCCCGGCGACCGAGAGCCACGCGGAACCTAAGTCGTAATCCGCCGCCAAGGAGCGAGAGAAGCTTGAGGGACACCATCTTGGAGATGAGGGTCGTGCTAGTTGTCTAGGGTCTCCCTAGCCGACGTGGGAACCTTGCATGGAAGACCACGTCGGAGCTCCGGAGCGAGGATCAAGATCGAGGTAGGATCCCGGTGGTGATCTTGTTCATGTAATCATTCATGGTGAAGTTTGTAAGTGAATCCGATTTCTAGCGATCAAGTGCCTTCTCGATGATTTCTTCTTGGTTTTGCTTCTTATACGATCTAGTCTATAGCTAGATTACATAGGGTGCTCTTGTAGCCGCGGTGGCTAGAGGTGCATACCGGACCGGCCAAGTGATTTCAACTTGTTCTATCGAACTCGCCCTAGACTACCCGCATGAATAGGGATACGTTGTGACAAAACGGGGGTTCCGAAAGGCGGGCGTTTTCAGAGTCGGATGGAAGGCCACGATTTAAAGATGCTTTTAATGAGATTTGCTTTTCTATCTTCATCTATCTTGTTTGGAGCTACAACATAAGCATGATCTAGATTCTCTAGATTGGTTATCTCTTGCTTTCTCTTGCTACCTCTTTAGTGGATTAGATTAGATTCGTTTTCTTTATGAGTTAGTAGATTAGATGCAACTTACCTTCATAAGATAGCTTACCTTGCTTTACTAGATTGAATCCTTGCGTTGCACATTGTTCCACGGATTCGATACCTTGGGTTCACCACTCGAGGGAAGAAGGGTCCCTTGACTACGACGGGAGACTTGTCCGCTTGCAAGTCACAAACGAACTTTGATACAACTATTAACCGTCAACATACACACATCTACTAGATGGTCTCATGTGTCTTTGTTATCAACACGTAACCACGCCTTTGCTAAAATTATGGCTCAGGTCATAAAATTAAAGGCGCAATATCCTGAACATCGGATACAATCTATTCGTATGGATAATCCTGCTGAATTCTCATCCTGTGCATTTAACGATTATTGTATGGCATTGGGAATTAAGGTTACACATTCTGTTCCTTATGTCCATACTCAAAACAGATTGGCTGAATCATTGATTAAACGAATCAAGCTTATAGCAAGACCTTTACTCATGAATTGTCAGTTGCCTACGTCGTGTTGGGGTCATGCAGTTCTGCATGCTGCAGACTTAATTCAACTACGACCAACTGCATATCACAATAATTCCCCCTTACACCTAGTACGTGGGAATCCTCCTAATATTTCCCATTTGCATAAATTTGGGTGCGCTGTATACGTACGCATCTCACCACCTAAATGAACATCAATGGGTCCACACAGAAAATTGGGGATCTATATTGGATATTCCTCTCCGTCAATCATTAAGTACCTAGAACCCTTGACAGGGGATCTTTTTACTGCCAGGTTCGCTGACTGCATATTTAATGAGAATCATTTGGCATTAGGGGGAGAATCGTACCAAAATAAATGCCAGGAAATAGAATGGAATGCTATAGGCATTTCATTTCAAGAACCACGTACTATTGAGACTGGACAACAAGTTCAGAAAATCATTGATTTGTAAAATATGCAAATAATCTGCCAAACGCTTTTACACATTATAAAGGTGTCACAAAGTCTTATCATCCTGTAAGGAATGTGCTTAAAAGAGTGGTGGTACCAAATAAAATCACTCAACCCCCGATTAATAACAAGAGGGGGAGAAGCACTTCCAAGAAGCAAGATGAGTCTGCTAATAAGCAGAAAAAGACAGTAAAATCAAATACTAATTTGGTTACGAGACATTTGGAGGATATTGTATGTCCTATGGATAATTATAATCCACAATCTAGCTCAGTTATGCGCATAAACACCGGAGCTAGTACATCGGAACTTCTTGGATCCACCATTGAGGGAAATAATGGTGAATCTTTAAGGATTGAAGAAATTACTGTCAATTTTGTTGAGACTGGAGAATCTTATAATCGTAAGTCCATAATAGTCGACTGTTATTTCTATAAAGAAATGCAAATGTCTTTCACACTGATTTAGATCTCAAGTCTATGACTGAGTGCAAGAAGCGCTCGGATTGGGATAAGTGGAAAGAAGCAATTGAAGCAGAGATTGCCTCGCTAAATAAAAGAAAGGTATTTTCAGCTGTTAGGCGAACACCTCCTGGCCTACCCGTGGGATATAAATGGGTTTTCGTTTGAAAGAGGAACGAAAACAACGAAGTGGTGAGGTATAAAGCAAGGCTAGTGGCACAAGGTTTTACACAAAGACCTGGTGTTGATTTCAACGAAACATACTCTCCAGTTATGAGCGGAATAACGTTCTGATATTTAATCTCCTTGGCAGTACAAAATTGTCTATCTATGCAGTTGATGGACGTAGTGACAACATATTTATATGGGTCACTAGATTCTGATATACACATAAAGGTTCCTGATGGAATTCATGTACCAGATAATACGGCAAATCATAACATGTATTGTATCAAGTTGCAAAAGTCATTATATGGCTTAAAGCAGTCAGGCCGAATGCGGTACAATCAGTTAAGTTAATTCCTTAAGTCGAAAAGATACACAAATAATGATGAATGTCCTTGTGTCTTTATTTAAAAGTCTTCGACAGGATTTTGTATCATATCGGTATATGTCGATGATCTTAATATCATTGGCAACGAGACCGATATTAATGAAGCTCATCAACATTTAAAGACGGAGTTTGAAATGAAGGACTTGGGTAAAACGAAGTACTGTTTAGGTTTACAACTTGAGCATTTACCCAATGGTATATTCATATACCAATCTGCCTATATTGAGAAAATATTGAAGAAATTAAATATGGAAAAATCATATCCTATAAAGACTCCAATGGTAGTAAGATCCTTAGATATTGAGAAGGATCCTATTAGACCAAAAGGAGGAGAAGAAGAAGTATTATAACCACAAGTCCCATACCTGAGTGCCATTGGAGCACTTATGTATCTTGCTAACAATAGTCGGCCGGATATTGAATTTACAGTAAATTTATTAGCAAGACATAGTGCTGCACCTACCAAATGTCATTGGATATGAGTTAAATCAATTTTTAGATACCTCAATGGCACTAGAGATCTTGGATTATTCTATAGTAGAAGTCAAGATTCTAATCTAATAGGATATACAAATGCTGGTTATTTATCAGATCCCCACAATGGCAGATCTCAAACAGGCTTTGTATTCTTGCAAGGTAGCACAACAATATCTTGGAAGTCTTCAAAGCAGACCTTAGTATCTACATCTACCAATCATTCTGAAATAATAGCATTATATGAGGCATCACACGAATGCGTATGGCTCCGCAGAATGATAAACCACATAATACAATCTAGTGGCATTGGAACGGTTGATACACCGACAATTATCTTTGAGGATAATTCGCCATGTGTTGCCTAGATGGATTCAGGTTGTATTAAGAGTAATATGACTAAACATATTATTCCTAAGTTATTCTACCCCCATGAACTCCAAAAGAATAGAGAGATAGAAATCTTGCAAACTAAGTCTTGTGATAATCTAGCGGATCTATTTACAAAGTCTCTGCCATATTCATCATTTTCTAAATGTGTTACAGGAATTGGCATGAGAAGACTTAGAGATTTGCAGAAATCAGGGGGAGAATCACATTAAAATATAACATACATAAAACATCACATTGCACTCTTTTCTTTCTATGAGTTTTACTCTTAAGGAGTTTTCTCACATAAAGTTTTTAATGAGGTAATGTTAATAGATGATAATTGTCATATTATCTATTTTTCCTCACAGAGTTTTTTCAAGGATAATATATGACATATTGATCTTTGATCAAATTGTCTTTAGACTAACTCTTTAGGTTTACTTGAAGGGTCTATAGACATTGGAAATTATATATATCATAGAGTTTCTCCTTATTTTTCCCACTGGGTTTTTAAGGAGTTTTACCAGATATATCCATATACTTTGGTTTTTCCCACAGGGTTTTCCAAAGCTTTCAAGAATACTATTGACAATCTAATATCAAGATTCTACAAGAATAAACGGTGGCTACACAAGATCCATTGATCAAGGGGTGTGTTGAGATTAATTAGAGTTAATTAATTAGTGATCAATAGATAAATATAGTTAATTAAGGAAAGGATTAGCATGAACCAATAGGTATCGTACAAGAAACGCATGTTCCGAAGAGGCATCGTCGGGGCCAAGGCACCGATTCAGTAGATTATGCAGTTACCATTATTTTAGTTACTGTAAACACAATCAATTGATCAATCACAATCATAATTTTCTTTTCATTCGCAACAAAAACTACAACACGGAGTAGGCGAATTATTGATTGGGTGGTGGGAAAGTTGAAATTAGATTTTTGGGTGCGTTTTGTGTGAAGTGTATTATGATGAATCAAAATGTGCATTAGCTAGTGGGTCGGGGTGGGCTGGTTCACGTGGGTACTAATTGTATTCTTTGTGGAGTTCATGCTCCGGTGCCTGCCGCTACTTTGTTCAATGTCAAGAGTCAATGTTTGGAACTAAAATATAATATTCATTTCTTACACTTTAGCTAAACTAATTGAAATTTTTTATATCTATCTAACTATATATCTATCCATTTATCTATCTATCATTTCAAAAAAAATCTATCTACTTATCTATCTATAGATATCTATATCAATATTGCTATATGTATCTATCTATTTATATCTATAGTTGTATAGCTTTGCGTGAAAGAGCACTTAAAGATACAAAAGTAAAATGTGGACAACCACTATAATATCTATAAACATTTAAGGACGATATGGTTTTGTTGTCCTATCTAGAAGGAAAATACTGGAGTCAATTTCAGCTTGATTAAACTTAATTGAGTCATTTAACGGATGCATGTTCTTAAATCAAAACCCTTCTCTAGCTATGTCCCACAGATGTGTGCAGAGCCAGATCTCGCGCACGCGGGCCCGACCAGGGCTGCCGTTGTCAGATCCGGGCCGGCCGGGTGACGGCGAGGTGCGGCACGTCGCGGAGGGGCGTGCGCCGGGGAGACACTATGTTGCACCTCTGCGTAGTGCGTCGCTCGGCTGCGGTGCAGGAGCACGCCGTGGAGATCCACCAAGGGCGGCGGCGCGCCGAGGGCACCCAGTACACCGGCACCCCGCCGCTCAGGAGGTGTTCCGCACCCAGGCTCCGGCGCGGCGCGGGTTCCAGTGGACCGGCGGTCGCGGTCCTCCAGGTCCCACGCAAAGGCAACAGTGCACGGTCGTGTTCCGGCGCGGCCCGCCCACGGGTTCCTCGACGAGCTCAACCCCAGGCGGTCACTTGACTTCCGCCGCCGCGGCACCAGGCGGTGGCCATGCCACGCCGCTAATGGGTTCTTGATTCCTCCATCTTGTGCTTCTTGATTCCTCCACGCCGCTACCTTGTGTTTCTTATCATCTTGATTCCTCCATTTTGCTTTCATTCCTTTGTTACAGGTTCACCACAGGCGGAACAGAGCATGCAGCCCATCGAGTTTCCCATTTTAATTTCTTTGGTTTAATTTCGTTGCTTTATTTACGGCTGGTTTTGTTCCTAGCATAGCGAATCAGTGGTTGGAGGTCGTGGAGTACACATATTCTTTTTTTCTTTGAATTTTTTCTTTTTTTTCCTTTGTATTTGGTGCTCAGTGTGATGTTCTGGTTATTTATTTTACCTTATAATTGTTTAATGTGTTCATCACGAAGCTGATAGTGGGATTTGAGTTTGCTTTTCTTACTTTTTTTTATTCTTGTTTTCATGATGAAAATATATTATGATGTTTTTTACATGGAAAAAGTCCATTTTTGACCATCCAACTTTTGCCTTAGTTTGGTTTTGGCCATCGAACTTCAAAACCGGATATATTTGACCATCCAACTCTTAAAACCGTTCATAATTGACCATCAGGCAGTTTTGATGGGTGGTTTTAACTTTTTTATTTATAATTTAGTCCTTAGATATTGAAATGATCATTATTTTTTGCTTGTAGCTCCGATTTAGGTGATTCTTGCGGTCACGTGTTCATAACAATGAGATTTATCTTATAAAATTTCATTTATACTAATTTATCACCGTTTGTTATATTATTCTTATGTTCTTATGTAAAAACAACAATATAAGAAAAGTAAAACGAATAGTTACAAAATAATATGAACACATTTTTAAAGATAAAGCTCATCGTTATTAACGTATAATTACAAGAATCACTTGAATTAGAGATACAAGAAAAAATAGTAATCATTTTAAGATCTAAGGACTAAATTGTTAATAAAATGATTAAAAGTAGTTCTTGAACCTTGAAATGAGTACTATTTTTTTCTTGTATCTCCAATTTAAGTGATTCTTGCGGTCATGCGTTCATAAGATGAACTTTATCATTTAAAATATTGCTCATATTATTTTGTAAATATTTGTTTTACGTTTCTTATATTATTGTTTTTACACAACAACAGAAAAATAATATAACAAATAGTTATAAAGTTGTATAAAACATTCTAAAAAGGTAAAGCTCACAGTTATGAACACGTGACCACAAGAATCACCTAAATCGGAGCTACGAGCAAAAGATAATAATCATTTCAAGTTCTAAGAACTAAATTGTAAATAAAAAAAAGTTAAAACCACTCATCCAAACCGTCTGATGGCCAATTGTGAACGGTTTTAAGAGTTGTATGGTCAAAGATATCCGGTTTTGAAGTTCAATGGCCAAAACCAAACTGAGACAAAAGTTAGATGGTCAAAAATGAACTTTTTACTTTTTACATTGTAGTGCACACTATGTGCTGGTAGTGCACAGTCAATGAACATGCAGAGTACTCATTGTTTCAGTGTGTAGTGAATGGATCTGAGCTAGATGGTTGGGCAAAACGGTGGCCTAGCTCCGATGTGGAACCAGCGGCGACACAAAGGGTAGACCAGAACAATGTGAACGATTATCCGACAACGAGCTCAGCCTTTCATCGGTGGCCCCCACATTGACTCCACAGCTTGTACAGCAGCAGCACACACCGACGCGCTCGCCACTCGCCTCCATGCAATGTTGGATCTAGGGCCTATTAAAGAAAAGCTAAAAAGTTTAACGATAGACGTTTCTATAATAAAAAAAATCCGAAATGCAAAACTTATAATTTACACATACAATTTTAAATTTTATGAGATACTTTTTTAGCGCAACTTTAACATAACTATAAATTTTATGATGTACCTAACTTAACTTATACGCATAACTTCAGGATATAAGTTTATGAGATAAATTTCGCGCCATAGGGGCTTGTTGTCGCAGAGGGGAGATAGAGCAGCACCGCTGCCGATCGGCCGCAAGGAAGGGAGGCGTCCTCGCCGGCCTTAGCTGTGGGAATGGTGGCCCCGTTGGCCTCCGCCACGAGAAGGGAGGCAGCCCTGTTGCCCACCGTTGCGACTCGCGGGGCACAAAGGCGGCCGCGGCGCCGGCCTCCGGTCCGCTGAGGGGAAACACATGGAGGAGGCCAGCCAGCCGCCGCCGCCACGGATCGGAGTGTTGGAGATGAATTGCTCCTCTAGATAAGATGGGGGTGGGATTGGGGGCCGTGACTTTGAGAGACAGAGAGAAAGGATAAGGTTTGACTAGGGCTGAGGGAAGGTGAGGCCGTGAGGGCGTGAGGGGGCGGGCCGGCCTATAAAAATAGTGCCTGGTCGCCCGCTGTGCCGAGGTGGCAGCCCGCGCCTGGCCTGAGCTATCGTGTCGGGCCAGTCCGGGCCCGAAGGACGTCGTGCTGGGCCATGCTCAGACCGGGACAAAAAAAATCGGGCTTTCGGGCTATGAGACTTTTGGACATCTATAGGTCTCCTAGGGTTGGCCTGGGTTACGGAAGGATGAAGGTCAATGTTGAGCGGACGATGAGATGAAGTGGTGAGATTGTGAGAGGATAGGATGGACCGGTTGGGCCAAAAATCTTGTGTTTGCACTTTGCATTTTTTTTAATTATCCATCTCTTAATTTCTATTATGCAATTTGTATGGTGTATTTTATTGTTTGATTTCGTGATAGTGTTATGTATTTTACAGCGTATTGGTTGATTGTCCTGTCTATGCATGGTCGTGTGTGGTTGACTGGTTGTGTGATTGTGCTGTTGTTGGGCTCAACTAGGTTCTACGGGTCGGTGTTTCCGATTTGCTTTTTCATAATCCGACCGTGTTCATGTTCCCGATCGAATTAGTTTGTTTTCCAATCTTTTGATATCCCGCAAATTCGTTTTCGTTTTCATTTCCGACCTTGCCGAATTCGATTTTGTTTTCGTATTCAAATGTGAAAGTGAAAACAATATTGGGTTACCCCGACCGAGTTCGACCGCTTTCAACCCTACTCCTAACTTCAGAAACAAATGAAGCGAGATCGTTGCTGCCTGAAGATATCAAAGGACTTCTTTCACGCATAAAGTGCAAGAAGATGTAAAATACTACGACATTAGAAAATAGTATTATTTTGGTCTCTTGTACGACAAAAAACATATTAATTTAGTATTTTAGTTAGATTTTTTAGATACATTTACATCTCTTGTACAATCAAAACATAGTATCTTACTATTCATACATTTACTATCATTGTTCTTATTGTTAATTATTATGAATTCCGAAAATTAAAATATATGAGTCATTACAAATAGTGGATTATTCTTTTGGAGAAAGGTAGTATGCTTATCACTATAGCACAATACCTAACCTACCTAAAAAGGAGCGATGCCCCCCGCGACCCGCGTGAGCGTGACCGTGCCCAGGTGCCCCCGAAAAACAATGTGACCCGCGTCCGCGTGCCAGACGACCGCACCAGGACGGAGAGGAGGAGGCCCACCGGCAAAGGACGTTCGGACTCTACTGTTCTTTTTCTCTCTTTTTATTTTTTCTTTCCCGTTATTTTTTCAATGGTATTATGTTGTAGTATAATTTGTTGCTGGAAAAAATGTTATACATATATGCTATTTTAAGAAAAAAAGTTATGTGCATAACTCGTCGTTAGGGAAAAATTTATGCACATAACTGGTCTTTAGGAAACAAAAGTTATGCACATAACTCGTCGTCAGAGCAAAAGTTATGTGCATAACTCGTCGTCAGAGAAAAGTTATGTGCATAACTTGTCGTCAGAGAAAAAGTTATGTGATTAACTTGTCATTAGAGAAAAATTATGCGCATAAATTTTCGTTAGAAAAAGCTACGCACAAGTTATGGTAGAAAAAAATTATGTGTATAAATTGTTCATTGGAAAAAATGGTGATATGTGCATAAATTGTTCATAAAAAAGTTATATATCAAATTTGTATGTATAAGTTATAATTCCAAAGTACAAAAGTTATATACAAAAATTTGAAACAAACTTTGAATAAAACTGAAATTCTGAACAAAAGTACACGTGCACGTGGGGAGCGCGTGGTGCCTCTGTACCAACAAAACAGCTGGTGTGGTCCCGGGATTAGATCTCTACCCCTAAAAACGCGTAAGGGTAACGCTCCACCTCATGGTTCTGCCCCTTCCCTGTTCTGCCGGCAGAACCACCGCGCCGACATGTGGGCCCGCACCATCCCCACCTCCCCACCGCTCCTCCCCGTGCCCGCGCCCCGAACTGCTGCTGCCCTCCCCCCACCCCGGCGCCGCCTCCTCCCCTGGAGAAGGTGAGGAGGCAGGGCCCGTGGGAGGGCACCGCGGCGAGGAAGGCCGGGTCGCGGAGGACGGCCTCCCAGCGGCGGGAGACGGTGCAGAGGCAGAAGAGGAGGAAGGGCGGCACGCGCGGGAGCACCTCGGGAACCCCGACTCTGGAGCGGGGAGGTCTGGGGGGAGCTAGTTCCCTGCGGCTCCCGCGGCTCCGCCCCTCCTTTGTCAGCTCTGCCCCCAGTAGTTGGAGGGCGCGGGAAGAAGGCCGTCGGTTGGGCGCGGGAAGGAGGTCGGTGGCGTACTTGACAGGGGCGGCGGCGGTCCGATCGGGGAGGAGGAGCTCGATCCGGCGGTCGCGAGCTCGATCCCGTGCGGTGGTGGCGACGACGGATCCGGTGTGGTGGCGGCGGGCCGTGGATCCGGCAACGGGGGGATCCGCCGCCACCCCAAGCACCGCCGCCGCCGGAGGGGGAAAGGGGAGAGGCGGGGCCGGGGAGGCCGCGCGTGGGGAGGAGCTCGGGGCGCGGTTGAGGCGGAGCCGGCGCGGTGGAGGAGAAGGAGCGGCGCGGGGAGGAGAGGGAGAGGAGAGAAGGAGCGGCGCGGGGGAGAGAAATGGGGGAGAAGGAGAAGAGTGCGGGGGAGAGAAAGGAGAGAAGGGCGGCGGCGGTCCGACCGGGGAGGAGGAGCTCGATCCGGCGCGTTGGAGGCCCGATCCGGCGGTCGCGAGCTCGATCCCGTGCGGTGGTGGCGACGACGGATCCGGTGTGGTGGCGGCGGGCCGTGGATCCGACAACGGGGATCCGCCGCCACCCCAAGCACTGCCGCTGCCGGAGGGGGAAGGGGAGAGGCGGGGGGGGGGGGCCGCGCGCGGGGAGGAGCTCGAGGGCGCGGTTGAGGCTGGAGCCGGCGCGGTGGAGGAGAAGGAGCGGCGCGGGGAGGAGAGGGAGAGGAGAGAAGGAGCGGCGCGGGGGAGAGAAATGGAGGAGAAGGAGAAGAGCGCGGGGGAGAGAAAGGAGAGGGGGAAAAGAAAACGAGAGAAGGGCAGGAGAAAAAGAGAGAAGGGGGAAAAGAAAAAAGGAAAGAGGAGAAAAAAGAGAAAGGGGAAAAAAGAAAAAATGAGAAGAAGAAAAAAAGAGAAGGGGGAAGAAAAAAAGAGTGGGGGAAAAAGAAAAAAGAAGAGAAGAGAAAAATTGAGAAGGAAAACGCGTAAGGGTAACGCTCCACCTCATGGTTCTGCCCCTTCGCCGTTCGCGCGAGCGAAACCACCGCGCCGACATGTGGGCCCGCACCATCCCCACCTCCCCACCGCTCCTCCCCGTGCCCGCGCCCCGAACTGCTGCTGCCCTCCCCCCAACCCGGCCGCCGCCGCCTCCTCCCCCGGGAGAAGGTGAGGAGGCGGGGCCCGTGGGGAGGGCACCGCGGCGAGGAAGGCCGGGTCGCGGAGGACGGCCTCCCGGCGGCGGGAGACGGTGCGAGAGGCGAAGAGGAGGAAGGGCGGCACGCGGGCGAGCACCTCGAGGAGCGAGGTCGTCGGGGAGACCCGCCCGGACGGCGGCGTCCATCGGCACGTCGGCGTGGTGGTGGTGGTGGTGGTGGTGGAGGAGCGAGGTCGCGGGCGCGGTGGCGGCGGCGGGAGGAGGAGGAGGAGGCCTTGCCCTTGGGGAAGTCGGGCGGCGCCGCGGTGTCCTCGTCGAGCCCCCGCGGCTTGGTGCGCGGATCGTCTTGGGCGGCCGCGACGGGCTCGTGGGCCGCGCCGCGCGCGCGCGCGCCGCCGCCGCCGCCGCCGACGCGTCCATCACGGGCGGCACGGACCGCGAGATTGGGGGGAGCGGATTCCGGGGGAAATCTGGTGGATTTCGAAGAGGCGGCGGCCGGCGCGCCCGAGCCCGAGCGCTCGCTGCTCGAGTTTTTTATATCTCTCGCTCGCTGGCGGCTGGCGGACGCTCCTCTTTTTGGACGGAGTCGGCGCCCACTCGGAGGAGCGTGGAGCGCAAATGCGCGCAGCAGCTGCAAGGACGCCCAGGCCAGAGGGGTCAAACGGTGGCTGGTTCGTAGCGGCCACATCGGCTGTAACAAAAATCATCGAGCGGCGGTCCGTTTGAACCAAGTAGTTAGAGACAGATGCATAGCCGTACACAAAATGCTGTATATCTACCAGCAAAAACTACCGTAAATTGCGAAAGGGCATGTAGACTGGTGGTTTCGGGAGTCCCGGCAACACCTCCGGTCCCGTGTTTGACTCCCTGTGGGAGCAAATTTTTCAGGATTTAACGGCGTTTGTAGACAGGTGTTTATTGACATTATGTCTGTGTACATGTATGGCCACTGGAGCTGAAATTTTTTCAATGTTATATGTCTCATTTTGAAAATTGTTATGTAAAAGTTAATATCATGAATTTTGCTGAGCCTTAAAAATTGTATGATGTGAATGTTAATACCATACATTTTCCATGTTGAAAATTTTGAATAGCCTGTAGCAACGCACAGGCACGATTCTAGTGAAAGAAAGAAGGGGATAGCGTACACCGTATGGGGACTGTGGGGGAGCGGGGACTGTGGGGGAGCGCAGAGCCGGTCGGCCCCGTCGCGTCGAGTGCTCGGAGCGCACGCGCTAATTATCAATCCCCCTTTTGGATTAGCTTACATTAATTATTGGTTTTGGTAAGGACAAAAGATAAATTAGCAATGAAATAATTCAATCATATTTTTGAGTTATGAAGGGAAAGCAAATTCCAAAAAATATCAAAGTTTAGATATCATTTTATATATTGAAAATAAATAAATAAATTTAATAATTCTATGTGATATAATTACAAATAATGGAAAAATTGTCATTGATATTTTTCAAAAGATTTAAAATCCACTCAATGAACCATGGATTCCACCAAACCACATATGCGGATGCTAACTAAATAGTACTACATATTAACATAGATCTCACCGGAACGTCTGTGGATTCCACATGAGTTCCACCTGAATGTGCGTGTTCCTAGGTAAAGTGGATTTCACATGGGATCAAAATTCACAATAATAAATACATGTACCTGTACACTGCTCCATGTTTTCCATTTCGAACCATCAGGCCGGAGCAATGACATGCATGCTGCTAGCCGGCGATCGAGTAGCTGCAGCACGACAGTAGGTATTCACCTACTAATCGACAAGCTTAGTAAGTGACGATCAATCATATATACGACAGGCACCGTCTTGGTGCTATTCTATTTTCTTATACATCACAACACAAATAATCTAAACGCACCACGTTGTGCGACATTTTCAGCGACTAGGTGACACGGTCGCTGAACTTCAGTTTTGTTTAGTTTTCATAATTTTTATAGTTCACCCATTATATCTGATCTTTATTATTAGTATTAAACATAGATTAATGATAAAATTCTTCATAACCTAATTCGTCTCGCGCAGTGGCGTAGCCAGGAAAAAAGTTGAGCTGGGGCGGCTTCTAACGAAAGACTGAATCAAAACATCATTACCAGCTAGTAGAGCACTGATGAAGAGGAACTAAGCTATGACACCATTACCGTTTTTGGGCGTGGCCATGGTGGCACCTTGGCCTCTCCCTTGCTGGCTCGCTCTATGCCGATTCGTGCCGGAGCCGCCCCCGCCCGGCTGCCTTGATTCCGCTGTTGCAGAAGCCGCGACCATGCCCAACCTCGGCAAACCCTTTCTCTTCTCCCTTCATGTCGATGCGCCGCTACCCAGAGCCGCTCCGGCTGCCACACGCTCGCGCTAGAGCAGCACGCCCCGTCAAGCCACCGCGACCGCCGCCGCCGCCGCCAATGCCGAGCGCTAGGGTGCTGCATGTGCAGCTTGAGTGGAGGAAGGGGATGGTGGGGATTGAATCGATTACATCAGAGAGAAAGTGATGGGCCGTCCTTTTTGATTTTGGGTTGCTGCTGCCTGCTAGACCGGATGGTTGCTAAAGGCCCAATTAGGACGACTGCCTTATCTGCCAGACAGCCGCCACGACGCCGTCCCCATGGCGCTCTGACCGGCGACGAAGCTGCCGGAGCTCGACAGGGTTGTCGGAGAAGAAGGTTGGGTGCTGGAGCACGCGCGACGCTAGCTGGGGCGACCGCCCCAGCTTGCCCCAACGTAGCTCGGCCCCTGCTGTCGCGAATTGCAGTCCATCTTTTTTTAGAGTTGGAATTGCAGTCCATGTATGTAGTTAATTTTATAATTAGATCATGTTTTGTCCTCCAAATTAGCACTGAAAATTTGATGATGTGACACTTTGCTATAGTTTATTCACTGAACTAAATAAGATATTTCCTTTCCAAAGGTTAGGTACAGTACAAAACAATACGCACAAGATAGTGTTTTGTCTGTTGAGAAATTGACACTGACAGTCTGACAGACCGGACTTGACCGATTCTGGTTCCCGTGCGGTCCCTCTGTGGTCTCTCTCCCTGTTGACAGGATTGGCTAAAAAGCTTTATATAACACACAGTGGCGCCGTGGTGTTGTGGACTTAAGGGTATCGAAACATGCATGCATCCATATAATTTTGAGATATATGGACCAAGTATGATCATTTGATATAGAGCCTAATAAAGCACGACACAACGTGATAAAACTTTGGACTATTTCAGAGCAGCATCAATGCAAGCATCGTGCCGTGGAGACCTCAGGACGATGGGGGAGACGGGGGAGCGGGTATGAGTATGGCACTATGACTATGATAGTAGAGGCAAATCTCTCTTCCTAATTACATTCCTCCGCCAATTATTTAGCTCAATTACCCTTATTAGTTGGGTAAAAACTAGATAACCTCGTAGTTTTATCTACTACTCATCCATTTCAAATTATAGATCATTTTGTTAAATTTGGATTCATACTTGTTAGTATGTATCTAGATATATAGTATATATTTAGATGCAAAATAAAATTTGTGAACCTTGCAATGTCAAAACGACGTAAAATTTGAAATGAAGTATCTTGTTGTAGTGTACCTCTCCATTCCAAATTACTATTTATATTTTCTAGGTACATAGTGTTTGCTATGTTATGTCCATATATGTAGCAAAAATATGTGTTCCTACAAAAGTTAAAATAAATAGTAATTTGGGACAAAGGAGTATTTGTGAGTGATTTAAGTTTGTTTGATTCGAGAAATGAGTGATCCATTTTAAATTTAATGAGACGAAGTTATGATAGACAGATAACTTCTGCATTGAAGCTGCTGGTTTGTGTGCAATTTCAAGCTCATTTTCACACCTCCGAACCACCGAAGGAATATATAAGAGCCACCACACTGAGCATGACGGGCAGAGCACATCGCTGACTGGTTCTCCTGGAAAATGGAGCACAGAACAGGGGACACTGAAACGTCATGTAAGCTAATGGCGCCACCCCGCACGGCACGGCTCCACCACTGGGACTTTCCTTGATCTTCCTGACACCTCCCTCGGTTCCTCTTCATCCGTACACATGTCTCCTTGACGACCCGAGCCCTTGAATCTTCGTCCGCGTCGTGCTGAAACCGTCGCCAATTTGCTACGGACGACGCGTATCCGCGACGAGCCGACGACCGCTGCTCAGCTCAAAATCAAGGCTTGGGCACGGTCACACTCACACGTACAGCAACACATCACTTGCTCTGGCGCTCGCTCGGCACGAAGCTGTGATCATGGCCGCGGTGCTCTGCTCTGCACCCCTCGCCCGCGTTCCCATTCTTGCCCTGCTTTTGCTGGTGCCACTCCAACAAGCTCGGTTGACGACGCTGGCGGCGGCGCGGACCAACCTGACTGCCGGAGCCACCTTGGCGCCGCCCGACTACATCACCAGCCCGTCCGGGGGCTTCGGCTTCGGCTTCCGAGCCCAAAACTCCGACCCGACCAAGTTCATTCTCGCCACGTGGTTCCGCCTCGGCGACGGCAAAGGCAACTCCTCCAGGGCACAGCCGGAGTCTGTGGTGTGGTTCGCGAAGCAGTCGCCGTCGGGTGCCATGCCCAACGCCACGGCGCGGTCCGTCCTGAGCGTCACGGCCGACGGCGAGCTCGCGCTCACCGACAGCGGCAGCAACCAAAGGCTGTGGGTGCCGAGCTCCGAACGCGGGTCCGTGCTCGTGCTCCGCGACTCCGGCAACCTCCAGTTCCTCAGCGACTCCGGCGATCGAGTGCTTTGGGAGAGCTTCTCGTACCCGACGGACACGCTGCTGCCGGGCCAGTCCTTGGTCTACGACTTGGCCCGGTCCGAAGGGAAGGTCTTCGCCAAGCGCGCGGACGCGGAGTTCACCACCGGCAGGTTCAGCATGGGCGTCCAGAGCGACGGCAACGTCGTCCTCTACGTCGACCTCCTCAAGGGAAACAACCCCGAAAACGCCTACTGGCAGGCGTACTCCAACAGCCCCGACGGCAACACGACGGTCACCTTCGATGGCCAGGGCCGCCTCAACTACACCCTCCACAACGGCACCACCCAGAGCTTGATTAAACCGGCGTCGAGCTTCGCCGCCGGTGACTACTTCCAGTTCGCGAGGATGGACCCAGACGGCATCGTCCGTACCTATATCCGTCCCAAGAACGGCGGCGCCGGCAACACGTCGTGGACCGTCTCCGGCGCGTTCCCCGATGATGGCTGCAACAAGAGGACGTCCGGGTTGCAGGGCATGTGCGGCCCGGGCTCGTATTGTGTCTCTGGTCCTACGAAGAGTTCAAGGGACAGGCTCAGCTGCGTGTGCCCGAGTGGGTACAACTACACCGACGAGCAGCACAGGGACAGCGGCTGCACGCCGGTGTTCGAGTCGCAGAGCTGCGACGGAGAGGACAGCTCCGACGACTTCACCCTCGTCCAGCTGCTGAACACCACCTGGGAGGTCTCGATATACTACAAGAAGTTCCCATCGGTCACGGAGGATCAGTGCCGGGAGTACTGCCTCAGCGACTGCTTCTGCGCCGCCGCGCTGTTCACCGACGGATCCGACTGCGCTGAGGTAGCCGCGCTCACGAACGGACGGCAGGCAAACAGTGTCACGACAAAGGCCTTGATCAAGGTGAGGACAAGGAAGGTGACAGAATCGGCAAGGACGAGGAACGCGTTGGTCTACAAGGTTTTAGCCATTTGCTTGGCCTCTGTTTTGCTGATCACCGTCGGCGGTCTAGTGGCACAGCACTTTGCCACCAGAAACAGGGAGAGCCGGTGGCTGTTGAGCCCGAGCGTGAGATCGTTCAGCTGGAAGGAGCTTCACCAAGCCACCAATGGCTTCGAGAAACTACTGGGCAAAGGGAGCTTCGGGGAGGTCTACAAAGGAACAATAAGATCGCCGCAGCCACATCCCATCGCGGTGAAGAAGCTCATCAACTCGAACGAGTACAGCGAGCAGGAGTTCACCAACGAGGTGCAGTCCATCGGGCAGATCCACCACCGGAACCTGGTTCGCATGATCGGCTACTGCAAGGAAGGCAAGCACCGGATGCTGGTGTTCGAGTACATGCCAGGCGGGTCTCTCCGTGGCTTCCTCTTCAACCCCGAGAAGCGGCCTCCATGGCGATGGCGTGCCGAGGCTGCGCTCGCCATCGCCCGAGGGCTTGAGTACCTGCACGATGGCTGCAGCGCCCAGATCATCCACTGCGACATCAAACCCGACAACATCTTGCTAGACGAGCTTGGTGTCCCGCGGATCACTGACTTCGGGATCTCCAAGCTACTGGGGAACCAGCAGGTGCACACCACGGTGACCCACGTCAGGGGCACCAGAGGGTACATCGCGCCCGAGTGGCTCCGCGGGGACGCGCGCGTCGACACCAAGGCCGACGTGTACAGCTTCGGCGTCGTGCTCCTGGAGATGATCTGCTGCCGGAAGTGCCACGAGCCGGTGATGCCCGAGGGTGCAGAGGATGACGACGACGACGAGACGGTCACCTTGTTTGGCTGGGCGGCGCAGCTGGTGGGTGCGCGGAGGACAGATGTTATGCTGCACGGCGACGCGGACGTCGACACCGTTGAGGACATGGAGAAGGTGGAGCGCTATGCCCGCGTGGCGCTCTGGTGCATCGAGCCGAACCCGCTGCTACGGCCAACCATGCACCAGGTGGTCCAGATGCTGGAGACCAGTAAACGAGAGCACGTTGAGGCGCTACCTGATCCTCCGGTCTGCTACACGGAATCCTCGCCTTTGATTCCTCAGCTCAAAGTTGAATAGAAGTTCTCCTCTTGTTATTTTGGCTTGTCATGTATGTTTCATGTAAAGCAGAGCATCAAGTATGAAAACAAATTAAGGAAATTTTACTGAAAGTGTGGAGCTAATTCAATCCAACCTAATTAAAAAAAATCAATGCAACCACCAGAGACCAAATCATCGTATGATGTGTGTCATCATTTGGTTGCAAAGGTTGAGAAAGTGGTGAAAATATAGATTTCTTATGTTATGTTTATAGCTCAATATAAAGTCTATTAATCTATATAACCTATACAAGTAATATCCTACTAAAGGGTTTCTCAAAATCCTCGTGAAGCCATGTCAGCAATTTACCCACCCTCTTTTTACTCACCATGCACGGAAACAACGGCTTTGCTGTGCACCACGACCGCACGGCAAAGGCCATAAAACGCACGGCAAACTCTTTGTTCTGCGTTTTTCGTCGGGGCGCACGGCAAAGGGCGCACGGTAGCATTTTGCACGGTAAATCCCCTTTGCCGTGCGCCACGTCTGACAACGCACGGTAAATAATCTTTGCCGTGCGTTTTTTCACGATGCACGGCAAAAAAAATGCAACTGACGGCACCGGAATCAAACGGCGTGTCACACCCTTTGCCGTGCGCCGGGGAGCAAAACGCACGGCAAAGATGAGATCTTTGCCGTGCGCCGGGGCAAAAAACGCATGGCAAAGAGCCCTCTTTGCCGTGCGCCGGGGAGCAAGACGCACGGCAAAGAGCCGTCTTTGTCGTGCGCTGGGGAGCAAAACGTACTACAATAAATGGCACCTTTGCCGTGCGCCCCTATAAACGCATGGCAAATGCATTGTTTTTGCTGTTGGTTTTGGTCACTTTGCCATGTGTCTTCCGGTAGACGCACGACAAAGTGACCATTGCAATTTATTTTTTTTTTGTTTTTCACGTTTAAAAATACCTAAAAATCACAGGAATATCATATATATATTATAAATTCACATGTTACTCATCGACAAGTCCACTAGTACATCCAAGTTCATCGGAAAGTCCACAAGTTCATCGACAAGTCCACAAGTTCAACAACAAGCATTATTCAAGTTCATCGACAAAGCTCCACAAAGTCCAAGAACTCAAATGACATAAACGCGACTCACTGAGGAGGAGGGAAGAGCTACTGTGGGGCCATCAGCGGTGACATGCCCGGGGACCCTTGTAGATTATTCGAAGCCGCAATTGATTCTTTCAATAAAAAGAGTAAATTGCATGTGAGGCCACAATCAAGTTTTATATGTTATAATATAAGTTCTAAGTCTCTACTTTCTCTAGGTTTCTAAGTGAGTCTAAGTCTCTACGTTCTCTAAGTCTGTAATTATTGAAATGAAAGAACAGATGTCAAGTAACTCACCACAGGAGTCTCAGGAGCTGCAGCCGGAGTCGGAAGGACGGGCACCGGGGGCATCGGGGGCATCACGGGCATCGGGGGCATCGGTTGACCGTTCTGGACAGCTAGCATGGAAGCTTGCATGTGCTCGGCCATCATCTGCTGCTGCAACGCCATCCACTGCTGCATCTGCACGTGGTGTGTGGCAAAAAGTCGTTGTTCTTGGGGTCATCATCGCCGCTTCTTGGGTCATCTGCTGCTGCTGTTCGACCACAAGTAGCTCAACCGCTTTTAAGGTCGTCTGCAATTGGTCATCCAAGTGTTACAATTGACAGGAAACATATGTAGAGATTCATTAAGGATGAGTAAAACAGAAATAACCTGAAGTCGCTCCACGTGGGCTAGTGTCGCGGCCGGCCGTGGGAGTATGGGAGGGGCATTGCCCGTGTCCCTTGCTTTTAGCATCACGAGAGTGGGAGTAGTGGCTGTGTCCAAAATGCTGTCACCCATGTAGTAAAGGCCATGCTTCTTTCCATGACCCATCCTCATGACTGCCTCTCCATCAAACGGCACACGGATCGGATCCCACTCTGGCCCATGGATCTCTCGTCCCGTCTCCATGTATGAATTGATGCGGGAGGGGATGGAGGGATTGCTATACGCCTCCGGCGGGTCGTCGGGGTTGTAGGTGGTCTCGAACGCCTCACGGTTATCCATCCTTTCACCAGTGATATAAAGACATAACAAGGTGGTGCAAGAAACAAAACTCTTAGAAGATTTTTTAACATGGCATGCATCCTTCTACACGATATCTATCATGCTATTGTAGGTAAAGATAGGTCCTAAACCCACCCGAGGATGTGTAGATGGGGTTAGTTCCCATGCTCTACTCCTAGCCGAGACAGAATTTCGGCAGCACCTCCCCGCTGTTCTCCAAGTACACGTCCTGGAAAGGAGATTGTGTACCCGAAGAACAATAGGAAGGTGAAGCTGAAACTCTGTCCCAGATCGGAGCAGACCATGGAAACTAAACCCATCTACACATCCTCAGGCTGTCCAAAAAATGTGGACAATTCGAAATAGATACGGTCATAGATATGCAAGCATATGCATATTTCTAACTGTATCTCTTTCGAACGGGAGATGCCTAACTAGGTTACGTGATCTATCCATCTAGGTACATGATATGGAAACAGGGGCATTGGCACATGTTCACCTAGTAACTCGACACGAGACAGGGACGGGCGGCAAGATGGATCCCGAAGAGGCCTCCTAGGCAACAGCAACGTGGCCTCCTCCTACTCCTTCGACGGTGGTTGCGGCAATGGGAGCTTTCCTGCAAAAACTCATCAAGACTTAGCGTTTATTCAAAATTTCGGCAGCACCTCCCCTGTACGGTGAGGTTTCCAAAACCTGCAAGAAAATCCACGACACGAAGGTCGGGCCACAAAAATAATTTCTTCCCACGGCTCGATGGCCGGACACAAGAATTAGTGATTTGCCTCCGATATTGTGCCATTTTTTGACTTTATCGTTGAGCATAACAAAGTACCCCAATTTAATCTAACATACTTATGCATCACTAAATTTAACTCATTTGATCTAATTCTAACATACTTATGCATCACTACTACGAAAGTGTAGGTCATCAACTCATCATACTAATTTAATCTCAAAATTCGAGAAAGGTCGAGACATTGATTACCGATCGAATGGAGTGAGGTGTCGTGGCAGCGAGGTGCTTGAGCACGACCGGAGCACACCCCTCCTCCCTGTTCACCCTCGGCCTCCTCCCTCTCCTCCTCCTTGTTCTCCGGCCCGCTCCTACCCCTTCTCCATCTCCATCTCCTCCTCCTTATTCTCCCCTGCCCTCCTTCCCTTTTCCCCTCCTCCTGCCTCTACTTCTCTTCTGTGTAATTAGGATTAATGTGTTAGGCTGCAGGAGGTGGCGAATAAGTCAGACTATAGCAATGCAACAGATGGAAAAAAATTAGGCGGAGGAAACACCTGTCGCTGGTGGCCGGACACCGGCGCCGGGGGCGGGTGGGGCGGGCGCGGCGTCCGGAGGCGGGCGGCCGGCGGGCGCGCGCGCGGAGGAGGAGGGGGCCGACGCCGGAGCCGGGGGTGGCCGAGGGCGGGTGGGCGGGGGGAGGGCGGCCCGCCGGGCCGGGGGCGGCCGGGGGCGCGGGTGGGTGGGCGGGCGCCGGCGCGGGGGCGGGCGGTGCGGGCGCCGGAGCGAGGGGCCGGCGGCGGGCGGGCGGGCGCGCGCGCGCGGGGGCATGGGTGGGCGGGGGCGGGCGGGCGGTGGGCGCCGGAGGAGGGCGGGCGCGCGCGCGCGCGCGGAGCGAGGGGACCGGGCGCGGCGGCGGACGGGGGCGCGGCGGACAGGCGGGCTGGCGGATCTGAGGCTGGCGTCGATGTGGGAGAAGGTCGGGCTCGATTTTTTTAACACAGCCGGGCTCGATTTGGGAGAGAAGGCTGCGGCGGGTCTTGTCTTTGCCGTGCGCCTGGGAGGTTAACGCACGACAATAACTGGCCTTTGCCGTGCGTTTTAAAGGGCGGCGCACAACAAAGATTAAAAATAAGTTTTTAATTTTCCCCAAAGCGTTAAGAAATTTGGGGCCCGTATTCTTTGCTGTGCACTGTGCTCCAAAGCGCACGACAATGATTTTGTTTGCCGTGCGTTGTTTACTACGACGCACAGCAAAGAGAGGTAAATTTCTATTTTTTTATTCTCATGAATGGGAAATTCAAATTTTTGTGAATGCAGTATTCAAATATAGATGAAGCTTTTCATTGTAGTAAAAAATATGAATGTCTTTTTTACAACTAGGTTTTCTTCGAAGTTTACTCAAATTCAATACATGTCTATTTAAATTATTTAGTTATAGTTAATATACGAAAATTAGCAAATGGATGCGAAAAAATACAATGAACTAACATGAGACAATGTAAGTTGTATGTTCGCTAGAGAAAAGTTTTCAAGTCAAAAACCAAGTTCAAAATTTACTAAGACTACATACCAAGTGAGATGACTATAAACATTATGAAACTTCGAGTTAGATGCTTCGGTTTCTAAACACCATACGTGACGGATTGTTCCAAACCTCTCTGTACTATTTTTCACAACCTTCCCATGGTATATCACGAGCTCTCGACAAATCTCATCACTTTCAAACTTCATTTGCAATTAATACAATAAAAAAACATTTCAAATACACATATTTTATCATTCCTCACGAACAAATTGTTTAAAATTTCAAATACTTTCATGCGTAAGGTCCTAAAAAGGTATCAATTAAACAAATAACATTTTTCCACAAACTATACTTTATTATTTTGTGCACTTGCAGTTCAAATTTGATTTACACGAAAAAATCCTATCCATCAAAACAATTCGTTAAAATTAGCAAAAATAAAGATATGATTACATAATTGAAATATAGAGTGCAAAATAATATACTTGTGGAGAAAAAATTGAAAGAAGGTGCAAAAACTCAATTTTTAAAAATACATTGCCGTGCGCCATACGAAAACGCACGGCAATGCTGTAACTTTGCCGTGCGCCATACAAAAACGCACGACAAACTTGTTGTCTTTGCCGTGTGTTGTTCTAAGACGCACGGGCACGGCAAAGGGATCCGCCCGTCAGCTCAGCTCGGTTTGGGACGGATAGGGACAAACAAACGTTAGCGTAGAAGAATTACCATGCGTCCCTAGGAAAACGCACGACAAAGATATGTGATTGCCGTGCGCCTCCTAAAAACACATGACAAAGTATATGGATACCGTGCGTTGTTGTTTGTCGTGCGTCATCCGGAAAACGCACGGCAAAGACGGTGTTTGCCGTGCGCCCGATGAAACACTACTAGAAAAGTTGCTATTTGTGACGATTGCTAATGACGCTGCTCACTTTCGTCACAGAATGGTATGTCTTCTATGACGAAATCTCCATTTTCGTCATAGTTGGCATGTGACGAAGATTTGGCCCGGAAAATTATGACGAAAATGAAATAGCGTCACAGAATAGTAATAGGAGATCGTCATAAAACTCGTATTGTGTATACTGTATTGGAATGACAAAAACTGATCGTCACAAATTAGTTTTGATATAGTCATCATTTATTAGCATTGTTTGACACACTTAATGATGAAACAAACTTGTCACAAACCAGTGGTACACTTGACGGTGTGGGATGTGTGGTCCAAATGGGCCGCTCCTTTCCCTCTTTTTTTGTATTGGGCCACATCAAATGGGCCGCTCTGCTCCTTGTTTATTACTCCCACCGGTTTGGTAAATGAAGTCGTTTTGGACATGATTTGAGTCAAACATTGGGAATATAAATAATGAATAACTTTTAAGTCATTGAGTTTAGAAATGTGAAAACTACATGAATAGATTTGTCTTGCAAAATATTTTCATAAAAGTATACATATGTTAGTTTTTAACAAATATTTTTATAAAAAGAAGAAGTCAAAGTTGTACTTTGGAGACCGTGTCGCTGTCCTAAACGACTTCATTTACCAAACCGGAGGGAGTATTTTGGTAGTAGGCAACAAGTATTTGGCAAAAAAATTGCTCCCGCAGAGCTTCGAACTGTGAATCAAGAGGTATCCAGGTTGGAGCTCTACCACTACACTACGTGACCTTTCGTGTAGCTGGCAAGTATTCTTGTTATTTGTACCTTTTTAGTAAATCGTGGGCCTTCACCTGGATCGATTATGATGTACTGGGCCTTGTCATGTGATGTATCAAGGCATATCGTGACGAGTTCGATCGCAGCACATCGTCGTGACGAAGTCGATAGGTTATACGTGTCTGGTGGCGAAGTCCTGGCTGGTGATCGACGGCTTCGGGATTTCTTCAATCCTCTTCAACCCTGCGGCGGCTTAGGAAGCAGACTAGTGCCTGCAGTCGAGACAAGGGTGGAGGAGGCGTCAGACGGCTTATGAAACCAAGGTTTGACGAATTGGATGTTTATAGTATTTGGTTAGATATGCATATGAGTTTAATTTGAAGGATTTGTTCATATATGGATCAATGGTTTAGATTTTGTAGAGCCTATTAGCATCTGATTATCAATTAATTGTTCAAATATCCAAAAAAATTTATTGTTTTCAGCTTAATATATCTCAGTTTGGGTGTTTTGAATTTTTTTTGTGTTTGTCAAAACAGATGGATAGAAGCTGGATATTTGGGAAACAATTCACACCTGCATATTTGAAAGGAGTTGAAGAGTTTATGGAATTTGTTAGAGCAAGATACGCACAAGACATCGAGATACGTTGTCCTTGTCGCAATTGTCTGAATCAAAGGGTGCGACCCCAACATGATGTTGAAAACCACATACACATCTTTGGAATGTCAGCTACATATACCAGACGGATTCATCATGGGGAGCTTGCAGATAGTGCTGAAGTTCAGAATACAGAGCACCAGGATGTGGAAGGTGATCATGACTATGGGATACATGTGGATGTGGACGATGATGGTCATCTTGATGAGGATCTTGGAGTACCAGAGATGATTGGAGATCTGTATGCTCAAGCAGAGGCTGATGGAGAACAACCAAGGTTTGCAAGAGTGCTTGAGGATGCGAAGAAGGCACTTAGCCCGGGATCTAGGTATTCCAAATTCTCTTTTATGGTGAGGATGTTGTATATCAAGTCTCGTTATCGAATCAGCAATGCAGGATTTTCAACAATGATGAACTTGATCTCATCAGGATACCCTAAGAGTGAGTTGCCAAATTCTTATGATGAGGCGAAGAAATACCTTCGAGAGTTGGGCCTTGGATACGAAAACATACATGTGTGCAAGAATAATTGTGTGTTGTTTCGAGATTCAAAAACAACCAAGTATGCAAAGTTGAATGTGTGCCCAGTATGCAAGGAGTCTAGATGGAAAGATGAAACTGGGACCAAGCAGGTTCCACATAAAGTACTGAGGCATTTTCCACTGTTGCCAAGGTTGAAGAGAATATATGCTTCAAATCATACTTCTGAGGAAACTCGATGGCACATGAAAGTAAGGACGCCAGTGAAGAATGTAATGAGCCATCCAGCTGATGGGGAAGCATGGAAGTACTTTGACAGTAAGGAAAAATCCTTTGCATCTGATCCAAGGAACTTGAGGCTTGCCTTAGCTACAGATGGGTTGAATCCATTTGGCAACATGAGTACCCAGTACAGTATGTGGCCAGTGCTTCTGACTCCACTGAATCTCCCACCCTGGGAATGTGTGAATCCTGCAAATTGCTTTATGTCTTTACTCATCCCAGGGCCAAAATCTCCAGGAAAGGATTTTGATGTGTTCCTTGAGCCCTTAATTGAAGAACTGCTAGAGCTATGGAAGGGTGTAAGTACCTATGATGCATGTACTAGTAGGAAGTTTGACCTTCGTGCTGCTGTGCTATGGTGTATACATGATTACCCTGCGTTAAGCACGCTGTCTGGCCGAACAACAAAAGGGTATTATGCATGTATTTACTGTGACAAGGATGCTCTGTCTCGGTCAATAAGGAATAAGATATGTTACATTGGACATCGTCGATACCTTCCAAAGTCACATGCATGGCGGAGAAGCTTGGCTTTCGATGGTAAGTGTGAAAACCGAGATGCACCACAGAAGTTCACTTTGGGTGAGGTCCTAGACGAGCTAGATAAGGTGAAAGATGTCAGGCCAGGGAAGCCAGTGAATGAAACTCAAAACACTGGAAGAAAAAGGAAGCGTGATGTGGGTCCAAAGATTTATAGCCGCAAATCTGTGTTGTGGAGGTTGCCTTATTGGATACATTTGAAGCTTCCACATAATCTTGATGTCATGCACATAGAGAAAAACGTGTGTGAAAACATTCTATGCACATTACTCAATGTGCCTGGCAAGACCAAGGACACACATAATGCTAGGCTAGATTTGTATGATATGGGCATCAGACATCATTTGCACTTATAGGAGAAAGGGAACAACTCAGTCAGTGCTCCACCCGCTCCTTATGTGTTGGGGAAGCAGCAAAGGGTCGAGTTTTGCAAGTTTCTCAAAGGTATCAAGTTTCCTGGTGGATATGCTGCTAACCTAGCAAGGTACATAAGTGAAGATGGTGCGAGGGTGGTTGGAAAGCTCAAGACACATTCTTGCCACATACTCCTTCAAAGAATCATTCCCGCTGGACTAAGAGGATTGGTGCCGAAGGATGTGTATGAAGCATATGTGGCAAGTGACACCTTGACATTTTGTTCTAGGTACATGGAGGATATGGACACTAGATTCAACTCGGAGGATGATAGTGGTGGAGAGGTACCATTGCCTAATGACATCTCTGCTTTTCAGCATGGTGTTACTCTTGTTGGAGGCAATAGGGTCCAGTACATTGAAGATGATCTAATGGATAAGTTAGTTTGGTATGTGCTACATAATTGAGAAGAAGCTGATGAATATAAGGAGTAAGTATGATTTTTAAGACTTGCTGATTTGTTACTTAATTGTTTTAAAAAATAAATTTAAATAAACTTGTCTTTGCAGGTTGTACAGAGACGAGCTGTTGCAGCAAGGTGCACAACAAAATAATGTTGATAAAATGGTTGAACAAGGATTTGCCAAGTGGTTCAAGCACCACGTTAGTAACTACACCTATTTAGAAATTAAGTGGATATGTATTTTTGATAATGATTATTTTTGTTGCAATAGATCGAGCACCAATGCAAGGAGAATCCAGGGTTGGTTAGCGAAGGATTGTGGGCATTGTCTTGTGGACCATGTCTACGAGTTAAGTTTTCTGCAGCTTGCAAGATTAATGGTGTTCGGTATAGCACAACAGATCACGAAAAGTTCTTGCAGACAGAAAATAGTGGTGTCATGACTCCACGTGAACATAATAACAACATTATAGATTTTTATGGAGACCTTCAAGAGGTGATTGAGTTGTTGTATAACTCGAATCTTCAAGTTTGTCGAATTGTGGTTATATTTCGATGCAATTGGTACAACCAAGAAGGCAGGGGAAAGGCCTTCAAGATGACGGACATTTCAAATCCATCAATGTGCAGTCATTATGGTACAAGACAGATCCTTTCATCCTATCTTCTCAAGCGAAAAAGATATTTTACATTCAAGACACATCTTTAGGTAAAGATTGGCGAGTTGTGCAGAAGTTTGAACATAGAAACATTTATGATGTGGCAGAAAAACATGAGGGCAGCCATGATGTGCATCAGGATGATTACCATTCTGATACTGAGCATGTGGTGCAAGAAGGTGGCGACGACGTGCCATTACCAAATATTCAAGGTGGGGAAGCCACTATAATTGAAGGTAATTTGCAAGAATTAATAAGAAACAAGAAGGAAGCTGCAATTATTGATGTCAGCGAGGATGAGGAGGAGGATGAGACAGTGCTGCAGTACTGTAGTGACGATGCCAACGATAACAATGATGACATGTCTCCAGATGACGAAGATGAAGATTTCTAGTTTGAATATATGTTTTTCCAAACCTTATATGTCTCCAGATGAAGATGACATGTCTCATCAGTTTAGAGATATCAAAACATTGTTACAATAATATAGATTGGTGATTACTGTTATCTCAATTAATAAACTCGAAATATAAAAAAAGTATACCAGATTGACTACCACAAATGATACTTTAACGTGCCATTACCAAATATTTATAGGGCATGTACATGCCAGCAGATGAAAGTTACTTGTCTTGTTGCCACATAAGACATTACTAACTAGGCACATTGCACTAACCACATGTATTTACAAGCTAAAGCAAGCAAGGCACAAAATCTTCTTGCCTTCAAGCCTACTACGACACAACTAAGTTAATGTCTTCCATCACTCACAAAAGCAAAAGCATGCAACCATATAGGTACATTCATGACATGCATGCAATTGTACTAGTTTCATCACATGCCCATATAGATTAGCCAAACTTTCAAAAGATTACAGACAATAGCAGCTTTGACATTTAACCATCACTCTTCTGGAATGCACTTCGTCTTCTTCTTTGCCTTGTCAGCAGCAGCTTTGAGAGCAGCCTTGAGTCTGGTGTACCTGTTCTTCTCCCTGTTGAGCTGAACCTCCAGCAGCATCACGTTCTCCTGTGAAGTCCCCAGCTCCTTCTGTAACTCCCAGAAGTCCAGCTGTTATGAAAATGAGCACTGTTAAGGCCTAAATGATCTCAAATCAGATTATCTTAAAACCATCAACAACAGTAAACTCACCTTCTTCTCCTTCCCTTTCAGCTGCTGCACTGGGTTCACATAAGTTTCCCCGCTTGATTCTTCAGTTGTAGACTCAGTAGTGCCAGCGCTACTAGAAGCGCTCACTAGGTACCGGGTTTTCATGCAGACCTTTTTCCTGTGGCGCTCGCTGACTCTCAGAGCGCGCTCTGCGGCCTTGGTGGAGAGCCCCCCGCGTGCGGTGGCCTGAAAATTAAGTGAATCGCAATTCATTTGCACAAGTGTTGACGAATAAATGCCAATTCAGTTATGCCAGTTTCAGTGTGAAGATTAAACAACACATATATAGACAGTGAGTACTCCAACTAAAAAAGATTTAAAGAATCCAGTCAAAATTAAAATATATGCCATATATAGTTACTGAGTAGTTCAACTAAAAAGATTTAAAGACATGCCATTTATAGTCACTGAGTAGTTCAACTTAAGAATTTTAAAGATATGCCATATGCCAATTTGAATTCATATAAGCATAACATATGGATATCTGTAAATAGCATAATTTGAGCATATGGATATCTAAAAATAGCATAATTTGAGCATATGGATATGTGTAAATAGCATAATTTGAGCATATGGATATCTGAAAATAGCATAATTTAAGCATATGGATATCTGAAAATAACATATATATGTCCATGAGCATATGAATATCTAAAAATAGCACAATTACGGACCAAGAGCAATCAATTTATTCTGAGGGCATGCATATATATATCCAGTGCATTGTAAACCATACTACTCAAATTACAAATCATAGTTTTCCAGTGGCACATAAGTTAGTACTACATTCAAGGAAATTAGGATTGAATTGAAAAACACCCCCACAAGCTTAACTGAAAATCCCCCTCAAGATTCTAAGGGCATGCATATATCCAGTGGCGCATAAATTAGTACAAAAATCAAGCAAATTAGGGAAATGCAAAACCAGTGAGTAATTGAACTTATAAACGATGAACATCTTCTGATTGAATTAAAAAACCCCTAAACAGTGACAGGGTGAGACATTCAACCTTAGGTTTTGCAGATGGGAATGCTGATCCCCCACGCGATTGAGATTGGGAGCGATCCTTTCGAAGCTTGGTGGGACGTCAGGAACGACGCCGGCGGAGGCGGCGGAGGCTCGGCGCACCACCACGCCATGGGAAGCGCGGGTGAACCTCCCGGTCCTCGGGTCCCGCTTCTGTTACTCGCACGCTCCGACTGCTCCCGGTTCTTCACCGCCTTCGTCATCTTCCAATCACCGGCGACTGCGGCGGCGCAAGAGGCAGAGGTGGTGGTGGCGCAAGGGGCAGAGATGGCGGTGGAGGAAGGGGAAGCGGAGAAGACGAGGAGGCGTGACGATTTGGGGGACGATTTGGGGGAAACCGTCGTGGCGACTGCTATATAGATCTGCAGAGCAAGGCGACACTTTATGGTGTTAAATAAAATGGATCTTCACATCGAACGAATACACCTTCGTAGCCCACTGGTAACGCACTCTGAATGTTAGTCCACAGCTCCCAGGTTCGAACCCTGTGGGAGCTTTTTTTTACTTTTCATATAAACATTTTTAACTTCTTTTGATATTAACATTTTATTTCATTTGTTTTCTACTTTTTTAGTAGGTGACAATGGCAGTAATATAACTGTAATAATTTCTTGAACATGTAACTAAAGATCCCACTCATTAGACTAAAGTCTCCCTTGCACACATTGAGTATATGTGAGGCATGCATACTACGACTAATGTGACTATGCAAGAGACGTCTCCACATGTGAGATATGTGCATCACAAGTATCTCGAAATCATGTGAAACTATCATAGCGTGTTATTGGAGGTAAACAAGGAGGTTTCGTGCAATTGTGCAATTTTCGGAACATTTTTCCCTATTATCTTAAATTTTTGTTGATTTAATAAAAATAGATGTGAAAATTACCAAACCATGATAGAAAAATGTAAAAACTTGCAAGGAGACACCAATTTGGTGTGGAGTCATGCCAAAATAATATTCAATTCATTATACCAAAGTAGCGGTGCACGGTCCTACAATGGAATACATGCCCCACTACGACCAATGTGACTATGCAAGGGACGTCTCCACATGTGAGATATGTGCATCACAAGTATCTCGAAATCATGTGAAACTATCAGAGCGTGTTATTGGAGGTAAACAAGGAGGTTTCGTGCAATTGTGCAATTTTCGGAGCATTTTTCCCTATTATCTTAATTTTTTGTTGATTTAATAAAGAATAAATGTGAAAATTACCAAACCATGATAGAAAAATGTAAAAACTTGCAAGGAGACACCAATTTTGTGTGGAGTCATGCCAAAATAATATTCAATTCATTATACCAAAGTGGCGATGCACGGTCCTACAATGGAATACATGCCCCACTACGACCAATGTGCCTATGCAAGGGACGTCTCCACATGTGAGATATGTGCATCACAAGTATCTCGAAATCATGTGAAACTATCAGAGCGTGTTATTGGAAGTAAACAAGGAGGTGTTGACGAAAAAAATATAAAGAAATAGAAGCAACTGATGTTTTAAAAAATAAAAGGAACAATGTCAAAAAAATTTGAGCCCCATAGGAATCGAACCAGCGACCCAAGGGTTCCAGTAAATGGGCCTTACCACTGTGCTACTCGAGGATGTTCATTCAGTAATCCAAATAGGTTTTTATGATTCGAGTAACTGACGCTTCGGCGGCAACGCGTGAGGAATTGCGCTAAAACGTTTTGGCACCATTCTTTCACGAAAAAAGGCGGACATATTTACATCCCTCCCCCACTACTCGTCAAACCTCCTCACTTCCTACTCCCATCTATTCGACAGCTCCCCTGGAACCACAGAAGCCGCCGCCGCCACATCACCCATCGCCGGTGACGACGTGCTCCGTCACCCCAGGTTGGTAGTTTCCAGGCCACGACACCTCAACCTATCCCTCTCTCTCAATGCCCCACCTACCTAAATCTTCCCATCAACCACTCAGTCACATCAACGAAACCCTAACCACAGCCGCCGGTGACGAGTAGCTCCGTCAATAACACGATTTGAATTCACGCCGCCCCCCAATCCCTCTCTCTCACGTACATTTCTCTGCCCATCCACCTCCTTTTGTTCCCCGACCTAACCCAAAGCTCATCTGCAGGTTTCAATGGTGGCAACAAGGGGGGAAAAGAGGAACACGCCTGCAGGTCTGTCAAAAAATTCAACTATATTTCTGAGAGTAGATCTACAATTTTGATGCTATCGTATATGTATGTCAATTTGAAATGTATTTTTTTGATTCATGAGACCATTATCATGTCACAGTTTGGTACTATAATATTGCCTGATTTTTTGTTGATAGGAAGATTGTAGTTCACTCCATTCTATATTCATAGTTACGTATGTAGTTATAACAGTTTCTGATTCACTGTAATACCCTGGGGTTTTCTGATCTAGGAGTCCACACATAGTTGTAGGTCTTATCTCATATCTTAGACCTCTTATCTATCTTTTAAGTAGTTTTATTAACTCTAACCTATTAGTTCAAGCCTTTTAAAAATTCTAATACACCCAATTTCTTGTCCTTGAAAGAACCTACGATAACTGATTATGAGCGATGTCGAGATAGATGCATGGAGGAAAATCAAAAGATGCTTGAAGAGCTCGGATTGAATACCTTAGCTTCAGAAATTATTACATCCTTGCCTCAACCTGCACAAAAGTAGGGGAAAAATCAGCAAACAAGGGAACTGATAACGAAGATTCATCATCATCGGAGTATCTCCTTGATGAGGATGATCAAGGAGATAATACTGATGATGATGACATTGAATCTAATGAGCAGCCACAACTTAAGGCGCTTCTTCTATCTTCACAGTAGTGAAATGGGGCATACTTGGAACATACAACTTGTTTACTACATTGTATTCATTATTAATATATAATCTAGGATTAAATGTTTCTACTCTGAAGTATGCTTTAGGACGTAGATTGCATTGGAATTAAATGTTTACTATATGGTACTTATTATTAATATAGTTGATTGCAATTTACTGTTTCCGATCTGAATTTTGATCTCGGATTTATATGCAAATTCTTTCAAACTTAGATGATGTTGAATATATGGTTTTCATTATTAATGCACATGACTTACATGAGCTTTTTCCCCCACAGCTTCTCCAACCGCATAGTCGCAAAATCATCTCTCCAAAGATCAAGAAATCTATTGGCAGAATGGCTCCTGGAGTTAGGAACAACAAGAGAGTGAGGGCATCAACTCAGTCAGATGTCCAGCCTTCTGAATCTGAAACAAGAGCATCAAAAAGGCTTCTTGTACAGGATTCTACAACCCCTTATGATGACAATCCAGCTGTAGAGGAATCCAATGGACCAGCTGTTGATGAGAACACACCATCAGAGGATGGCAGTGTATCAGCTGGTCATGACAACGCAGCTTTAGAGGCACACATTGCAGCTGCTAACGATGACAACACACTAGCTGAAGGCAAGCACTTTTTTCATGCAGTTTTGACATCTATTTAGTTGATTTTGCAGCAATGAAATAATAAAACTGAATGTAAATTCTATGATGTAGGTCCTCAACAGCGAGCTCCTAGGAGGCCCAGACCACCTACTGTTGGAAAGAAGCTAGATAGGATGACCAAAGCTATGGGAAAGAGATTGCCCATAGTTGTTCAGGAAGGCAAAAAAGACCTCAAGATCCTGTTCAAGCTGCCAAATTAGCTTTAGAGGCTGGCGTCATCATTCGGAAAAGTATTCCTGTCCTTCCACATTGGAAAGATTACAAGAAAGACGACGTACACTACAAAGCCTTTGAGGGACAGCTAGCTGTAAGTGCATTATTGTAGCCATATGAAACTATTGTTCATTAAGCTTATTTGACTAACTAAATATCCAACTATCATATGCCTAGGGTCGCTTGACCATTAACACAAATCATGCCCCAACAAGGGAAGCTATGACTGATCTGATGCGTGTTGCGATAAAGAACCAACGCTATCGACTCAAGAAGAGATACTTCGATGGTGTTCCTGCAAATCAGATTCGTACAACTTCTCCAGTTCGCTACATGACTGATGTCAAATGGAGGGCACTTGTTGCAAGGTGGTCAGATCCAAAGAACATGGTATGGGCATCAATTCATACATTCACTATCAGTTTACAAAGTCCCTTATTTTAAACCTGTGATATCAACTAACATGTTCATCCTCTTGTAGCAAACATGTGAGAAGAACAAGGAAAACCACAGTAAAGTCAAGTATGATCAGGCTACGGGTTCTCGCTGCTATGTGGCACACTTACATGCATATGTAAGTAAAACATTACCTTGTTCACTTACCTGCACATTTGGACTCAACTAATTATTTTCCCTTTCATCTGTGCCTACTTTGCTGTCATTTCTCCATTACACAGAAACAAACAAGAATCCTTGATGAACCAAGCCTAGATTAGTCTGCAGAAGTAGACGCAGTGGAAGCCTTCCAAACGTGCCACACTAGCTCCAAACGTGGCCTAAGTGACCCTGCAAGAGAGGCACTTGTAAGTGCACAGATTATATGCCTACTAGTTGCCATTTCACATAAATCATGTGTGGACTTTATGCATACATGTAGTAGGTTTTCAATTATCTGGTTCTTTGGGCTTTGTGGAGAGGGTCCGATGTTTTAGTACCTGCAAATTTTTGAACAAAGTAATAACATGTATGTGGGACCTTACATTTATATTAAATTGTTCAGTAACCTCCACATCTATACATTGATATAGTAATAGCATGTTTGTGTTGTGGTACAAGCAGTAGATCAAGATTCATGGCAGTCCTCACACTTGTTGGTGTGTAGTGTAGACTTGTTCTAGAGATAACTTGTAAGATTTTTCCTGCTTGATTTGTAGCTCAGATTCATGTGATTTTTTTACCAGAACCGTGTTGTCAGATCAGTTGCAATTAGATTCTATCTCTATCATATTGTGAGGAAGTATCTGTCAGCACGTATGAATAACAAATATCTTGTGACATATGTTTACCTCTACTTTATTGCATTTATTACACATTGTCATGTTACTCTTCGTCAAATACTTGTAACTCTTTTACCTTGATGATATTTCAGTCCCAAATGGAAGCTTTGAGGACTGAACCTGTTCCTGAAGGTGAGATGCCAGCATCCAGTGTGCAAGTCGTGTCGAAGGTGCTCTCTCAGAACAGCTCCAACTTATTCCTGAAGAATGTTGGCTTCCAAACACCGCCATCCTCCAAGTCAGTATCATCAAATGAAAGTCAGCTTAGGGAGCAACTTGCAGCTGAAGCGACGGCAACTGTTCAAGGTGAACTGGATGACCTCGGGAAGAAAATTGAAGATGCAGAGGAAGAGCGGGCAAGGACACAGAAGGAGCTGGAGGAGTACAAGAAGCTTACAGAGAAGAACATCAAGGAGATGGCGGAGACCAATTTGCTCCTCAAGAAGCTCTTCTCCCTCTAGGGAAATGCTTCGTCATCGACTTGAACATACCTGCTGCTCAACTTTCCTTTCAATTATGTCACTTTGCCTATCGAGTTACTTGGTCGTGTGTGCAACTTTTTATGGTACTTGGTACTATTTGAACAACCTATTTACTAATTTGCAATGTCTAGTGGTGTGCATCTGTTGTATATGCACACTTGAATACTTGATGCAAATCTTATGGAATTGTGTGCCCATTATAGTATCAATTGCAAATTCCTATTATATTATTATTTCCAAACCTGTGACCAAATGGATGGTTTATCTGTGACCAAACTATTTTCAAATCTGTGACCAAGAGATGTTATATTTGTGACCAAAGTGATGGCAAATCAGTGACCATATTAAATCAAACTGTGACAATGCCAAATACCATTCTGTGACGATTTAAACATGACATCTATGACGATTCCAAGATGATGATCTCAGCAGCCACGCCATTGATGACATCACTGCCTCGTCATCTGCCAGCGTGGCATACGGCAGGCTATGACCAACACAAGACTACATCTGTGACGAAACCAGATCGTCACACTACTGTAATGTCGCCGTCCGTTAGCCAGGCGGACGGGAGATTATGACGAAAATGGATCGTCACAAAATCACTAACGGCGTTGACGGCGACGTCAGTTATCCAGGCGGACGTGAAATTATGACGAAAACAGGGTATAATCTATGACCAAAAACGTTCATCATAGAATGAATTCAAATCCATGATGACACAAAATTCGTCACAATTGGAGACACATCTATGACGAAAAAACCAATTTCGTCACCGATGAACAAATATGACGCCACCATAGTGACCAAAACAAAATCGTCACAAAATCGTCACAAAAGACTAATTGTGACCATTCTCGTGTCTTCAATGACGTTAATGTAACGTCCTTGATGACAATCTACTAGTGAAAGGTGCACGACACACATTTTAACGCACGACAATCTGTCGTTTTCCCGTAGTGATGGCACACTAGCTCTTTTGTCAGGTAGCTCAAGTGTTCACCATGCCACCACGGCACTACCGTCAGATCTTTACTCAGGCATGAACTGACTCATTAATATGGGAGATGAAGAACCTGAACTCTCACTCCTATAATTTGGGGCTGATATACTTGCCGGATTCGTCCCTGTCGATGGAGGTATGTACTAGGCAGCGACGCGCAGTGCAGTGCAGCGACATCGGCATTGATGATCTGTGGTGGCGCAGTGGAGCATCCCGTCGCTTCAGTGACTCTCTAGATCAGTTAGGGTTTGGAGTGGGGAAATACAGTGGTGACGGTGAACCTCGTGTCCTGAGCCCGTGGCCCCCACTACCTCTTATAGCGCTGCGTGATAGGGGCGCCACCAGCCTTCTAACGGGCTGGGCGTCCCCGATCCAAACGCGAGTCAAGGGACCAATGAGCCATTGGGCCCACTGGTGGAGAGATCAATCTAACATTCACCCCCTTGATCTAATCATATACTTTTAACTTCTTTTCTCATTCCTTTACAGATCAGTGTATAGAACATGTTTCGTTGTCACGATCAATCTCGATAGATTCAACAACTACAATACACATCTCTGTACTAAAACAAATTCTTTAGCCTTGGGCCCTTTTATTGTCCGAAATCATAAACTATGTCACAAACCCATGTTGCACATGTGTTCTCTAAGCGCACTGGGTGATATACTTTTCGTAATAGGATCCTCAAGCATTTGCTTGTCTCTTATATGCGCAATATCTTTAATGTGATTTCGGACTTACTCCTTTACAACATATAACTTTGTATCAATGTGTTTGGTAGCAAACTTGACTTGTCATAGGATTGAACTACTTTAATGGTTATTGCTATTTTCAACCATTATCAATTCCGGGTACAGGTTCCATTAACAATTTTGCCTGTCCCTCAGTCTTGTATCATGCTATAACACATCTTTGCATCACATTAATGACAATTGTTTTACCCTTTGGAGCTTTTCCACACAAAAACTCTACGTGTGAAGGTTTGCGACAATTGTGGATTTCGCTACACATTTCACAAAATATCTTTGTACTCACAACCTTTTGAAAGCACTTGATCTTTCCGACTTAACATGAGGCTGATATATTTAACTCCGATCGATTCCAATGATCTACAGTTTGATTAGATATTGCCAAAATAACCTGGATATATGAACTATGTCAGGGTAAGTTCTATCTTTTCCATTCATTAAGCTCCCAACAACTGAAGCATGTGGTACCATATTCCTTTAATCCATTTCATATTAACTCTTGGAACATAAAAGTTCTCAAAACCATTACCCTAGACGATGGGAACAAGTGTAGGTTTATTCACATGCATACTATATTTCTTTGCAACTTTTCTAAGTATGCCTCTTGCGAAAGTCCTAGTACCCCTTTTCTTTTAACTTGGTGAATCTCGATCCTTATAATTGAGAGACATTCATCGAGACCTTTGAGGGCAAGAACCTCTTCTTCTTTTACAACAAATTGACATCATTGCTACCATGCAAGATGTCACTCACCTATGTATAATTAGGAAATGAATTTCTCATTTTATAACTTTGTCTAAATGTTGTCCTCTTATTCTCTTTTAAACCCAAAATTAACACCCAATTATTTTATCTTTGAATGTTATCATTCGTAAATGATTTCTTTAGGAACAATTCCTGTTTTTACTTACATGACAAAACCCTTAGGTTGTGCCATGCAATACTTTCATCTGATGTAACTCAGATCATGATGTTCCACTAGATTCATTATAGTCCATTCATTCTCTTTGCACAAAACTTTTGATTTAAGATGCGCTTGCTTATTCACATGTTCCCTTTGGAGTCACGCCACGACTAGTAGACCCATTACAACCTAATGTTTTGGCTCCATTGAGAATTACTTCTGAGTCCCAAGCTTCCTCGGAATTCATCAGTTTCATTTCAGCGAACAAGCGCTTCTTATGGTTTTAACACATGAGGTGGAATAAACCTCAATGTGAACTTTTCCATATTACTAACTTTGCAACCATCAGACTTTTGACTCTTTGAGACCTACTACAGGCCTCAACCTCTGCCACATTGTGTGCCTCAACTTTTGGTACATCTGTCATATGGGCCTGCAGCAGCTCTCCCCATGTACAATAATGAGTTTCAATGGCTCCTGAAGGACAGGTTCCATATCATCTACCATATCGTTGCCACGAGTGTCGAGAGAAATAGCTATCGAATCATTAGAGTGGGCACACATACCCACTTCTCCTCAAAGCCAATTTCTCGAGCCACCATGCTCCCCCTGATTGCTCTCGTATCCCAAGAAGACAATGTGTCTCGTTAGAAGTAAAAGAACCTTTTCTGTTATCTAAATTGCCAATAAAATGGTTCCCTAGATCAGCCATTTCTTTCATCCGGATGGCCAACTAAATGGCTCCCCCAGATCTTACCATCTATTATGAATAATAGAGTATCTTTAAACTTTCTCATTTTGGGTTTGTTTTTTCACCATTTTGGTCACATCACTATCATCCTATCGGACATATAAACGTGCAGGATTTTAGCTATTTCTTTTCTTTAGGGGTATCACATTTATGACTGTCGTACTCCCCAAACAATTAAATTTATCTTGTATAGATCACACTCTAAATGCATACAATGCATTACTTTCCTGAAGTATATGGGATTTTCACCTTTCTCACCTCCCCCCCTCGAAATGTGGCATGAACTTTCTTGCCACAATTTCGAAAACCATTCAGGACTATTGTTAGTGAGGAAACTTTCATTACTTCCTTTATCTGCATGATTATATCACACAAAACAAGGTTGTTACTTAACTCATATATGGGATTACATTTTTCCTCATTTCACTTTAAGAACTCAACAGAGTCCTTTATTTCAGTGCTTTTGAAAACTCAAGCAACTCAAGCTTGTATATCATTCTTTATTTTTAGGTTCACATATTACTTTCTATTCTCTTTAAACTCATAGAGTGCTTAGTGACAATAACACAATGGAAATGTTCAATCAATACTAGGGTAGTAAAAGAGCTACTCCAAAAAACTATTTCCCAGTGTGGGATACACAATAAGCACATGAGTCATTATACCTTTCTCCCGGCATGCAGGATAGGTCCTTTGACAAAACTTTTCCTGCCATGTGGGATTGTCTAACATAAGCATTATACCAACTTTAGCCCATAAAGCAGTTATTTTCTTAGAACCTTCCCGTCATGCGAGTATTATTATGAACTTTTCTCATCGTGCGAGAGTATCACAAACTTTCCTCTCCATTCAAGTTAATTCCTTTAAAGGAATATGCAAGACAGGAATGGCTCGCATTCAATCATCAGATTCAGAAATAAATCCGAATAAACTGTAACACACAAATATGCTTAATCCAACATTAGTCAAATTAACATGCATATGAATTATTGCAACTTTTATCATGATGACTGAATGGAAAAAAATTCCATTTCATAGAGAGTACATGAAAATCATTTCTCAAGACTCTCAATGATCAATCTCTTTTTTAGGATTAATATTCGAGAATCTTTACTTTTGAAGTCATTCTTTTAAAGAGAACACAATCCCTTATATTATGGCATTCTTTCTTTGTGCTCACCTGAGTCACAAGTGCTCAGCTCACTTTTCTTAATGCTTTCGTGAATGAAAGAAGAAAGATCTTTTCTCTGAGAAAATATTCAATAATAATCCAAACTTTAAGCTTATGAAATTTTTAAAAACTGTATGTTCTATGCTATATCACCTTTGGGCAGAAAATAGAGTAAAGCATCATTTATCTATATTAATTCCAAGTCATCATCGACTGAATTAGAATTAATCCATCATATCATAATATTGCCATCATCAACGTTGGTCAGAAAATGAAAACATCATGAAACTTTATGTTTAGAATTAATACTTATCAAAAGTATTTCTAAAATATCATCTTTATTCATAATTGAGTAGAGACATAAGCTTTGTACACAAACTGGCAACCAAACCCAATGTAACTTTATCTTGAACTTGATACAGCGGAAGTTGACTTTAACTTTAACGTGGATATAACCCACAGGAAACTTTTCAAAAATTGTTCTTTCAATTAAATCTTCTCGTTGTTTCCAATTTCATTAAAAGATATGTATCATTATACAACAGAAATAAGAAATAAAAACAACATTTCTTGATCATTATTTACTCTTTGAAAATTGATCACTTTGATGCAAAATTTATCAAAGACTTTACTTTAAACATAAGACACATATAATTATAATATTGTTATCATCAACGTTGGTCAAAAAATAACAATACCACAATTAACTTTAAATAAGTATATTTCTACTCCACTAATTAAATTTCCCAATTGGTTCCAATTTAATTAGAGGGTGAAACTTTTACTTTGCAGCGAAAAACTTTTCTTTCTTTTCAGAAGCAATCAAACTTCTAAACTTTTCTTTACACCGATTAACTCTCTAAACAATTTATCCTGTTGGCTCAAATTTGAGTAGAAGTTAAAACCTTGACAAACTTGCCAAAAAACTTTTCCTTGAATTAATATTCCATCATAATAATCTTTTCTTTTACATTATTTTTCTCTATTCAACTTTCCTCTTTAATTTAATCTTCGAATTAAATTAAAAGGAACAACAAAATAAACTTTTACATTGACAAACATGAATAAAATTCATGAAAATCATACTATTCAGAAGTATTTCTGTCACTTTTCTGATCTCTAAACAAATATCTCGTTGGTTCAATTTTATTAGAGATTAGAAACTATACAAAAAACATTCAAATATGCTTTAAAACATTTAAATAATTAAATGAAGGCACTATTCACCACTGTTCATTGGCTCACGGGATAAAACGGCCCGCGGCTTTCTCCTCGTGTTAGACTGGGTCCGCGGCCCATCAACCGACAGCCAGGCCGCCGAAGCGGCCCGCACACCTTGCCCGCCTGGGCCAAATCCGGTCCGGCTTCCATCAGCCCTGACGGCTTGCCGCACAGATCGCCCGAACAAAACCAACACCCGTCGGCTCCCCTTGAAACCCTAGCTCCATTCTATTCCTCCCCCGCATCTCTCGCACGCATAGGCAGCGGCGGGCGGAGCACCCTTGGCCGGCGGTCTGCTGACGGCGGCAAGGAGCGGTGCTGTGGCCGGCGTGAGGCTGAGGCCTGCTCCTCTCCTCGTTATCTCTTACCCCTCTTCTTTACTCACCTGCATCGGAGAGACGTGCGGTGGTTACCACCGTGGCAACAGAGGGAGTAGGCGGAGGAACACCCATGGTTGGTGGTCTACCGGCAACGGCAAGGATGAGCGCCGATGGCCCAAGGCCTGTTGACGGATAAATGATGTATCCACCTACGATCCGCAAGCGTACAGACCTACACCTTTTTCACCACGGAATTCCCAATGTTCTTGTCAATCCACGGAGCAAGGGGATTACAAGCGTTTGATCAACCTCTACTCACCAACTACCTAACCCTATCTATGATTAGACTAGAAAACGACTACATTACACTAGAGAGAATGATTAAGCTAACAAGATAAAAGACACTCGCCCATGGGTCTACGATACTTGAACATGCAACCACTTTAAACATGAAAACCGATCTAATCTATCGGGGGTTGTGACCACGGTTTCGCCCTTTCCCTCCCCCCGTACTGTCACTACGCAGAGGTATTCGTGACTAGACCTATGATGGACACGACGTATTGAATGGATCCAAGGGAGCATTGGAGCTCTACTTCCCTTTACGGCATGGTAGATAACCTTAAGCATTAAAGCATATTCAACACATGATGATAGATAGATGTTCCAACAAAGTAGCGATTACATCTCAAGATCGATTACAACCTATGAAAAAATGAGAAGATTACCCCATCAAGGTGCTAGACATAGCACGTTGATCATGGTGATGCTTCCGACGGTGTCTTCCTTCTTCTCTACTTGTGGGTGCTTCCTTCGAGATGGGCGATCCTCCTTTGGAGATCTCCCTCCTCTCTCTCTAGCTTGTGGATGGCCTCTCGGTGCGAATGGCTCTCTCTTACGAATGGCGACGCCTCCACGAACTTAGGGTTGAAGATCCTTTGGGTGCAAGCAAAAGGGGGCCAAACCGACCCCCGGAGTAGGCCAGGCCAACCGGCCCAGGCCCATCCCGGCCCGGTTCAGTCACCTCTTCGCTCCCGTGGGTCCTCAAGTGATTATGCACTTTGCCCCTTCCATTTGCATGATTTTGACGATGTCATCCTCGCGTCCAAGATGGAGGTTCTCAGTGCATGAAGTTCGGTCTTTTACGCTTCAATCCCCGGGGGTGTTCCTTCGTAGCACTTCGGTCCTTGCCACCATTGGAAGTGATTTCATCAAGCTTATGAACACGAACAAGACTCCGTAATTGCTCCTTTGAACTTGTTGTGAGTCCGTCCATTATGTCCATGTTTTCCTACATAAACACAACACTTCCAAATGCATGCACAAAGATGAACTTTTTATAAGATTAGTGTGCCTAGTGGCGGGTTAGTTCCATAATCAAATCAAGCCAAAGTGTAACGAACATGTTTGGTGTACCAAAATACACCATGAACATCTCCCCCACGCTTAGATCTTGCTCGTCCTCGAGCAAGTACTCGTAAAAGAACTTTGTCCAAGGTGTTGTAATTGTGCTCTGCTAGTTCTTTCTTCACAAGTTAGTAAATCTTTTATCTTTAATACATAAACATAAAGTAATGATTATCATACATAAACATGGGCGTTTAGAATCTTTACCACATCAAGATTTACCCTACAACTCAAACTCTTCACTCGAAGTCTTCAATTTCAGCCATGCTTACTTCTTTGCTTCCATTGGAGGGTTTTTATGATTTTTCAAAAATAAAATTCCTGCAAGAAGTCTTAGACAAAATCCTTTCTCCAAGCTCTCTAATGTCGCTCATATAAGGTGGCTATCCTAAACAATTTTTATAAAACTCTCACCTCCTGTAAATCTCTCATATAACATGTAAAGTGAAGCTATAGGTATGGCTAGCACAATCAACACAAGTATTGTCGAGCTAAGAACTTCCCCTAATGGTTGTTTACCTTTCAAAGCCAATGATCATGAGAATTAATCCATATGTGGGGATATCAAGGATGAGAAGATATAGAATGGTGGACATGTGCAAGGCCAAAGAAAATATGACCACGAGGCACCAATGATGTCCTCGTTGTCGGATTGCACATGGTTGGAAAAAGAGTGAAAGTTTCGTCTCTCAACAATGTGACATCCTTCCTTGCACTTTATTTTTTCTCTCACTTGATTCATCCCTCTCATATCTTTCTTGCCACTCCTCTTCTCTCTTTCTCTTCTTTTTCTTTTTCAATCACTCTCTTTCATTCTCTCATACACATATTATTATTATTTTCTTTCTTTACTTTTATATTTTTCTTTCTTTCTTTTCGATACACATATTTTTCTCTTTACTTTTCCCTCTCTTGACATCTTTATCTCTCTTTTCAAAGCTCTCAACTCCTCTCTTTCTTGCATAAACACAATCTGAAATTCAAAATAAAGCCATGCTAGAGACGAGACAAAACTTTGAGAGTAGGTTGTGTTCAAGGAATGCGATGTACAAAAGAGATATATAGGTTCGGGTATGAAATTCGGCGATGTACGGGACTTCCGATGTGAAAGTCACGTTACCGAATGCATGATGAGGCTAGCAATAAAAGATAAGCACAAGGACATGATCATTGCTCAAAATTAAAACTGCCAAGAGAGAAGGATCCTAGCCCAACTCATCGTGCTAATCGCACTTATGGTGGAGCGAAAAATAAGTTTGGCTTTGTATAGGATTTTTTTCTTACTCTCAACTTGGAAAAGAAGATTTGTTAACCCTTATTACAAGGGTTTTTAGATAATTTTCAGAATTTAATTCCTCCAACTTTTAGCATCGAACATAGCACAACTAAAATGTAAAGCTCAAGATCGAAGTATGGTATGAGTACTTTTAGAGGTAGCAACTCCACTAAGCACCACGGTAAACATTTTCAAATCACACACTTATGTTCATATATCAAAAATTAAAGATGAACAACGAGTAAAGCAAGATAAGCATCAAAAGAGACACAAAATTTAAAGGACTCTTTTTATTTGATTTTCTTTGACGCAAACACTAAATTAAGACACTTCAAACTTGCAAAAATTTAAAAGCATACTCAAGAACTAAAGACTCTTAAACTCTAAAATTCTCTCGAAAACTGAACTCTCTCGAAGACTAAACCGAACCAAACTAAACTTGAAGCTAAAGGCTAGCTAGCTAGATCTCCCCCATTCTAAAATCATACGACGTCCTCGTCGTATTTTAAAAAATCCTAAAGGGGAAACTAAACCTAGTGGTACCTCCCGCAACTATTGCACCACTTGCCCTTCATGTTCCCAATCATGCCAAAAAGTTTCCGCACATTGCGATTTAAGAACTTGTAGTCATCTTCGACCACACACTCCAAATCCTCCATGCATTGCCTCATCACCTCCATGGCCTGGAAACACTCGTCGACCGATGCGTAGAGCTCCGAGATGGCGTGACGGCAATCCGCACAACACATCGGATGCATCCGGAAAGGGTTGTCATCGCCAGGGTCTCCGCCGTCGTCACCACCGTCGTCGTCGCCGTCGTCGTTGCCGCCGCCGTTGGGGCGTTCGGGAGTCTTCTCCTTGGGCACCTCTTCCTAATAGTACAAATCATTGTCTTCTCTTCCGGCGGCCGCCCACGAGCTCAAGCTACGATCATCGGAATAGTCGCCCCCCATAGTCTTTAGGCTCAGGCGACACCTCCTTGTAATCCTTCCCCTTCATGCCTCGGATGCGCACCGACCTTCGAACGGGAGTAGGGACGTTCTCCTCCTTGACGGGGTTGCGAGATGTGATAGCTCCAGTCGGGACACGCCCTCCGCAATGGATGCAGGCGGTCCTCTTGATCTCCACGGGTAGCTTGAGCTCGCATCACTTCGCCTCCTCCATCAATGGCTCCTTGGCGCCTTGCTTCAACTCTACACTCTTCGGGAACACCATGGCTGCTGCACGGGTGCAAAAGAATGCTAGATGGGATGGATTCCCAAGCTCCCAATTCGGCCAAATAAATAGTCCGAAAAGGAATACTCTAGACACCGCATTTCCCTTATTCAAACTTCCCTTCATATTTTCTGACCAAAGAAGGAAGTCGAAAAGGAGCATTCCAGGGAAAAACCGGGACGAACCGCCCCCGGGACCCCCTTCGGCCGGTCGGACCGAGCCGGCTGGCCCACCCTGTTCCGGGGGCCGGTCCGGTCCCGTTTTTCGTGTACCACCCTTTTTTCGCATTTGTAGCCCATGAGAAAAAGTTGGCCCAGTAAATTTTCATGAGACACTCCAGAAAAATAAAAGAAAAACTATTTACAAAAATCCACACCTTGTTTTACGTCTTAGGCTAGACGTTCGGGCTCTTCTTCCATGGTGAAGACATCAATATGGTGAAGGGGCACAATGTCGGGTTCGTAGTAAACCTTAAGCCGTTGACCATTCACCATGAATTGATCACCTTTCATATCCATAATGGTTACTGCTCCGTTCGAGAGCACCGAATGAATAACGTAAGGTCCGTCCCACTTGCTTTGCAATGTCCCCTTTCCAAAGGTTTTAAACCTCGAATTGTAGAGGAGGACCCTATCTCCTTATTTAAATTATTTCTTCTTCAACCTTTTGTTGTACCACCTTTTAATTCTCTCTTTGTATATGCTTGCATTCTCGTACGCTTTCAACCTCATCTCCTCTAGCTCGCTTATTTGAATTCTTCGCTTTACCACTGCGGCATCAAGATCAAGGTTCATCTCTTTGATCACCAAATAGGCTTTATGTTCCAACTCAAACGGAAGGTGGCAAGATTTTCCATAGAAGAATTGATAAGCGGTCATACCTATCGGTGTCTTGAACGCCATTCGATACACCCACAGAGCTCCGTCTAATTTCTTTGACCAATCTTTGCCTCCCTTCTCTATAGTTTTGTTGAGGATGCTTTTTAATTACCTATTCGACGTTTCCGCTTGTCCGTTGGTTTGTGGGTCATAGGCCGTAGAGACCCTATGTTCAATTCCCAACTTGGACAAGCACTTTTTGAAATTCTTCCCGGTGAAGTGAGTTCCTCCATCGCTTATCAAGATTCTCGGTGTACCTAAATGAGGAAAAATCATGCTCTTGATCATGGCAATGGACTCCTCTGTGGAAGCCTTACGACATGGCATAGCCTCTACCCACTTGGATACATAATCAACCATGACTAGGATATGCTCAAATCCATGTGACTTTTTGAAAGGCCCCATGAAGTCTATTCCCCACACATCGAACAAATCGATTTGTAGATTATATCTCAAGGGCATATAATTTCTTTGAGAGATGTTTCCGGTTCTTTGGCATTCAGGGCATGATGCAACATATCTTTTAGTATCTTCATGCGTCTTCAGCCAATAGAATCCGCTAGACCACACTTTTGCTTGGGTTCGAAAATGTCTATAGTGCCTACCGTACTCCGCCGAGTGGAACTTTCTCAAAATTTATAGCCTCTCTTATCTTGGCACACATCTTCTCATGACTCCATCATTGCCAAGTTTGAAGATGTACGGTGCATCCCAAAAGTATTCACGACTTTTGAAGATTATCCTCCTTTGAGAGTTTCTATCTAGATGGTCAAGAGGCATCTTCCGAATCGCTCGAATGATATCAATCATCCAAGTGTCTTTATCGAGCACTCGATAGAGGTGGTCATCTCTCATCTTGTCTTCTATGGGCTCTTGATCATCTTGTTCATGATTCATCCTAGACAAATGATCGTCCACAACATTCTTCACCCCCTTCTTATCACAAATTTCAACATCGAACTCTTGGAGAAGAAGGATCCAACGAATCAATCGTGGTTTAGCATCCTTCTTAGCCAAGAGATACTTGATGGTCGCGTGATCGGTGTAAACAATGACCTTCAAGTTCACGATGTAAGATCTGAATTTTTCGAAGGCAAATACCACCGCTAGCAACTCTTTCTCCGTAGTGGCATAATTTAATTGTGCCTCATTAAGAGTCTTACTAGCGTAGTAAACGGCGTGAACTCAGCCTTCCTTTCTTTGACCCAAAAATGCTCCTACGGCGTAGTCACTTGCATGACACATGATCTCGAAAGGTTGGCTCCAATCTGAAGGTTGAATAATGGCACTCACCAAAGCGCTTTTCAAGGTCCAGAATGCCGCTAGGCACTTCTCATCGAAGTCAAAAGCCACACCCTTTTGAAGGAGATCCGTTAAAGGCTTAGTGATCTTTGAGAACTCCTTAATAAATCTCCTATAAAATCCGGCATGGCCTAGAAAGCTCCTCAAGGACTTAACATCCATCGGAGGTGGAGTTGCTCAACCGTCTCCACTTTAGTCTTGTCCACTTCGATGCCTCTCTCAGATATAACATGTCCGAGCACTATGCCTTGCTTTACCATGAAGTGGCACTTCTCCCAATTTAGCACCAAGTCTACCTCCGCACACCTTGTGAGGACCTTATCCAAGTTTGCCAAGCAATCCATGAACATCTTCCCATAAACAGAAAAATCATCCATGAGCACCTCGACAATTTCTTCGATGAATTCCGAGAATACGGCCATCATGCAACATTGAAAAGAGGCCAGAGCGTTGCATAGACCGAAGGGCATCCTTCTATATGAAAATGTTCCATAAGGACATGTGAACGTTGTTTTGTGTTGATAATCCGGGTGAATGGGAATTTGCATGATCCCTGAGTACCCATCAAGAAAGCAAAAATAAGCGTGGTTTGCTAACCTCTCGAGCATCTCGTCAATGAACGGTAAGGGGAAGTGATCTTTCTTCGTAGTTTTGTTTAGCTTTCGATAATCAATACACATCTGCCACCTGGTCATGGTTCTTTGCGGTATCAACTCATTCTTTTCATTCTTCACCACGGTTAAACCTCCTTTCTTCGGTACACAATGTACCGGGCTCACCCATTTGCTATGCGGAACCGAGTAGATGATTCTGGCATCAAGTAATTTGATGACCTCTTTCTTCACTACCTCTCGCATGGCATGAGTTAGCCTCCTTTGGTGGTTCACTACGGGCCTACATTGGTCTTCTATAGGTATACAATGAGTGCAATGAGATCATTGATCGAGTATCCAATCACTTTTCTATGCTTTTTCAACAAAATCAGCAACTTCTCATTTTCTTCGGGACTCAACTCGTCGCTCACAATGACTGGATAAGTCTTGTTTGGGCCCAAAAATTCGTACTTTAATCCTTTGGGCAAAGGTTTAAGATCCACCTCGGGCACTTGTGGCTCCTCGGGTTTAATTTCTCCTATGTCTTCAAATTTTCTTCCTCCACGCTTCCATCTTGTGGTTCTAATCCTTTCATTGCTTCTTCTTGTTCTTCATCTTGTTGATCATTAACTTGATTCTCCATCGCTCTTGTAGCAGGTCTCTAAGGGTTTCAACAAAACAAAGACTATCTACCTCCTCTACTTCGTCTTCGGGAGGAAAAGGTGAAGGGTGTTTAGAAATGCGAAGAAAATTATATGTGTACTTCTTTCCATTAAGGTTCATTGTTACTTTGCCTTTTCCGGCATCCAACACGGCATCAACCAACTTAAGAAAGGGCCTACCTAGGATTATGTGATCATGATTAGTATGGTAAGCATCAATAACAAAGAAATCAGTTGGTATACATTTTCTAGAGATTATTACATTCATGTTGCAAGCAATACCTAGAGGTCTAATAGTTCTACCATCTTCCATGATTAATTTCGTTGATGTTGGAGCTAAGTCTAGGTTGTGGTCTTGAACTTTATTGTAAATTTTAGAAAATAGGACACTTACTTGGGCTTCGATGTCGCATAAAGCTTTGCATTGAACTCCATTGATCTCGTAACTCAAGTGTGGTGTCGTCTTCTCTTCTTCTTCGGATCCTATCGCATAAACTTCAGCGAGGCGAGCATATGGCGATGCTTCAGGCTTGATCCCCATGATTCTTTTCACCTCGGCTATGTGTTCCGGATCCACTTCATCATCACCAAAGAGCTTTTGAAAGATCTCACTGGTGGTTTCAAGATCGTATGAATCTTCCGCATTCTATTCCGGTGGGAAATCCACTTCCAACGCTCTTGCCATCCCCTTTTGGTTAGGGAACGGTCTTCTCTTGTCGAATACTTCTTCGTAATCGATTGGAACCCAATCCATATTGTAAGGAATCTGATGCTCGTTAGCCTAAGAGGGGGAGGGGGTGAATTAGGGAACTTAAACCTTAACCTATGGTTTCACTAATTTTGCACAAAGGTAAACTAGAACATGCTATCTAGATGTGCAACTAGGGTTGTTCTAGTGTGAAACTTCCATCCCAAAACAAGGTTTGCAACCTATAGCCAATCCTAGCATGATACTACTCTAGGAAAGTAAAGGCAAACAAAGATTGCAATAGAGTAAATGCGGAAACGTAAAGGGGATGAGAGAAAGTAAACTCTTGACACGTGATTTATCCTGTGGTATCGGTAGGCACTAAGCCACCCCTAGTCCACGTTGTTGAAGCACTCACACAAGAGTATTGCTTCCCGGTCACCAAGTCTGTCCCAAGAGCACCACTTGACTCGCCACAAAGGCTAGCCACTTAGGCACTTGCCAAGCTCCCTTGGTCACCTTGGTGTCGCCTCCACTAAGGAGCTTCTCCACCAAGGAAGGGGGTCTCCACATCCCCCGCACAAAGTGTCCTCGCCGCTCCACACCAAGCCGGAGGGTCGATGATGATTGCCGGTGAGCCACTTAGGCCCCAAGGCTTCCGGCGAACCTTGTACAACTTGATTCACTCAAGAATCACCTCACAAGGTTGGCACAACCTTGCACTCACTCAGCTCTAAGCTAAGCCTAGCACTAAGCACATACACTAAGCATATGCAAGTCTAAGGATGAGCAATTAAGCACTTGGATGGATTGAATATGATCTTCAATGTGTCTTGAACTCCTCTACACTTCCACACAATCCAGCAACCTCAAATGGGTGAGTGGAGGGGTATAAATAGCCCAAGGCACTCAAAGAGCCGTTGGCTAATGGCCACTGAAAAGTAAGCGTCGGATGAACCGATGCTAGCTTTTTCAAGGCGTCGGTTCATCTGATGCCCCTCCCACGTCACTTAGCCGTTGAGATTCTCTAACACAACTGCCCCGACACTATACACTGATGGTGCGTCGGATCATTTGATGCTGAAGACCCCGTGACGAAGTCGTCTCTGTTATCTTTCACGCGACCGTCGGATAGACCGATGCTTCCCTTTGACCAAGGCGTCGGATCATCTGGTGCTGAAGACTTCGTCTTGGCGCGTCTCTGTCTTGATTCAAACTGAGCATCAGATAGACCGACGGTGTCCTCACTCAGACCGTCGGATCATCCGGTGCTGCTGTCTTCGTTGCTCTTCCTCTGCAACTTGTCCGACGCTACTAGAAATTGGACCATCAGTTTATCCGACGGTGCCTAGGGTTTCACCTAGTGAACTAACTAGTCTAACGATTGCACCAACGCTTGCTATTAAGGTAACGTCGGTTCATCCGACGGTGTCTTTCCTTTTTCTTTCTTGCTCGGTTTTGACCCTAGAAAAATACACTATCTTCTCAATTTGGCATGTGATATTCTTGCATCCTTGGGACCTAGAAGTGTCTACAAAGACATGCTAAACAATATGGTTGGTCCCATTGATCATGTTGTCATGAATCACCAAAATCAAACTCAAACTAATGGCATATGAGGCCATGTTCGCTACACATGTGTTCGAACTCCCTTAATGGCTTCACGCTTGACATGCTTCTCTTGCTTATTTCATTTGATTCGGCGAAGTCAACGCTCGTGGTAGTTCTTGACTTGATGTGCTCTTCTTCAAGCTTTTCCGGGATTGGCTCCTCTTTTGTGACTTTTGGGGTTGCCTCTTTAGAAATTTCAGCACACTCCTTCATCCTTGAATTGTATTCCGGCTCTCCCGCAAGTCTTGTTTCCCAATCTCTTCGCATGGCCGCCGCTTTACTAATTTTTTGTAAAAGTTGAGCGGCTTCCGTGAGTGTTTTCTCCATGAGATCCCCACCTGCACACATTTGGGCATGTTGCATGCATCTAGGGCTTATGGAAAAGAAAAAGGTATGCAAGAGTACGTCACCGGAGAACCCGAGTCTTGGTCCTTGTTCGATCAACTCATTGAACGTATTCCAAGCTTGGTCTATCCCTTCCTCTTCTCCTTGCGTGAAAGTGATCACTTGCCTCCTTAGGTATTGAACCTTGCTAATTGGAAAGAACTTCTCGCAAAACTTCTTTGTCAACTTGTTTCAATTGCCTTCAACTTCAAAGTACACAATGAGTACCACGTCTTTGCTTCACCGGCAAGTGAGTAGGGAAAGAGATTCCATTTGAACCATTTATCGGGAACTCCTTGACGCACCATGTTGCATAGCGTCGTGAAATGCCTTATGTGTCTATATGGGTTCTCCGTAACCATCCCTTCAAATGGGGTTGCCGCCACTATCTCGATGATCTTGGATTTGATTTCATACTTGGTCGCTTCGATCTTCGAATCCGACTCTTGTACCTTTATATCTACACATCGAGGACTAGCGTAATCCCTTAGTGATTTCTCCGATTCTTCCATGGGGTGGTTGACGAATGCCATCTAGACAACAAAATAAAAACAAAAACAAAAACAAAACAAAGTGGTTTTCTAGGTAATATGTGTTAGATGTTAGCAAACAAAAGATAAACTAGATATAAAATAAAGTTAGATGCAAACCAAACGATGTAAACTAGCTTGCTCCCCGGCAACGACGCCAGAAAAAGGGGCTTGTTGATAGATAAAAGATGTATCCACCTACGATCCACAAGCGTACGGACCTACACCTTTTTCACCACGGGATTCCCATGGTTCTTGTCAAACCGTGGAGCAAGGGGATTACAAGCGTTTGATCAACCTCTACTCACCAACTACCTAACCCTATCTATGATTAGACTAGAAAATGACTACACTACACTAGAGAGAACGATTAAGCTAACAAGATAAAAGACACTCACCCATAGGTCTACGATACTTGAACATGCAACCGCTTTAAACAAGAAAACCGATCTAATCTATCGGGGGTTATGACCACGGTTTCGCCCTTTCCCTCCCCCCGTACTGTCACTACGCAGAGGTATTCATGACTAGACCTATGATGGACACAGCGTATTGAATGGACCCAAGGGAGCATTGGAGCTCTACTTCCCTTTATGGCATGGTAGCTAACCTTAAGCATTAAAGCATATTCAACACATGATGATAGATAGATGTTCCAACAAAGTAGCGATTACATCTCAAGATCGATTACAACCCATGAACAAATGAGAAGATTACCCCATCAAGGTGCTAGACATAGCACCGTTGATCATGGTGACGCTTCCGACGGTGTCTTCCTTCTTCTCTAATTGTGGGTGCTTCCTTCGAGATGGGTGATCCTCCTCCGGAGATCTCCCTCTTCTCTCTCTAGCTTGTGGATGGCCTTTCGGTGCGAATGGCGGCGCCTCCATGAACTTAGGGTTGAAGATCCTTCGGGTGCAAGGAAAGGGGGCCGAACCGACCCCCGGAGTGGCCAGGCCGGCCGACCGGCTTGGGTCGACCGGCCCAGGCCCATCCCGGCCCGGTTCGGTTTCCCCTTCGCTCCCGTGGGTCCTCAGATGATTGTGCACTTTGCCCCTTCCATTTGCATGATTTTGGTGATGTCATCCTCGCGTCCAAGATGGAGGTTCTCAGTGCATGAAGTTCGGTCTTTTACGCTTTAATCCCTTATGGTGTTCCTTCGTAGCACTTCGGTCCTTGCCACCATTGGAAGTGATTTCATCAAGCTCATGAACATGAACAAGACTCCGTAATTTCTCCTTTGAACTTGTTGTGAATCCGTCCTTTATGTCCATGTTTTCCTACATAAACACAACACTTCCAAATGCATGCATAAAGATGAACTTGTTATATGATTAGTGTGCCTAGTGGCGGGTTAGTTCCATAATCAAATCAAACCAAAGTGTAACGAACATGTTTGGTGTACCAAAATGCACCGTCAACAAGGCCACAGTGTACTCCCTTCTTTCCTTTCTCTTCTTACCCCTACCCCTCTTCTCTAGCACTTCCATGAGCGAGATCCAGAGAGCCCAGATATGGCGGCCAGTGGAGAGGTGGTGGCACCGCCGGGAGTCCCCTCACCGGCGAGCGTGTTACCCACAAGGGATAGCGTGCCGATGTCGAGCGATTTCACCGCGGTGCCCTGAGCCCCTTCCCGAGTGTCGACGAGACGACGGCGAGCGGCGGCTCCTGTCCATGACCCGCACGGCAGCAGATTCTTTTCCACACAACGGCGGTGGCATCAACGACGAGGTAGGCCCCACAGTTAGGTCCTCCCTCCCGTTCGCTCTTTACTTTTCAAATCTAAGGTTAGGGTGTGGTGATTCTGTCTTTGTCGACCTGAGATCGATTTTCCTCCTTGATCCTTTCCCTCACTCTGTCTATCACTAGACAAGGCCCTTGATACCATTGATAGACTTGTCGGATCATCTAGGAGTGGAACGTGCAGGAAGGCACAGTGAATGACGTACCTCGAACCCCTGTTCGTCCCTGGTTCTGTCGATGGAGGTCTGCACTAGGCTGCGACACGCAGTGCAGTGCAGCGACGGCGGCATCGATGACGTGTGGTGGTGCAGTGGAGCATCCCGTCGCTTCAGCGCCTCCCTCTAGATTGGTTAGGGTTTGGAGTGGGGCACTACAGTGGCGGTGGCGAACCTCATGTCCTGAGCCTGTGGCCCCCACTCCCTCTTATAACGCTGCGTAATAGGAGCCCACCAGCCTTCTAACGGGCTGGGTGTCCCCGATCCAGACGCGAGTCAAGGGCCCCATTGGTGGGGAGATCAATCTAACAGGAGCACCGCACTCCATTGTGACAAAGATCTGCTCGGCTTCCTCGCCATATCTGTTGGTAGTGCCGAAAGCTGTTCTGGAACCGGAAGGACAAGCTGATCTAGAAGTTCGCTGAGTGCCTGGGGAAGGGGAAGATGCTCGGCGTGTTCCGGCGGATGTGATGCTAGTGCGGCCATCCATCGATCAAGCTTTCCTCCCAAAAGCTAGTTGTTTATGTGTTGGCACAAATGTACGGCCAACAACAGACGCAGAGGGACTCGCTGCAGCACCTCTGCGTAGGCACTGATCAGACCGGTGTGTGTCACTGGTCAGACCTTTGCACACCGGTCAGACCGGTGAAGCTCACCGGTCAGACCTTTGCCGGGGTGAACCGGGGAAGACCTCCGAACGTCGCCCGAGAAGGATACCGCCGAGGCGGCGCACGTAGGGTTGCTCTAGAGTCGGCAAGGCCACCTAGAACGCCCTCAATCGACGTAGAGACAAAGGAGGAAGAACAAGTAATAGATTGGAAAAGTATAAGGCAAAGGGAAAAAGTAAAAATATAAAAGTAGATTGATTTGATCGATTGGATACCTCAATCGGCTGTGGCCCTTTATATTTATAGGGTGGGGAGGTCTTGCCCTGCAAGGAAATCCTTTTACAAGACTAAATCTGTCAGGACTCCTTTTTTCGGTTTGGACAGGGGGGCATCGGTCAGACCAGTGAGGAGCACCGGTCAGACCGGTGCACTCGACGTGCAGATCTTGTATAAATCATATCTCCCTCATCTGGACTCAGATTTGGACGTTCCATATATGAATCTTGATCTACTCGACGAGACCTATCCAATGGTGAAAACCAAATTGTAATTCGTGGTCTTTGACCACACCGGTCTGACCGGTGGGACCCACAGGTCTGACCGGTCACACAAGACGTGCCAATTTTGTGTGCGAACATATGCCCCCTGTTTTTTGGTAAAGCTTGCGTGCCAGAAAACATTCACAAAGATCAAAATTATCTAAAGACGATGATCAACAATGCATCACGCAGATTTTTCTTTTAAGGGCGATAATTTCTTTATCGGCCATAAACTTGCTCTCAAATCATGGACCTCCTTAGTAATGGCTGGTCTTGCTGGTATCACCGCTGCTCTTTGCTCCATTGATCCTTGCTTTCGCATCCGTTGCAATCTTCTTTTTTGTGTATGAGTTAATCCTGAGGGACACCACCTCGGCTGTGAGTATTTCGATTCATTGCTGTCCTTATGACCTCCTTTAGAGTTAATGGATGCACTTCCAACCAGATTATTATTAAGAACAATCGGTCTTTGCATTGAACCATGATTTACATATGTAGGAGGATATTGAATCACATATGAACGCATATGTAAATTAGCATAATCTAAAGGTGAATAATAGCAAGGATATGACCAGGACCATGGTGAGGTCGTTCCAGCATATGAATAAGGTGCAGCAACATAATTTTCTTGAGATTTTCAAGAACAAGGTATATTTCGATTTTTTGTTGAAAGTTTCGATTTTTTACCTTTACTTGGCGGACCCCCTTGATTTTGGTTTGCTCCTTTCTTCTTGTACTTGGCCAAAAGCTCCTCGAAGGTCGGCTTCACCTTTTTCTCGATGATGGGACATCTCTGGGGCACCAGTCAGACCGGTCTAGGACACCGGTCAGACCGGTCGACGTGCTGCCAGTCTTCTTCGTCTTGCCTGCCCCCCCGAGTGTTGAAGCCTTCGCTGCAACCTTGGGGGTATCCTCCAGTAGCTTATTCCACACTTTCTCTTTAGGCCTTTGCTCACCAATGATTACATTTTTTTCCTTTATCTTTTTCGGCTTGATCTGGCCGAATTAGCACTTTTGGATTGTTTAACTCAAGAGTATTTATCGGAAAGGGATTATGATCGACTTGCATAGCATGAAAAATCAAATGGCCTTCATTATTAATTGATTGCACTTGCCGACGAAATACATTGTAATCATGAGTTGCATGAGAATAAGAATTATGAAACTTACAATAAGCACGTCTCTTCAACTCTTCTAGTGGAGGTATAGTGTGAACTATTTTAATTTTTCCAGCTTTCAACAACTCATCAAAAATCCTATCGCACTTGGCGACATCAAAAGTGTATTTAATTTCCTCTTGCCGATTCTTTCGGATCGGCTTTAAAGATTCACAAGTGCTAGGTTTATCTTTTGGCCATACAAATTCAGCAGTTAAAACATCATTGCCTTCGTCGTCTGAATAATGAGGTGCATAGTAAATAGGACGATTAGACTTTTCATTGGTTTTTTGTGAACTCTTAGATTCCTTTAGTCGGTTTTCATTAGCTAAAGCTTTTTGCAACAACCGACTAACATCTAAGAACTCTTGACCATCTAGCTTCTCTTTATGAATATCAAGCAAACCAGAATATGCAAGATCAGCTAGATCTCTATCAGAAATTGTCAAACTATAGCATCGGTTTCTAGTGTCTCTAAATCTTCTAATATATTCAGTCACAGATTCATTATATTTTTGCTTAACCGATACAAGATGTGACAATTTCAACTCAGTTCACCAGTAAAGAAATAATCATGAAATTTATTTTCTATATCAGAAAAAGTGTAAACTGAGTTGGGTGGCAAAAAAATAAACCAAGTAAATGCAGCACCCGATACAGATAAAGGAAATAATCTCATTTTACAAATATCATTAGAAGCAGCTGCACCACATTGTATAGTAAATTGGCCTATGTGCTCTAATGTACTTCTACCATCATCCCCACTAAATTTAGTAAACTCTGGTATTTTAAATCCCTGCGGGTACGGGATGTACTCATAATTATCAGGATACTGTCTTTGATACGACCGACTCTTAGTTTTAGGCTCTATACCAAAAGTTTGACTGAATAACTCGAGCATCTCTTCTCTAAATCCCTTCATCCCCAAAGCAGTTCTAGGTCTAGCCGATGCAGGATGTGGTGCTCGATTTACAGTAGGTTGTGGTGTGCTATATGTTGATGTTTGGTTGGGCAATGTGTTGGGAACATGCTGCAACGAGCTATTAGGAACATATGCACTTGGCTGGCTATATACAACTGTATGCGGTGTCATTGCATTAGTAGCGGCCATTGTACTCCCTCCACTAGCCGGAGCACCAATAGTGGTACAGCTATGTATGTGGTGGATTGGAGGTACACCAATGGGGACTTTAGGTATATGCAAATTTGAAAAATCATCTAATGTGCTATCTTTAGAATTTTCGGTATTAGAAGTAGATGCATTAATATCATTACCAGAAAATTGTTTACCAAATTTGGCCTCTATACGATCTAAACGAGAAGTAATCATAGATTCAAATTTTTTCACTCATGGCAACAAATTTGTTATTTAAGCTAGCACTAACATCCCCATCAATCATATTTGCAATATCTGAATTAGCTTCAGGAGGAGCATCAGATTGTACCTTGAGGGTGGGAATATTGATGACGACATCCTTGTCCTTCTTGACGTTCCCTTGTCGATCCACGGAGAAGTGCGAGATGTATTGCTTCATGGCTTCTTCTTAGTTCTTCCAACTCCAGGATCTCCCGCTCCTTTTGTTCACAAATCTTCCTCCTGACTTCTGCAAGTGCTTTCTGCTCTTCAACCGATGTTTGCTCAACATTCGGCCTTGCAATGTTTTGGGGGTCAACCTCAGAAGGTATAGGTAGTTTACCGGCCATGGAAGCCGATTGATCTGTCCTCAGCGGAGTCGCCAATTTGTTGGCACAAGTGTACGACCAACAACAGACGCAGAGGGACTCGCTGCAGCACCTCTGCGTAGGCACCGGTCAGACCGGTGTATGTCACCGGTCAAACCTTTGCACACCGGTCAGACCGGTGAAGGTCACGGGTCAGACCTTTGCCGGGGTGAACCGGCGAAAGACCTCAGAACGTCGCCCGGGCAGGATCCCATCGAGGAGGCGCACATAGGGTTGCTCTAGGGTCGGCAAGGCCACCTAGAACGCCCTCAATCGACGTAGAGATGAAGGAGGAACAACAAGTAATAGATTGGAAAAGTATAAGGCAAAGGGAAAAGGTAAAAAATAGAAAAGTAGATTGATTTGATCGATTGGATACCTCAATCGGCTGTGGCCCTTTATATTTATAGGGTGGGGAGGTCTTGCCCCGCAAGGAAATCCTTTTACAAACCTAAATCTATCAGGACTCCTTTTTTCGGTTCGGACAGGGGGGCACCGGTCAGACCGGTGAGGAGCACCGGTCAGACCGGTGCATTCGACGTGCATATCTTGTATAAGTCATATCTCACTTATCCGGACTCCGATTTGGACGTTCTATATATGAATCTTGATCTACTTGACGAGACCTATCCAATGGTGAAGTCCAAATTGTATTTCGTGGTCTTTGACCACACCGGTCTGACCGGTGGGACCCACAGGTCTGACTGATCACACACAAGACGTGCCAATTTTGTGTGCGAACAGTATGTATGTGTCTTGACTAATTATTTGCTTGCTGCTTTGACTAATTATAGGAGTGAGAGTCAGAGGCCGGACAGCCGACGGATATGGCAGGAAGCTGATCGATCAAGCTTTCCCGTTTCAAGATATTCATATGCGCAAGACAGTGAGTGACGGTGACCATGGAGTGCGACATGACGTGCCCGTAGTGCACGCATGCATTGCTGCACTAATTAATCAAATAGTGACTCAAAAATCAATAATTCACCCAAGAGCTCGATCATCACAATTATATATTTTTAACCCATGAAAAGTTTTCTTTTATTTGAAAATATACCATTTCATGTTTTCAGCAACTCCATCTATGTGATTATTTGTAACACGACATGTTTTTTATTATTGTGTTATCTGTAATTTTTCATCTTTTGATCATAGGTTATAAAAACACTCTTAAATCACACAGCAACACGCGGGGAATCACCTAATTAAGTAAATTCAAGTGCAGTACGATAGAAGAGTTAAAAAATTATAAATGTGGACCAAATGTTAGAGCGTACTCCCTCCTTTTCTATTTACAAGGCGCGACGTGACATGACACGGTCTTCAAAATTAGACTTTGAACATCTATTTCTCTTATATTATATTTTTTATTATTATAAACATATAATCATTAGAAAGTATATTTGATGATAAATCCCACCATATCAAATTTACACTAAAAAATAAAAAGTTGATACGGAAATTATTGGTCAAAGATTGTAAAATTGAAATCTTCATTTGCGTGTGCGCCTTATAAAAGTAAAGGGAGGGAGTAATTACTAACAAAACTCTATGTCGATGGAAGATCATAAGTGGGTCTATATATTTATATTTATATTATACTCAAATATTTAACAAATGAGAGCTAGCTTATTATAATAGTTTTGTATTAATGAGGCTTTATTTTTTATTGAAGATTCTGCATTAGTTCTCACACGTTAGAAAAAATGATAAATACTAGGATTTTTTTACTAAAATCAGAAACATATCAAACATGAATTCAATAACTTCAATAATTATAGTCATTCATTGATATATTATATTTTTCTAAAAGTCTAGATCTATATCTTAATTGCATACCTATCATGGTAAAAGTCAAATCCTAGAGAGATTTTTGGAAATTAAAAAAAAAGAACCCACACCGGCAGCAGCTCCATGTCGCCCCCGCCAGCCCCCTCCCCTAAACGTCACCACCACGCCATCGCCACCACCAGGGAGAGGAAGCCGTGCTTGGGAGATGAAGTCACCACCACCACTGCGCCATCGCTGTTGGGGGATTCGGAATCAGGCCTTTCGTACGCCAAATCGTGATATCATTTCAGTAAGTCAACCTCAATTTGAAAGGCTCAGTTGCGAAACCCCGGGAGCTTTTAAATCCATTTTCATTTCTTAGAATCCATCTTTCGACCAGTACCCTTCGTCACCAGCAGAGTAACCAAATAAGCCCAGTGATTCAAAGTGTTAGGGTTTCGGTCAGGCTGCTTGTTTTTCTCCGCGACGAAACCTGGGGGGTGAATCTTACCCACCCAGCTAGTCATAGCCTGGGTTTCGCCCGGGGGGTTTCGTCATCCCTAACATCTAATGCATTCAAGTTTGGCTATAACATGTGTTTCAGGTGAGAAGATGTGCCAGGCGAAAGGGGGGAGTTTCCAAAAGATTGAAGGTCTTCTCCCGACAAGCGCACGTGATGACAACGAGAAAGGCGCCACGATTTGCAGCGTGACATCACGGCGCGCCGATTATGTGAAGACCTAAATGGAGACTTCCCAAAAATAGCCTAGCACATTCTGTTTTGATCCGTTTTACACGAGGGTATTCTCGGAATGTAAAAAGTTCGCTCTCCTCCCTATAAAAGGAGACGGACCGGCACTTGTAAAGAGAATCGACTTTTGAGAAATTCACTGTTAAGAAAGAGCTTTTTGTTTTCTTTTGTTTGTGTCCGAGTTTTGGTTTTGGTTCTTGAGCTTTTATATTCCTTTCATTGTTTGTAAAAGGTAGCTTCGCTACCCCACAACAATTGGCGCCCACTGTTTGTGCTTGGCTCGAGTAACAAACCCAGAATGTCCACAAGAAAGAAGAGAACTACCGCTAATTCCACTAAGGGGGCTTCGTCATCCCTCGATGAGGAGTTCAACCCATCCACCTTGCTCACCCAGGGAGAGGAGCTCCCGGAGTCCGGTGCTGCGACGGCTAAGGCTGCGTACGAGGCTGAGTTGGCCAAATTGTGCAAGGAGGCTGAAGAACTAGCCAAGGCCAAAAAGAGGTTGCTGGCGGTGCAGCACGAGGCTGAGGCAGCCAAAGAAATTCAGAAACAAAAGGCATAGATTGCTAAATTGCAAGAGGAGCTGCGTGCCATAAAAGCAAAACAATATCTGAGTTTCAATCAACCCTCACCCGAATATACTGTTCCCAATCAGTCAAATTTCACTAAGCGCAATGAGTTTTTCACCCAGCCCCCTCCGCATACCACCTTCAGCCGTAACCCCTTCGTAAACCCTTTCGAGTCTGGTCCTACGCACCATGACATCCACACCATAGGAACGAGATCTTGGGATCCCAAGTCTCCCTTGTCTCAAGAAATTTAGATCACTCCCTGGCCACAAACATACAGGCCAGTTCCACTCCCTAGATTCTCAGGTCAATCCGATCCTAGACAATTCTTAATGAGCTACGAAGCCGCCATTCTTTCAGTCGGCGAAGATGATTCCGTGCCGGTAAAGTCCTTCATCATTGCTGCTGATGAAGTGGCAGTGCAGTGGTATTCACTTTTGAGTCCCAGTGTGATTCACGAATGGGACGATTTGAAGCAGCGAATTCTCTCCAATTTCCAGGGTTTTCAGCGTCCGGAGCTTACAGAGAGCGACCTTTTCTTAGTAAGCAGAAGGACAAGGAACCTCTCCAAAACTACTTTAGGAGATTCGTTCACCTCAGGGCCAAGCACCAAATGTGTTGGACGCTATCGCCATCAATGCCGCAATTGTGGACTTGAGAGTTGCCTAGTTTCGTTCGCATCTCATGCTCGAAAGGCCTAATACAATCCAACGCCTATACGAAGAGTTCGAGAACTATTGTCGCTCAGACAATGATTTCAGGATGTGTATGGAAGAGCAATCGCAACAAAAGAAGTCCGCAAAAGCTAACCAATCTAGCAAAAAAGAGTGGTCCAATCCCAGAAACGCCTCGCACGCCAACCCTCGAAAAGTTTTCGGCCTTGACGGCGAAAACGCCCAGGAAAATCCTAATCCGCAAGCTAACTCCCAAAGCCTAGTCTCTAGCCGCCTAGTCCACCACACACAAATCAAGGGGGCGGCCACAGAGGCGGAAGGGGCGGCGGCAGAGGCAGAGGTCGCGGTAGGGGCCGAGGCCATCACGAGAAAAGAAAACGGTACTACATCTTCCACAAGGAGAATGATGATCATAGTTGAAATTACTGCCCAGACAAGAAAAGATTCGAGGCCATTCTAGAGGAAGAAGAAGGAGAGGGCCAGCACCGTAAACCATTCCGCTCCAGCTTGGCAAAACCCCAGCTTTGGGAGAAACTCTTTCGCTAACCCTTTCCAGCCACCTCAATTCTAACCACCTGTCCTGACCTGTACTCAACCTCCACCTTGGCAATCCCAAACTTTCCAAGCTTAGAACATTGAGTGTAGACCCATTGAGCAACACCCAATCGCTCCCCCGCCTCCTCCTTTCAAAGGCCCAACAGCTCCACCAATGCCAGCGAAGCTAGAGGGCCAAAACGACCCTCTGCAATCCATTGGAACCATAATGCCAATCTCAGGGGGCTCCACGTTGGAGTTCCAAACCAAGAAGGAACGAAAGCACTACTTTCGTGAAGTGCGGAACATTTGTGTGGAGGAGAGAGTCGAAAAGGCGAGATGGTCTCACATCCCAATCACTTTTTCAGAAGAAGATGTAAGGTTGCAAGGTTTTCCTCATAACGATGCCTTGGTGATAGAAGCAAACATAGCAAGCTGGACTTTGGGGAAGCTTTTAGTTGACAATGGTTCATCAGCTGATATCATTTTCGTTGATGCTTTCGATAAGATGGGGTTGAGTAAAGATTTGTTACAACCTCAAGACACACCCTTGTACGGATTCAGAGGGCGAGTCATCCACGTGCTTGGCAAAGTGGTTCTTCTGGTGTCTTTCAGAACCGTCCAAAACGCCAGAACCGAGTACCTGTCTTTCGACGTTGTGGAGATTTACTGCCCCTACAATGGCATCTTGGGTAGGGGATTCCTCAACAAGTTTGAAGCAGTCATTCATCAGGCCTACCTGTGCGTGAAAATTCCAGCGATGCAGGGGGTCATTGAAAGTGCATCTAGGCTCCTAATTATTTTGGTGATAATGACAATGCAATTAGGGAGGATTAATGCTTTGAATGAGATGTGTGCAGGCTTTAAAGTGAAATAAATATGAATTCTCAAAGGAAGGCCCTCATTTTCTTATATATGGTGTTGAAGCTCATTTGGCGTTTTAATTTTAATTTTCGGTTTGAATTTGAGTTTAGGAAACACCGTACTATAAAGAGGGATGCGGTCGATTAATCAAGGTTTGCTACAAGTGCTTCTTGTGATCTTTTCTCATCTTTTCTAAGAGTGAAAAACCTAGAAAAACCTTTAGATAATTCAAAAACAGCCCCCTCTTGTTAAATCTCTCCTCCTCCAGGCCTACGGGTCAACCGCACAAGTGGCCGGGCCACCCGAACCGTCTTTGGAGGGAGGCGGGTGACCCGGCCACCCGTGCCGGTGACCCGGCCAGTCGCGATCGCCCCCAACGGTCAAGTCGGGGGAAGTGGGTATATATACCCCTTCTTCCTCCTCTTTAGGGTTCCGCCTTCTCCTCCATTGCTACACCCCCAAGCTTTATCTCCTCTCTTCTAACTCATTCCCAAGCACTCTAATCAAGATTTCCTCCTAGGGTTTGAGTGTGAAAGCATTTGAGGTGTAGGATTTAGCCCCTTTGTGAGAGCTCTTCATTTCCTCCTCTCAAGAAGCACTTGTGGTGGCTTTGGTTGATTGATTTGTGTTTATTACTCTTGAAGCTTGCTTCTAGACGGTTAGGCGTCACCCGTTGAGTGCCCTCTCCGTGTGGAGCACCCGGGATCGTTTGTATTGCCCCTCCTTTGTGGAGTTTTTCTTAGTGAGCACCAATTTGACTTTGTGGTGAATTGGAGAGGCAAGAGGCTCTTCGTGATAGCCCTCCCTTTGTGGGAACCTCAACGGAGACGTAGCCTTCTTAGTGGAGGTGAACTTCGGTAAACAAATCGCTTGTCTCTCTTGCTTGCTTGTGTTCATCATCATCAACCCTAACCCTAGAAGTTTTATTTGAATCGATCTCTATATTTGTGTTGTTGTGTGTAATATCCTTTGTTGCAGGTCTTCTTCACTTCAATTACACCAAGTTGGTTCACATATTTTCTGCAAATTCACTTTCCCCTCAAGTTATTGAGTTTTACTCCTAAAGCGCACCTTTGGTTGATCCGGCACAAGTGCCGGGGTGACCCGGACCTCCGGTCATCCGCCGGTCGTCTTGCCGGTCATCCGGCCCCCGATCCGCCGCTCGCATTTTGCGGAAATTTTAAAAGTGATCCTATTCACCCCCCCTCTAGGCATCACAAGATCCTTTCAATTGGTATCAGAGCCTAATCCCTTGATTTAGGCTTAACCGCTAAGGGATCAAGATGTCGGGGATTGGAAGCAACCCAACCGCCGAAGAAATTGCCGCAAAAGAAGCTCAAGAGAGAGAGCTCACGGCAGCTCAAGTCGGCGACCTCATCGGCAGGGCCCCAAGCCGCACTCCATCCAACGTGGACAGCTCCGACGACTCCTCGTCGGATTCCGACTCCGACTCGGATTCCGACTCAAGTGATGAGGATGCCAAGGATGATGATCTTGCGGCAAAGAAGGCGGCCAAGAGAGAAGAAAGGCTAAGAAGAAGAAGAAGGCCAAGAAGATGGCAAAGAAGCTCCTCAAGAAGATGATCAAGAAGGAGCAAGCCAAGTACTCTCACTCCGGCTTCCACGAAGTGCCCCATCACTATGGGCAAATTCCGGGCAACAACTCTAACGATAAATTTTATTCCGTGCATTTGGGAAAGCCTCCTCATTTCGATGGGAAGGACTATCCCAAATGGGCTTATGATATGCAAATGCACCTTTACGGGCTTCACCCTTCTCTTTGGAAGATTGTGGTTGTAGGTGTAACAATTCCCGCCGAAGGAGAAGCCCTCACCATTGAGCATGAGCAAGATCTTCACCGCAACGTACAAGCCACGAGAGTCATCACGGGATCCTTGTGTGCACAAGAATTCAACAAGGTTCGGAACATCCAAATTGCCAAGGTAATTTGGGACACACTCAAGGAAGCACATGAGGGAACCGAGCATGTGAGACAAGGCAAGATGGACCTAATCAATGGAGAACTTGAGCTTTTCTTCATGAAGGATGGAGAGACCGTTCAAGAAATGTATGATAGACTCATGGTGCTTGTCTCGGACATTAGAGCTCTTAGGAGCAAAGACTGGGATGACTCAAAGGTCACAAAGAAGTTGCTAAGAGCTTTTGCCCCCAAGGACAAGAACTTGACGTCAATGATAAGAAGGGATCCAAGATACCCAACAATGACACCCACTCAACTTCTTGGAGAAATTTTGCATCAAGAACTAGTTGATCAAGATGTGGAGAAGTCTTTAACTTTGAATATGGGCAAGAGTCTAGCTCTCAAAGCAAGCTCTAGTGAAGTTGTTGAAGAGAAGCCCAAGCCCTCCAAGAGCAAAAAGGAAGACACTAGCGATGAAGAAAGCACGGATGAAGAAACCGCCTTTGCTATAAGGAAGTACAAGAAATTCTTGAAGTCAAGAAATTCAAGAAAAGGTGGAGATGATAGAAGGAAGAAGTCACAAAGAAAGTGTTATGAGTGTGGAGAGTATGGACATTTCATCACCGAATGCCCCAAGAACAAGAACAAGAATGAGGAAGAAAAGAGGTTCAAGGAGAGAAGCAAAGAATACAAGAACAAGTACCAAGGGCGTGCGCACGTGGGTCAGCAATGGGACTCAAGTGATGAAGATGAAGAACCAAAGAAGCAAGGGATGACAACAATTGCCATGGCACAAGGTTCATCCTCAACACGCCTCTTCAACAACCTCTCCGATGATGAAGACCACTCTCATTTTTGCCTCATGGCAAGGGGGAGCAAGGTACAAGAATCGACCGTCTCATCCTCTCTAACATCCTCTTCATCCACCTCTAGTAGCGACATAGAAAACCTAGATGAGGAAAAGGAACTAGAGAACAACATGATAATAAGATTTGGTAAAAATGGCCACAAGGAAATTAAAAGGCTATTGGACAAACTAGAGAAAAAGAAAGAGATCCTTCATGAGCAAGAAGACTTGCTTATCCTTGAAAAGGAAAGAAACCTTGCTTTAGAAAAATCTCTTGCCGTAGAGAAGGCTAAGGTGGAAAAGTTGACCATGGACTTGTCCTTGATCGGCGATTCTAATAAGAAGATGTCAAAGGATCTCACCTTGGCAAATGAATCTTTAGCTTCTGAGGACCATGTGTGGTTCGAGGACCGGTGGATGGTCGCTTCCTTGTGTGATGAGTGATTGACAACGTTGTGTGGACTGATTCTTGGCTAAGTATTGCAGGTGCAGTTGTGGCTTGACTCGTGTTGGTGCAGGTGAAGAACAAGCGCGAAAGGTCGTCGCCGGTGAGGCCTCCAGGTGTGGAGAAGACAAGTAGGCTTTGTTCGAGGGACCCGGTGGCCAGCGGGGTCAAGTGCGGGCCGCATGGTGGCATGAACAAGAAGATGAAGTCGTGGACGGTTTCTTGGTTGAGCCTCAAAACCAAGGTCGAGCCGGGACTACGTGGGAGCCAAGTCATGAGTGGAGATTGGCGGAGGCTACACCGAGTTCGCGGGGTTTCCGGTGGTTCACCGTAAAACCACCGGGTTCCTTGGTTGATCCACAAAGCCAAGATCGGAGAACCGAAGACGGAGGTGCGGCGGCACGGACCGGTCCGACCGGTGGGTCCGACCGGTCGGACCGGTGGGGACCCGGTCGACCGGTGAGGAGCACCGGTCGACCGGTGTGCGACGACGCGATCCGGAATCTTCGAAGCGGAGGACACGCGTCGGGATCGCATGGCTTGCGTCGTGGCTACGCAGGGTGCGGTCGCCGGGCATCCGTCCGATGGTGAAGACATCAAGAATTCCAAATCCGCCCTTGAGGGGCTTGTATCCCTAGTTAGTAGAGAGGGGCATTTTAGACATTCGGTTGCCGCCTATATAACCCAAGAGGTGAGAGGATGGCAGCCAACTCTTGGAACCCTAGCTCATTAGTTTTCCTATTTTCCACCTATTTTCTCTAGGTTTTCCTTAGGACTAGCAAGAGAGCTTCACGGAGAGATCTTGTAGAGAGGGATGGATGATCGGGCGGCTTGCTAGACCTTGTACGAATCCTTGTTTCATGTATAGATGATTCGGCGTGATTCCTCAAGGTTTGGATGTGTTTTCCCCGGTTGTTTTTGGTGGTGATTTTCGGAGCCCTCTTTCGGTGATTTCTTTGGAGTGTTTTTGGGGGTTTTCTCTTGGTGATTCGGTGGGGGAAATTTGTGGGAATCCCTCGTGGTTCTTTGGTCTGTGATCCCCCTCCCAAATCCGTGAGAAAAGTTGCTCGAATTTGGGGTTTCTTGAGTTCTTGGGTTGGAAGTGCTTTCGGCGGGATTTCTTCGATTCCTCCTTTTTGGACGAGATTTGGTGGGATTAAACTTGGCTATGGACTCCTCATGAGGTGCTCCTGATATCCCCAAAGTCTTGTTCAAGTCCGTGGAGCGATTCGGGAGATCGAGATTTGGATTTGGGGGAGTTGACCGCGGGTGCTTCGTTCATCCCGAGCTCCCGCCCAGCTACACCGGTCTGACCGGTGCTCTTGACCGGTCTGACCGGTGCAGGCCCTTGTGAATTTTCGCTCGGGTGAGCGTCTTGGTGTGTTCTTTGTTGTCCCGTGGTGCTGTTGTTTCGAGTTTGGGTCCGTTTGGTGGTCGGTTGGCCTGTTTGGTGCCTTGGGGGCTTTCTGGCTGCCATCGGTCTGACCGGTGCGTCTCACCGGTCTGACCGGTGTAGAGCCACTTAGTGGAAGTTGCTCGGGTTCACCATCGGGGACCGGTCGACCGGTGGTGCTCACCGGTCGGCCGGTGTGGGTCTCGTAGACTCGGGGTTGGTTGTTCCGCCGCGTTCTCGAGTCGGAAGGCCGTGTGTGTTGGTTCCTAGGTCCGGTGGCACTCCGGTGGCTACGTGGGCTTGGCCAACTTGGGTAGTGAGTCGGAGACGTGTGTTGGAAGCTCGCGTTCGTCTTGTTGGAGTTCTTATCTCCATCGAGAAGAATTTTTATCGGCTCTCATTCACTCCCCCCCCCTCTCGCGTTCGCCGTATCGGTCCTTCAAGTGGTATCGAGCCGGTTCGGGTCTTTATTGACTCTAACCGAGTCTAAGATCCAAGGATGGCGTACCGAGAACGGGGTTCGGGTCCTCCACACTTCGATGGCAAGAACTACCGGATGTGGAGCAAGCGGATGGGTGCGTTCCTCCGCGAAAGGGTCGAGGGTCACCGCTTTGGGATGTCACGGTGGACACAGGCTATGTCCCGGCCGATGGATTTCCTTGCTCCGGGGGTCGAGGGACGGATTCGACGCCAACAATAAGGCGGTCGACTACTTGTTTCGTGCTTTGTGTCGGCCGAGTTCGATCGGGTGCACACCGAGCACTTGGCTTGTAGGATTTGGGCGGTGTTGAAGGAGGCTCATGTTGGGAACGCCCGTGTTCGGGCACGGTTGTATGCGACCTACGGAGAGAGTACGAGAACTTCACTCATCTCCCCGGTGAGTCCATCGATGCCTTGTTTCGCAGGTTCACGGTGGTGGTGAACAACATGAGGGCCAATGTGGACGTGCTCCCGTACGATGATCATGATAGAGCGGTCAAGCTCTTACACTCTTTGGATCGTACGATATGGGGCGGAAAGTTCGAGGCCATAGTTGAGTCGGAGAGGTATGATACTCTGACGGTGAACGAGTTGTTCTTGAAGCTCAAGTCGGGCCGAGGTGGATAGGGGCATGATCGCCAAGCTCGAGGGACCGACCCGACTCCCATAGTCTTGCCCTCGTTGGTGGTTCCAAAGGAAAGACTAACTCTAACCCATTCACCAGGATGTTCTCGTTTTCCTCTTTGATGTCTATGCCAGATGAGGAGTTTGATGACCTTGGAGAGGACGAGCTGGCGCTGTTGACGAGGCGGTTCGAGAGGCTGCACGAGAACCGCGTGAACATGAGGAGGAACACGAGGACCTGCTTCCAGTGCGGCAAGCCGGGACACTTCGTCGCCGACTGCCCGGAGAAGGCCGAGAGCAAGGACAGCTACAAGCACAAGCCGAGGATGAACGATGGCAAGTACCGTTCGAGGCGCGACCACAAGAGCAAGCACAAGAACAAGTACAAGGACGAGCGACGGTCGAGGAAGAAGGAGGGCCGAGGCAAGGCCCGAGCGATGGTTGGAGCGAGCGACGTCGACTCCAGTTCCGCGTACTCCACCTCGAGCTCGAGCGCGCCGAAGATGAGGGAGATCGCCGCAAGAGCAAGAAGTCGTCCAAGAACCCGAGCGGGCCGAGCCGCCTCGCGAGAGATGGCTTCCGCACCATGGCGCCGAGCTCCGGCAGCAAGAAGAGCACACGGAGCGACTCGGATTCGAGTCCGACGACGAGGTGCGTGATGAACTTCCCTTCTTGCGCCGGGAGAATGAGAGGCTTGGCTCTTTGCTTGATAACCGTGATGACATGCTTAGAGAGGCCAAGAAAATGAGGAAAGAGCTTAGGGCTTCACTCGAGGATGCTAGGACTAGAGTGGGCGAGCTAGAGACACGGGTGCTTGATAGCAAGCTTGAGATTGATTCGCTTAAGGCTAGCCCCGTTGTTTCGATGAGAATGATTGTGCCTGATTGCTCTATTTTCCTTGCCGATCTTGCTTTGTTCAAGGAGAAGCATGCCTCCAAGTGTGAGGAACTAGATGTGCTTAGGGTTGAAGTGGGTGAGCTTAAGTCTAGACTCGCTTTGCTAGGTGCTTGCACTTCTTGCCCCGTTTTGCATGCTAAGATTGATGAGATGCATGCTTACACTAGTTCGCTCGAGGCTAAATTGAAGGAACCCATGCCTACATCTTGCTCTACCCGTGAAATGCATGCATTGAAAAATTTGGAGCTTGCACATTATGTTGATCGTTTGCGGGATGAGAATGATGATTTGAGGAAGTTGATGGGTTGGTTGTCCGGTCCACGAGCCTCGGTTGAGGATGATGATCGAGGCCTTTAAGAGGCAAGATGGTGAGGGGCTTGGAGCAAACAAGGTTGGTGAGGGGAGTGGAGAGAATATCCGGAGCCACCAAAAACCCACCACAAGAATGAGTTCCCACCAAAACCTAACCATCTAAGGAATCGACTAGACACAACCCCAGCTCCACCCGTGTTTCCTACACCCACAAATGACCTACAAAAGCCTATCAAGTTTGTGAGCACTTCGGGGGAAAGTGTTCTTTGGGAAGGAGAGTGAGAAGGCAAGTGGTGAGAAACCGGTGGAGGGTTTGAGTGGAGAGAAACCGAGTGAGCAGCCACATCCCAAGCCAAAACCTAAGCTTGTGAGGTTCCATTGTGGCTATTGTGGGAGAGATGGCCATAAGGAGGAGTTTTGCTTCAAGAGGAAGCGAGAGGAGAGAATGAGGAAGGAGTGGGCCAACAAGGACAAGTACCACCCTTCCGATGGTGTACTTGAGCCTCGTATGCAGATGCCCAGGGGCAAGGCGATTGTGAGGACAGTTCGGGCTTGGGGAGAAAAGAAGGGCTGCGGGTGGTGTTCTTTGCCCCTGGTCACACCGGTCAGACCGGTGTGGGGCACCGGTCAGACCGGTGCAGGCTTGGACAGACATATGTTCGGGTTTCGAGCTCTTACAGGCGCGAGGGTTGTTTCTGGTGGTCGTGGTTCTGGTGGTTGGGCTGGAAAGAGTGCAGGTGGTCAGTTTGCTAGGCGTTCTCCTCCTCGTGCTCAATACGGGGATTGGAGGAGTCGTGGCGTTGAGTTGGAGAGGAAGGACGTGCCACGGGCTTTCTTGCGTGGTTTTGGTCCTCCTCCAGGCAGAGAGGGGTGGTTCCCTCAGGGTGGTTACCGTGGTGGTGTTCGTGGAGGTAGCTTTGGTAGGAGAGATGCTTTGGTTGGTGCTAACCCAACTTTCGAGCAAATGGCTCGGCACTGGTTTTCCTCTTTTGGTACTAACCCTAGTGCTGAGTCGTTTGTTCGCTCACGTGCCTATTTTTGATTTTCAGGTGGGAGGCTTGAAGAACATTTGGTTGATTGACTCCGGTTGCTCGAGGCATATGACCGGAGACAGGGGGTGGTTCTCAAGTCTCGTCCCGGTGGTGACGAAGAGGTACATCACTTTTGGGGACAATGGGCATGGGCGTGTGCTTTCAGAAGGTGAGATAAAAGTGAGTGACAAGATCACTCTGAGGCGTGTTGCTCTTGTTCAATCGCCGGGGTACAATTTGCTTTCGTGTCTCGGTTGTTGGATGAGGGTTTTGAGGTGTTGTTTCGGCCTGGTGGTTCTCGGATTGTGGACTCTCGAGGGGACCTTGTTTGTATGGTCGTTCCCGAGGGTCAGGTGTTTCGTGCTGATTTTTCTCAGTCTTCGGGTGTTGAGCGTTGTTTCTTGGCTGGTTCTTCGAGTGAGTTGTGGAAGTGGCATAGGAAGTTGGGTCACTTGAGCTTTGACCTTTTGTCTCGCTTGAGTAAACTCAATTTGGTCCGAGGATTGCCACGGTTGAAGCTTGAGAAAGAGTTGGTTTGTGCTCCGTGTAGGCATGCCAAGATGGTGGCCTCTTCTCACCCGCCTCTCACCGATGTGATGAGCGAGCGTCCATGCGAGCTGCTCCATATGGACCTTGTTGGCCCGGCTCGTGTGCGATCCGCGGGTGGGAAGTGGTATGTCCTTGTTGTGGTGGATGACTATTCTCGGTATGTGTGGGTGTTCTTTACGGAGGATAAGGGGGAGACGTTTGGTTTTGTTCGAGATCTAGTCTTGAGGTTGAGGAACGAGAGGCACGGAGATGCCATACGAGCTATCCGCGGTGATAATGGCTCGGAATTCGGGAACTCTCGTTTTGAAACCTTTTGTCATGACTTGGGTCTTGAGCACCGGTTTTCGAGTCCGTATACGCCTCCCCGAATGGTGTTGTGGAAAGGAAGAACGGGACCTTGTGCGAGATGGCTCGGACGATGCTTGATGAGCATAGGACTCCGAGGAGGTATTGGGCCGGAGGCGGTAAATACCGCATGCTATGTGTCGAACGAGAATATACCTCGAGTGCACAAGAAGAAGACATGCTATGAGTTGATGCATGGTCGCACACCCAAGGTGAGTCACTTCCATGTCTTTGGTTGCAAGTGTTTTATTCGAAGAAGGGCGGGGAAGTTGGATAAGTTTGAGGCTAGGTCTGTCGATGGCATTTTCTTTGGTTATGCATCTCATTCTAGAGCATATCGTGTGCTCAATCTTGAAACTAACCAAATCGTGGAGACTTGCGAGGTAACCTTCGACGAGACGAGCCACGTAGTCGGCTTGTCTTTGAGTGTGCGGTGATGATGAGCTTGGCGAGGAGATCTTTCGGGAGGAGGAGCATGAACATGGTGATGATGAAGATGGCGGTGTGGTGCCCCCGGCCGAACATGTACCCACTACTTCGACTACGATGATGGATGGACCCTCTCGCTACACCTACGACGACAAATCAAGAACGAGGAGAAGGCGATGTTGAGGGGGAGGTAGCTTCGAGGCGAGAACCTCCCCGGCGAGTTCAAGTGGATCACCCGGCTTCGAGGATCATCGGCGACATGGATGAACGCACAACACGGTCGAGGGTTCGGAACAATTCCCATTTTGCTCATGCTGCGTTTGTTGCTTCTTTCGAGCCCAAAGACATTGGACACGCACTATCCGATCACAATTGGGTTAACTCGATGCATGAGGAGTTGGAGAACTTTGAGAGGAATCGGGTGTGGGAGTTGGTTGACCCTCCCCCCGGGGTGTAAGCCGATTGGTACAAAGTGGGTGTGGAAAAACAAAGAGGGAGAGAAGGGTGAGGTTGTGAGGAACAAGTCGAGACTTGTTGCTCGGGGGGTTCGGTCGAAGGAGGGGATCGACTACGAGGAGACCTTTACTCCCGTAGCCCGTTTGGAGGCGATTAGGATCCTTCTAGCCTTTTCGTGGCTAAAGGGTTCAAGTTGCACCAAATGGATGTGAAGAGTGCTTTTACGAATGGAGTGTTGGAGGAAGAAGTGTATGTGAGACGACCTCGGGGTTTGAGAGTGAGAAGTACCCCCACGGGGTGTACAAGTTGAGGAAGGCGCTCGTATGGGTTGAAGCGGCGCCTAGAGCTTGGTATGGCGAGGTTGAGGGGGTTCTTGTTTGAGAGAGGTTTTGAGATGGGGAAGGTCGATCGGACCTTGTTTTTGCCGAGGCGGGGGCGGAGATATCCCGATTGTGCGGGTGTACGTGGATGATATTGTCTTTGGTGGCTCGTCTAACTCTCTTGTTGCGAGGTTTGCGGATGATATGAGCGGGGAGTTTGAGATGAGCATGATGGGCGAGTTGCGGTTCTTCCTCGGGCTACAAATCAAGCAATCAAAGGAAGGAACATTTGTGCACCGGAGCTAAGTACACCAAGGACATTGTGAGAAAGTTCAAGATGGAGGACTCCAAGGCTATGACGACGCCGATGAGTACGACTACGGCTCTTGATGCGGACGAGGAAGGTGAACACGTGGACCGGAAGGAGTACCGAAGCATGATCGGGTCACTCCTCTACTTGACGGCGACGAGGCGGACATACGATTCTCGGTGTGTCCGTGCGCTCGTTTTCAAGCGTCTCCGAGGACTTCGCATCGGCAAGCGGTGAAGAGAATTTTCGGTACTTGCGTCACACTCCCGACTTCGGCCTTTGGTACTCCGCGTCCTCTTCTTTGGCGCTTCATGGCTTTTCAGACGCGGATTTTGCCGGGTGTCGGTTGGATAGGAAGTCCACTTCGGGACTTGCCGGTTTTTGGGTTCTTCGTTGGTGTCTTGGTCTTCTCGTAAGCAGTCGAGTGTTGCTCAATCCACGACCGAAGCCGAGTATGTTGCCGCTGCTAGTTGTTGCTCTCAGCTCCTTTGGATCACCTACACCATGAGTGACTTTGGTGAGGAGTATACCCATGTCCCACTTCAATGTGATAGCACCGGTGCCATAAGCGTTGCAAAGAACCCGGTGCTCCATTCCAAAACCAAACACATAGAAGTGAGGTATCACTTTACGAGAGACAACGTAGAGAAAGGGAAGATAGCTTTGATCCATGTACCCACACATCACCAACTAGCCGATATTTTCACCAAACCCCTAGATCAAGCAACTTTCACTCGTTTGCGGGGGGAACTTGGTGTGTGTTTGATTTCTTGAGTTGGGTGTGTGGGAGCTTTCTTTTGCCGGTGGTGTCGAGCCCGTTTTGCCTCCCCTCGAGGAGCCGGTTTGTAGCATATGTATAGCTTTTCTTTGTGCATTTCTTGGATTTGGCATGGCATATGTAACATGATGTATAGGCATCCTTGTATCTTAGATTGCATGCATTTTGTATCATATGCATTGGTTAGGAAAAGCTTCTCTCATATACATTGTTCACCATGGAATGAAATATATGTCTTTGTGAGCTTGTTTGGTATGCTACGGTTAGTTTGGCTTAGCTCTTGATGATCTTGATGAATAATCCATGGTTGATAGCTATGCTTTTGAAAAATGTCACATGTATGCTCTCTCATGTGTAAATGCCTTTACATGCTCTTGACATGTTTTTGTGGCGTTGCTATGCTTAATTTGTGGATTGGATAGCTAGCTTATTGATCATATGGGGCCAAAGGCTCATTTGCCATCATGAATGTTTAGCCCTCTAGATTTATCTTGTGGAGGAGCATAAGTTCCTTTTTGTCGCAAAGACATTTCATGTACCATTTACAAATCTGAAAATGAAATGAAAAATACTTGGAAAATATGCTCCCATGTCATACGTGCTGAATTTAATTTGCTTTGGGTGCTAAACCGTTGCATGATGCCTACCAATGAGAAGTCTCATACATAGAAGTAGGCACATGGCTCGGTGGCTTTGACATGACATGAGGTGCTTGTGGGTGTTTGTGATGGTCTTATGATTAGAATGGCTGTCCTAGCATGAAGTTTGTGTGGCTTTGCCATTTTGATATGCTTTGATCATGTTTAGGACTTTGCTCATGAGAGGCAAGTTTTTCGCAAAATTGCCAAAATCCTTTTTAGCTTCGTCCAATGGTTGTGAAACTTGGTGATCATGTAGTTGAGATCGATACGAAGCCGTAGAGTATCTAACTTGCTCATTTGGACATGTGTAGCATTCTTTGTTGAATTTTGTCTATTTGAGAAGCTCTAGGTTGAAAGTTTTGCATTTTTTGGCTTGATTCATGCATTGCCAACAAGGGGGAGAAGTTTGAGCTTGAAATGGCTTCTTTGGACGTGTTTGGAAGGTTTTCGGGTGGTTTCGAGCCATTTACGGGCTCTCGTTGTACACCGGTCGACCGGTGATGAGCACCGGTCCGACCGGTGTGAGTCTTCGGTCTGTACATATGTTAGGCACCGGTCCGACCGGTGGTGATGACCGGTCCGACCGGTGTGAGTCGAAAGTCTTTGCGGCCGTCCCCGTTTTTTCATGTGGTTTCGTGCATGCTTTCGTCTCGGGGGAGTTGCATTGGTTCAGTGGGAGTTTGCATGTGTGCAAGGGGAGCTCTTTGAGAGTTTTCGAGCTGTGTTTCGGTGGTTTGTGCTCTTTGCTTGAGCTTTGCTTTGTCTCGGATGTGTCGAGCCGTTGCCCTTGCCTAAGGGGTCCGAGACTTGTCTTCTTCAAGTGATCTTGCTCTTTGCCTTTGTTTGGCTTTCGATCGCTTGTTGAAGTTTCTTTTTGTTCGTTTCTTTTCTCTCTTGTTATTTTCGTGTGGGTGTTGTCAATGCACTCATCAAGGGGGAGATTGAGGACCATGTGTGGTTCGAGGACCGGTGGATGGTCGCTTCCTTGTGTGATGAGTGATTGACAACGTTGTGTGGACTGATTCTTGGCTAAGTATTGCAGGTGCAGTTGTGGCTTGACTCGTGTTGGTGCAGGTGAAGAACAAGCGCGAAAGGTCGTCGCCGGTGAGGCCTCCAGGTGTGGAGAAGACAAGTAGGCTTTGTTCGAGGGACCGGTGGCCGGCGGGGGTCAAGTGCGGGCCGCATGGTGGCATGAACGGCAAGATGAAGTCGTGGACGGTTTCTTGGTTGAGCCTCAAAACCAAGGTCGAGCCGGGACTACGTGGGAGCCAAGTCATGAGTGGAGATTGGCGGAGGCTACACCGAGTTCGCGGGGTTTCCGGTGGTTCACCGAGAAAACCACCGGGTTCCTTGGTTGATCCACAAAGCCAAGATCGGAGAACCGAAGACGGAGGTGCGGCGGCACGGACCGGTCCCCGGCCGGTGGGTCCGGCGGTCGGCCGGTGGGGACCGGTCGGCCCGGTGAGGAGCACCGGTCGACCGGTGTGCGACGATGCGGTCCGGAATCTTCGAAGCGGAGGACACGCGTCGGGATCGCATGGCTTGCGTCGTGGCTACGCGGGGTGCGGTCGCGGGCATCCGTCCGATGGTGAAGACATCAAGAATTCCAAATCCGCCCTTGAGGGGCTTGTATCCCTAGTTAGTAGAGAGGGGCATTTTAGACATTCGGTTGCCGCCTATATAACCAAAGAGGTGAGAGGATGGCAGCCAACTCTTGGAACCCTAGCTCATTAGTTTTCCTATTTTCCACCTATTTTCTCTAGGTTTTCCTTAGGACTAGCAAGAGAGCTTCACGGAGAGATCTTGTAGAGAGGGATGGATGATCGGGCGGCTTGCTAGACCTTGTACGAATCCTTGTTTCATGTATAGATGATTCGGCGTGATTCCTCAAGGTTTGGATGTGTTTTCCCCGGTTGTTTTTGGTGGTGATTTTCGGAGCCCTCTTTCGGTGATTTCTTTGGAGTGTTTTTGGGGGTTTTCTCTTGGTGATTCGGTGGGGGAAATTTGTGGGAATCCCTCGTGGTTCTTTGGTCTGTGATCCCCCTCCCAAATCCGTGAGAAAAGTTGCTCGAATTTGGGGTTTCTTGAGTTCTTGGGTTGGAAGTGCTTTCGGCGGGATTTCTTCGATTCCTCCTTTTTGGACGAGATTTGGTGGGATTAAACTTGGCTATGGACTCCTCATGAGGTGCTCCCGATATCCCCAAAGTCTTGTTCAAGTCCGTGGAGCGATTCGGGAGATCGAGATTTGGATTTGGGGGAGTTGACCCGCGGGTCTTGTTCATCCCGAGCGCCGGAGCTACACCGGTCGACCGGTGCGGGCCCTTGTGGGTTTTCGCTCGGGTGAGCGTCTTGGTGTGTTCTTTGTTGTCCCGTGGTGCTTCTTGTTTCGAGTTTGGGTTCGTTTGGTGGTCGGTTGGCCTGTTTGGTGCCTTGGGGGCTTTCCGTCGTCATCGGTCGGCCGGTGCGTCTCACCGGTCTGACCGGTGTAGAGCCACTTAGTGGAAGTTGCTCAGGTTCACCATCAGGGACCGGTCTGACCGGTGGTGCTCACCGGTCTGACCGGTGTGGGTCTGTAGACTCGGGGTTGGTTGTTCCGCTGCGTTCTCGAGTCGGAAGGCTGTGTGTGTTGGTTCCTAGGTCCAGTGGCACTCCAGTGGCTACGTGGGCTTGGCCAACTTGGGTAGTGAGTCGGAGACGTGTGTTGGAAGCCGCGTTCGTCTTGTTGGAGTTCTCATCTCCATCGAGAAGAATTTTTATCGGCTCCCATTCACTCCCCCCCTCTCTGGTTCGCCGTATCGGTCCTTCAGCTTCCCTAAAAACTACTCATAGTGAGCTTCAATCAAGCTTTTCATGCTTGACGGAGAAATACAAATCTCTTGAAGCTAACTTTAGTAGTCTTTGGGAAGGCACCAAAGCAACTCCATCGGCAAACTTGGACTCTAGTGCCTCCACTAGCAAAACTTGCTCTTCTTGCGCTAACATTGATATGAATGCTATCAAGACTAACCTTGCAAGGCTTGAAGAGAAAATTAAGAGCAATGACAAGGAAATTGCCCGATTGAACATGTTGTTTACACAAGGCAACATTAGTGCCAAGCCAATACCCAAGGTGGTGGACAAGCAAGGACTTGGACACCGCAAGAACAACATAGCAAATGGTAGGGTGACGGTGAAAGGGCATGAGATCCCCTTATGGAACAAGGGAGGCTACCTCAACACAATAATGGATATTGCCCATGGAGTCACCACATCTACCACAACCAAGGAAGCTCCAAAGATGGTGCAAACCACAAAGGGAATTGGTGGGAGTAACACCCCACCTAAGGCATCGAAGAATGTGGTTGAGCACAAACCCACACCCAACTACACTTGTGATTACATTGTAACCTTGGACCATAATGGTAAAATGGTTGTCAAGTATGTTGGGGCTTATGCCATGAAGGCCATGAGAAAGAGTGTGTGGGTTCCAAAAGTTTTTGCATCTAACCTCCAAGGACCCAAATCCTTTTGGGTACCTAAACCAAGAGCTTAAACTTGTTTTGTAGGCTTACTCCTCCGGTGGAAGTGCATGGTTGATTGATAGTGGTGTCACTAATCACATGACCGGAGATGAAGGCTTGTTTGCATCCCTTGACCGTTATGACAACCCTACGGAAACTATCATTTATGGAGATAATGGTCAAGGGGATGTCATTGGTTTAGGTAAAATTGCTATCTCAACAACAAATTCAATTGAAGATGTTTATCATGTGCAAGGGTTGGGATACAACTTGTTGTCGGTTTCACAACTTTGTGAGAAAGGCTACAATTGTCTCTTCACTCATGAGGGTGTGACCGTCTCTAGAAGGGATGATTCCTCTATTGTCTTTGCGGGTCACCTAAGGGGAAAACTTTACTATGTGGACTTCACAAAAGTAAAGGTGGATCCTAAGGCTTGCTTAGTGGCAAAATCCGACTTGGGTTGGCTATGGCATCGCCGACTAGCCCATGTTGGCATGAGGAACTTGGCCAAACTTCAAAAGGACGAGCACATCCTAGGACTAACAAATGTTGTTTTTGAGAAAGATAGGTTATGTAGCGCATGTCAAGCCGGGAAGCAAGTTGGAGCTCACCATCCCGTCAAGAACATTCTATCCTCATCAAGACCATTGAAGTTGCTACACATGGATTTATTTGGACCAATTGCCTACATAAGCATCGGTGGTAATAAATATGGTTTAGTAATTGTTGATGACTTTTCCCGTTTCACTTGGGTATTCTTTTTGCAAGATAAAAGTGAGGCAAAGGGAATTGTGAAGAAGTTCATTAGAAGAGTTCAAAATGAGTTCGAGCTCAAGGTCAAGAACATAAGAAGTGACAACGGCTCGGAGTTTAGGAACACACAAGTTGAAGAGTTTCTAGATGAAGAAGGCATCAAGCATGAACTCTCCGCTCCATATACACCTCAACAAAATGGCATTGTTGAGAGGAAGAACCACACATTGATAGAAGCGGCAAGGACAATGCTTGATGAGTACAAGACTCCGGACTCATTTTGGGCGGAAGCCATCAACACCGCATGCCACGCCGCCAACCGACTCTACCTCCACAAGTACTTGAACAAGATTCCCTACGAAATCATCACCGGTAAGAAACCTAGTGTGCATTACTTTAGGGTCTTTGGGTGTAAGTGTTTCATACTTAACAAGAAACCCAAAGCCTCAAAGTTTGCATCCAAGGTTGATGAAGGTTTTCTACTTGGTTATGGAACTAACGAGCATGCCTATCGTGTTTTCAACAAGACCACCGGTTGTGTTGAAACCACGGTAGACGTGAAATTTGATGAATCCAACGGCTCTCAACGAGAGCAAGTTAGTGAAAACCTTGTAGATGATGAAGAGCCTCCAAGCATATCCATCTTTAGAATGGGGACCGGTGAAGTGATGCCTCGGGAGATTCAAGCACAAACTCCGGTTGACACAAGCGCTCATGATCCATCATCATCAACAAGAGTGGAACCATCTAGTTCTCAAGTCCATCAAGATGAGTGAAACGACCCCGGATTTTCGGTGAGGAAAACCCGAGTCCCTGTACCTTTGCGATAGTCCCGGGATCAGTGGCTATCGCGTACAGATCTCATCACAGAAGGTAAATCACAACCGTACATCGCATCACACAAATATTAGTACATAATTTATTACATGTCCATAATGGAGTACAACATTACAAGCCTCAAGGCTGAATCAGAGTAAAATTCTATGCGGCGGTAGCTAGCATCTCGGAGGGGTCTCCATCTTCTGTTCTTCACACCCACAGGCATCCTTGAGCGAAGCGACGTATCCCTCAGTCGTACCATCCGTCAATGTTGATGTCGAAGTCGAACTCGCAACCTGCACACTCAAAGTCTATCCCCAAGGAGTGGGATAGGTTCACGTCACCGACTGTATGCAGCTTTAAGTGGCATATCTTCTAAAGGGTAAGAAAAGAGGCAAGGCGAAGCTCGGGTTTCCTATGCGAAGGCGACAAGCTTAAACGAAATCATCTCCATATAGGTCCCAATCCAATCTCTCAAACACAGCTCGGAACCACCTGGTACCCCAGGGCCCCGTCTTCACAACCTATCTCCATCTAGGGTCGATGCGAGAACTTCCTCTCCTCGCACCTCAATGATTGCAATCGGATCGACGAGGTAGAGGGAGCCACTCTCCTCTAACCGACTGCAACCACGGCTCACCACACTCTCAACTACAGGGGGAGGTAGAAATCCCAAAACATGAGGAACGAACATGTCTTCAAGGTTTGTCCATGACCGAGGACGCGGCTATACGTATAGATCAAAACTCGCAGAGCGTGTACACCTGTACCCAACTCGGGATGGTACCCGACGGTGATCAGCCAACCGAGCCCATCCTACCGTGCGAACTCTCGGTAGTTACGATCCCATCCTGCATCCGGCCCTCAAAACGAATCCCCCCTCAGAAGGAATCGCACCGGAACTGTGAAATGCTCCCGTGTGGCCACACGGAAGACGCTCTGAGAGGGTGGTCTCACCTCCACCGCTCCCCCACAGATACCCTCTATCCTTCCTAAGCAGGTATGGTTCCGCACTTGCCGAGCTCAACTCGGCCCTATCCCCACTCTCGGCGAGGTGGTGTGTACGAAAGTCCTATCGACAAGTTGATCCACTCGCTTTCAGACCGGGGCAAGCTCATGTCCTCCATCCGCAAGTAAAACCCCAACACCTAGGCTCCGAAAACCGTCAAAGTAGGGATACACTGAGGAGTGCATTCCTATCCCCGATCCCAGATCGGTTGTTTCGAGCTCACCCCCGCCAAAGTACCCAAAACGCCTTCTCCTGCCGATTTTACCCCACTCACGCCAAGAACCACTATTCCCATCCCAAACACATGCATCGCGAAGCTCAGCGCATATACACGCTTATATACACATATATAGTAGTAGGACAATCAAGGACAGGATAATAAAAGTAGGCAGTGCAAGGTTCATCATCATGCATTTAAAGTAAAGCGCTAGCATTCTACATAGCAATGCCTAATAGGTATTTCAGAATCAGTCGGGCGTGAACACCTGCGTGCGAGTAGTCGTCGGTGACGTAGTCGTAGGTGTAGTCGATCTCCGAGCTCAGCTCCCCGGCTCCAGCTGTTCCTATTAACGCGCAATTAAAATAAAGGCGGGTCCTATCGCAATTAACTCCAAATGAACAACAATTAAGAGCCAAAAGAGAGCGAACACTAGCCTAACACGGAGTTTATAATTTTAGAAGAGCTTTGGAAAAGGTTTCACAATTTTCGGAGTTGAAATGAGTTTTCTAGGATTTTCCAAAGATAAAATAGATTTCTGAAATTAAAATACGCATACACAATACACTTAACTATAAGCTAACTACGGCGAGGCTCAAAAAGGCTCTAAGCTATCTACGGGCGGCTGCAAGCTAGCTCTTCGAGCTCACATGGCTGCCACATGGGTAGCTATAAGGCGACCCATGCACAAGTGGCCGCCCACATGGGCGAAGGTGTGGGCGCCACAAACGATCTCGGTCGGATCTGCTTGCGGCTCGCGGTGAGCGGGCGAGAGGTGTGGTGCTTTTGTGGTTGGTCGACCGCACTAGATCCGACAGAATCCACTACGGTGACGAAGACGTGTGGGCGCGTGTGTGCAACTATCCCCCTACGGGGCTCTAGCGTGGGCGCCAGGTGCTCGATGGTAAGTCCCAGAGGAGCGACGGGCGGAAAGGGGCTCGTCGGCGGCGAGGTTGGTCGGTGACTCGACCTCACGCGACTCGACGCGGTTCTGGTACACCTAGGGATTCATCTAGGTAAAGAAAAGGATTGCCTTGGTCGGAAACTCAGCACGACGGTGACGGAGAGCAGCTTGGCGCGCGGAGCAAAGTAGAAGGTTTCGACGACAAGGCTAGGGTGGTCGGCATCGATGAGGTTGTATGCGCTCGCGTGCCTGAGAGTGATCGCGTCCACGGGTTGGTTCGGCGCTCGCGCGCCTCGGTAGAAAGGATGCTCTTGACGACGGGGTTCCGATCACGACAGGCTGAGCGACGGTCAGGTTCGGCTCACACGCGTGAGCGTGTTCACCGGACTCGAGCAAGGAGAGCAAAGGCGACAGCTTGGTCGAGCGCCTGCACGAGCGTGCGGCCGTGAGATGAAGCTCCCGTACGAGCACGGCGGAGCGAAGGTAAACGGCTCGGTGCGGCTCGAGCTCCGCGGCGTCGTGACTGGGGTGTCCGCGGCGGCGTGGCAGCTCGCTTGCGAGGGCGTGTGTGCGCGTGAACATGCACGTGCACCGTTTGACAGGGAGAGCAGGGCTCGACTCCCGCGGGTGCGGGTGTGCGTGAGCAGAACGCCGGCGGCGAAAGAGAGCAGCCCGGCGCGGACAAGGTCGGGCAGCGAGGTTCGATAGGGGAGGCGCGAATGCCACAACACGTGCTAGGTCGCGTCTTGGCTTCGCTTGTATGCGGAGAAGAAGCGTGCGTGGTGGTGAGCATTGGCCGGCCAAAGGCGGCGTCCATGTCCTCACTTGAGCGCGTAGGCATGTCGGTGGCTTGGCCACGGCGGCGAGTTCCGCGGTGGCACACCGGGGTGTTCGCCTGCGTGCGTGCGGGTGGACGAACACAGCACGCGACTTGGCCGACGCTCGCGCGCCCGGGCGGTCGGAAGGGCATCCTCGGCGGTGATGTGAAACGGAGCGACGAGGTGGTCGCGATCCGGGTGCTTCGGTTTCGCTCGAGGTGTGGAAGGCGACGGGCCGGGTTGGCGCGCTCATGCGCCCGAGCAAGTGTGCAAGAACGGGATCGAGTTGGCGCTCGCACTCCGGGGAGGAAGGATCTCCATTGGCGGCAAAGCCGCGTCCCGTGGCGGGACGGAGTGCCGACAAGGTCTGGCGCGAAAGGGAGCCAAAGGTTTGGCCTTGACCCCTCCAGACAAGCGCACGCATGGTTGCGCGGCTAGGCACGGGCACGTGCGTGCGTGGTTGCACAAGGCAAGGGCGACCGCTTGCGCATACCGGCGTCCAGGACACGGCGGTGGGCCGGAACGGCGGCGGCGTGACCATGGCGACAACGCGGCTGGCGGCGGCGTGCCTCCGTGACGGCGCAAAGAAAGGAGAGCGGCGACCGGGCTAAGGCGGGAGGTGATGAGGATCAAGGTGGCCAAGATGGTTCGACCTCGCATCTGATGGCTTCGGGGAGCAAACGTGTGCCGACGCGTTGGGGTTCGCGGCGGCGGCAGAGCGCTGCGAGAGGGGGCTCACCGACACAAACTCTGGTGCGGTGCCGGTGGGGATCACATGAATACGTGCGGAGATCGAGCGTGAGTGTGCGCACGGTTACGTGTGTGCGCGGTTGGTCAGGGAGAGCAGAGGGGTTCGACCCTTCGGGTGTATACGTTCGCACTTGAGCAAACGTCGGCGGCCTGGCCACTGGGGCGACACGAAACCGACGGCGCCTGCACGGTGACGACACAGAGACAAGAGCACAACGAGCAGATTTAGGCGAGGCAGGGCTCAGGGTCGAAGTGCCCGAAAGGTTCGATCTTGGGGTCGATGGCTCGACGGACACACGTGCGCCGGTGCGTTGGGGTTCGCGGCGACGGCACGACGGAATGTCGAGTGCGGTCACAGGTAGGTGAAGCAGGGGCTCGGCCCCTCGGTTGCGTGCGTATGTGTGCGTGCCGAACGCCGACGGCTCGGCCATGGCAGCGACACAAAATTGATGGCCTGCACTAGGCAAGGGAACAGAGAAAGGGAAAAGGACGAGGAACGGCCCGGCGGCGTTGCTTGGGGACATATGCCGGCGAACGACCTCGTGTGTGTGTGAGTGCGCGTACACAGGTTCGGCCAGGAAGAACAGGGCCTCGACCCGATGTTGGGTAAAAGGTCGGCGGCACAGCCGTGGCGATGGCACAACGCCGACAACATGTGCACGACAAGGGACATAAACAGGGCGACGGCAAGCGACGGCCCGGCGGCGTTGCTTGGGGACATATGCCGGCGAACGACCTCGCGTGTGCGTGAGTGCGTGTACACAGGTTCGGCCAGGAAGAACAGGGCCTCGACCCGATGTTGGGTAAAAGGTCGGCGGCACAGCCGTGGCGATGGCACAACGTCGACAACATGTGCACGACAAGGGACATAAACAGGGCGACGGTAAGCGGGGAAGTGCACACGACAAAGGTCTATGCTCACCCGACTCCTGGCCCAAGAAAGGCAGGGCCTTCACTCGACGATGGTGTGTTCAGCGTGTGGGTATCGACGGCGAGCCGGAACTCGGCGTGCGCTCGTCGGAACAAGGGTACGACATGATTGCAAGGCAAGGGAGCGCGCGCGGCGGCGACGGCAGCGGCACCTGCAAAACGACCGGCTCAGCTCGATGTCCGGCTCTCAAGCGACGGCGGGTCTGCGCGGCGGCGCGGTGCGGGACAGCGGTCAACAACAAACAGCGAGCTCACATGGCTCGGTCCAGCCTCGGCTCGAAGGCCGGGTCCACAACAAGGTCGAGGGGGTTTCTCACCTCGCGTTCCTGGACACGACGGCGAGGCGGCGGTGAAGCAGAGGAAGATGATTGGGAGCTCGGCTTGCTTTGCAGGGGGAAGCGAGAGCGAGGACGACGCCGTCTCCAGCAGGTCCGGCTCCTACCCCGCGGTGGCGACTTGACCACGGACGGCTTCTTCCTTCACCGGGCGGCTCCGGCTCCAGGGTGAACGGCATTGGAATCAAAGCCGCAGGCACAAGGTTAGACATTGGCGGAGCACAAGTGGTTCGAAGACCACCACAACTTCCATCAGGCGAGGGGGACGAGCTCACCTGCTTTAGGGGCGGCGGCGGGCTGGTGGCGTCGCGGCGCGCAGCCAAAGAGCAGGGGCTCGGCGCGATGCGGTTCCCGGCACCGAGCGGCTCCCGGCTTGGCGTCGGCGTCCCCGGCTCGGGCTGCTCCCGGCTCCGCGGTCCGTCCGGCGGCTTCGCTGCGGAGCCGGCGGCGACGCGGCGATCCGGCGGCGCGGCGGCCTCGGCTCCTCCACGGGCGGCCTCCAGCGCTCCTCCTTCCCGCCCCCTCCTTCTCCTCATGCACGGCGAAACAGCGGCTCCAGCTTCATGGCGATTGCGCCCTCCTGTCCACCTTCTCCACTCCTTCCCCCTTCCCCTCCCCCTCTGGATTGCGGCGCAACATGAAGAAGAACCCCAAGGGCTACTAGATAGGGGGCGGCGGCGGATTTTGGGAAGAATCCCCAAGCGGCGGCGGCGGATCAGGGGATTGCCGGCTGGGGCGGCTTTATAGGGCGGCGCCCTAGGGTTCCGGGGCAGTGGCGGATGGTAAGGATGCGGTTCAGGGGGGCGCGTGGCCTTCATCCCGTGCGCCTGTGCTGCAGGGCGGGCAGCCATGGCTGGCGTCGGCCATGGGGTCCTCCCGCCCCCTGCGGCTTGAGCTCGGGATAAGGTGAGGAAGGGGAAAAAGGAGCCAGGGAAAGGGGGCTGACCGGCGGGTCCCGCGTGGCAGCGAGAGAAGAGGTGGATGATGGGCCGGCGGCTTTGGTGGGCTGAAAGGGGCTAGGTGGGCTGCGGCTTGGTGAACCCGAGAGGGAGATTGGGGGTGGTCTAGAGAACTTAGGGAATTGAGTTGAGGCCCAAGCTGCAAAGGTCCCTTTCCTATTTTTCATAAACCCTAGCTCCTATTTAAACTATGATTCGAATTTGAATTTGAATTCAAATTTGAATCCCACACAATTAAGATGCGAAATAAATCCCATAAAATCCATGGTTCTCACACTAGCAAATTATAATTCCTAAATTTTATGTTTTTGCTCAAAATAAATCTAGGAATTCAGGGAAGGTTCAAAGAAGACAGCCTTACATATTAATTACGCACTCAATTTCAAATCGAAATTTTGAAATCCACATTTTTGCATTGCTAACACTCCGGGAGAAAATCCAGGATGTTACAATGAGAGTCAAGTTAATGGTGACGATCATGGACGGGGCTTTGATCAAGGGGGAGAACAAGGTGGTGAAACTCAAGAAGAAGCTCCACAAGTTGAAAATGATGATGATGGACCAATTCAACGTCAATCTCAAGCACCACACCCAAGAGTACATCAAATGGTTCAACGGGATCATCCCGTTGACAACATACTTGGGAGCATTCGAAGAGGGGTAACAACTCGCTCAAGATTGTCAAATTTTTGTGCATTTTACTCGTTTGTTTCCTCTTTGGAACCTCTTAGTGTGGAACAAGCTCTTGAGGATCCGGATTGGATTATTGCCATGGAGGAAGAGTTGAACAACTTCAAGAGAAATGAAGTTTGGGAGTTGGTACCAAGACCCAAACAAAATGTGATCGGCACCAAATGGGTTTTTAGAAACAAGCAAGATGAATTTGGTGTCGTCACAAAGAACAAGGCTAGGCTCGTTGGCAAGGGTTACACACAAGTTGAAGGCTTGGACTTTGGATAGACTTATGCTCCGGTAGCAAGACTTGAGTCAATTCGTATTCTTTTAGCCTATGCTACCCACCATGATTTCAAGCTTCATCAAATGGATGTGAAGAGTGCATTCTTGAATGGACCTCTCCAAGAAGAAGTTTATGTTGATCAACCACCGGGCTTTGAAGATTCAAGATATCCAAACCATGTGTACAAGCTCCATAAGGCACTCTACGGGCTTAAGCAAGCTCCTAGAGCATGGTATGAATACCTTAAGGATTTTCTTCTCAAGAACGGCTTTGAGATAGGCAAAGCCGATTCTACTCTCTTCATTCAAAGAAATGGAAAAGATATCTTCGTTTGTCAAATTTATGTCGATGATATCATTTTTGGGTCTACTAATGATAAATATTGTGAAGAATTTAGTAGGATCATGACCAAGAGATTTGAGATGTCTATGATGGGAGAATTGAAGTTCTTTCTTGGGTTTCAAATCAAGCAAATGAAGGAAGGGACTTTCTTATGTCAAACCAAGTATGTGAAGGATATGCTCAAGAGGTTTGACATGGCCGATTCCAAGCCCATCAAAACACCCATGGCATTAAATGGACATCTTGATCTCAATGAAGAAGGGAAGTCGGTCGACCAAAAGGTATTCCGTTCCATGATTGGCTCCCTCCTTTACCTTTGTGCATCTAGGCCCGATATAATGCTTAGTGTGTGCATGTGTGCAAGATTTCAAGCCAATCCTAAGGAGTGCCATCTAATGGCCGTTAAGAGAATCTTTAGATATTTGGTTCACACTCCTAACCTATGCTTGTGGTATCCCAAAGGCTCCACTTTTGATCTACTTGGATACTCCGATTCGGACTATGCCGGTTGCAAAGTAGATCGAAAGAGCACAACCGGGACTTGCCAACTTCTTGGTAGGTCTTTGGTGTCATGGAGCTCAAAGAAGCAAAACTCGGTTGCTTTATCCACGGCCGAGGCCGAATATGTGGCGGCCGGTGCTTGTTGTGCACAACTCCTATGGATGAAGCAAATGTTGAGTGATTATGGTTGCAGGTTTAGTAAGATTCCACTCTTGTGTGACAATGAGAGTGCTATCAAGCTAGCGAACAATCCAGTCCAACACTCTAGAACAAAGCACATAGACATTAGACATCACTTCTTAAGGGATCATGAGGCTAAGGGTGATATTGCTTTACGTCACGTAAGCACCGAGAGGCAACTTGCCGATATTTTCACTAAGCCTCTAGACGAGCAAAGGTTTTGTGCCTTGAGGAGTGAACTAAACATCTTAGATTCTCGTAACTTGGCTTGACTTATTGCACATACTTGATTGTTGCCTAGATAGGTTGAAAATGTTTCATTTTTATTTGTTTGTGTGAGTCTTTCGAAAATTTTGGATCTTGAGATCTTTTGATCAAATACTTGGCCTAAGTGACTATTGTTATGAATGATTGATTGTGGCTAGTCATTTGTTGCCGAGAGTTTATTACGTGTCCACTAGATGAATCCTTCACTAATCTCAAATCATGAAAGGTCTCACATCTATCAACACATTTCATAACCCATTCTCTTAAATTTCCTTTGTCGAAAATCCTCCTCCAATCTTGAGAATATATCCATCTTTAATTCTCTTGTAAAATCATTTACATTTAAACAAAAAAAAACCAAAAACTACATCTTTTGAAGGATCCCTTCTCCCTCCTTCTGGGTGAGGCGGTTCAACCGGCACGGGTGCCCGGTTGACCCGGAGCGGTCCTGTTGGCCGCCGGGTGGACCGGCCACCGGTGCCGGGTCGCCCGGGCGGCTCGTTGGCCGCCGGTCGCCCGGCCTACCCGTGCGGGTCGCCGGACCCCCTTTCTCGGGAGCCGTCGTGGCAAGAAAAAAAAAAGGGAGCGCAAACCCTAGGCCCCGCCGGCTCGGCCGGCACGGTGCCGGGTCGCCGGGCGCCTCGGTGGTTGCCGGGTCGCCCGGCCCCCCCCCCCCGCCGGGCGTATAAAAGCCGCGGCCGGCGGTCATTGAACCCTAACTCCTCCTCACTTCTTCAGACCGCCGCCGCCGCCGCCTCTCAGACCGCCCAGGCGATTTCCACGCTCCACCGCGGCTTCTCTCCGTGGTTTGGGGGATTTGATTCTCCTCTCCTCCAAGAGCTCCTTCCTCATCGGATTTTCCGGGAACTTCGCGGGAATCCAACGGTAAACTCATTTCAAACTCCGGATTTCCCGATCTACTTTTGTGATTCGTTCTAGATGATTTCCCTTGGTAAAATGCCTCAACTTAGGTCCTAGAACAACCTCTCTTGATTGTGCCTCGCTCCCATGGCTACATTTCTTGATCCGTCAATTCATTGTTCTAGGGTTCATCCCGCCGAACCGGTTGACCCGGCCACCCATGCCGGTTGACCCGGCTGCGGCTGGGGTGACCCATTCAACTTTGTTTCGTGCACCTTCCATCAAGTAATCTCATTCCTTGCATATCTTATCAACTTTCAGATGGGTCGTGAGAAAGCTAGCTCTCGTGCAAGGAGATTCGCTCCGAATCAAGTGAAGAGGGAGATGAGGAGATTGAGGAATTTGAGGAGCGCTCTTCCGGCGAGGAATTTGGTATTCATGTGCATGAGAAGAGGACCAAACCTCAAGCTCCTCCCTCTCTTGCTCAAGGCCGCGGACGTGGTCATGATGGCAATCCTATTCTCAAGAAGAGGACTACAACCGTCGGTGCTAGGACCAAGAGGGCGAGCACCGCTGCTGAGGTTGGAGACCGCTATGATGACAACATTGACTTATCTATCTATGAGCAGATGGCCGTTCCCGTTCACCGTCCGGAGCGCACACGTCGTGATCCGCCTTTGGTTAACTTCATGAAGGCGGGCACTGACATGAGGTCTCTTTGGTTTTGGCCAGAAGATCCGAGGCGGCTTCAGAGGTCTTTCTTCAGTGATGACAGGTTTTGGCTTGCTCATCAAGCGGATTGGTATGAGTCGACCATTCTACCCAAGGGACGTGTCACAACTGAGATGAAATGGGTGGATTGGCCGTACTTGCTTGATCTTCCTGCTCCCATTGAGGAGGTTATGCAGGCTGTTCATTCTCGGTGCTAGTTCATGGGGATTTCTTATCTCATGAGTCTTCGGTGTGACTACTCTCAGGAGGTGGTGGTACAGTTCTATGCCACCTTGTATGTTGATGAAGATGAAAATGAGATGCACTTCACTCTTGGTGGTAAGCGCTTCAAAATCTCAGTTTATGATTTTGCTCAACTCTTCAAACTTAGAGGTGCAACCACAACCAATCAATTCAAAAGTGATCTAGTCCGACTTCATTGTGAGCATGAACTAGAGGTGACTAAGATGAGGTTTATGTATGATCGTGCCTATGGAAACATCAACTATGGTCATACTAGTGGACTCACCCCGTATTACAAGATGCTAAATCTTTTGTTTAGATACACTCTTTGTCCTAGGGGTGGAGATTCCGATAACATCTCTCATAGAGCTAGAAATCTCCTTTATCAAATGGCTCCCGGTCAACCTAAGTTCAATGCTTGTCACTTTCTTTGGATTGAGATTATCATTTGTTCACACACTTCTTCTAGTGGTTGTCACTATGCGCCCTATATTTTCATGATGGTTAAGCATGCCACCCAACTTGATCTCAAGACGGATGTTGTTCATGAATCATACAAGACTAGTAAAGGCAAACTAGCTCAATCTTTCCGTCTTGGTAAGCACACCACTGGTGTTGACGCTAGAGGCAGCTATCCGGGTATTTATACCATTGATGGACCGTCTGATGCGGGTGCCTCTTCCTCTCAAGCTCCACCAGCAAGGGGCCCATTTGATCCACTTCCTTTGGAGGGTGCCTCTCACTCTCATGGGGCTCCTAGGGGTAAGAGAGGCAAATTCAACTTTCTTGCCAAAGGCTTGTTTGCTTGCTTCAACATGCTCCGCAAAGATGCTAGGGAGCGTGAGGCCGATCGTCGGTGGTTGGCTCAAGAGCTTCATAGGCAAGAGAAAAATCAAAAGGAAATGGCTGCTAGTCTTAATCTTCCACACTCTCCGGTCCATGAGATGAGAACCTTTGATCCTCCTTCTCCCGTTCCAAATCCTTGGGAGGACCTTGGCTCTTGGGTTCCCGTTGATGATGAAGAGGAAGATTATGAAGAAGAGGAGGCGTACGATGAGGACGACGAGGAGTAGCTTCCCTTTTTGGTGCTTGGTGCCAAAGGGGGAGTGAATTTGGTGGAAGGACGCCCCTACCTCTATCTTTATCCATCTTATTGTTATTCATGTAATAGAACTAGTGGACATGTAATGAACTATGTGTGGTGTGATGGATGTTGGTGTGCCAAGTGCAAAACTTTTATTTGTAAGACTTAATTGTGGTACTTTTATCCATGCTAGTGTGTTGTAAGGATCTTAATGGATATTTGTGATGCTTGTGTTGGTTGATGATTTGTTATTTCTCACTTTATTGTCGTGATATATTTTGTCTTTTGCATCACGGGATAATTCTTTTCACACTTGTGCACAATGTGTTTATGCAAAGATTTAGGGGGAGTTCTTGCAAATGTGTGTGCAAAGGCATTTGAGGCCTCTTTTCTTGACGATGCACACATCTAGGGGGAGCTCCTGACTAAATTGTTGGATATACACATCTCTTTCTTTTAACCAAATTGTGTTGTCATCAATCACCAAAAAGGGGGAGATTGAAAGTGCATCTAGGCTCCTAATTATTTTGGTGATAATGACAATGCAATTAGGGAGGATTAATGCTTTGAATGACATGTGTGCAAGCTTTAAAGTGAAATAAATATGAATTCTCAAAGGAAGGCCCTCATTTTCTTATATATGGTGTTGAAGCTCATTTGGCGTTTTAATTTTAATTTTCGGTTTGAATTTGAGTTTAGGAAACACCGTACTATAAAGAGGGATGCGGTCGATTAATCAAGGTTTGCTACAAGTGCTTCTTGTGATCTTTTCTCATCTTTACTAAGAGTGAAAAACCTAGAAAAACCTTTAGATTATTCAAAAACAACCCCCTCTTGTTAAATCTCTCCTCCTCCAGGCCTACCGGGTCAACCGGCACAAGTGGCCGGGCCACCCGGAACCGTGCTGGAGGGAGGCGGGTGACCGGCCACCCGTGCGGGGTGACCGGCCGAGTCGTGATCGCCCCCAACGGTCATGTCGGGGGAAGTGGGTATATATACCCCTTCTTCCTCCTCTTTAGGGTTCCGCCTTCTCCTCCATTGCTACACCCCCCAAGCTTCATCTCCTCTCTTCTAACTCATTCCCAAGCACTCTAATCAAGATTTCCTCCTAGGGTTTGAGTGTGAAAGCATTTGAGGTGTAGGATTTAGCCCCTTTGTGAGAGCTCTTCATTTTCTCCTCTCAAGAAGCACTTGTGGTGACTTTGGTTGATTGATTTGTGTTTATTACTCTTGAAGCTTGCTTCTAGACGGTTAGGCATCGCCCGTTGAGTGCCCTCTCCGTGTGGAGCACCCGGGATCGTTTGTATTGCCCCTCCTTTGTGGAGTTTTTCTTAGTGAGCACCAATTTTCCTTTGTGGTGAATTGGAGAGGCAAGAGGCTCTTCGTGATAGCCCTCCCTTTGTGGGAACCTCAACGGATACGTAGCCTTCTTAGTGGAGGTGAACTTCGGTAAACAAATCGCTTGTCTCTCTTGCTTGCTTTTGTTCATCATCATCAACCCTAACCCTAGAAGTTTTATTTGAATCGATCTCTATATTTGTGTTGTTGTGTGTAATATCCTTTGTTGCAGGTCTTCTTCACTTCAATTACACCAAGTTGGTTCACATATTTTCTGCAAATTCACTTTCCCCTCAAGTTATTGAGTTTTACTCCTGCGCACTGGTTGATCCGGCACAAGTGCCAGGGGTGACCCGACCCGGTCATCCGGTCAGTCGTGCCGGGTCATCCGGTCCCTGATCCGCTGCTCAGATTTTGCAGAATTTTAAAAGTGATCCTATTCACCCCCCCTCTAGGCATCACAAGATCCTTTCAGTCATCACAATTTGGGGTCACCAAAACGACGGGGGCAATTTGGAAAGAGGCCGCACCCCATGGAAGAGAAACGTGCACACTCTCGACGAGGCAGTCAAGAGCAAAGAGGTGGAGAAACGGCCGAAGGCAGATAGAGAAAAGGTCAACATGCTGCCGGATTGTGACACCAAGAGGGTCCTACTGGACGCAATGGTTCTGGACCAGATCGTCGTCATCGGGTCGGACCTTTCACCCGACGAGGAGGGGAGACTAGTTCAGTTTCTCTAGAAGAACAAAGATGTGTTTGCATGGTCCGCTAAGGATCTCATAGGTGTGGATCGAAGCTTCATCGAGCACCGATTGAATATCGACCCTTCGGTCAAGCCGCGAAGGCAGAAGCTAAGAAAGATGTCCGATGACAAAGTGGTGGCAGTCAAGTCTGAAGTCCAGAGGTTGCTCGACGCCACTGTCATCCACGAAGTCCCAAGTGGCTAGCCAACACGGTGCCTGTCAAGAAGAAGAATGGGAAGTGGAGGATGTGCATTGATTTCACAGACCTCAACAAAGCCACATCGAAAGATAACTACCAGCCAAGAATGGATCAGGTCGTTGACTCTGCGGCCAACACGGCTGTTATGTCTCTATTGGATTGTTTTTCTGGCTACCACCAGTGTTGGATGGCGAAGGAGGACAAGGAAAAAACTAGCTTCATCACCCCTTTCGGAACCTTCTGTTTCATGCGGATGCCGGAGGGTTTGAAAAACATAGGCCCAACTTTCACCAGAATGACTGGGGTGGTATTCGAGCCGTAGATTGGTAGGAACATCCAAGATTATGTTGATGACCTCATGAAGGACCGATACGGCGAACTAGAGAAGGGGGGGAGTGAATGGGAGCCGATAAAAATTCTTCTTGAAGGAGATGGAGACTCCAACAAGATGAACACGGCTTCCAACACACGTCTCCGACTCACTACCCAAGTTGGCCAAGCCCACGTAGCCACTGGAGTGCCACTGGACCTAGGAACCAACCCACAACCTTCAGAGCCAAAACACACCAACACACATAGCGGAAACTTGCACGACTTGCTGCCAGTGCTGCACCGGTCAGACCGATGGTCTGCGCCGGTCAGACCGGTGGACAGAGCCGGTCAGGCCGGTGGCTACAACAGCCGCACAACAAGCGTTCCAGAGAGCCTCAGTGACTCCTCTAGGCCCTGGAACAAAACCACCCCCAAAACACAACCTGCACGAAAGAAAACCCTACACAAAACCTAAGAAAACAACTCCAAACAGACCAAGAACTAACTAGCAGCACCAAGACCCAAAGACACACGAGTCAAGCAGTTCACCCGATGCAAATCCCACAAGTGACTCGCACCGGTCAGACCGGTCAAGAGCACCGGTCAGACTGGTGTAGCCTGGGCAGCTCGGGATGAACAGCACCCGCGGGTCAACTCCTCCAAATCCAAACTTCGATCTCCCGAATCGCTCCACAGACTTGAACAAGACTTTGGGGATAATAGGAACACCTCGTGAGGAGTCTATAGCCATAATTTTGTCCACCAAAACTTGCCAAATCAAGAGGAATCGAAGAAATCCCGCCAAGAACTCCTCTAACCCTAGAACACCGAAAACCCCAAAATCGAGCCCCTTAACTCACGGATTTGGGAGGGGAATTACAGCCCAAAGAACCACGAAGGGTTCCGACAAATTTCCTCCAACAAATCCCCAAGAGAAAGGTCCCGAAAACACTCCAAGAAAACCACCAAGAGAGGGCTCCGAAAATCACCACCAAGAACAACCGGGAACAACACAACAAAGCCTTGAGGAACCACGCCGAATCATCTATACATACCAAGAAGATTCATACAAGGTCTAGCTTGCCGCCCGATCATCCAACCCTCTCACAAGATCTCACCATGAAGCTCTCAAGTTAGTCCTATGGAAATCCTAAGAAAATAGGAAGGGAAAATAGGAAAGCAAATGAACTAGGGTTCCAAGAGATAGATGCCATCCTCTCACCTCATGGGTTATATGGATGCAACCGAAAGTCTAAAATACCCTTACTTAATAACTAGGGATACAAGCCCCTCAGGGGCGGTTTTGGAAGTCTTCAGAATTTCTCCATCGGACAGATGCCCGGCGACCGCACGCTACTTAGCCTCAACGCAAGCCATGCGATCCCGACGCATGTCCTCCGCTTCGAAGTGTCCGTACTGCGTCGTCGCACACCGGTCAGACCGGTGCTACTCACCGGTCAGATCGGTCAGACCCACCGGTCAGACCGGTCTGGCGCTGCTGCAGCACCGTCTTCGGTTCTTTGGTCTTGGCTTTGTGGATTAACCAAGGAACCCAGTGGTTTTCTGGTGAACCACTGGAAACCCCGCGAACTCGGTGTAGCCTCCGCCAATCGCTACTCATGACTCGGCTCCCACGTAGTCCCGACTCGACCTTGGTTTTGAGGCTCAACCAAGAAACCGTTCATGACTTCATCTTGCTGTTCATGCCACCATGCGTCCCGCACTTGACCCCCTGTCCACCGGGTCCCTCGAACGAAGCCTACTTGTCTTCTCCACACCTGGAGGCCTCACCGGCGACGACCTTTCACGCTTGTTCTTCACCTGCACCAACACCAGTCAAGCCAGAACTTGCACCTGCAATACTTAGCCAAGAATCAGTCCACACAACGTTGTCAATCACTCATCACACAAGGAAGTGACCATCCACCGGTCCTCGAACCACACATGGTCCTCACCTCATCGTTAAAAGCGGTGATAGGGAAAGTCACGTTAGCGATTTGGCGGAGACTTTCACCAAAATGAGAAGAGCAGGGTTGAAGTTAAACCTAGAGAAATGTGTGTTTGGGGTTACGAAAGGAAAGATATCGGGATGCTTGATCTCAGCAAAAAGGATGGAGGCTAATCTAGATAAGATAAGGGCAATCAGAGAAATGGAGGAGCCCAAAACAAAGAAAGACATCCAAAAATTGAATGGCCGAGTAGGAGCTCTGAACATATTCATCTCCAGATCCGCTGAGCGAAGCCTCCCATTCTTTAAGGCACTGAAGGGCAAGGGCAAAATCGAGTGGGGCCCTGAGCAAAGCAAAGCTTTTGCCGAGATCAAGGATACATCGAGAAGATGGCAATACTTTCGCCACCCTCGCCGTCGGAGCCACTTTTCTTGTATGTGGCCGACTCCAAGGCTGCGGGCAGTGCTGTGCTGGTATGAAAGGTGGATGGTGAAAAAGGAAAGCATCAGAGCCCTGTTTACTTCGTTTCCGAAGCTTTATCAGGCTCTAAGTTGCTATACTCGGAGCTAGAGAAAATTGCTTATGCGGTGGTTATGGCCACGCGAAAGCTCAGGCATTATTTCAAGGCACACAAGGTCACCGTGCTCACTGATCAACCCCTAAATGATTTGTTCATCAACAAGGACGTTTCATCCAGGACAGCCGAATGGGCGACTGAGTTATCTGAGCATACAATTGACTTTGGAAAGAGGTTGTCAATCAAGTCACAGGTCTTAGCGGATTTTGTTGTAGATTGGACCTCACCAAGCAATATTGCTGGTGACGAAGAACTGGTGCCTATCTGGGAATTAGATGCGATGGAGCTTGGGGGCGCAGCGGCGCCGGGATTGCAACCATCATCACTTCACCAGCAGGTGTCAAGCTGAGATATGCTGCGAGGCTAGATACAAAGACACATCCGATAGGTGCACTAACAATACCACCGAGTACGAGGTGTTGTTGCTAGGCCTCGGGAAGGTGCAAGCTCTAGGGGCTAGCAATTTTTTGGTCAAGTGCGATGCCAAGGTCATCAAAGATCATGTGGAAAAGGAGAGTAAGGCTAGAGAGCCGAAGTTGATTAAGTATCTCGAAGAAGTGCGAAAGATGGAAACACATTTTCGGGGGTTCACCATTGAGCACCTGCCAAGAAAAAACAATGGCAAAGCTGACGAGCTCACAAAGAAAGCTCCCAAGGGGGAGGTGATGCCTCCGGATGTATTCTTTGAGATCTTAACCGCTCCTTCCACAAGGCCGGATAAATAGCCGCTCAGCACAGTCAATGCAATTGCCAGCCTGGATTGGAGTGCTCCCATCATCGCTTTTCTTCGCGGGCATTATGAGCCAGTCAAAACCCATGACTTGAAAAGGATGCAAGCTCGAGCTAGGGGCTACATTCTGAAGGACGACAACTTATTCAAGTTAAGAGTATGCGCACCACTGTTGAAGTGCATCACTCAAGACCAAGGCATAGAGCTTATGAAGGAAATTAATGGGGGAATGTGTGGATCCCATATATCAGCGAAAGCTTTAGCTGGAAAAACTTTAAGGCAAGGTTTCTATTGGCCAATGGCGATAAGAGATGCCAAGCAGATTGTCAAAACTTGCAAAGCTTGTCAGTTCGCAGCCAAGCACCAACGAAGGCCTAGGGCTCCATCACAGCTCATTACTCCTACTTGGCTGTTACAACATCAGGGAATGGACATTATTGGACCGCTACCAACGGCTCAAGGAAATTTCAAGTTCGCTGTGGTTGCGGTTGAGTATTTCACCAAGTGGATTGAAGCGAGACCCGTCGCTACCACCACTTCGGCCACTGTCAGGAAATTGTTTTGGCCGCAAATCATTTGCACATTCGGCGTGCCCAGAGAGCTCACCATCGACAATGGAAAGCAATTAGATTGCCAAGATTTCAGGGAATACTGTCGCTCAATCAGAACGAAGCTTCATTTCGCATCTGTGTACCATCCTCAATCCAATGGGGCAGTTGAAAGAGCCAACAGACAAATCCTCTCAGCCATAAGGAAGTGTCTTTTCGAGCAGAAGAATGGAAAATGGGCCGATGAGCTATCAAAGGTCATCTGGTCACATAACACCACAGAGTCAAGAACCACTAAGTTCACTCCATTCAGGCTGCTTTACGGGGCCGAAGCTATGTGCCCAGAAGAACTTTCCAACGAAAGCGCCAGAGTTTTAGTGGGCAACTCTCGTGAGAATGAGGAGGTTGACAAGGACTTAGTGGAAATCGACAGACTGGATGCAATCCAGAATCTGCTGAAATACCAAGAAGAAACCAGGAAATGGAGAGACAAGAAGGTATCCCTCAAGAATATCCAGGTGGGGGATTTCGTCCTGAAGAGAAAGAAGAATGCTGATGCTGTAGGCAAGTTCTAGTTTGCTTGGGAAGGACCATACATGGTATCAGTAGTGTTCGAGATGGGGCCTTTCGTCTAAAGGATGAGACAGGCGTGGAGTTGCCACATTCGTGGAATGTGGACAACTTGTGTAAATTTTTTCCGTAGTCTGTTTCTGTAGGGGTCTGTCGCACGGAGCTATAAGTGCGGAGGACTCAATTAGATTTACATTTCCAGTTTTTACTTTCGCGCAATTTAAATTCAATAACAAGGAGGGTACTATTTTCCTCACATAGGGAGGACTCCACCCTGGAGTGTGAGGTTTTTAACGAGACAACCTTGATGTAAAATTTCATTTCCCTAATGAATGAAATAATTCCTCCCTATGTTTCGTTGTCGTTTGATTCCGTTCGCATAATTTAAAATGCTATCTCAAGATAGCCCACTCTAAAAAGAGAGTGAATTGAAGTGCAATCTTCAAATAGCCCACTCCGAAAGCGAGTGCATCAAAGTGCTACTCAAGGGTAGCCCACCCACAAGTGGTGCAATCAAAATGATTCACAAGAATCAATATATTAAAGAGCTGTTTTCGTGGCAGCCTGTACGAAAGGGGCGTATAAAAGTCGTTAGAATCAGTGCTTTGGAAGAGCGATTTTCGCAACAGTTCATCCGACTGGGGTTTATCGAAAACTCTCCGACAATAATTCAGAATAAGTGCTCTTTTTCGGTATAACCTTTTCAAGTCGCTCGCACAAGCGAAACCTAGCATCGCTATGAAATAACAAAACCAAACCAGTGAAAACCTTTCGTTGTCAAAAAGCAGCTCAAAAGCTGTAATATTTGACATAGTGTGAATGGCTCCTAGCCCTGCAATGCGTTGCAAGCCAAGGTGTCGCATCGCAGGCTACCTTCGCATGGAAAAAGGATACAATCAAGAAAGTAAACAAATTTGATTAAAGTCTTCATGCAAAGATCCATCCAGCACAAGTAGTCAAGCAAAGTCGAAGATACATGAATTCGCCCTTCATCCTCCCTGCGTCTGAAGGTGGGAAGACGTGTTTTCAGAAACTTTAAATCGAAAGCAGTGAGAATTTCAGTCCAAATCTTCACAAGAAAGGCAACTCTATGCAGCTGCCATCTAAGTATTGTCCTCCATGACTCTTGTCCATGTCGTATACGAAGCAATGACTCGCGTCTTCCTCAGCATGCAGTTCTTCTTTCACCAATGGGGCTTTGCAGGCTTTCGGGTTCACCAAACCAATTTTTCTGCTATCATTCATAGTCATAAAAAAGTGAATTGGATAGCTATGTAATGATTGATATTGACAACAAAACTCCCAAAATTCTTCGAAAGTCTTCTCAAGGTAACGACGTCGAAAAGTGTTCCAAGATGCCCTGCTGAAGCAGGTGTTGTCACAGTTGAAAGTCTTAGGCATCACGTCCAACACCACGCCTTCGTCCGGCGTGTGTCAAAACAATTTGTACAAATTTACATTTCGGTTTTTAAGAACTCGACCAGGTGTTACACCAATTCCCTAAAGAGTCTGTTTTCATCCTAAACCTCTGCGGTAGGATTAGCGGTGGGATCGCGGGGCAAACCTTCGTGGCAGAGGGGGGCAACAGCTTCGCCGATCACAGGATCCACAAGACCACCTTCGGTGTCAGCCGTCTCATGGACTGGGGCTCCGAGGATTCCTTGATCATCAGCGCCAGCTCCGGTCTTCGGCAGCTAATCCCTGTAAGGACCATAGGGTCCGAGAGTTGTGTCGGGTCCGTGGGTGGCCCGATGTTCACGAAGCTCCAAGGCTTGTTTCGCCTCACAAAAATAGAACTATGAGAAGGAAGAAAAGCATCAAACATCAGAGTAAAGAGCACTCAACAGAAAATAGTAGTTGAAACAAGTCGAAAGGTCTTACCCTGGCCAATCGATCCACTGCCTTTTTCCGGGAGTGCTCTCGTCCACTCTTAGCCCAAAAGTTGCGAAGAATGATTTTCATGATCAGATCAACAGTTTTGCTAGGGGCTGGAACATCCTCGGACGAAGGGAATTCAAAGCTCCGGCTTCCGAAAGCTTTAAAATGCTCGCAGCCCTGTTGCTCCAGAAGGTGTACCAGCATTTCGGAGCACGTTGTCGCTCCATAATCTCCGAACTTGCTCATAGTGTCTGGCAAAAGCTTTAGTTCACTGTGCAGCCATTCCACAAAGCTCGAAATATTATCGGTGATTTTGAAGTCCTGGGTTTCGGCACCGAAGCTTTCAAGGGCACGGCGGTATGTCGTGGACAAATACGCCCCCATTAATGGCAGTAAGCTTCGTTCTTCTCCAAAGTGTCTTCAAGCTCACCTTTTACCTTCTTTAGTTCCGTAATAAGGTTGGCATTAGCTTCTAGTAGAACTTGTTGGGCATCGTACTGAGTGACCATATCTTTCAACTCGGTACGACATTCTTCAAAGCATTCCAGGCTTTTCTCTAGCTCCTGCTTCAAAGCGTCGATAGCAGTTTGTTGCTTCATGCTTTGGTCTGTCAATTGGCGAGACTGCTCTTTCAATTTATCATTTTCTTCCCGCAGTCTATGGTTCTCGTTTTCCAAAAGTTTTCTTTCTTCAAGAGACGTCTTAGCTTCGTCGGCAACTCTCTCGAAGCCCTTTTGGCAAGCGGCGATGCCTTTTGAAAGAAAGGACCGCATCATCTTCATCAATTCTTCTGCGCTCAAACCTTCCAAGGATTGATCAAAATCTGAAAGCGCAAAAAACAAGGAGACGTGTCGGATTAGAAGAGCAGTGTGATTTCATTCTGTTTTCAAAATCGAAACAGCAACTCAAGATGCCGTTAACAAGATAGCTGGTATGGTCTCGTGCCGGGTTCCAGTGACGAGGAATCAATACCCAATCCCGACGTCGAAGGGCCAGCTCCAGCGATCAGCGAATCTTTCTCTTTATTGCTCAGTGTAACCAAAGTTTTAGCCGCTAAAAAAATAATGCAAAACCGAAAGATGACAGTAAATAAAAATAAGTTTCGTAAGGAAAATATGGAAACTTGTCGACAAGTTAGGATAACACACCTGCTTTCTCAAGTTGAAGAACATCAGTTTCCCGTGCAAGTAGTGTTGCGTCTTCTCTGGCAGCTTTCGCAGTCGTCTCCTCGATGTCATCCGACACCAGCGGCGATGAACAAGATGCGTCTTCTGTGGGTCTCTCGGTTTCTGGAGGATCCAAGTCAATTGAATCTTGGGGCTTCAGACCTGAGCTTTCGCTCGGACCCATCGCAGATTCTTCCTGGCCGCCATGGGGCTTCAAAGCGGAGCCTTCTTGATCCTTGGTCTCTGAGGGCGCGTCGTCGTCAATGTAGCACAGCTCTTCCGTCTCGTCTATAACGTCCACGAGACCAGTGAGGCGTCCCTTCGGGGCTGAGCTAGCCATTGCGATATGTTTCTGTATCATCTCAGCCACGCGTTTGCCCCTGGCGTCACGCGCCTCCAACTCCTCTGGATCGACCGAAGTGGCAGCTGGCAATTCATCAACTGTTTTCAGCACTTCTCCTTTTGGAGAATAAAAGGTGAAGGGCTGAATCTGAGGCGTCACACAGGCATCAGCGTTTTCCTCAAGTTCGGAAATTTTTTCTACTTTCTGTTTTTTTCATCTGCGGTTTCGCTGTCACCGGCTGAGAAGTTTCACTGACAACCTTTTTGTCTTTCTCGCCCCCGCTGGGGTTCTTCCTCTTTGAGGTAATTTTCTTCTCAAGAGTAACCAGTGGAGCGGTATCCTGAGTTTTCTTCTTCTCTCGCTCTGCAGCTGCAACTTTTGCCGCCTCAGTCTGTCGGCAAACCAAATTCTCATTAATTTTCATCTGCTTGGTCGTTTTCTCAGCGACAGGGGGCAGTGTTGTTTTGGCAGCGTCATCCTTTCGATGTGCCAATACATCAGCATCTTTCACACTTTTTGAGGGGCCTTTGGCTGTGGTCATAACCTTCCTGGCTCTTTTCTTCTTTGAGGTTTCCGCCGGCTTGGAGCCGACATTTCCAGCTAGCAACATTTTCTTTCCGGCCGTCGGGGGTATCGGTCGAGGAAAATATGAGACGTTCATCTCGTCAAAGACACGGTTAACCCAACCCTGATGCTGAATCTTCTGGGCACACTCCCACTCCTTGTTAGTGTAGTTGCGGATCATTTGGACAACTTTCCTTTCAACTTCAGCCACAATCTCTTCATCTGTTTTCCCATCGATGCGCTTCACGTTGAACTTGGGGCTTCGCACCATGTCGTCCAACCCGGGCAATCTCTGCACTTTGAATGCCCACGAGCCCCACCGAGGCTGGCAAGGCCATATTTCAGCCGCCACAAATTCTTCGAGGGCACCTCGTGTAGTGATTACGTGAGTAGCCTGGTAGAAAGCACTTGTGCTAGCAGATGTGCGGCTAGCCTTCGTCAGTTCTGGTAACAATTCAACATCCAAGTCGACCATACGACTCGCCAAGTCATATGACGTTACCTCCTCTCTGTTCGAGTCCCACCCTATCATGGCAATGGGGGCGTAAACTAGTAGGAGGTCCATCAATTAGCCCATTTGTTCTTGTATGTTGGGGCTAACTCCACTTGAACCTGGTTTTTGCCGGCACACCGCGTCTGAAAAGTGCAGCATCCATACTGTGCTTCCTTTTCTTCGTCCTCAACTGTTATCACTTTCCTTGCCCAGTGAATTTCGAAATGACGAATGAAAGTCTCAACGTAATGATCTCCGATGAAAGTGCGACAAGCCCACAAAAATTTCAGCACTTGAGGAATGGAGTTGGGTGTAAGCTGATGAATTTGAACATTGTAGGCCGCCAGGATGTCAGCAAATTTCTTTGAAACTGGCAGATGAAACCCAGCAGTGAAAAAATCGCGGAACACAACGCTTTCATTTTTTCTGGGCTTCGATGTGGTTTCTTTGCCAGGCAAGCGGCAGATCCCAGGCTCGAAGCAACCTTCCAGTCGCAATGCATCCAGATCCACTTGGTTCATCAAGGATCGTCCAATAAAACAGATCCTTGGTTTGATCAGATCTCACGGGTCAGCTTTCACTCCCGCCAGGTTTTCCCCAGGCCCCTTCACAGCTTCCCCAACGACGGTTTCGCTCTCCTCACCAATTTCACCCTCCTCCACGTCGGCACCACGTTTTTCAGCATCTGTGTCGCTCAACATTATATCGACATAACTCCCACTACCCGAACCATTACTTTCATCACTACTAGAGGTGGATGAAGTACTGCCGCTCTCGCGAGAGCTAGCAGACCAATCCCAGCCAGAAATCTTACCAAACTCCGAGCTGGATGATGCAAAAGAAGATGTCGCGGCGGCTTCAGCAGCTTCCAGCGGACCGGCCTGCTTTTCGCGGTTTGATGGCGACCCTTCGTCCTCCATGACCTTAGCAGTGTGCCTGACACAGGCCATGTGTCTATGAAAACTTAGCCTTAAACTACATCTTCGCGAAAGCTAAAAGCAAAAACATGTACTCCGACTAGGATGAAAACTAACCTCTCAAGACGACCGAAGCTTTCGCAGGAGCGACTCGCGGGAAGCAAAGGCAAGGGGACCAATCACCAATTCTAAACGAGAGAAGAGGGGGTGAAAGTGACAGTAAGTCCTCAGCGGCGTCGACTCACTCTATTTATAGGCGGTGAAATGCAACGATCGGAATTTTGAACCCAACGGTAAAAAATTGACGGCGTTTTGGTAATTCAAGTGGGAGTCTTGGGAATTGACGCTGGGGAAGACGTTTTCTTTTGCCTCGATTCTCGATCCCCGGGTTTCGATGGCTTAGGTTTGCATCGAAGTAAGCGCCTCGCAATCGAGGGGCTTCTGTTGGGGGGATTCGGAATCAGGCCTTTTGTACGCCAAATCGCGAGATCATTTCAGTTAGTCAACCTAAATTCGAAAGGCTCAGTTGCGAAACCCCGGGAGCTTTTAAGTCTGTTTTCATTTCTCAAAATCCATCTTTCTACCAGTAGCCTTCGTCACCAACAGATTAACCAAATAAGCCCAGCGATTCAAAGTGTTAGGGTTTCGGTCAGGCTACTTGTTTTTCTCCGCAACGAAACCTCAAGGTTGAATCTTACCCACCCATCTAGTCATAGCCTGGGTTTCGCCCGGGGGGTTTCGTCGTCCCTAACATCTAATGCATTCAAATTTGGCTATAACATGTGTTTCAGGTGAGAAGATGTGCCAGGCGAAAGGGGGGTTTCCAAAAGATTGAAGGTCTTCTCCCGACAAGAGCACGTGATGACAACGAGAAAGGCGCCGCGATTTGCGGCATGACGTCACAGAGCGCCGATTACGTGAAGACCTAATTGGAGACTTCCCAAAAATTGCCTAGCACATTCTGTTTTGATCTGTTTTACATGAGGGTATTCTCGGAATGTAAAAAGTCTGCTCACCTTCCTATAAAAGGAGACGAATCAGCACTTGTAAAGGGGACCGACTTTTGAGAAATTCACTGTTGAGAAAGAGCTTTTGGTTTTCTTCTGTTTGTGTTCGAGTTTTGGTTTTGGTTCTTGAGCTTTTAGATTCCTTTCATTGTTTGTGAAAGGTAGCTTTGCTACCCCATAACAATCGCCACCGACACAGTGCCACGTCGAAGGGAGTAGAGCCGATCCGTGTCGCATGGAGGAGCTAGCCCCTGGCCGTGCTTCTTAGGGGGCCTCGGCAACCGTGCCGAGACCAGCTGGCCTCACTGCGTCCCCACCAGAGCCGGGGCTGGTCGTCCGCACCACCGCAAGCTGGTGCCCAAGCTCGCACCTCCGGAGGGATGGGACCTCCGGGTCGGTCAGCGCCGGAGCGAGCTCTAGGAGGTCGGTGTGGTAGGGCCGCTGTCGATGTTTTAGACCAGGAAACCTACCAAGAGGGTACCCGAGGTAGTAGATTGTGCGGTGGAGAATCATGATCGAGAGACCTAGAACTCGAAGGTAAAGGCAAGGACACTGGACACAAGATTTATACAGGTTCGGGCTGCCAGAGTAGCGAGCCATACGTCCTATTTGGGGTATCAAGTATGACGCCCTGCGCTTGGTGTTAGGTTGGTTGAGATGAGTTGAGTTGTCCTCCTAGGTACCCGGTCCTCCATTATATAGTCTAGGGGGTGGGTTCTTAGTCGGTTACAAGGCAAGAGTTCTAGTAGGATTACACAGATCGAGTCCTAGTGAAGGACCGAAGTGGCGAACCAGAGAGGGGGGAGTGAATGGGAGTCGATAAAAATTCTATTCAAGAATTCGGCATATGAACCCGATTTCACTTGAGCACCTCTACAAGCTTCTCTTGCTAAGCCCACGCAACCACTGAAGTGCTACTGGACCTAGGAGCAAGACCCAACCAGCAACCACACGACACATGCAGCGGAAACACACACGACACGGCTGCTGGAACCTAAAACCGGTCAGGCCGGTTACCAAAACCGGTCAGACCGCTTCTATTGGACTAAGCCTCACACAGGCAGGGGAAACCGGTCAGACCGGTTTGGCAAACCGGTCGGGCCGATTTTGTCCAGAAACTCCCCAAAACTCCCTGAGACCCAAAACACCTCAAGAGCCTTTCCACCTCTGAACAAAAGAAGCCATAGCTCTACAGAGACTCCCTTGCTAAAAAACCCTTCTCGATAGCCCAGAGGGCGAAACCGGTCAGGCCGGTTTTGGCCTGGACAATCGGGAAGAACACAGCTCGCGGGAAAAACTCAAAACTCCAAGCGATCGATCTCCCGATTCGTTCCACAGATCAAAGTGAGACTTTGGGGATAATTGGGGCACCTCGTGGGCTACCTTTGGCTAGGAACTCGGTCCCCAAAACCCACTCAATCAAGAGGAATCGGAAGTCAACCCTCAAGAACACCTTCCCATGGAAACCACCGAAAACACCCAAATCGAAGTCGTTTCGGAGGGTTTGTTGGATCAACATCACCAAGCAAAGAGGCACAAGGTCTTCATACGTGACATCCAACAAGAATCCCTCAAAGAAACACCCTCAAAACTTCCCCACGGAAATCCCAAGAAAAGACCCCGAAAAACACCAAAAAGGAAAAATGGGAGGAACACAATCAAGCCTTGAGGAACCACGCCGAACCATCTATACATACCATAAAGGGTTCATACAAGATCTAGCTTCCGCCCGATCATCCTACCCTCTCACAAGATCTCACCATGAAGCTCTCAAGCTAGTCCTAGAAATCCTAAAGGAAATAGGAAGAGGAAAATAGCAAAATGAAATGAGCTAAGGTTCCAAGAGTTGGCTGCCATCCTCTCACCTCTTGGGTTATATGGAGGCAAGCCGAAACACTAAAATACCCCTAAAGCCTAAACTAGGATACACGCACACCAAGGGCACTTTGGGAATTTGTCTTCGTAGCACCATTGGACAGATGCCCGGCGACCGCACTTCGCGTAGCCTCGACGCAAGCCTTGCGATCCCGACGTGTGTTCTCCGCCACGAAGCTTCTGACGCCCTGCGACCCCAAACCGGTCAGGCCGGTTTTGGCCTGACAGCCACACCCGGTCTTTGGCCTCATCTTTGTGGCTCAGCTGAGTAACCTGGTGGTTTTCTGTTGAACCACCGCAAACCCCGCGAACTTGATGTAGCCTCCGTCAATCACCACTCATGACTTGGCTCCCACGATGTCCCGGCTCAACCTTGGTTTTGTGGCTCAACCAAGAAACTGTCCTCGACTTCATCTTGTCGTTCTTGTCATCATGCGCCCACACTTGATCCCGCTGGCCACCGGGTCCCTCGAACGAAGCCTACTTGTCTTCCCCACACCTGGAGGCCTCACCGGCAACGACCTTTCGCTCTTGTTCTTCACTTGCACCAACACGAGTCAAGCCGCAACCTGCACCTGCAATACTTAGCCAAGAATCAGTCCACACAACATTGTCAATCACTCATCACACCAGGAAGCGACCATCCACTGGTCCTCGAACCACACATGGTCCTCACCTAGTAGGACTACATGAGAATTCTAGTAGGAGTCTGTCTTCATCCTTCCTTGTATATGTACCCAGGATGTATGTCCGACAAACCCCGAGCACGTTGTAGTCGAGAGTAGTTCATGTAGTGTTGACGGATAAAAGACGTATCCACCTACGATCCGCAAGCGTACGGACCTACACCTTTTTCACCACGGGATTCCCAAGGTTCTTGTCAATCCATGGAGCAAGGGGATTACAAGCGTTTGATCTACCTCTACTAACTAGCTACTCAAACCCTAACTATGATTAAACTAGAAAACGACTAAACTACACTAGAGAGAATGATTAAGCTATCAAGATAGGAGACACTCGCCCATGGATCTACGATACTAGAACATGCAATCGCTTTAAACAAGAAAACCAATCTAATATCTCGAGGGTTGTGACCACGGTTTCGCCCTTTCCCTCTGTTGACGGTCGATTTTGGTACACCTAGCTATAAGTTTACCGCCAACATTTGCACATATTTTATATTCTAACCAATGGTACTAACCCCCCGGAGGTATCAAGTTCACTCTCGCATGTCGATTTTCGAGTTTGTTGTTTACGTAGGAAACTAGCGCTTAAAGGGAGACTTTCGGGATAAGTTCATCAAGCACTTCAAGAGACAATCATGAAGCCCGACACAAGTCAAGACACATCATGAACATGACTCCAAAGGGTCCAGGGACCGAAGCATGAAGCTGCGAAACTCCAGGGACCTGGACATAAGATGCTGAAGCTTGCGCGACAAGGAGCTCTGTCCAAACCGTGGAGAAGATGACGTCAAGGGCCCACATGCATAAGGGAGCAAGTCAACAATTGACTGAGAAGTATCGGGGAGTGAGACGGGACCGAACCAGGCCAAAATGGGCCTGGGTCGGTCGGCCCAGGCCGGCAGGCCCAGCCTGTTCCGAGCCCGGTTCGCGCCCCCCTTTTGCCCTAGGTGCTTGTCTATTATTGCCTCTGCCTCCGCCGGCCGCCACATCCATCCTTTCATCAGAGAGCCGCCGAGACGAAGGAGAAGCACCGGGAGGAAGCCGACGGCCGCCGCGAGTCCTCGAGTTGCCTAGGAGATGGCTTCGGCCATGCCCTAGCCGCCATGGTTGGCCCTGCGTGGTAAAGCCATGGTGGAGTTCCGGAGCCGCGACTTGAATTCGTCAAGTCGTTTGTACCTTCAACATTCGACGTAACTATATCTTGTCATACTTTGATCTACTACGAGTTATACTTATTCACATGTGTAGCTACCATATGCCATTAGTAGGACTAGATCGAATCATGGTGATTAGTCTTGTCTTGCGGCCACACCGTAGTAGTGCACGGACCAAGGTTGTTGCTTGGTGATGAATATCCTCGCGTAGTGACAGTACGAGAGAGGAGAAAGCGGCGAGTGAACGTGCATCGGACCACTCCATATCGGGTTACTCCATATCGAGTGTAATCGTTATCATAGTATAGGTTTAGATTGGTTTATCGCATTGGCCGGAACGGCAACAAGAAGACGATAGGCTAGGGTTACCTTTTGATGCTTACCTTTATGGCTAGGTGGATGTGATCCATACATCCCTTCGTGTTTGTATGTTATCTTTAAGCAATCAATACTTCACATAGGGTTAGACCCGTAGGTTAGATAGAGAACCTTGGTGGTTTGCTTCCGATCCTTGGATTGACAAATCTAGGGAGAACCCTCTTTGGTGAAAAAGGCACCAAGTCACCCGTAGGCTTGCAGTGAACTTGAGCACGGTTTTACACCGTCAACAAGCCCCTTTTTCTGGCACCGTTGCCGGGGATCGGCAACTCGAACCCTAGGGCGATCTATCTTTTTTTTAACTAACCCTAATTTTTATCGTTGCATATACGCTTCCTTTCTTGTTTGTGTCCTTGAAAGTAGGTGGAAAACTAGACACAAAGCGATCGAGAAAAGTTTGCAACATTCGAAGCAAACGAAGATGAACAAGGTATGCCTATGTGTCAATTAGGTTTTTAGACTAATGCCTTTTGGAGGATTGTTTGTCTAAGCTATAGGTTTCAGAAACGACCATGTCAAGCACGATGGCCAAAGGATGCATGACATGGTGCCCTAAAAGACTTCAAGATGAAGACCACACGCACATCTCCGGATCGATGGATGAAAGGATAATGATGTCATCGCGATGTTTGCATGAGCCTCAACAGAAAACAATTAGATATATTTAGATTTTCATAAGCTGCATGAAGTCTACGCTCCAACGAATCAAGCGGCAAGGCAATCGGAGGTTCCTACAAGCGGATATGGCCGAATCACCGATGGTTGCACATGCTGAAATTCTGGACAGCATGCAGTGCTGAAGTGAAACAGCCATAGCTCCCTCATTCGGACTCCGATTAAGGCGAATGAGTACCCGTTGGAAAGGTAATTTTATAAATTTTTAATGGAACTATATTTTGGTATATGTTCTGTTCTGGATGCAGGGGTAAATCCACGAAGAAGAGGCAGCAACAAGGCGATGACGACAAGATAGAGGAGATGGACACAATGATAATAAATAGAAGATGGGGCAACGGTTCCACAACACGTACATGATGAAACTCAGAAGCTAAGGACTAAAACAAACCCTCCAGAGCAGGGATGAATGAATACACAAGAGGCACCACTCAACACACGATGATGTTGGAAGCGAACCACGACGGATTTCCTAAAAGAAACATCAAGCTGCATGGCTACTTTGGATTCTCGCACAAGTAACCATGGCTTCACGACAATAAAAAGGTATGTGAGAAAGTCGATCTCTATGACTTTAAATGAAGCGCTTTGCGGGAGGCAACTCGATCTTTTTATATATCTATATAAACTATGACAAGTCTACATTGTGTTTTTTGAAAACTTCAAGTAACATCATACCATCACTCTAATAAATGTCACAACCACATGTTGTATTCTTTAATATATATACATTGAGTGAGTACTTTGCTACTTGAATTTTGGGAAACTTGTAGACCCCTTTTTTGTGTAGTGTTTAGAGTCTTTTTATTTGTGTCTTTAGAGAGAAATATGAAGCATTATCCCTTTTGATTCTAAACTTGTGGCTAGTTAACTTAGGCTAACTTTTGCTTTTGGTTTAGATCACCACCATATCATGTCATATCATTTTGTTCATTCATAATCATGTTGCACTTCATTCCACTTTGTCCTCCACCTTTGCATTATGTTGCATGTTGCATCTCGTCTTTTATGACCCTTAAAAAAATCTCATCTTTACCTAAACCCTCCTATCAAACCACACCTAGAACCTAGGCCAACAAAGGGAGGGATCGACTTATGTCAAGTCGACAAAGTATATCTCTATCCCTTTCTAATTAATGTTTTGACTAGCCTCATCCTAAACCCTTAGAAAAAACCCCTCATACCTTTAGTAATCCTAAGACCATAGGTTTGTTTTTCATCCGAAAATCTAACCCTCGCTTTTCTTCTTTTTTTCAAAACCACCTTAGATAGAATTTCTTCACCCGACTTATCTTTTCAAAATTCTTGTATTAAGCCAAAAATATAGGATACCCATAAGCCTTACCTTAAAACCTTGTTAGCATGTTTTAAGGTCTTTTGATAAAATGTTTTGTTGACAAGACTTTACCTCTCATAAAGTGACTTGCTTGCCATTATAAGGAACAACTTTGAAAGCCTTTTTCAAACATTACTGACCCTTTTCACTAATTCCTTTTCGCATTTGCATTTTGCATCAACCCCCTTTGTTCTATCATGCATAGGTTAGCTTGGCTTCTTCGCAAAACTTTTTGATGAATGCTTTATTTCCTTAATGGTGCTTCGCGCGCGCGAGGCATTTTCTTTTGTAATCTTGTGTAAACATGGTGTTTAGATTTGATTACGGACAATCATCATTTGAGTTTTTTTAAGCCTTGTTAATTTATATTGCATTGGTTGGTTTATAAACTTCACAATGCGCCCTACCTCTCTTACACTATTAAGAATTGTTAATCTTGGGATAAACATGGTGTTTTGACCTTGGTTGATAAATCTTTATGGCGGTGGAGAAGTTTGGCAACCACTTTGTAAGCATGGAGCTTAAAATTTAGTGTAAACATTGTTTTGTTTATATCCTTTCCTTTCATTTGCATTTTCACCTACACGCACGTACACTCATTAGGTTCTTACTTTTCTCTTTACTAGGTGAGCTATGCCACAAGCTAAGATCTTAGGGATGCATTTGGTTTGTTGGCAATTGTTTCTACTCCCAACCATAACCCTAGGGGTAGAATGTGCATTAGATTTGTTTTGTGGGCATGGAGAAGTGTTCCCATGAGTTCTTGACCAATTGCAATCAAGATCGTTAGTCATCTACAAGGCTTGAGAGGGAAGTTGCTGTTTCCATCAAGATTTGAGCACATGTTCAGAGATGTACAATGGAAGAAAATTTAATTTTCAGAAGCTCCTTCAAACCTTGTTTCCAAAGCATCAAGAATCATCAATTTTGAAGACCCGTACAATGAGATATGGCAAAACCATTGAGCGCTCAGTCTGAAATCAGCCTTGGACAGATTGCATCGCCGGAGTAAAATAGGCACAACTCTCTTGTTCGGAACCTGTTTCATGCATATGATGGCTCGTTGGAAAGATAATTTCATAAACTTCAACGTGGAGGGGTGTTTCAGTACATTTTCTGTTCTGGAGGAAAAATAAAAACTATGGAAGATGAGGCAGCGACAAAGGACGGCATTGAAGTCGGTGATGACGATATGACGAAGGATTGGAACCATGGCTTGATGATGATAAGAAAGGGTTGAGGGAAAAATGAGCAACAAAGTCAAGGAAGTGAAGACGATTCTCAAACACATGGCGAATTACAAGTAGTTCAAGTTCTTCCACACTTAGCAACACACTAAGCATGGGGGAGAATTTGAAGGATGAAATACAAGGATCACCTTCACCACAAGATGTTCATCATTCTTTTTCCATGCTAAGCACAATGCTTAAGCATGGGGGAGGCATCGCTGCACTTCATTACGAGTATCGAAAAGGATGTAACTCACCCTTAATTTTATCTTTGTTCATCGCCTTTTAAATGCTTGCACATATATGCTTTCAACCATAAACAACCTTTGTATTTATCTCTCTATCAATAACATGGCTACTAGGAGGACAACCTAGGTTAGTTAGTTTTTTACTTTTCAATAAATAAATCACCATCTCTTTTGAGCTTACCACGATGATATTATTTGTATATCTTGATTATGGAAAAATGATGAAAGTTGCCGCCTTGTTTTACTTGCATGATGTTTTATATAACATGACTATTTGCTCTCTATTAAATAGAACTTAAATTGATTAAATATCGGCTCTTTCATTTGTGGAGGTTAAATGACTAATTTCTAAGACCCACATACGTTATGTTGCTCTTTAATTTAAGTTTACCGGTGACCTATGCCTTGTACTTGTTTTATTTAAAATTATTATGCTATCTACATTTGTGAATCTCTTTCAAGGCTCTACCTACCAAAGCCTATACACATACAAGTACTTTAATGATATAACCTTTAGTTCGCAAACTTATATCTTGAAGAGTTGGATTAGGATTGATTTCTGTGGTACGAGACTAAGAAGCTGGTCATTCCTTTGCGTATCTTTTTCATTCTAGCCATTCTTGTCCATGCATTGTGAGTTTCTACATTGGAAATTTCACAAACTTCGTTGGGCATCCACCCTAAACCCAAAACATCTTTTTGTGATTACCACCTTGACCACAACCCAAATTGAGTATGGATGATCTTTCAACGAATTTTTTGAAGATTTTCTGGCAAGATTTCAAGACATATAACATATGGAGAGACTTATCAGTGATTATGCGAGTTTCGACCTGGAGGATGCCCTTGAAGATTTCAAAAGATTTATAAAGGAATACAAGGATTTTGTACTTCTTTAGCAGCCATAGGCCCCCTCACTTCTATGCTCGAGGACGAGCAATCATTTAAGCATGGGAGAGGACTACTATAGCAAGTACTATGTTGCTTAAAAGTTCAGAGGAGCATAAAAAATGATGAATAAAAAATAAAAAGAAGAAGAAGAAAACAATGAAGGAAATAAAGAAGAAATAAATGAAGAAGAAAGAAAAAATAAGAAAAGAAAAAACAAAAAAAGAGAAAAATAAAAATGTTCCTCGGTTCTTTTTAGCTTCATTTAAATCTTAGAGAGCTTTGAAGACAAGTCCATACTCAAACTTTTCCAACCATGTGCAATCCGATAACGAGAACTACATCCGTGTCTCGGGATCACCCATTTGCCACTTGCACATGTCCACCTTTCTAAATGTGTGTGTTCCATCTCTCTCCCTTTCCAACATTTATTTTCCATGGCCTTTTTGACTAGTCTCGGTAATTCCAATAGATCTCTCTCTTAGTTTGACAATATTTCAAGTATAATGTTTTGCTAGGATTGTTTTTACCTTCCAAGCTCCACATAAGCTTTTCACTTCCATATATGAGTAGAATAGGTTGAGAATAATCTAGTGTAGGCTTGAGTGACTTGACGAGATGAGTGTTTCCATGAGCTTTTGCAAGAGAACCTCACTTATGTTAGATGTGCAACTTTTTGAAAACTCTTCATGATGCAACAAGGTAAAGGTTTGAAGTTTGCTTAAGTTCGAGAGCACTATATTTGTTTTATTGTAGCATATTCTTTAATGATAGTCTATTTTCCATAATGAAGTAGCTGGTCAAAACTTGAACCTTAAATGCTAAATACTTGAGAGAGCAATATGTCTTGTTGTGTATAACTAAGTGCAGGGAAGACATTGAAGGGCAACGCTGATTTCCAAATTAAGCAAAGATCTTGGACTTGCTCGAGGACGAGCAAGGTTTAAGCATGGGGGTATGTTGACGGTCGATTTTGGTACACCTAGCTATAAGTTTACCGTCAACATTTGCACGTATTTGATATTTTAACCAATGGTACTAACCCCCCGGAGGTATCAAGTTCACTCTCGCATGTCGATTTTGGAGTTTGTTGTTTATGTAGGAAACTAGCGCTTAAAGGGAGACTTTCAGGATAAGTTCATCAAGCACTTCAAGAGACGATCATGAAGCCCGACACAAGTCAAGACACATCATGAACATGACTCCAAAGGGTCCATGGACCGAAGCATGAAGCCACGAAACTCCAGGGACCTGGACATAAGATGCTGAAGCTTGCGCGACAAGGAGCTTTGTCCAAACCGTGGAGAAGACGACGTCAAGGGCCCACATGCATAAGGGAGCAAGTCAACAATTGATCGAGAAGCATCGGGGAGCGAGACGGGGCTGAACCGGGCCAAAATGGGCACGGGCCGGTCGGCCCAGGCCGGCCGGCCCAACATGTTCCGAGCCCGGTTCGCGCCCCCCTTTTGCCCTAGGTGCTTGTCTATTATTGCCTCTGCCTTCGCCGGCCGCCACATCCATCCTTTCATCAGAGAGCCGCCGAGACGAAGGAGAAGCACCGAGAGGAAGCCGACGACCACCGCGAGTCCTTGAGTTGCCTAGGAGATGGCTTAGGCCGTGCCCTAGCCGCCATGGTTGGCCCTGCGTGGTAAAGCCATGGTGGAGTTCTGGAGCCGCGACTTGAATTCGTCAAGTCGTTTGTACCTTCAACATTCGGTGATGTAACTATATCTTGTCATACTTTGATCTACTATGAGTTATACTTATTCATATGTGTAGCTACCATATGCCATTAGTAGGACTAGATCGAATCATGGCGATTAGTCTTGTCTTGCGGACACACCGTAGTAGTGCACGGACCAAGGTTGTTGCTCGGTGATGAATATCCTCGCGTAGTGACAGTACGAGAGAGGAGAAAGCGGCGAGTGAACGTGCATCGGACCACTCCATATCGGGTTACTCCATATCGAGTGTAATCCTTATCATTGTATAGGTTTAGATTGGTTTATCTCATTGGCCGAAACGACAACAAGAAGACGATAGGCTAGGGTTACCTTTTGATGCTTACCTTTATGGCTAGGTGGATGCGATCCATACATCCCTTCGTGTTTGTATGTTATCTTTAAGCAATCAACACTTCACATAGGGTTAGACCGGTAGGTTAGATAGAGAACCTTGGTGGTTTACTTCTGATCCTTGGATTGACAAATCTAGGGAGAACCCTCCTTGGTGAAAAAGGCACCAAGTCAGCCGTAGGCTTGCGGTGACTTGAGCACGATTTTACACCGTCAACACCCTCCTCTCGTACTGTCACTACATGAAGGTAATCATGACTAGACCTATGATGGACACGGCGTATTGAATGGATCCAAGGAAGCATTGGAGCTCTACTCCCTTTACGGCATGGTAGTTAACCTTAAGCATTAAAGTATATTCAACACAAGATGATAGATAGATAATCCAACAAAGTACGATTACATCTCAAGATCGATTACAACCCATGGACGAATAAGGAGATTAGCCCATCAAGGTGCTAGACATAGCACCGTTGATTATGGTCACCCTTCCGACGGTGTCTTCCTTCTTCTCCACTTGTGGGTGCTTCCTTCGAGGTGGTCGATCTCCCTCCGGAGATCTCCCTCCTCTCTCTCTAGCTTGTGGATAGCCTCCTAGTGCGAATGGCTCTCTCCCCTGCGAATGGCGGCACCTCTAGGGTTTTAGGGTTGAAGATCCTTCAGGTGCAAGGAAAGGGGGGGCCGAACCGACCCCCAAAGTGGGCTGGGCCGGCCGGCTGGGCTGACCGGCCCAGGCCCATTTCGGCCCAGTTCGGTCGCCCCTTCGCTCCCGTGGGATCTCAGGTGATTATGCACTTTGCCCCTTCCACTTGCATGATTTTGACGATGTCATCCTCGCGTTCAAGATGGAGGTTCTCCGCGCATGAAGTTCGATCTTTTACGCTTCAATCCCCAGGGGTGTTCCTATGTAGCACTTCGGTCCTTGCCACCATTGGAAGTGATTTCATCAAGCTCATGAACATGAACAAGACTTCGTAAATGCTCCTTTGAACTTGTTGTGAATCCATCCTTTATGTCCATGTTTTCCTGCATAAACACAACACTTCCAAATGCATGCAAATAGATGAACTTGTTATATGATCAATGTGCCTAGTGGCGGGTTAGTTCCATAATCAAATCCAAACCAAAGTGTAATGAACAAGTTTGGTGTACCAAAATACACCGTCAACATCGCCCCCACGCTTAGCTCTTGCTCGTCCTCGAGCAAGTACTCGTAAAAGAACTTCGTCCAAGGCGTTGTAATCATGTACCACTAATCCTTCTTCACAAGTTAGTCAATCTTTTATCTTTAATACATAAACATAAAGTAATGATCATCATACATAAACATGGGCATTTAGAATCTTTACCACATCAAGATTTACCCCACAACTCAAACTCTTCACTCGAAGTCTTCAATTTCAGCCATGCTTACTTCTTTGCTTCCATCGGAGGGTTTTTATGATTTTTTTTAAAAAAATCCTGCAACAAGTGTTAGACAAAAGCCTTTCTCCAAGCTCTCTCAAGTCACTCATATGAGGTGGCTATCCTAAACAAGTTTTATAAAACTCTCACCTCCCATAAATCTCTCATATGACATGTAAAGTGGAGCTATAGGGAGGGCTAGTGCAATCAACACAAGTATTGTCAAACTAAGAACTTCCTCTAACGGTTGTTTACCTTTCAAAGCCAATGATCATGAGAATAATCCATATGTGGGGATATCAAGGATGAGAAGATATAGAATGGTGGACATGTGGAAGGGCAAAAGAAAATATGACTACGAGGCACCGATGACGTCCTCGTTGTCGGATTGCACATGATTGGAAAAAGAGTGAAAGTTTCGTCTCTCAACAACGTGACATCCTTCCTCGCACTCTATTATTTTTCTCTTTTACTTGATTCATCCCTCTCATATCTTTATTGACACTCCTCTTTTCTCTTTTTCTTCTTTCTTTCATTCTCTCATACATATATTTATTTTTCTTTCTTTCTTTTCTATTTTTTCTTTCTTTCTTTTCCATACACATACTCTTCTCTTTATTTTTCCCTCTCTTGACATCTCTTCTCCCTTTCCAAATCTCTCAACTCCTCTCTTTCTTGCATGCACACAATCTGAAATTTTAAATAAACCATGCTAGAGACGAGACGAAACTTTGAGAGTAGGTTGTGATCAAGGAATGCGATGTACAAAAGAGATGTATAGGTTCGGGTATGGAATTCGGCGATGTACGGGACTTCCGATGTGAAAGTCATGTTACCGAATGCATGACGAGGCTAGCAACAAAAGATAAGCACAAGGACATGATCATTGCTCAAAATTAAAACTCTCAATAGAGAAGGGTCCTAGCCCAATTCACCGTGCTAATCACACTTATGGTGGAGCAAAAAAATAAATTTGGCTTTGTATAGGATTTTTTTCTTACTCTCAACTTGGAAAAAGAGGTTTTTCTAACCTTTATTACAAGGGTTTTTAGATAATTTTCAGAATTGAAATCCTCCAACTTTTAGCATTGAACATAGAACAACCAACATGTGAAGCTCAAGATCGAAGTGTGGTATGGGTACTTTTAGTAGTAGCAATTCCACTAAGCACCACGGTAAACATTTTTCAGACCACACACTTATATCAAAAACTAAAGATGAACGAACGCGTAAATCAAGATAAGCAACACACAAGACACAAAATTTAAAGGACTCTTTTTATTTGATTTTCTTTGACGCAAACACTAAATTAAGACACTTGCAAAAATTTAAAAATACACTAAAAAACTAAAGACTCTTAAACTCTAAAACTCTCTCGAAAACTAAACCGAATTAATCTAAACTTGAAGCTCAAAAACTAAAGGCTAGCTAGCTAGCTCTCCCCCACGCTAAAATCATACGACGTCCTCGTCGTATCTTACAAAATTCCTAAGGGGGGAAACTAAACGTGGTACTTCCCGCAACTATTGCACCACTTGCCCTTCATGTTCCCAACCATGCCAAAAAGTTTGCGCACGTTGCGGTTTAGGAACTTGTAATCGTCTTCGACTACGCGCTCCAAATCCTCCATACGCTGCCTCATCACCTCCATGGCCTGGAAACATTCGTCAACCGATGCGTAGAGCTCCGAGATAGAGTGCCGGCAAGCCGCACAACACATCGGATTCATCCCGAAAGGGTCGTCATCGCCAGGGTCTCCGCCGTCATCGCCGCCGTCGTCGCCATCACCACTGTCGTCACCTACGTCGTCGTTGCCACCGCCGTTGGGGCCTTCGAGAGTCTTCTCCTTGGTCACCTCTTCCCAAATGTAAAGATCGTTATCATCTCTTCCGGTGGCCGCCCACAAGCTCAGGCTACGATCGTCAGAGTAGTCGCTACCCCCATAGTCCTTAGGCTCGGGCGGCACCTCCTTGTAGTCCTTCCGCTTCATGCCTCGGATGCGCGCCGACCTTCGAACGGGAGTAGGGACCTTCTCCTCCTTGACGGGGTTGCGAGATGCGATAGCTCCGGTCGGGACACGCCCTCCGCAACGGATGCGGGCGGTCCTCCTGCTCTCGATGGGTAGCTTGATCTCGCATCGCTTCGCCTCCTCCATCGATGGCTCCTCAGTGCCTTTCTTCTATGGCTGCTGGGGTGCAAAAAAATTGCTTGATGGGATGGATTCCTGAGCTCCTAATTCGTCCAAATAAATAGTCCGAAAAGGAAAACCCTAGGAATCTCATTTTTCTTATTCAAACTTCCCTTAAAATTTTCTGACCGAAGAAGGAAGTTGAAAAGGAGAAAATTGGGCAAAAACCGGGGCGAAATGCCGCCGGGGGCCCGGGGCCCACCGGCCGGCCGGACCGGGCCGGCCGCCCACCCCCGTCTCGGGGGCCGGGTCGGGCCAGTTTCCCGTGTACCGCCCTTTTTTCGCTTTCTCAGCCCATGGGAAAAAGTTGGCCCAGTAAATCTTTGCGAGAAAATCCAGAAAAAGAAAAGAAAAACTATTTACAAAAATTCATGCCTTGTTTTTCGTCCTAGGCGGGACGTTCGGGCTCTTCTTCCATGGTGAAGACATCAACATGGTGAAGGGGCACAACGTCGAGTTCGTAGTAAACCTTAAGCCGTTGACCATTCACCATAAATTGATCACCTTTCACATCCGTAATGGTTACCGCTCCGTTGGAGAACATCGAATGAACAACATAAGGTCCGTCCCACTTGCTTTGCAATTTCCCCTTTCCGAAGGTTTTAAACCTCGAACTGTAAAGGAGGTCCTTATCTCCTTCTTTAAACTCTTTCTTTTTCAACCTTTTGTCATACCACCTTTTAATTCTCTCCTTGTATATGCTTGCATTCTCATATGCTTTCAACCTCATCTCCTCTAGCTCGCTTATTTGAATCCTTCGTTTCACCACCGCGACATCGAGATCAAGGTTCATCTCTTTAATCGCCCAATATGCTTTATGTTCCAACTCAACCGGAAGGTGGCAAGCTTTTCCACAGACGAATTGATAAGGGGTCATACCTATCGGTGTCTTGAACGCCGTTCGATAAGCCCACAAAGCTCCGTATAATTTCTTTCACCAATCCTTACCTCCCTTCTCTATGGTTTTGTTGAGGATGCTTTTTAATTGCCTATTCGACGTTTCCGCTTGTCCGTTGGTTTGCGGGTGATAGGCTGTAGAGACCCTATGTTCAATTCCCAACTTGTACAAGCACTTTTTGAAATTCTTCCAGGTGAAGTGAGTTCCTCCATCGCTTATCAAGATTCTCAGTGTACCGAAATGAGGAAAAATCACGTTCTTGATCATAGTAATGGACTCCTCCGTAGAAGCTTTACGACATGGCATAGCCTCTACCCACTTGGATACATAATCAACCATGACTAAGATATGCTCATATCCATGTGAGTTTTTGAAAGGCCCCATGTAGTCTATTCCCTATACATCGAATAAATCGATTTGTAGATTATATCTCAAGGGCATAGAATTTCTTTGAGAGATGTTTCCGCTTCTTTGGCATTCGGGGCATGATGCAACATATCTTTTAGTATCTTCATGCATCTCCGGCCAATAGAATCCGCTCGACCATACTTTTGCTTGGGTCCGAAAATGGCTATAGTGTCCACCGTACTCCGCCGCGTGGCACTTTCTCAAAGTTTCTAGCCTCTCTTCTCTTGGCACACATCTTCTCATAACTCCATCATTGCTAAGTTTGAAGAGGTATGGTGCATCCCAAAAGTATTTCTTACTTTCGGAGATTATCTTCCTTTGAGAGTTTTTATCTAGATGGTCAAGAGGCATCTTCCAAATTGCTCAAATGATATCAATCATCCAAGTGTCTTTATCGAGCACTCGATAGAGGTGGTCATCTCTCATCTTGTCTTCTATGGGCTCTTTATCATCTTGTCCGCGATTCATCCTAGACAAATGATCGGCCACAACATTCTCCACCCCCTTCTTATCACGAATTTCAACACGAACTCTTGAAGAAGAAGGATCCAATGAATCAATCGTGGCTTAGCATACTTCTTAGCCAAGAGATACTTGATGGCCGCGTGATCGGTGTAAACAATGACCTTTGAGTTCACGATGTAAGATCCGAATTTTTCGAAGGTGAATACTACCGCTAGCAACTCCTTTTTTGTAGTGGCATAATTCAATTGTGCCTCATTAAGATTTTTGCTAGCATAGTAAACGGCGTGAACTCGGCCTTCCTTTCTTTGACCCAAAACCGCGCCTACGGCGTAGTCACTTGTGTCACACATGATCTCGAAAGGTTGGCTCCAATCCGGAGGTTGAATAATGGGAGCACTCACCAACGCACTTTCAAGGTCTGGAATGCCGCTAGGCACTTCTCATCAAAGTCAAAAGCCACATCCTTTTGAAGGAGATGTGTTAAAGGCTTAGTGATCTTTGAGAAGTCCTTAATAAATCTTCTATAAAATCCGGCATGGCCTAGAAAGCTCCTCCAGGACTTGACATCCGTCGGAGGTGGGAGTTGCTCAACCGTCTCTACCTTAGCCTTGTCCACTTCAATGCCTCTCTCGGATATAACATGTCCGAGCACTATGCCTTGCTTAACCATGAAGTGGCACTTTTCCTAATTTAACACCAAGTATACCTCCGCACACCTTGTGAGGACCTTATCCAAGTTTGCGAAGCAATCCATGAGCGTCTTCCCGTAAACGGAAAAATCATCCATGAACACCTCGACAATTTCTTCGATGAATTCCGAGAATACGGCCATCATGCAACGTTGAAAAGAGGCCGGAGCGTTGCATAGGCCGAAGGTCATCCTTCTATATGCAAACGTTCCACAAGGGCATGTAAACGTTGTTTTGTGTTGATCATCTGGGTGAATGGGAATTTGCATGAACTCCGAGTACCCATCGAGAAAGCAAAAGTAAGTGTGGTTCGCTAATCTCTCGAGCATCTCGTCAATGAACGGTAGGGGGAAGTGATCTTTCTTCGTCGCTTTGTTTAGCTTTTGATAATCGATACACATCCGCCACCCGGTCACGGTTCTTTGTGGTATCAACTCGTTCTTCTCATTCTTTACCATGGTTAAACCTCCTTTCTTCGGTACACAATGTACCGGGCTCACCCATTCCCTATGCGGAACCGGGTAGATGATTCTGGCATCAAGTAACTTGATGACCTCTTTCTTCACTACCTCTCGCATGGCATGAGTAAGCCTCCTTTGGTGGTCCACTACAGGATTACATTGGTCTTCCATTGGTATACGATGAGTGCAAAAGGCTGAGCTAAGACCTTTGAGATCATTGATTGAATATTCAATCACCTTCCTATGTTTTTTCAATAAAATCAGCAACTTCTCATTTTCTTCGAGACTCAACTCGTCGCTCACAATGACTGGATAAGTCTTGTCTGGGCCCAAAAATTCATACTTTAATCCTTTGGGCAAAGGTTTAAGGTCTACCTCAGGCACTTGTGGCTCCTCAGGTTTAATTTCTCCTATGTCTTCGAATTTTTCTTCTCCATCATGCGGTTCTAAGCCTTTTGTTGCTTATTCTAGCTCTTCATCTTGTTGATCATTAATTTGATTTTCCATCGCTCTTTGCAGCGGGTCTCTAAGGGTTTCAACAAAACAAAGACTATCTACCCCCTCTGCTTCGTTTTCGGGAGGAAAGGGTGTAGGGTGTTTAGAAACGCGAAGAAAATTATATGTGTACTTCTTTCCATTAAGGTTCATTGTTACTTTGCCTTTTCCGGCATCCAACACGGCATCAACCAACTTAAGAAAGGGCCTACCTAGGATTATGTGATCATGATTACTATGGTAAGCATCAATAACAAAGAAATCGGTTGGTATACATTTTCCAGAGATTTTTACATTCATGTTGCAAGCAATACCTAGAGGTCTAATAGTTCTACCATCTCCCATAATTAATTTTGTTGATGTTGGATCTAAGTCTAGGTTGTGGTCTTGAACTTTATCGTAAATTTTAGAAGATAGGACACTTACTTGAGCTCCGATGTTGCATAAAGCTTTGCATTGAACTCCTTTGATCTCGCAACTCAAGTGTGGTGCCGTCTTCTCTTCTTCTTCGGATCCTATCGCGTAAACTTCGGCGAGGCGAGCGTATGGTGATGCTTTGGGCTTGATCCCCATGATTCTCTTCACCTTTGCTATGTGTTCTGGATCCACTTCATCATCTCCAAAGAGCTTTTGAAATATCTCACCGGTGGTTTCAAGGTCGTATGAATCTTCCGCTTTCTTCCCCGGTGGGAAATCCACTTCCAATGCTCTTGCCATCCCCTTTTGGTTAGGGAACGGTCTTCTCTTGTCGAATACTTCTCCGTAATCGATGGGAACCCAATCCATCGGCTCGAACTCCCTTAGTGGCTTCGCGCTTGACATGCTTCTCTTGTTTGTCTCATTTGGTACGGCGAATTCAACGCTCGGGGTAGTTCTTGACTTGATGTGTTCTTGTTCAAGATTTTCCGGGATCAGCTCCTCTTTTGTCACTTCCGGGGTTGCCTCTTTAGAAAATTCAGCACACTCTTTCATCCTTGAATTGTGTTCCAGCTCTCCCGCAAGTCTTGTTTCCCAATCTCTTCGCTTGGCAGCCGCTTTACTAATTTTTTGTAGAAGTTGAGCGGCTTCCCTGAGTGTTTTCTCCATGAGATCCCCACCTGCACATATTTGGATGTGTTGCATGCAACTAGGGGTTAGGGAAAAGAAAAATGTATGCAAGAGTACGTTACCGGAGAAGCCGAGTCTTGGTCCTTGTTCGATCAACTCATTAAACCTATTCCAAGCTTGGTCTATCCCTTCCTCTTCTCCTTGCGTGAAAGTGATCACTTGCCTCCTTTGATGTTGAACCTTGCTAATTGGAAAGAACTTCTCACAGAACTTCTTTGTCAACTTGTTCCAATTGCCTTCAACTTCAAAGGATGCAAACGACTACCATGTCTTTGCTTCACCGGCAAGTGAGTAGGGAAAGAGATTCCATTTGAACCATTCATCGGGAACTCCTTCTTGACGCACTGTTGACGATGAAAATCCGTCAACCTAGCCATGAGTTTACCTTCGGTGTTGGCATAAGTTTTATACCTTATCCATTGGTACTAACCCCCGTGGTATAATAAGTTCACGTGTGCATGTCGGTTTTGGAGTTTAGTGTTTATGCAGGGTTTTAGCGTTGAAAGCAAGACTTTCGGGATAAGTTCATCAAGCACCTTATGACAAGACCTTGAAGCCCCGTACAAGTCATGCAATGAAGCAAAATTAACTCCAAGAAGTCAGGGACTTGATCCGAGAAGATGACAAACTCCGAGGACCTAACTAGAAAAGTGTCGAATCTTGCAAGACAAGGAGTTATGTCCAATTCGGACAGAAACTGACGATATGGACCTACATGCAGAAGGGGGAAGCATCTAGAAGACACGGGAACCGACATCAAGCAAAGGAGGTCGCGGGCTGGGCCTGGATGGGGCCAGGCCGGCCAGCCCAGCCCTGTCTAGTGCCCGTTCGTCCCCTCCTTTGCCCTAGCCGCCATTCAGGCTATTTATAGACCCGGGGTCGAGATCCACGCATGAATCAATTCATCATCGGCCGCCGAGGAGCAGAGAAGAGAGGGACACCATCCCGGAGAGGAGAGGGTCGAGCTAGTTGACTAGGGTTTCTCTAGCCGACGTGGGAACCTTGCACGGAAGACCACGTCGGAGTTCCCGGAGCTAGAAGCAAGATCAAGGAAGGATCCCGGTGGTGATCTCGTGTGTGTATCATTGTCATAGTTGAGTTATCAAGTTGAAACTATCCTTAGCGATCAAGTGTTTCCTCGAAGATTTCGTTTTTCGATCGGTTTGCTTATTCTAAATCTATTCTCGAGATAGATTACATAGGGTGTTCTTGTAGCCACGGTGGCTAGAGGTACACGTCGGATCTTCTGAAAGAATCTCGACTTCTCTTTTGACTCGCCCTAGACTCCCCGCATGAGTAGGGATACGTTGTGACAGAACGGGGGTTCCGAAAGGCGGATGTTTTCGGATTTGGACGGGAAACCACGGTTAAAGAGGCTTCTTATAAGATTCGATTTGCTACTTCTTCTCTTGCTTGGAACTTCAACAAAAGGCTTAACCCGATCTCTCTAGATCGGTTTATCTACCCAATCTTACTTTGTTATCTCCGGTCTTTAGTAGATTAGATTCGTTTTGTCTTCTTTACCTAGATGCATTAGGGTTTCTCTTTTATCGAAGATTGAAGTTGCTTTGCTTTACTAGATCAATTTTTGCGTCACACATTTGTGTCCACGGATTCGATACCTTGGGTTCACCACTCGAGGGAAGAAGGGTCCCTTGACTACGACGGGAGACTTGTCCGCTTGCAAGTCTAAACGAACTTTGATATAACTATTAACCGTCAACAAGCCCCTTTTTCTGGCGCCGTTGCCGGATAACAAGTGATCAAGATTTGATTTTTTATTGCCTTTTTGTGATTTTCAGTTTTCTTTTAGTTTTTCTTTTTGCATCAGCTAAACTTTGATCATCCTCAAAATAAATCTAATCTAGTTTGTCTAACCCTAGTTTTTATAGATTTATTTTTACTTTCTAGTTTTTGCATACTTTGTTTATTGCTAACCCTAACAGGAGATGGACGGCTACCTCTCCAACAAACCCGATAATTTTGCGGATGATCCAGAAAAACTTTACAGGCTAAGGAGACGCGAAGCACATCAAGATAAAAAGCTGGATTTTGTAGATTCGGAGTTGGAAGACAAAGGATCGAAGGAATCTCCGAAGAATTCACCACCTCAAAGTCCTCGGGAGAATCGACTTCCACCGATGGGTGACCAACCACCGCAAGAACGCAAGATTGGGGAGCTATGCACCCCAGACATCATCGACCTACCAATCTTGAACCTTGAGGAGATCGGAAGACCGTTCGAGATCAAGACCTCAACTATCGGCATGGTGCAACATTCACCCTTCACCGGTAAAGAGGATCTGAACCTTCACCTCCAAGCATTCATTCAACTTTGTCAGACTTCAACATGGATGGGGTGACTCAAGATCAAATGAGGGCAAGGCTTTTTCCGTTCTCACTACTCGGGAAGGCTTTGCAATGGTTCCACTCTCAACCGGCGGAGACGGTGCAAAATTGGAACACGTTGATGAAGGCTTTCATGAAGGAATACTACTCACCGGGTAAAACTCAAAGTTTGCGTAATAAGATTGCCACCTTTGTTCAATATCCTACGGAAACTGTCTCGGAGGCATTCGAGTGCTTCAACGAGTACACTCGGGCGGTTCCACATCACAAGTTCCCGAAGGAAGACCTCGTGCAAAAATTCTATCAAGGACTCACCATGGCGTCAAGGACGATCATCGATGCATCGGCGGGAGGGTCCTTCATCGAACTTACGCCGACGGAAGCTTTCACTCTATTCAAGAAGGTCGCGGATAATGACACATGGGCGTCATCCGGGCGCCTACATCCGGTTCAACCCACGGGGAACGTCAAAGGAGTCTTGCAGGTGGAGAAGGAGAACATACTTGAAGGCAAGATTGACTCGCTCATGAGGAGGTTGGAGAAGATGGAGATAGAAAAGAAAGAGGCTCAAGACTTGAAGGCCGCCGAAGCAAGATCCACATGCGAAGAATGTGGAGAGTATGGCCATGTCCGCAAGGATTGTCCGGAGGAAGCCAAAACGCTCGACTACATGAGGAAGGGAGAATTGCCGAACTTCCGCTACGGGCAAGGTAGACCTCAATTTAATGCAAGCTCATTCATTCCGAATTCGGTTCCACTTCGTATACAATTGAAGGAATTCATGGACGAGCAAGCCAAGATCAACAAGGACACCGTCACCAAGTTCAAGACCATAGACAAGGTGTTGGAGAACATCGATAGCAAAGTGATGGAGGTCGGAAGTTCCAATCATAAAGTGCTCAGCATGATGAAGATGCTCGAGATGCAAGTTGGACAACTTGCGGGGCGCCTCACCAATGATGAAGGGAAGCTTCCGGGACAACCTAAAAGTCCCGAATCGGCGAAGGCCATTCAAACACGTTCGGGAAAGGAGACCGAAGACCCGGAACGTTCCGCGGGAGCAAGGAAGCCTAAACCATCTGCCGGGGTGGAGGTAATCGCAAAGGAGAAGGTTACGGGGATCATCACCAAAGAGCCCGAGTTTGAGATGCCGGAGGAAGACACGAGGATACCGCAACTCAAGCCACGCTACTTCCGAGGTAAACTTGACAACCACTTTGAGAAGTTTGTGGAGGTTGTGCGTAGACTTAGCATCAACATGCCATTACTAGATGCCCTACAAGTACCTACATATTCTCGTTACTTTAAAGACATACTTGCAAATAAATATGAGATAGCAACACTCGGGGTAGATCACGTCAAGATGTCCGAGGAGTGTAGTGCCGCTATTGCTAATGGGCTAGAGAAGCAAAAGGACCTCGGGTGCCCTACAATTCCTTGTTCCGTTGGTTCTTTCAACTTCGAGAAGGCGTTATGCGACCTTGGAGCAAGTGTGAGCGTCATGCCAAGGGATGTGTTCGAGAAGCTACGCCTACCAATGGAGCCTACGGGTATATGTTTGGAGTTGGGAGATAACTCCATTCACTATCCCTTGGGCATTGCCGAAGATGTACCCGTGAAGGTCGGACACCACTTCATCCCCGTCGACTTCGTGGTGCTCGAGATGGGAGAGAGGGAGAAGCCGCCGCTCATCCTTGGGAGGCCTTTCCTCAAAACCGTGGGAGCTACTATTGATGTTGGCAAGGGGGAGATCATGTTCGATACCAACGGAGAAAGGAGTTCCTTCAAGTTTCGACCATGAATCGAGGCATGCAACATGATTGGAGTGAAGGAAGAACCAAAGAAGAAGGAGGGGATGAAGAAGAAGAAAGAGCCGAAAAAGATGAACGTAAAGAAAATCAAAGAAAGTGTTGCATCCGTCAAGACAAAGGAAGAAAGGCCGCCTGTGAAGACCAAAAAAATGACTAAGCCGGAAGACAAGCCTGTGCCCAAGATGGTGCGGAAGTAGGTACCCAAGATTGCAACACCCGCAAAGAGCGTTGATCCAAAGTAATCAAGTGAAGAAGTCTACCTATAGACTATAAACGAAGCGCTAGGCGGGAGGCAACCCGTTTCGTCGAGTCAAGAATAAGCTACCGGGAGGACAACCCGATTCAAGGTTTTTCAAGTCTTTTTAATAATTTAGTTTTGAGTTTTATTACGCAAAGACATTAGACTTAGAAGTAGTTGAACAATATTAGAGACATAATTCTTGGTTGAATATTTTGCTTTATCATAAACCCATTGCATGAACCCTCCTATGTGTTCGTTTGATTTTTTTCGAGAAACCACAACCAAATAATTTCAGAACCTAACTCAACCCTTCACCCTTATTATGGTGTTGTGGTTGACTTATTTTTCATGCTAAAAACACACGAGTAGAGCCACGACTTATACCTAGGTGTTAATTAAATTTCAGCACGTGGTAGGACTCGCGTGAACCTAGAAACTAAACTTTTGGTTGGTTTAAAAATCTATATCCTTGGTTTCTCTAAGATTAGAATTTTTCTAAGTCTCATTTAATTTTATTTTATTCAAAATATTTCTCATTTAGACAAAATTAGAACCTAAACCTATGCCCCCATGATCAAGCCGGGAAAGGTTTGCTCTCAACCAATGAAGGGGCAAACTATACCGGTGAGACCGATATCAACGTAGTCGGAAAATAATTTCGACTTACATTTGTTTTTAATGGTTTAAAAACTTCTCTAAATTTATGCTTGAGCTCTTGCATGGCTCTAAAAATATTTTTAAGTTTCGAAATTAGAGGAGTGCTTAACCTTAAACACACTTAAAGGGAGGCAATCTAGTTTGAATTAATCATGCATGCACCATTGGATACTCTTTCATCAACTTTCACCAAGTCCACATGCAAAGGACAAGCATGGTGGGCAGCAAGCATGAACTTTGCAGGAATTTCATGGTGGCATGTGAAGCAAGTGGAGCATGGGAGCATGGACATGACTCAAAGCATGAAGCATCAAGTGGAAGGACCAATAATGCAAGAAAAGGAGTGGGCGAGAGCGTTTGGGCGGTGCAACTCGTGGAGCACGCGGGCAGGAAAGTCGTGGAGGAAAAATGATCGTGCTGGAAGAAAGCCGAGGCGGGGAGGAGCACCAGGCCACCCAGGCCGGTCAACCTAGGCCGGCCGGCCTCCCCTACTTAAGGAGCCCCCCAGCGCCCGTTTTCTGCAGGCAAGCTTCCCTCTCCTTCCTCAGTTTGTGTGTTCAAGTTTGTGTGCCCAGAACCTCCGTAGACATAGCCAACCTTCCCAAGATTGATAGCTCAAAAAAATCCACAACCTTAATCCACTCAAAGTCCACATCCCGAAGTACGATTTTAAGTGCCTAGTTACCGGTTGCAACCCGGAGTTTTAGTGGAAAGAAGAGTGCTGCAACCATGTGGAAGAAGACCACAAGTTTATTCTGCAAGAAGAAGGGGTCATCATCATCCAAGCTGTCGTCAACGACGTCTTCGAGGAGGCACTCGGTTTCCGAGTCTCCTCGGAGCATGGAGGAGGACACGGCACCACCAAGGAGGAATGACGCTCTCCTCGGTGGCATGAGGGCAACAAGGAGCACGTCCATGAGGTTTACCGAACCTCAAGGGCACACGGAGGAGCCGCCCGTTCCACCTCGACGATCAACCCGTTCGACCGCGCCACCTCCATACACTCCGATATATTCCTCATATGGCTTCATCATATTGTCGGAGGAGGAGGAGAAGAGGCTCTCTCGTCTTGAGAAGAGGCTTGTGCCCAACGCCGACTTCGACGACCAAGCACTCAACTAATTGGGTTTCGGCACCAACATATATTACATGTTGGGGCACCTTGGATGGGTGCAATTCTCCAACGGAGTGCCGGCAGACGCCCACAAGGAGTTCGCCTTGGAAATCTTGATGACCATTACACCTATCCTTGATGATGGGGTGCAAAGTTTATCATTCAGTTTGGAGGGAGTCTAACAAGTGGTTCCCTACGAGCATGTTAGGGAGCTACTTGGGTTCCATAAGGGAGCTCCGGAGAAAGTTGACGTGCCACCCGATATGTTAAATGGATTTTGGAATTTGATCTCCAGAGAAGCCCACCAACAACGCAATTGCATCCGCAACCCCATTATATGAGTATTCCACTCTTGGATGTGCAAGAGGGTATTGGGGAGGATGAGGGAGACAAAGGTGACCGACACGAAGTTGAATTGGCTCTACTCGGCTTTAATTGCCAAGCAGCCAATAGACCCCTCATACCTTATGATCAACTGTTGGTGTTGCGAGGCAACATCGGGAGCGGGAGATATTGGTTCGGGGTGCTACCTCTCTATGTTGGCCATCTCCCTACAGCCGGGGATCACAAGAAACCCCGAACATCTTTTGCGTGGGATCTCTCTCGACATTGAGTATTTGCGACAAGGAAAATATATTAGTAGAGATGAGAGAGGAGGTTTTCGTTTGGCCACGGTAAACTTACCCCTTTCGGATGCAAGGCTTAGGCTTTTCATCCAAGGGAGGGAAGATTGGTTGGAAGAGGGACTCCTTGTCCCGGCAAGGAAAAATAAAAGAGGAAGGATCGTAGAGGAAGGATCCACCTCCGCACAAGCGGGTAGTGCACAACCCAATGTTGTGCCACCTTTCGGTGGGATCCCTCCTCCGCCAAGTTACTATGGAGGGCCACAAGGGCAAGCATAGGGGGTGGTGCACCGGTACCCCCACCAAATTATGTGGTGCCCAACGTAAACTTCGCGGAGCCCTACGCACAATATCCCCAACCATAACAAAGCGTGGCCATAATTGGAGGGTATGTTGCGAGAAACACGCAAAACGTCGCAGCCATCCAAGCCAACGCGGCTCAACTTGGTGAGGGCAATGCAAATATTGCCTATGAGCTTGGACGCCTTCACCTAGTGGAGCCGGATCAATTCGTTGGAGGGGATGTCCAACCTTACTACGAGCAAGGGTACTACTATCAAACTTATCAACACCAACCACCGGCGGAGGACTAGGAAGATTAAGGAACTTTAGTTTTCTTTTCTTTTTCCTTTCTCTGTAATTTTCAGCTATTGTTTGTGTGCGTTTGCGTAATAGTTTTTGTTTTTATTTAAATTTCAGCAAGTGTGTTTGTTTATTTTCAGTTTGTATTTCAACTTGATTTCATCATTAATAAAGGAACCACCTTGTTTATATCATTGGAAAAGCTACAAAAATTTGTGCCATGATGATATATAATTATAATTGCCACTTTGTTTATCTTTGTAATTGATTTATGCATGTTAAAGCTAGTTCTCTCTTAAAATACGAATCTGAATTTATTTAAAAGCTAGCTTAATCTTAGCGGAGGTTATGATTAAAATAAAGACCCATAGTGTTTTATGTGCTCTCAAGTAATGAATAGATTGAAGATGGTTTTTATGCTCAAAAATACTGCTAACCTTGTCATGAATATCACTTGTGTGTTGCTCAACCTATCCAGAGCCTAATATATATTTGAGTGCATAAACCTTAGTGTACAAGATTTATTTTTGAGTGAGTTATTACAGGCCATGATTTCTCTGGCCCGAGACTAAGAAGCTGGTCATTCCATTTTTGCATATCTATCTTTTTGCCAGCCTTTTATCCGTGCATTGTGTATCCCCGCATCGGAGATCTCACAAACCTCGCCGGATATCCACCCTTAAAACCAAATATCATCTTTTGTGATTACCTCCTTGACCACAACCTATCGTTGAGAATGGATCATCAATTCAAGGAAGATCGCAAGACGGTGCCAACATTGAAGAATTCAAGTATCTCTCCAAGGAAAAATATTTCCGGTACCTACCTTATTCATCGCCTCTTTGCTCAAGGACGAGCAAACGTCTAAGCATGGGGGAGGAGGTAGGTACGATGCAATTTTTAGAGTTCAAAAGGGGCAAATAAAAAATTTATGAGAAAGAAAGAGAAGAGAAAAAAAATGAATGAGAAAAAGAAAGAAAGAAAGAAGAGAAAAAGAAGAAAAAATATGAGTATGTGTAAAAGTAAAAGTAAAAGTAAAGTGAACTCCCCGGTTCTCTAAAGTGCATTAGGAATTTCAAGGCTTCAAGATTAAAAGATGCATACTCAATTTTCCAACCATGTGCAATCCGATAACGAGGACTTCCTTTGTGCCTCGGGATCACTCTTGCCATTTGCACATGTCCACTCATCTCAAGTGTGTGTATTTTTCTCTTCCCCCTCCTTGATATAACATCATTTTCCAATGACCTTTTTGATGAGTCTCGGTAAGACCATGAGAAGCTTGTCTTGTTTTGACAACACCTCATTTATAAAATCTTTGTAGGACTAAACTTTCCCAAAAAGCTCCATATAAAGCCTACCACATATATGTGATGAGAGGGAAAGGAGTAGTGTCGGGGACCGCCCTAGGGGTCCCCTTAAACAATGGGGGAACCCTCACCTAAATCCCTGCATCGAAATAAGCTAAGCCTAACAATGCAGGAAACTAACCATGCAGGACATGGCCCATGCGGCAGGACTACGGAGGCCCACCAAGACGGCCCGTCTGGAAGACCCCTCGAGCAGGCTCCGCCTCGCCCGAGGGCACGCTCCTCCTCGAGCGGGCTCCGCCCCGTTCGAGGGGCGACCCTTCCCTCGAGCGGTCCCGCCCCGCTCGAGGGCTCGCACCCCCTCGAGCGAGTCCCGTCTCGCTCGAGGGTCCGCCCCGCCCTCGGGCCGGGGCCCGCCACGCTCACGGGCGCCCGCGCGCGTGCGCCGGCCCCGTACTTGGGCATTTAACGCCCGACGCCGCGAGGGCGGCGCCATCATGCGCCGGGGCTCACGCCCGTGCCGCCGCACCAACTCCCCAGGGAGGAGCCCATCCCCGCCACTGTGGGATGGACTGTGCGGTACGGCCGGTGTCAGTCCCGTGACACCGCGCGCCCACTACTGTACGGCTAACGCGCCCGACCCTCGAAAGGGGGCCGGGCGCACCCTCGATTCACTTTCCCGTGACCCTGCAGGTTAGGTGAAGGGAGCTAGGCCGGTGGATGGCCATCCCGGCCACTGTAACGGCGCGGCTGCCGTACCCGTGCGTGCAGGCGCACGCCCGACTCCGCAGGCGCACGCCCGGCACCTGCAAAGCAACCACTCCACTACCGCAGAGCTCATTGGGAAGGAACGCCGTTCTGCCCGCTCCCCGTACCCCGTACCGGCCCATCATCGACACCTCCCTCGAAGCCTATCAGAGGACGCCATCGCCATCTGCCGCCTCCTACCCTCGAACCGCCACTGTTCGGGTACGAGGTAGGCCATCATGGCCGGATTGCAGCGAAGATCGTCCGGACGGCCGCCCACTCTACGCCGTAGCGCGACGTGCTCCCTCACGTAGCTAGGTAGCGCGGCGTGCATGTAACCCGTCGCCCCCTTGACCTATAAAAGGGGGAGGCGAGCCCCCAGCCGCGGGGGGAAAGAGGAGGAATTCAGAGTAACACAACACATCGTGCACTCACTCTCTTATTCTCCCACGACATCTTCAACCATTCTCCCAGGGACCTGGAAGCCACGCTTCCTCTCCCGCCTCGCTTGTACTTGCCCCACTACAAGCACCCCCGGTGCTGAGCAATATAGTGCCACGAGCACGCCCCTGCTGGACGTACGGCCCCCTCGGCGGAACCGGGATAAAACCTTGTGTCATTTGTTGCTTGGCATCGACCATTGAGGGATAGACCTAGGCGTTATCTACTGGTTAGTGTCGGGACCATATTCTCGCACCGACGCTTGGCGCCCACCGTGGGGCAAGCGAGCGCCTAAGGTCATTTCGCTAACTCCCTCCATGGTGATTCGCACTGAGTACCGTGCTACGCGCTACAACATGGGTAGCTCGGACCCTCTCCCCGGCCGGGTTCGAGATCCGCTTCGGAGACTTGAACTTCCGTGCCACGGGGAACGGCTATCTCATGCGCCTCACTAATCGTGAGGAGCTTCGCGCGCGCCGCGAGGCCGGTCCCGCTCCCGGTCTCCGCCGCACGCATGACACCGCGCGGCGCCCGCGAGGCACGGATGCCACGGGTCCGTCGACGCCGCGACGCCGTCGTCGCTCCGGGCCGCGCTCACGCCGGGCGCGGTCCGAGCGGCGGCAGGCCGAGCGCGCCGCCGCCCAACGCGGTGCGCCCACCATCACAACGCCGCCACCGCCCGGTGGGGGACCGCGTGCGGTCTCGGGACCGCGCATCCCCATCGGGCTGCGTGGCGCCACGATGGCCCATAACGCCAACGTGAACACGACGATGCGCCGGGTTCCGCCTGGCCGCCACGTCTTCGTCGCCAGGGATCCCGGCACCTCAGCAGCAGACGAGTCGTCCCTGGGCTCCGTCGACACGATGCCACCCGCCAACCGCCACGGTTACGCGGAGTGGGACTTCTCCGCGTACCGGACCCGGGGCGCGTTCGGGCGCTTCCTCGACGCCACGGACTCGGGTTTGGTCGCTCCGACGACTCCGAGACCGGGAGCTACGACCCCACGCGGGAATGCCGCGCCGTCATCACCAACGACCCGGCCAACGCCGCCGGTGCGGCGGCGGCGCCGGAGACGGGGAAGTCACGCCCGCCCCGGGATCGCCACGCACCCGGCCGCGGGGCCGAGCGCTCCCCGCCGGGGCCGACGTCGACGCACCCGGGCCCAAGCCCGCGAGCTCGAGGCCAAGCCGGCGGAGGAGTACCGAACGTGCGGCTACTCCGCGCCCTCGATGGCGGGGGAGGCCTCCGCGCGCGGCGAGCGCGCGCGGAGCCGGGCCGACGGTCCGTGACCGCCTCAACCCCGTCCCCAACGTCGACAACGCGGATACGCCACCACGGGCGAGCCAAAAGCTCATCGCCGCCGCGACGTTGCTACGCGCCATGCCGCACCCTCGACCCCCGAGGCTCGAGACATGCACCGCGAGGTGCGGACTCTCCTTGAGCAAGCGGCCGTCCGCAGGCCGAGAGCTCGCCCTCACGCATCCGCCAACAGGGGGGACGCACGGGGTGATGATCCCGCACCGTGGGGGCGAACCCTCGGTGCACGTGGGTCAACCCGCCGACCGGGGCGCACGCCGGCCAAGGAACGGCTCCTCGACACGCGCAGGCGCTAGATGGCGATGCCCGCAACGTCATCAACGCCGGGTGCACCGGCAGAAGGCGGACGCGCGAGCGGCTAGAGGCTACCACCCTCGAAGGGGTGGACGCTACGACGGCCGGCGAGGATCGCTCCCCGACACCGAGCCCCCCGGCACCCGTGTGTTCAGCCGGGAGATCCGCACAGCGGCGTTCCCCGCCGCTTCGTCGCCCCTCGACGATCGTCAAATACAACGGGGAGACGGACCCTCGAGTCTGGCTCAACGACTACCGCCTAGCTTGTCAGCTGGGCGGGGCCACCAACGACGAAGTAATCATCCGCAACTTGCCCCTGCATCTGGGCGACGCGGCCCGGACATGGCTCGAGCACTTGCCCGCCAGCCAGATCCACAACTGGGACGATCTAGTCCACACCTTCGTGGGCAACTTCCAGGGCACGTACGTGCGCCCTGGGAACTCCTGGGATCTGCGCTCCTCGCACGCGAGGCCGGCGAATCGCTACGGGACTTCATACGGCGCTTCTCCAAGCGCCGCACGAGCTCCCCGCCGTGGCACAATCCGAGATCGTGCACGCGTTCCTCGAGGGCACCACGTGCGGGACCTTGTGCGCGAGCCGGGACGCAGCCCGCCCACGGACTCGAACGAGCCGTTCGACATTGCCACCCGCCTTCGCCTCGGGAGAGGAGGCCGTGGGGGCAATCTTCGACGGCAAAAAGGGCAAGCGCTCCGAGGACACGCCCGCGGAGGGCGGCGGGTCCAAGGAGCCGCGCCGCAACGACAAGCGGGGCAAGAAGGGGAAGAAGCCGCGCCGCGAGGCGCGCGAGCAGGGGCGCAACGGCGGCAACGCCGAGGCCCTCGGCCGTTGACCCGGCCCGACGGGGCCCTCGACCGGCTCCTCGAGGCCCGGGGGTGTTCGACGACATGATGAAGAAGCCATGCCCCTACCACAAGACCCCCGTAAACCACACTCTTGAGCAAAGGCGACATGCTCAAGAAGTTCTATGGCCGTGCCGCCGCGAAGGAGGCAGAGGCCAAGAAGGATGGGGGCGATGGCGACGCGGGTGGTTTCCCCGCCGTCGAAAATGTGTTCCTCATCTTTGGGGGACCTACTGTCGACATGTCGACCCGGCAACGCAAGAAGGAGCAGCACGAAGTCCTCGCCGCAGAGAGGGCACCTCCGGCCTTCCTCAACTGGTCGGAGGACGCCATCACTTTCAGTCGGGATGATCACCCAAACCGCATCCCGAACCCGGGCCAGTACCCACTGGTGGTCGATCCCATCATTGGCAACGCCCGGTTTTCGAAGGTCCTTATGGACGGAGGCAGTAGCCTCAATATCCTCTTCGCGCATACATTGCGCCTGATGGGGATTGGGCTGGACCAGCCGCGCGCCCCGCACGAAGCCGTTTCACGGCATCGCGCCCGGCAAGCGTGGTTCAACCCCTCGGGCGGTCGATCCGCCCGTCTGGTTTGGGACCCCCAAGAATTTCCGTAAGGAAACCCTCACCTTCGAGGTGGTGGGATTCAAAGGGGCCTACCATGCCATCCTTGGGCGACCATGCTATGCCAAGTTCATGGCGGTCCCCAACTACACGTACCTGAAGATGAAGATGCCAGGTCCAAACGGCGTCATCACCGTCGGGTCGTCGATCGAGCATGCATTCGACTGCGACGTCGAGTGCGTGGAACATGCGGAGGCACTAGCGCTGGACGAAGCGCCGGTGAACACACTCGGAGAAGATGGTCAACGACGACCTCGGCCTCCGCCGCCAAGCACGTCGGCACCTTCGAGGCCGCCGAGCAAACCAAAGGGGTCCCCCTCGACCCGTCGGCCCCCGAGGGCAAGGCACCGAGGGTCGCCTCGACCCTCGATCCTAAATAGGAAGCAAGGTGCTCGTCGACTTCCTCCGCGCCAACGCCGACGTCTTCGCGTGGAGCCCCTCGGACATGCCGGGCATCCCGAGGGAGGTCGCCGAGCACTCCCTTGATATCTCGCCTAACGCTCGCGCCGTGCGGCGGCGGCCGCGCCGCTTCGACGAGGAGCGGCGACGGGCGATCGGAGCGAGCCGCGGAAGCTCCTCGAGGCCGGATTCATCAAGGAAGTGTTCCACCCTACGTGGCTAGCTAATCCTGTGCTTGTAAAAAAGAAAAATGGGAAGTGGAGGATGTGCATAGACTACACTAGTCTCAATAAAGCATGTCCAAAAGTTCCTTTTCCTTTGCCACGTATAGATCAAATCATTGATTCAACAGCCGGTGTGAACTCGCTCGTTTCCTTGATGCCTATTCGGGATATCACCAAATAAAAATGAAGGAGTCCGACCAGCTCGCGACTTCGTTCATCACACCGTTCGGGACGTTCGTTACGTCACGATGCCTTTTGGCCTCGAGAACGCGGCGCAACATATCGCGCCGCATGCGGCACGTTTTTGGGGACCATATCGGGCGGACGGTCGAGGCTTACGTGGACGACATCGTCGTCAAGACCGAGAAGGCGGACGACCCGGTTAGCGATCTTGGCATCGCGTTCGGTACCGCCTACGGGCAAACAGGGTCAAGCTCAACCCCGAAAAATGTGTCTTTGGAGTGCCGCGGGGCATGCTCCTAGGGTACATCGTCTCCCGGCGGGGAATCGAGGCCAACCCCGAAAAGGTCGCGGCCCTCGAGCGAATGGGTCCACTTCGGGACCTCAAGGGAGTGCGAAGGTGTTGGGGTGCCTCGCCGCCTTAGCCGCTTCATCTCGAGGCTCGGTGAGAAGGGCTCCGCCCCTCTACCGCCGCTCAAGAAGCACGAGCGCTTCTCTTGGACCGCCGAGGCCCGGGGAAGCGCTCGACAAGCCGAAGGCGGCGCCGACGCACGCCCCAATCCTTACGCCGCCGCGAGACGGCGAACCCCTCCGCCTCTACATGGCCGCAACCACCCGGGTGGTCGGCCGCCGTGATCGTCGTGGAGCGCACGGAGGAAGGGCATGCATTGCACCGTGCGAGAGGCCGGTCTACTACATCGGCGAAGTCCCGTCGGACACAAAGACGCGCTACCCCCGTGTCCGTGTGGCGTTGTATGCGGTAGTCCTCGCGCGGCGCAAGCTCCGCCACTACTTCGAGGCCCACCCCCGTTACGGTGGTCTCCTCCTTCCCGCTAGGAGAAAACATTCGCAACCCCGACGCGGCGGGCAAAATTGCCAAGTGGTCCGTGGAATTGATGGGCGAGACGCTCGCCTACGCTCCGCGCAAGGCCATCAAATCGCAAATCTTAGCCGATTTCGTCGGCGAGTGGACAGACACGCAGCCGCCGCCCCCTCGCATTCCAGCGAGTGGCCGGACTCCGTTCTTCGACGGCTCGGTGATGAAGACAGAGCGGGCGCGGGCCTCGCTCTTCGTGTCACCCCTCGGGGAACACATGCGCTACGCGAGTGCGCCTCCACTTCCCCGCATCCAACAATATGGCGGAATACGAGGCCCTTCTCTGCGGCCTCAAAATCGCCATTGAATTGGGCATCAAGCGCCTCGACGTGCGAGGGGATTCGCAGCTCGTGATCGATCAAGTCATGAAGAACGCGAGCTGCCACGACGACAAGATGGAGGCTTACTGTAAAGCCGTGCGGGCCCTCGAAGACAAATTCTATGGCATCGAGCTTAATCATGTACCCCGCCGGTACAACGAGGAAGCAGACGAGTTGGCAAAGATCGCGTCCGGGCGGATCACCGTTCCCCCGAACGTTTTCGCGCGCGACATCGCGCAGCCCTCGGTCACCTTCGAGCCTTACCCCTCGAGCGATGGCGGACCCTCGGGGGCTCCCTCGAACCCAGCGGGTGCGGGGCCCATGGAAGAGGACCCCTCGAACGAGGCGTACGTGCTCTCCCTTCTCGAGGGGTACGGCTCCCACGAGGCTGTCACGATGGACATCGAGCCGGCTCCCGTCCAGGCGGACTGGCGGGAGAAGTACATCGCCTGGATTGCTCGAGGGGAACTCCCCGCACACCGGCCACGCCCAGGCGCATCGCCAGGGTGGCCAAGTCATTCACCCTCGTCGACGGCGAGCTATACAAGCGCGCCGCATCAGGCATCCTCCGGGCCGATGTATACCCATCCCCGAGGGGCGCGAGCTCCTACGGGACATCCACGCGGGGATCCGCGGCCACCACGCCGCGCCGCGCACCCTCGTTGGCAACGCGTTCCGCCGGGGCTTCTACGGCCTACCACGGTCGCGGATGCCAGCGAAATTGTGCGCACCTGCGAAGGGTGTCAGTTCTACGCCCGCAAGTCCAATTTGCCCGCTCACGCCCTACAAACAATCCCTGTAACATGGTCGTTCACCGTGTGGGGGTTGGACATCATCGGGCCCCTGCGGAAGGCGCCCGGGGGCTTCACCCACCTGCTTGTCGCGATCGACAAGTTCTCCAAGTGGGTGGAGGTACGCCCCATCACGAATTTGAAGGCTGAGCAGGCGGTCACATTCTTCACCGACATCGTCTACCGCTTTGGAGTGCCAAACTCCATCATCACGGACAATGGGTCCCAGTTCACGGGCCGGAAGTTCTTGGAGTTCTGCGACAAGTTCCACATCCGCATGGATTGGGCAGCTGTGGCACACCCACAGACCAACGGCCAAGTAGAGCGTGCCAACGGCATGATTCTACGTGGGCCTCAAACCCGTACTTTTGACCACCTCAACAAATGCGGCGGAAATGGCTCCAAGAACTACCAAAGGCCGTGTGGAGCCTAAGGACAACCCCAGCGCAGCTACGGTTCACCCCATTTTTCCCCGGTCCATGGCGCGGAGGCCGTCCTCCCCCACGGACCTAGAATATGGGTCGCCCAGATTCGAGGCTACGACGAAGAGGCTAACCAGCCGAGCCCGCGAGGACTCACTGGACCAGCTAGACGAAGTACGCCTCGTGGCGTTGATGCACTCCGCAAGGTATCAACAGTCCCTACGACGCTACCAAGCACGCAAGATACGTCGCAGGGATTTCAGCGAAGGGGATCTAGTCCTAAGGCTACGCCAAGACAACCGAGGGCGCCACAAGCTATCGCCCCCATGGGAGGGACCCTACGTCGTGGTGAAAGTGCTCAAGCCGGGCACGTACAAGCTGGCCAACGAGGACGGCGAAGAACTTACCAACGCTTGGAACATCCAACAGCTACGTCGCTTCTACCCTTAGCTAGGATTTCCAAGTATTTTCTGTTGTAAAAACGCATGCCCAACACCCCAGTTGGCGTCACCTATGTAAATACTCCAATAAAAGGGCAACTCGGCTTTCCCCTGAAACCCAAGTTACCCTCGGGGGCTACTGCGGGGGGGCACCCCCCCCCCAAATGGTTCCATTTCTTCGCGCAAAAAAAAATATGTAACAACACGCGCTAAGTTTGTTTCCTACTTCAACCTCGAGCCATGATTCGAACAGGGCGCAGGTGGCACAGCGGAAGGAGAATGCGAGCCAGAGACAGCCTACGCCGCGTGGCTATGGCCCGCCTCTCTCGCCTCCAACCCAGCGGGCCCCCTGCGAAAAACGAACTCCCCTAACTAGAATCTACTCAGGAAGAAGGAGAAACAAAAGGCGTAATAAGCAAACAACTTCATTTACAGCAACTGCTCATGTTCACAAGACGACTTGTTTATTCACAAAAAGGCCACGAGGCCAGAATTCTGATACACATGAACAAAAAACGGGCCTAGCGCCCAGATGCTTTCAGGCGGGTGGAGCAGCAGCATCGGCGGCGTCCGGGAAGAGGAATTCTTCGAAGGCCTCGGCGAGCGACCCGGCGGCGTCAGCAGCAAGCGCGTCCGCGCGCTCCATGGCCACCTCGTCCTCAACGCCCTCGGGCACGATATAGCCTTCCGCCAGCGCCTCAAGGTTGACCTCGTAGTGGGATCGCACCACTCCGAGGGCCTTCCGACGCCTGGTGCAACGCCCGCCGCATCCGCTCCGTGACGTGGCCGCCGAGGGCGCGCAGGCGGCCGGCCGGGCGAGCCGCCGGCCGGGCCTCGCCTTCCTCGACGACGCGGCAAGTCTCGAGGGCCGCGTCACGCAGCCTCCCCCCGCAGCCTCCCCGCTCGCAGGAGTTGTAGGAAGCTGCCGCAGGCCTCGGCCGCCCGGCCAGCCGTGCCCCAAGGCAGTGCGCAAGCCTGGAATCATCAAGACGACAAGAAATCAGAAAGGGAGAAGCGAACCCTCTAAAGCAAAAAAACCAACAAACAAGAGTCGAAAAGTCTCACCCTCGACTTGCTTCCTCTCCAGATTGAGGTCGCGGCGTGCGGACTCGAGCTCCGACCGAGACGCCGGACGGCCTCGCCTTGCTCACGGAGGGCCGCCCCCCCCGGCCGGCATTGCGTGCCGAGCGAGAGCGCTTCATCCTCAACCTTGGAGAATGCGGCGTTCCGCTCCTCCAGCGACTTCTCCGCCGCTTCGCGAGCAACGCGCTCCCCGCTCCGCCGCCGTTCGGGCGTCGCCGAGGGCAGCCCGCTCTTGCCGGAGCCGCCCCTCGCCCCCTCGGCGGGCGACGCGCTCCTCCGCCGGAGCCGCTCCTCGCCGACGACGAGGGCCGCAACCTTGGCGTCGAGGACGGCCTTCGTGGTCATCGGCCTCCTTGGCGCGCTCGCTCCGCCCGTGCGCCCGCTCCTCGGCCCCGGCCGCCGCGCGCCGCGCCCCCTCGAGCGACGTGCGGAGCTCCCGGGTCTCGGCGCGAGCGGTGGCCACCTCCGCCTCCCGGTTGGCGGCCGCCGTCCGCGTCTTGTCCAAGTCCTCGCGCGCGTTCCACGGCCGCCTCGTCGCGATCGACGAGGGCCGCGTGGATCCGCTCGAGACTCGAGTGACGCGCCGCGTCCCGCCCCGAGCTCTCGGAAGCACGTCGCACCACGCCATCGCCCGCACACCAGCCCACCGTCCGGCGTCCCGAGAGCATCCGCAAGCGCGTCGAAAGCGCTGCATCGCTCCCGGAGCTGGCGGGCCTCGGCGTTCACCTGGTCGAACGCGTCGTACTTCTCATGGGCGCGGCGCTCGAGCTCCTGGCACACACACATCGAATCTCGTAAGTGCCAAGGCTTGAATGCGGCACACGAAAACGAAAAAGGAAGAAAGACGAGCAACCGTGGCTCACCTGGAAGACGAGCCAGGCCGGGCCGCCGTGGACCTGCAGCGCCTCGTTCAACGCGCGGTTGGCGCCGTGGTTCCGGAGCTCGCCCCAGAGCTCTTGCTCCCCCCTGGCGTCGGCAAACGCAGGGGGATCCTCCACGGCCCCCCCCCCACCTGGGCGGAGCGACCGGCGTGGGAGGACGAGGCCTCGGCATCGTGCCCTCGCCCCCCACTACCATGCGACCCTCGCGCCGCCCTCACGAGGGCCCCTCCTCCGGGGGTCGGGGGGAGTTCGTGGGCCGCCTAGCCCACCGGTTCCACCCGTGGCGGCGAGGAGTCATCCGAGAGCTCCACCACCTCCGCTCGGAGACCGCCGGCGGAAGGAACCGCCCGCTCCGCCTCCGCCGACGCCCCCACCGCGCCTCCACGGCCACGTGCACACCGTAGTGGCGCCGTCGCCGCCGCCTCCCGGCCGTGCCGCCGCATCCGCGGGCGCTCCCGCAAGTTGCGCCCGCTCCACCTCCTCCACGAGGGTCGCCACCGCAGCCGCACCTCCTCCGTGGCCGCCTCTACGGCTCGCGCCTCCATGGCGACCGGCGCCGGCCGCCCCCCGCGACCTCCCGGCCGCGCCGCGGCGGGCCGATCCGCCGGCCGGGGCCTCGAGGCCCCGGCCCGGCCTTGCGAGCTCGTGCCCGCCGCCGCGCTTGTCCCCGGTGCGACCCCCCTCGACGAACGCCGCCGCGTGGGGATCGACGCGTCCGTCCTCCCGCACCTTGGCCGGTGCAAGAGGAGGAACGGTTGGCACCGCCCTGCGCAGACACGAACGGAGGGTTAGAACATCTAATCGCCAGCAAACTAAAACCAAACGAGGGAAGACAGGCTCCTTACCTCGCCGAGGAAAAGGCCCGCTTCCTTTTCCTCGAGGCCTCCGCGGACGAAGCCGGCGCAGCGGTCGCGCCTGCCGCGACCGCCTCCCCGACGGCGCCGCCGCACGCACAGCACGCCCGCCCCCGTGCGCGGGCGCGCGCCGTGCCGCACCCCCCCCCGAAGAAGCCACCACGCGCGGGGGCACGCTTGCCCCACGCGCGCGGGCACGCCCGCCAACGCGCCCCTTGATGACGACGCCGCGCGCGCGGACGCGCTCCCTCCGCGCGCGGCACGCTTGACGCGCGCGCGCGCGCGTCCGCCGCGCGTGCCTCCGTGGCACGCGCCGGGCACCCCGCGCGCGCGTGCCGCTCCCCGACGATGATTGCCCGGCGACAGCGCCGGTGCGCCCGCCCCGTGCAAAGCCGCCCCGACGCCGCGCGCGGGTTCCGGCGACGGCGGCGCAGGCCGCCACCCGTCCGAAGGGCCCTCCCCCTCGGACTCTTCCTCCTCGTCCCGCTCCGAGGACGAGGGCTCCTCGATGTCCGGGAGGAGAGCCCCGCCCCTCCCGCCGCCGGTACTCCGCGGACCGTGCGCCGCGGCGCGCTTGGCGCCGCCTCGCGTGCTCCCTCTTGCGCGCCGCTCGCTCCTCGCTGCTCCCGCTGCGCCGCCCGGCCGAGCGCACGGGAATCGGGGGTGGGTGGAACGGATTTGGCGACGTTGAACTCCACCAGCTGCGCGCAAGAGCGACAATGGCGCATCAAGAAACGGAAGCAAGAACAAGGACTAAAACGAAATCAGGAACCCAACTCACCCGCGGGCCCGTAGGGAGCATCTCGATGTCCCACGGGGTCCGACCCGCAGGTGGCGGCGTCCTGGTGTCGACGGCGCTCCGCGCCCGGGGAGCGCGTACGGCCGCTCCAGCGGCGTCGGGAGCATCCGCGATCTCGCCACGTCAACGGGGTTGGCCGCCTCTGTCATCTCGAAGATGCAGAGCGGCCTCTCCATCAACGGCACGATCCGCCGGTGATGAAGGAAGGCGAGGACGCCCATCGCGTTGAGCCCTTCCCTCGCCAGCCGCCGCAGGGCGGCGAGGACGGACTCTTGCCGCGCCCGATGATTGGCCGTAGGCAACCCGTAGCCCCAGGAGTCCGGCCTCTTCTTGAACACCCGGCCGGTGTAGGGAGGGAGGCCGGGCTCGGCGTTGCGCAGGTAAAACCATCCCCGCTCCCGGCCCGGCGTTGTTCGTCGTCATGGTGCAGGGGACGTAGAAATCCTTGAGCTGCCCCCGCAGGGCAAGCGACATCCCGCCGGCGCGCACCGCGCGGCGGGTCCTCGGCTCCGACGTGGGCTGCGTGATGAGCTCCCCGCGGAAGAGGTGTACCCAGAGCTCCCAATTGACTGGGATTCCCAGGTACCCTTCGCAGACGCCCACGAACGTGGCCGCCTGCGAGATAGCGTTGGGGGCGAAGTTGTGCAGCTCCACCCCGTAGTAGAAGCACAACGCCCGCATAAAGGTGCTCGCCGGCGCGTTGAAGCCGCGCTCGTGGTAACGGAGGAAGCTCACCACGTAGCCCTCCCGGCGGGTTGGGCTCGAGGTGCGTCGCCGGCGGCACGATCCACTCCGCCGGCGCCCTTCTTCGTTGGCCGACGGTGGCGGCGACGACCCGGCTCGCCCGGGGCGAGCCGGGGTCACGGTCGACCTCTCCCGTGCGTACGGCTCCGGATCCCGATCGGGGGCCGAGGCGGCGCCAGAAGGGGGGACGAACGAGTGCGAAGGCGGAGGACAAGGAAACGAGGAAAAAGCTCTAAGCGGCGAGCCCGCGCGATGGCAAGAGAAGGACGAAGGCGAAGGGACGAGAGACCGAAAACGGTGAGAAGCCAAGGTAAAAAACCGCCGTCCCTTCCTCCCCCCGCGCTTTATAGGCAACGGGCGAGTTCTCCCAGAGCGGACGCCCCGCCGACGTTAATCGGGAGAATCTTTCCATCGCGTCGACGGGCGGGCCCCCACCACGACCGCAGCGGCTCTAACACCGCAGGCGGTGTCATCATTACGGCGAGGAACGGCCGCGACCGAGGCAAAACCGTCACATCCGCCCCGCCGCGCCGCCCACTACGCGCGCGCGCGCGGCCGCAGCGCCTAAAAAGGCGCGCTTGCGCTGCAAAACCCGCGGCCACGACCGCAAGGCAATTAAATGCCCGGGCCCCTTGCCAAGAGAGCCCTCGAGCGAGGCGAACCCTCGGTTCGAAACAAAGGCGACCCTCGATGGGATGTCAGCGTGAGAAGGTCGCCCGGGACCTGCTCGATGTAGAGCAAGCAACCGCGGGCACCCATGCCACGTGGGACCCTCGAGCGGCATGACCCTCAACTCGAAACAAGGCGACCCTCGATGGGATGTCAGCGTGAGAAGGTCGCCCGGGACCTGCTCGACGTAGAGCAGATCACCGCGGGCACCCATGCCACGCAGGACCCTCGAGCGGCATGACCCCCAACTCGAGACAATGTCTACCCTCTAAAAGAAGGCACGCGCGTAAGAGGATCGCCCAGGTCACGCTTGAAATAGAGCGACACCGAAAGCACTCATACCGCGCCGTGCTGCCAACAAGCACCTCGAGGGCTGGCACGTCCAGACCCCTCGACGGCCGCAAACGCGAAAAGACGGGGCTGTCCATGCACGGCCCCGCACGGCCTTACCGATCGTGGGTTCGAAGCCTGACCCTCGACGGGTTCGAACAGGCGCCCCGCATCACGCAGTTAGGGACGACGAGGGCACGCGCATCCGAGCCGTTCCTCGAGCCCGTCGGCTCGAGGGTGCCCCACATGTCGTGTTCGAGAGCCGGCGAGGGCGACTAGCCGGGGGATCCCACCGAGGGAGAGCTTCCGCGCCCTCGGTCCCTAGCGAACGGGACCGAGCCCCACCTAGCAAACCCACGCAAGCGCTTCCATGGACGTGTCTCCGGACCGCGCGGCCTACCCTTATCGAACGGGGCATGGACGTCCACTTGAACCACCCGCTAGCGACCGATGAGGAATCCGCGATTCGCGACCCGCTCGATGGGGAGTCGTGGAAACCTCACCCTCCGTCCCGCGGAGGGACGGCGAGGGCGCGATAAAAAACAAGTCGTCAGGCTCGACCCGATCGCCTCGAACAGGCCAAGGCTCGGGGGCTTGACGCACGGCTACACCTCCTTGAAATTGCACCCGCCGGAGACAGTGACAGGGGAGCGTGCACCCCCGATGCCGGCTGAAATACCGCCGATGCCGGTTGGCATATGTGCCACGCCTTTCTGACCGAATTGCTCGCGGTTAACCCCCGGGGAGAGCCCACACTCCCGCAGGGCTTCGGGGCTAGGACCCGCGGGTCCGCCGACGCGGCCCCACGGAAAGCGTTCGCAAACAAGGAGGGAAGAAAGTCCTATCGGTAGGTTCCGGCATGCGCGGGAGCCTCAATGGCAAACCCGCGATGCTCGGGGGCTGCGTCGGGGGACCGCCCCTAGGGGTCCCCTTAAACAATGGGGGAACCCTCACCTAAATCCCCCGCATCGAAATAAGCTAAGCCTAACAATGCAGAAACTAACCATGCGGACATGGCCCATGCGGCGGGACTACGGAGGCCCACCAAGACGGCCCGTGCGGGAAGACCCCTCGAGCGGGCTCCGCCTCGCCCGAGGGCACGCTCCCCTCCTCGAGCGGGCTCCGCCCCGTTCGAGGGGCGACCCTTCCCTCGAGCGGTCCCGCCCCGCTCGAGGGCTCGCACCCCCCTCGAGCGAGTCCCGTCTCGCTCGAGGGTCCGCCCCGCCCCTCGGCCGGGGCCCGCCACGCTCACGGGCGCCCCGCGCGCGTGCGCCGGCCCCGTACTTGGGCATTTAACGCCCGACGCCGCGCCGGCGGCGCCATCATGCGCCCGGGCTCACGCCCCGCGTGCGCCGCACCAACTCCCCGGGGAGGAGCCCATCCCCGCCACCGTGGGATGGACGTGCGTACGGCCGGTGTCGGTCCCGTGACACCGCGCGCCCCCTCGTACGGCTAACGCGCCCGACCCTCGAAAGGGGGCCGGGCGCACCCTCGATTCACTTTCCCGTGACCCTGCAGGTTGGGTGAAGGGAGCTAGGCCGGTGGATGGCCATCCCGGCCACCTGTAACGCGCGCGGCCGCCGTGCCCTGCGTGCGAGCGCACGCCCGACTCCGCGAGCGCACGCCGGGCACCTGCAGCAACCACTCCCACTACCGCGAGCTCATTGGGAAGGAACGCCGTTCGCCCGCTCCCCCCGTCCCCCGTACCGCCCATCATCGGCACCTCCCTCGAAGCCTATCGAGAGGACGCCATCGCCATCCGCCGCCTCCTACCCTCGAACCGCCACTGTTCGGGTACGAGGTAGGCCATCATGGCCGGATTGCAGCGAAGATCGTCCGGACGGCCGCCCACTCTACGCCGTAGCGCGGCGTGCTCCCTCACGTAGCTAGGTAGTGCGGCGTGCATGTAACCCGTCGCCCCCTTGACCTATAAAAGGGGGAGGCGAGCCCCCAGCCGCGGGGGGAAAGAGGAGGAATTGAGAGTAACACAACACATCGTGCACTCACTCTCTTATTCTCCCACGACATCTTCAACCATTCTCCCAGGGACCTGGAAGCCACGCTTCCTCTCCCGCCTCGCTTGTACTTGCCCCACTACAAGCACCCCCGGTGCTGAGCAATATAGTGCCACGAGCACGCCCCTGCTGGACGTACGGCCCCCTCGGCCGGAACCAGGATAAAACCTTGTGTCATTTGTTGCTTGGCATCGACCATTGAGGGATAGACCTAGGCGTTATCTACTGGTTAGTGTCGGGACCATATTCCGCACCGACAAGTAGAATATAAAGGCTTGAGAGACAAGCGAGTTGAGAGTTCATGAGCAATATGCAAGATTATTTAAATTTGTGAACTTGGTTTAGTTTTTCTTCATCTCGTTCTTTATTTCAAAAATTCTGAGATCTATTTTAAACTTTGTGAGCATGTTATACTCGTGGGATAAACTTAATTAAGAATCTACCCTCCGTAGAGATGAAGGCTATTACATTATGGAACTTTAACGAATTAAAATTTTGAGAGCATTATGTTTTCTCATGTATGATCAAGTGCAAGGTTTAAACATTGTTTGGCAATGATGATATCCATCGAAGGCTTACTCGAGGACGAGCAAGGTTTAAGTATGGGGGAGATGTTGACGATGAAAATCCGTCAACCTAGCCATGAGTTTACCTTCGGTGTTGGCATAAGTTTTATACCTTATCCATTGGTACTAACCCCCGTGGTATAACAAGTTCACGTGTGCATGTTGGTTTTGGAGTTTAGTGTTTATGCAGGGTTTTAGCGTTGAAAGCAAGACTTTTGGGATAAGTTCATCAAGCACCTTATGACAAGACCTTGAAGCCCCGTACAAGTCATGCAATGAAGCAAACTTAACTCCAAGAAGTCAGGGACTTGATCCGAGAAGATGACAAACTCCGAGGACCTAACCAGAAAAGTGTCGAATCTTGCAAGACAAGGAGTTATGTCCAATTCGGAGAGAAACTGATGACATGGACCTACATGCAGAAGGGGGAAGCATCTAGAAGACACGGGAACTGACATCAAGCAAAGGAGGCCGCGGGCTGGGCCTGGATGGGCCCAGGCCGGTCGGCCCAGCCCTGTCCAGTGCCCGTTCATCCCCTCCTTTGCCCTAGCCGCCATTCGGGCTGTTTATAGCCCCGGGGTCGAGAGACACGCATGAATCAATTCGTCATCGGCTGCCGAGGAGCAGAGAAGAGAGGGACACCATTTCGGAGAGGAGAGGGTCGAGCTAGTTGACTAGGATTTCCCTAGCCGACATGGGAACCTTGCACGGAAGACCATGTCGGAGTTCCCGGAGCTAGAAACAAGATCAAGGAAGGATCCCGGTGGTGATCTTGTGTATGTATCATTGTCATAGTTGAATTATCAAGTTGAATCTATTCTTATCGATCAAGTGTTTCCTCGAAGATTTCGTTTTTCGATCGGTTTGCTTATTCTAAATCTATTCTCGAGATAGATTACATAGGGTGTTCTTGTAGCCGCGGTGGCTAGAGGTACACGCCGGATCTTCCGAAAGAATCTCGACTTGTCTTTTGACTCGCCTAGACTCCCCGCATGAGTAGGGATACGTTGTCATAGAACAGGGGTTCCGAAACGCGGATATTTTCGGATTTGGACGGGAAACCACGGTTTAAAGAGGCTTCTTATAAGATTCGATTTGCTACTTCTTCTCTTGCTTGGAACTTCAACAAAAGGCTTAACCCGATCTCTCTAGATCGGTTTATCTACCCAATCTTACTTTGTTATCTCCGGTCTTTAGTAGGTTAGATTCGTTTTGTCTTCTTTACCTAGATGCATTAGGGTTTCTCTTTTATCGTAGATTGAAGTTGCTTGGCTTTACTAGATCAAATTTTGCGTCACACATTTGTTCCACGGATTCGATACCTTGGGTTCACCACTCGAGGGAAGAAGGGTCCCTTGACTACGATGGGAGACTTGTCCGCTTGCAAGTCTAAACGAACTTTGATATAACTATTAACCGTCAACATGCACCGTGTTGCGTAGCGTCGTGAAATGCCTTATGTGTCTATATGGGTTCTCCATAACCATCCTTTCAAACGGGTTTACCGCAACCATCTCGATGATCTTGGATTTGATTTCATACTTGGTCACTTCGAGATTCGAATCTGACTCTTGTACTCTTATGTCTTCACATCGAGGGCTAGCGTAATCCCTTAGTGATTTCTCCGTTTCTTCCACGGGTTGATTGACGAACGCCATCTAGACAACAAGATAAAAACAAAAACAAAAACAAACAAAGAGGTTTTCTAGGCAATATGTGTTAGATATTAGCAAACAAAAGATAAACTAAGTTAGATGCAAACCAAACGATGTAAACTAGCTTGCTCCCCGGCAACGGCGCCAGAAAAAGGGGCTTGTTGACGGATAAAAGAGGTATCCACCTACGATCCGCAAACGTACAGACCTACACCTTTTTCACCACGGGATTCACAAGGTTCTTGTCAATCCGCGGAGCAAGGGGATTACAAGCGTTTGATCTACCTCTACTCACTAGCTACTCAAACCCTAACTATGATTAAACTAGAAAACGACTAAACTACACTAGAGAGAATGATTAAGCTATCAAGATAGGAGACACTCACCCATGGGTCTACGATACTAGAACATGCAATCGCTTTAAACAAGAAAACCAATCTAATCTATCAGGCGTTGTGACCACGGTTTCGCCCTTTCCCTCCTCTCGTACTGTCACTACGCGAAGGTAATCGTGACTAGACCTATGATGGACACGGTGTATTGAATGGATCCAAGGAAGCATTGGAGCTCTATTCCCTTTACGGCATGGTAGCTAACCTTAAGCATTAAAGTATAATCAACACAAGATGATAGATAGATAATCCAACAAAGTACGATTACATCTCAAGATCGATTACAACCCATGGACGAATAAGGAGATTAGCCCATCAAGGTGCTAGACATAGCACCGTTGATCATGGTCACCCTTCCGACGGTGTCTTCCTTCTTCTCCACTTGTGGGTACTTCCTTCAAGGTGGTCGATCTCCCTCCGGAGACCTCCCTCCTCTCTCTCTAGCTTGTGGATGGCCTCCTGGTGCGAATGGCTCTCTCCCCTGCGAATGGTGGCACCTCCAGGGTTTTAGGGTTGAAGATCCTTCAGGTGCAAGGAAAGGGGGGCGACCCGACCCCCGAAGTGGGCTGGGCCGGCCGGCCTAGGCCGACCAGCCCAGGCCCATTTCGGCCTGGTTCGGTCGCCCCTTCGCTCCCTTGGGTCCTCAGGTGATTATGCACTTTGCCCCTTCCACTTGCATGATTTTGACGATGTCATCCCCGCGTTCAAGATGGAGGTCCTCCACGCATGAAGTTCGATCTTTTGCGCTTCAATCCCTGGGGGTGTTCCTACGTAGCACTTCGGTCCTTGGCACCATTGGAAGTGATTTCATCAAGCTCATGAACATGAACAAGACTCCGTAAATGCTCCTTTGAACTTGTTGTGAATTCGTCCTTTATGTCCATGTTTTCCTGCATAAACACAACACTTCCAAATGCATGCACATAGATGAACTTGTTATATGATCAATGTACCTAATGGCAGGTGAGTTCCAAAATCAAATCCAAACCAAAGTGTAATGAACATGTTTGGTGTACCAAAATACACCGTCAACATGTAGACTTGAAGCTTCTTCGAGTATTTCTTGAGCGTCCTCGAGTACTTCTTGGAGAAGTCTTCAGTAGTACTTGAACTGCCACGAGGCTGGAAGGTGGTCCAGCTCATCAGTCTTGAAGTCGAGATTATATGGAAGTGCGATTGCAAAATTGCACTCCATATGGAGTAGTCCGCAAGCCTTAGGTTGAGTTTCGGACTCTAGCTGAGGGTCAAATTTGATTCTGAATCTCCCATCTTGAAAATATTGAATGGTGGGTGTAGCATAGCAACCCCAAGCCTTGAAATGATTAGGCAATCAATCCAAGGGTATTCAGTGTTCGCGAAAGCCATCATCTGAGTACTCTTGCAGTGTGTAGCCCCCGAGATAAGATAGTTGTATGAGCCACATCGAGTAGTAGTTGTTGTAGAGCCCCCAAGCTTGAGAGCGAGCGAAGTTTGCCAGAGTTGTTCTCGAGTAGTAATTTGAATGCAGCCCTCGAGTTGGAGAGTTTCCGAGTAGTAATTTGGCGTCAAATCGTGGAGCTTGATAAGTAGTTGTGCCGTCGAAGCGGACTTTAGATGCGACCGAAGTTGACTTTAGATGCCGGCAGAGCGGACTTTAGAATGCGACTTGAAAACCGAAGTAGACTTTGTGTCGCGTCGAGCGGACTTTGAGATGCGACTTGAAAACCAAAGTCGACTTTAGTTGCCGCACGAAGTGGACTTTGATATGCGACCGAAGTCGACTTTAGATCGCGCGGAGCGGACTTTGATATGCGACTTGAAAACTGAAGTTGACTTTAGATTGCCGCGCGGAGCGGACTTTGAGATGTGCTACAGTAGTCAACTTTGTGCCACGCTGAGTGGATTTGAGATGCAAAAAAATGAAAAGCACTTCCGGAAAGCAAAATCAAACAAAAAAAATAGAGAAAATGAGTAGTTTTGTTGCCGGAGCGGGCTTAAGATTGCGACCGTTGAAGTTGACTTGTGCCAGCAGAGTGAGCTTGGGTGCGACTGTTAGTGTCGACTTGTGCCACCAGAGTAGGCTGGAGGTTGCGACCATTAGTGATGACTTTTGCGGCCAAGGTGGACTTGAGGTTGCGACTGTTAACATCGACTTTTGCAACCAGAGTGGACTTGAGGTTGCGACCGTTAGCATCAACTTTTGCCACCAGAGTGGACTTGAGGTTGCGACCATTAGCGTCAACTTTTGCCACCAGAGTGGACTTAGGTGCGATTGTTGAAGTCAACTTGAGTACTTAGGGTACTAGGACACATGGTACGGAGCACGAGTACTTAGGATACGAGACCCATGGTATGGAGCACGAGTACTTAGGGTACGGAACCCATGGTACAAGGCGCGAGTACTTAGGGTACGAGACCCATGGTACGGGGCGCGAAGACCACGTGCAGCTAGGTACCATTGTTGACAGGACCTGAGGGCCACTTACAGCTAGGTTCCATCAAAGCTTACACACGCAGACGCAGTATCCCGCTGAAGTAGGTGAAGGTGCGACCGGAGTCGACTTTAAGTTGTCACGCAGAACGGACTTTAAAATGCGACTTCCTTGGGATAGCCCACGAGTTGATGAAGTAGGCTCGTGGTGACTTGGTCGATATACCCCCAGAGTAGTCAGCAGAGTGTAACTCTCGTGAGAACCACCGAGGAGCATACACGAATGATAGTCGGCATGTTGTCCTGCATGATGAGGAAAACAAGCCATGAAATGAAAACGTAATCATTTAAATAAATAATTTAGATCTTGCCGCCAGTGCGGACTTGTAGATGAAGTTGTGGCGGTCAGTGATGGAGTCGCGACGGTTGTTGCTGAAGTTGGCTCTGACTAGTTGTTGGTGGCGTGGAAGCCTTTCCCGACTATTTTTGTAGCTGAAACTAGTCGAGGTGAGTGGTTGAAGCCAAGCAGACGAGTAGTCGCGGCGCATGGAATCCTCGAGGTAGAGCCGGTGTTGCCGTGAGATGAGTAGTCGCAGCGCACGACATGGTTGATGTAGAGCCGCTGCGGACGGGAGATGAGTAGATGCGGCGCACGACGTGGTTGATGTAGAACCGGTGAGTAGTCAAGCGGTGAGACTGCGCTTCCGGATGCACGGCATAGGCGCAGTAGAGCCGGTGCAACCGGGCGACGAGTAGTTCAGCCGCGAGACACAGTGACCGGGCGCACGGCGAGAGCTAGTGCGACCGACCGACGAGAAGTTGAGCGGCGAGACAGCGCGTCCGGATGCACGACTTAGTTGATGTAGAGCTGATGCGGCTGGGAGACGAGTGGTCATGGCGCACGACATAGTCGTTGTAGAGCCAGTGCTACTGGGAGATGAGTAGTCGTGGCGCACGTCATTGCCGAAGTAGAGCCGGTACGACCGGACAACAAGTCGAGCGGCAACGCACGGAGTAGTCGCGGCACACGGCATAGTTAATGTAGAGTCGGTGCGACCGGGAGATAAGTATTTGCGGCACATGAAGTAGCTGATGTAGAGTCAGTACAGTCGGACAAGTCAAGCGGCGGAGTCAAGCGGCGGCCCATGGAGTAGTCGCGGCGCATGGCATTGATCTTAATGCTTTCATGGTAGCCTTCCATGTCTGTGTGTAGCGATTCATAACAATTTGAAATTTGATGCCTCACGGTCACGTCAGGAGTCTTGTGGGAGCTTTGCGCGTGCACTTAGCAAGATGACCAACCAATTGTTTTGCACGTGAGTAGTAGAGCTTGTTGGTGTGTGCACATAGCCAAGAGCTAAATGCACCCTGGTCATCACGTGCATGCACAACGAGACTTAGCAGGTTATTTGCGGGCACCAAGAAAAGGCAGCAGGTTGCCTTGTACTCAGAACAGAGTCGGGCAAGACAACAGCTAGGTGCGTGTCCTTCTCATGAGCGGTCTTCATGGCGTGGAATCCGAGATGGAAGAATTAGGTCATTCTTAGTAGAGATGTTATGGACACGAACACATAGAGTGACAAATCATGTAAAAACGTTTGAAACTATAATGGAAACACCTCTCTCTCAATACAAATTTCATCTATTGTTGTCTTCTAGGTTGCATGCAAAACACAAGTTGTCTAGGTAATTGTGTATAGAGGGTGTCATCCTCATGAAACTTATTTTACTTCTCTCTTCATTAATACACTACCACATCATTAAAATTACTCACATGGAAGTCTATTTAAGGTTTATGAAACCCCCATTGAGACTAGTCTATCCGCTCGGATACGGCTAGTTCTGCCAATGCACAAATAGAATACGGAATTCCATTCTGTTTTGCCATACCTAGGCGAATACGGAAATCCATTCCGTTTTGCCATAAATCGGCGACTTGCTTGCAGTAGAATAGAATGATTTTGATGATGAAGTCCTTCAAATTCTCCCGGTGTCGATAATCACCCCTACTTGGCGTGCCAGTTGCCGGTGTTTTAGACCGACAAACCTACCAAGGGGTACCCGAGGAAGTAGATTATGCGGTGGAGGATCGTGACCAGGAGATCTGGAACTCGAAGGTAAAGGCAAGGACACGGGACACAAGATTTATATAGGTTCGGGCCGCCAGAGTAGGATGCCCTACGTCCTGTTTAAGGTATCAAGTACAGGGCCCTGCTTGGTGTTAGGTTTGTTGAGATGAGTTGAGTTGTCCTGCTAGGTATCTGGCCCTCCTTTATATAGTCCAGGGGGTGAGTTCTTAGTTGGTTACAAGGCAGGAGTCCTAGTAGGATTACACGGATCTAGTCCTAGGAGGATTACAAGGGAATTCTAGTAGTAGTCCATCTTCATCCTTCCTTGTATAGGTACCGGGGTGTATGCACGACAGCCGTGCCGTTAGAGGAAGGCCCGTGACTCCACGCTGCCAAACTACTGAGGTCGCGTCACTGGGGCTCCACACGTCGTGAGGAAGGGGAGAGACGGAGGGAGAAAGTGAGGCAAAGAGAGAGACGTGGGGAGGGGAGACCTTATCCGGATGGGAGTGCGAGGGAAACCGATGGGCGATCTTTATTTGATGGGATGGATAGTTGACATGGCATTTTTGCTAAGTGTTCAGAAAATACTCGGTAAAGAGCTTCTTTGTCGAATGCCAAATTAAACACGCGGTAAATTTTTTAAAGATTAACTGCAGATAATTCATTAAAATTATCAAATGGTTCTAAAAAATTACCAAAATTTCACATTTTGTTGCTTATAAATAATTTTTTAGTCAAATCACAATTTTAAACTTCACTTCACTCCAAAACTTATCGAATCCTTCTCAACACTTCTGATTTTTTCTGTGCGATGATTCGATGTATAAACATAGTATGTGACAAAATGTGCGAACCCAATTCAATTTTTAAAATAAACTTCTTGTGTGATATCATCACTTCATGACAAAAACCATTCGACCACAGGCTCGTGGTCGTGCTTTTTGACAAGATGTTCGAAATTCCTTTTCATTTTATAGGGATGAATAATATGAACATCATATTTCACTCATTTTGTTCTATTATTTCAACCACTTGCAGTTCAGAATTTAACTTGATTCAGAAAATTACTTGAAATGTAATTAAGTATTTAATTAATTATAGAAAATAATAAAAAATACCTAACTTTAACATGGAGTACCATATGTTTTATGTAAATAGTAGAAAAAAATTGAGGGTAGGAAAGAAAAATCTAATTTATTCTCTGAGTGCAAAAGAAAATACACCAGTCAAACTTTCTTATTTGCCATAAGAAGAGAATACTCGGTAAAGAACTTGTTTGGTGAGTACCAAAAATCAGTCGGCAAACAAGTAAATTACTGAGTGTTTTTTTCCCGAGTGTTATCTATGCTACACTCAATAAAAAAAGTCTTTTGCCGAGTGCCGAAGGATGGCAGTAGGCAAAACTTCTTAGAGCAACTTCAAGAGACTAGCTATCTTGACTTAACTAGCTAAAAATAGAAAATTTGTCCAAAAACTCAATCCAACAGACTAGCTAAACTTGTCCTAACTAATCTCCACTAGCTAAATCGGGGGCTTTAGCTAGCCAATCCCGCTAGCTATCCCCTTGTACATGAGTATGGCAGGCGGGACCCACTAGCGGTGGAGCATATGGAGAGTTGATTTTAGCTAGTCTGTTAGATTTCAACTTTTTACTAGCTATTTCATTTTACATACTAGCCAAATCAGTAATTTAGCTAGTGATGTTTAGAGGGACTCTTGGAGTTGCTCTTACACTCCGCATATATGGTTTTCCTGTAGCGAGTAATCTAAAGTACTAATAAAAAAAAGACAAGAACTTTAAAAATACTGGCTCGGTACCGAGCACGAATGCACGATAGACCAGTAGTCGTCCTAATAATTAATTAACAAAAGACTTGGCCGGAGGACTGGGTCATATACCTACTCCGCGCATTAGCCAGCGGCGAATAATCTTATACCCCTGAGACAATTTTCTTCCGACACCATGAGCAATTTCATTAAGAAAGACCCGTGCAAGCTACACGGCAACACATCCAACGCCATTCTGATCGCTCATCGATCGGTTCCGTAGCACGCCGCAGCTGCCAATCTAGCATCATGCCGGCGCTTGCTCTCCGCCTCGTCCTCTTGATCGCCGTTCTGGTGCAACAAGCTCGTTTGCTGCCGTCGGCAGAGGCGCAGACGAACCTGACGGCGGGAGGCACCCTGACGCCGCCCGGCTACATCACTAGCCCGTCCGGGAGCTTCGCCTTCGGCTTCCGCGCCCACGACTCCGACCCGACAAAGTTCCTCCTCGCCACATGGTTCCGCTTCGGCGGCGACAGCGACGGCGACTCCTCCGGGCCGCAGCCACAGTCCGTGGTGTGGTTCGCGAAGGAGTCTACCATGGGCGCCACGCCCAACGCCACGGCGCGGTCCGTCCTCAGCATCCCGGCCGACGGCCAGCTCACGCTCGCCGACGGCAGCAAAGTGCTGTGGAAGGCCCCGACTACAAGCATGGAGCGTGGGTCCGTCCTTGCGATAACTGACTCCGGCAATGTCCAGTTCCTCAGCGATGGGGGCAAGGTGCTCTGGGAGAGCTTCGGCTACCCGACGGACACGCTCCTGCCGGGTCAGTCTCTCAAGGGGTTCCTATTCTCCAAGCGCGCGGACGCCGAGTTCACCACCGGTCGGTTCAGCCTGGCGGCCCAGAGAGACGGCAACGTCGTCCTCTGCGTCGACCTCTTCACCGGAGACATATTGGAAAACGCCTACTGGGCTACGGGCACCAACACCCCCAATGGCAACACGACGATCACCTTCGACGAGCAAGGCCAACTCAGCTACACACTCTTCGACGGCACGGTCAGCACCTTGATTTCTCCCGTGGTGAGCTCCAGCACTGCCAGGAGCAGCAATCACTTCCAGATCGCTAGAATGGATCCCGACGGCATCGTCCGGACCTACGTCCGCCCCAAAAATGGCGGCAAGAACACGTCTTGGACCGTGACGGGCACACTCCCTAGTGAGGGCTGCGAGAAGAAGACGGCCAGAATGCAGGGCATGTGCGGCCCTGGGTCTTACTGCGTGGAGACCAAAGAGCGGCTCCAATGTCTGTGCCCGAGCGGGTACACTTACATCGACGCGCAGCACAGAGACAGCGGCTGCACGCCGGCGTTCGAGCCGCAGAGCTGCGGTGGGGACTCCGGCGACGAGAGCTCTGACGAGTTCTCACTCGTAGAGATGCCCAACACCACTTGGGAGGTCTCGATATACTACAAGAAGTTCCCAGCGGTTACGGAGCAGCAGTGCCGGGATTACTGTCTCAACGACTGCTTCTGCGCCGCCGCGCTCATGATCGGCGGATCTGATTGCGCCGAGGTGGGGGCGCTCGCGTACGGACGGCAAAGAAACGACGTCACGACGACAGCACTGGTCAAGGTACGTAAGGGTAACACTTCTCGCACGGAGAGAGCGTCATCGAGGACGACGAGAAAGACACCACGTCCATACATGATCATGGTCATTTGCTTGGCGTCTCTCTTAATGATCACCGTTGGCAGCCTTGTGGCACTTTATAATCTCACCAGGAACAAAGTTATTAGCCAGCAGGCCTTGAGCTCGAGTACTGTGAGAGCATTCACCTGGAAGGAGCTTTACCAAGCCACTGATGGCTTCAAGGAGCTGCTGGGTAAAGGAAGCTTTGGTGAGGTCTACAAGGGAAAGTTGAGGTCCCCGCAGCCGCACCTCATCGCAGTGAAGAGGCTCATTGCCTCCAACGAGTACAGCGAGCAGGAGTTCACAAACGAAGTGCAGTCCATCGGGCAGATCCACCACCGAAACCTGGTCCGCATGATCGGCTACTGCAAGGAAGGTAAACACCGGATGCTGGTGTTCGAGTTCATGCCGGGCGGGTCCCTCCGCAGCTTAGTCTTCAACCCTGACGCGCGACCCCCATGGCGCTGGCGCGCGGAGGCTGCTCTGTCCATTGCCCGGGGACTCGAGTATCTCCACGATGGCTGTCGCGCACCTGTCATCCATTGCGACATCAAACCTGACAACATCCTGCTAGACGACTTGGGCATCCCAAGGATCACCGACTTCGGAATCTCGAAGCTGCTCGGGAGCGAGCAGGTGCACACCACGGTGACCCATGTCAGGGGTACAAGAGGATACATCGCCCCAGAGTGGATCCGCGGTGACGCACACGTGGACACCAAGGTAGACGTGTACAGCTTCGGCGTCGTGCTGCTGGAGATGATCTGCTGCCGGAGATGCCAGGAGCCGGTGGTGGATGACCAGCTGCAGTTGGATGAGGATGACGATGACACGGTCACCCTGTTTGGTTGGGCATCACAGCTGGTGGTCATGCGGAGAGCAGATGTGATGCTGCCCGACGACGCCGGCGTCGACACCGTGGAGGACATGGAGAGGGTCGACCGGTTTGCGCGCGTGGCGCTCTGGTGCATCGAGACGAACCCGTTGTTACGCCCAACCATGCACCAGGTGGTACAGATGCTGGAGAGCAGGAAATGGGCTCAGGTTGAGGCGCAGCCTGACTCTCCAGAGTGTTTCATGGTATCCTTGCCCCTAGTTCCTCAGCTCAAGATTGAATGAGACAGGGATCGGGGTTCTTGTATTAAGAATTTGATTAAGGTACTCTCAACTAGCTGGTTTCCTCGATTGTTAAGTTCCCTCAATTTTGTATTTTTGTTGCAGATCGAGACCGGGTAAGACTTGGACATGCGCCCTTAGTTTCCTTGAGAGCTGTAACTGTCAATGACCTGAGTCCACAGAACGTGCACCTTGACCAGCAAACCCGTGCTAGTTTTGCAGTCTCGGATCGTGACGGTTTCCCCACTAGTCTTTAATAACGTGTCGTGGCAGGTCCGGGCCCTATAAAAAGCTAAAAGCGATTGTTTGTAGTCTGACTACCTGAAGATCGAATTACATGTGCAAGCTCCACTTGAGCAAAGAAGATTATTATAATAATTTTATGTTGTGAAATTAAAGGCCGGGATGATTCCACGTAACAGCCAGGAGGATTAAATGACACACCTCAACTCGAACTTGAGCAAAGAAGATTATTCTATTAATTTTATGTTGTGAAATTAAAGGCCGGGATGATTCCACGTAACAGCCAGGAGGATAAAATGACACACATCAACTCGAACCTGATTAGTTTTACTAGTCAATCAACCCGTGCCACTGCACGGGCTAGCAACTTTGACATAATCATACAAAACTTTATTTTCGGTACCATTATCTGGCCTCTCAGCCATCCGCGTCATCGGTCAATACGTGTTTGGGAGAGCTCCGACTTCGAAAAAAACAGCTCCAGAGTTGCAGATCCACGAAATTCCACCGTGGAGCAGCTCCACCGTGGATCTGGGATCTCACAAAACGTTTGGTACAGCTCCAGATTCTACATTATCTCTATGACAGTTATGGCCCACAAGTCAGGACAATAGAAATAAAAAAACTCGGTCTTCTTCCCGCAATCCCGCGGCGCACGGGCTCGCGGCAGACGGCGGGCACGCGACCTCGCCGGGGAGGCGGGCGCGGTCGCGGCGGACGGCGGGCGGGCGACCTCGCCGGGGAGGCGGGCGCGCGGTCGCGGCGGCCGGCGGGCACGTGATCTCGCCGGGCGGGCGGGGCGCGGCCGCGGTTGCCGGGCAAACAGCGCCCACGTGGGGGGCGGCGGGTGCGGCCGTGGAGGCCGGCGGGCACGCGACCCCGCGAGGGGCGGGCGAGCGCGGCCACGGTTGCCGAGCGTGGGGCGCCGGGGGCGGCGGGTGCTCGCCGCGCGGCGGCAGGGCTCGCTTGGGACCTTGATTCGCCGGATTGGGACCTCGAGCCGCTCGATTCGCCGGTGCTCGCGCTCGGAGGCGCCCCACCCCCGCGGCCTCGCCGTCCGGGGCCGGTCGGGCGGCCATGATACAGGGCGGGCGTAGGATTCGCCGGATTGGGACCTCGATGCTCGTGAAGGGTCGGCCCGGCGCTCGACAGTGAGGTGTGGGCGGCGCTCGCCGGAGGTGTGGGTGGCCACGCCGGAGATGCGAGCAGCCGCGCCGGGAGGGAGGTGCGCGCGACTGCGCGAGCGCGGGGAGGAAGAGAGCTGCGCGAAGGAAATAGAACGAACCGATCATTTTCCACTAACCAGTGGCAGTGGTGGGTAATTTACCCCAACTCCACGAAATTTGGATCTGGTGGAGTACCTCCTCAGCTACTCCATGAAAACCGCAGAGTTGGGGCCAGCTCCACCGTTTTTTTGGAGCAGATCCACGGTGGAGCTGCTGGAGCTGGTTGTGTTTGGCTGACAAGTTTTGGAGCGGGGTTGGTTTTTTGGATCTGGAGTTGTGTGGAGCTCTCCCAAACACCCCCACTCTCTGCAAGGCATTTGAATCTGAACCGGCTCAGCAAACGGCAACTGAAAGACCTCACAGCTCCGCATGGCAACTTAAAAGGCATCTACGGGTCTGCACAGCACCGCAGCAAAGCATGCAGCTTAACCGGCACTAATGGTTTGAAGCACCGCATAGCACCTTGGCAGCTCAAAAGGATAGTACTAATGGCATTAATCATCCTTCAATCATCCACCTCTCCACTACTCAATTTTAAAGCACCGCACTGCATATTGTGTCTGGGATCCGCTTGCCTCCCTCACGGTTAGTGTAACATGCGTACGTTGGGCACTCTGCCTAGGGGACCAGGGTTCACCTTACCGGTCCGGCCTCCCTAACCGCCGGCCGCCGGTTTTGGTTTACCGGTCGGTAAGCCGCGGTTACCGTTGAAAACAGGGTTCACCTTACCGGTCCGGCCTCCCTAACCGCCGGCTGCCGGTTTCGGTTTACCGGTCGGTAAGCCACGGTTACCGTTGAAAACCGAACATATTCAAATTTCAAATTGAGACGCTAGTTCATTCGGTAGCCGATCGGTAAACCGCTCGGTAAGGACCGGTAACCGGTCGGTTAGAGTGGTAAACCGACGGTGAAGACAGGAAAACCGAGCTTGTATTTGTGGTTCTCCGGTGATGAATTAATGAAAATATTAGCATGATCTATGCATAACTTAATGTAAAGGACATCACAAAACCTCACCAAAGGAATAATATCATAGTTTTGCATACAAACAATGTCATAGTAATAATTGTGCATACAATACCATAATGATAGTGATAATCGTGCATACAAATACAATACCATAGTCATAGACTCATAGTAATAAAAGATCAACGCTATAGAAATGGGAAGACCCGCATTTGTAAGTATGACAACTAAGTATGACAATAGTTGCATCGCCATCCGGGGTGATGATTTTCACCGTGTTCCCACACAACATCTCTAGATGCCATTTTGTATCTGCATAAATGGACAACATCCACAAATCAATCACATAAATCATATACTTAAATATGCTTTAAATATCTGCATCCTAAATGAAATCATATATACAACTAAATCATATATACATCCTAAATGAAATCAAATATACACATAAATATGCTCTACCAAAATCCTACATTTATGGTCTACATATCTACATTTACAAACCTAAATCATGTTAACACCTGAGTCAAATCATGTCCGCATCCTAAATCAAAATGTTCTACACTTCTATATCAAAACATATTTAGAAACTAGATAAATCAAAGGGGGAGGAACATACCTGCGTCGGGGCGGTTTACCGCGACCTAACCGCGGCTTACCGCGCGTCCGGGTCAGTAAACCGCTCGTCCGGGGCGGCGCGCGGTTAGATCCGGCGGCCGGCCGGCTAACCGCACCGTCCGAGCGGTAAACCGCGCTCGGACGCCGGTTCGGCGACGCCGGCGGCCGGACGGCGGCCCCGGCGAGGCGGATGAGGGAAGGAAGTCGTTTCGGAGGGTCTGCCTCGGGTGGATTGGGGCGGGGAGCTGCGGTAGGGTTATTTTGACAACCCCCCCCCCCCCCCCCCCCCCCCCGCCATGGTTGGGCCTAAGTGGGCCAAGCTGGGCCGGCGGTTTTTTTGGTTTAACTTCTTTTGGTTGGAGTTTATACTAAATGAACTAAGTTTGCAACAAATTTGACACCATTAGACTCAATAAATTACGAAGTATTTTTAGGGATTTTTTCCACAATTTTCAGTTTTTGGAATTCAAATTCAAAATTTTTTGAAACCCCCGGTTGGTAACCGGCCGGTACGGTAACCAGTCCAGACCCGTAAGGCCGGTTACCACCAGTAGGGTGAACCCTGCAGGGGACTGCTCGCCTCCTAGCAATCCAGGTGCGTCTTCATTCTTCACAGATTGTTGTTCCTCTCCAATCATGTGCACCTGCTCTGCTGCTGCGGAGAAGCAGAGGGTCAGGCTGCCGGCAACACGTCGTCGAGCGCGAGAGAGGAAAGCATGCCGTCGTTGTGACAGACCACGGAGGTTGCCATCGCCTCCCCCCGATTTACTTGCTGCGCCTGCCAGGCCATTAGTGAGTGCAGTTCGCAAACTCGCAGCAACAACAATAACAAGGGGAGTTGGAGCTGGCCATCCATGTCGCGTAGCTAAAGCAAGATTTTTTGACGAGTTTAGATGCAAGGTCATCTCAAATTGATAACTGGTTAGCGCTCACTGTCCCCGCATATGGTATGTGTCTGTTTTATTATTGGATCTTTTACTCATTTAGTCAACATGCAAGTTTCACATTGAGTGTCATGCACTAAATATATTCAATGTATTGCCCCTTCAAAACTGTTGCATAAACCAATTTTAAAATTTTCAGGTTCATATGGATTGATTTTGTCTCTGAAAATAGCAAGCGCATTAGCTTAATTGACTCAATCAGGTAACATCCTCTGCTCCATCTTTATTACCATTTCTTTTTCTGAAATTATTTATTACCATTTCTAAGTCCGCAGTTGTCCTCACTTTGTTAGTTGTAATTAGAAAAACACATTAGTTCATAATTTTATAAAAAAAACTCTCTCAAATCCGGAAGCAACACGCGGGGATCACCTACAAATCCCGCAGCAACACGCAGGGAATCACCTAGTTATGCATTTGGTTTATCAACCACCAGCCATTGGAATAGAGGTAACATTACATAAATATAAATGACCACACATTTAGTTTCTTACCTAAAAATGTCATTATTTTTTCATATATCCAGCATTTTATCCAATAGTTTGCATCAATCAATCTGATTTAAGCTACCATAAAATGTGATCATTCTATTGTAGAGTGAATAGTAGAATATTTAAATAAAATTAATTAATATCGAAGATCTAGTGCATCCTCTTTTTACATATCACAATGGCTTTATCACAAATCAAATATGTCCAACTTTGACCAAATTTATAGATATAAATATTATTCTACCAAATATATGCATTATCAAATCATACTCCTTGGTGAATTTGACGATACAAATCTGGTATCATAGATGTTGTTATAGTTTCAATAACCACCTCGATGTAAATGCGTATTGTTTCATCACTTTTTCCCAAATGCAAGAAATTATTATGTATACAGATCTTTAATTATGCGGCTAGAGAATATATACTGCTCTCACATGTCATCAACTCAATATAATCCTAAAATCAAGATATCATCAATCTATAGTGTATTCTTTTCTTAGATCTTAACTGTGTCAACTATTTTTCCACCACCTATGTCGGTCAAGCCCTATCATCATAGGACATAAAAACTCGATATTTTGGTTAGTAAAATCAGTTTTATCTGGTCAAGAGTGAAATTATGCAGGAATACAACCCTCGATCGTGTACTTTTATCCATCAATAGCATGCATGCTTTCTCCCAATCTCAAACATAACAATTGGCTACATTCTTCTCGATCATTGCCATTTACTGCACACTGAACGAAAACACTTCCTAAAGCATCGTATAACTCCTTCCTACTGCTTGTGCCATGGATAGCACCCTCACTTGCAGCCTGCACTCTGTCCTTGTTTGACTGGTTGTGGTCTGCTCGGTTTGTGGCAGCCTTGTGGATTACTACGTACTATGGGTTGCGACTACTTTCATGCTCATCCAAAGACCACGAGGTTTAAGAAGGTCAAATTTGTGTGTGAGACGCATCTCGAGAGTCGGAGATTGCATATGAAGATTATAGGTGGACATACATCAAATTTATAAGTTTTAATAATTGAACAGATGGATAGTTTACAGAGCTGATTTAAATTAATTTTATAAAACGCAGATTTTAGGTAATTTTAACATAGATATAAGGGGTTATTTTAGTTAAGTATGCATAATGGCAAAGGTGGGTAATTTTATTTTTTTTAAGTGTCCTCATAGGATCTTAGGTGGCTTCATGTGGAGACTTCTTTAATTTTTCTTTTTTCTATATTGTCCACCTAGGATTCTAGGTGTCTTCGCGTGGAGGCCTCAAAAGGAGCCTCTAATTAGTACTAGTAAGATTTAGACGTGCCTAACACGTTTTTCATTAAGAAGAGAACAATTACAATGATACAGCTTTAAAAGAAACCTCCAAATACAAAGTCATAAGAGTCACAACCAGCAACAAACAACACAAACTCGGTAACATAAAGGAAAAGAGAACCACCTCACCACTACCATGACCTAAGATGAAAGTGTGCACAAGAGAAAGACGCCATGAACATGCATTCGTCATTGACGGTCCAACAACCAGAAGCCATGACAGAAGAATGAGGAGGTCATGAAAGATGATGCCTCCAAGAGTAAGCGTCGTAGTGTCGTCATCGTCTGTCTGTATCCCCGAGAGAGCACACTAAACCTTAACCTGGCAGAAGCAATTGGCTTTGGTGGCCGCAACAACACCCTAGTGTAGTGAGCTACTTCAAATCACACAACAGTTGTCGATTCCGGCAAATGCATGTCTAGGGGTTCACCATAGGCCTCCAAATAACCAACACCACACGTAGACGCCGAGGCTTGGATGATAGTCAAAGCAATGGAATTGCATTGAGTAATCCACGACAATGACAATGAGAACAGTGTGTGCAGGTACATCAGAAAGGGATCGCCATCATGAGCGAAAAAACGACCAAAGAAGGGACCAAAAGGGGGAAGTAGGTAGTGAAGCCCACGTCGAAACCCTTCCTCTTTCCTACAACAAACAATGTCGAGTTGGCGACCCGAAGCACTAGAAGAAGATGAAGACTGCAATGACCAGGGCCATATTTTGGGTGGCGCAAGTGGAGCGACAGCACAGGGCCACCCAAATTAGGAGGCTGCCCATGCAAAGTTAGTTTAACTCACTGCATGCATGCAGTTTAGCTCAGTCCAATCTTGATTCTCCTTCCCACCAATGCTTGCTTGCTTCTCTCTCCTCACCTTTTTCTTTCATTCATACGGAATCAGCTACTATTTTCTAACTTAATCACTTTGATTTAGCTAGTTTTCAATGCAAAGCCAAATTAACTAAATTCAAAATTCAGCTAAATATATTACTCGATCATGACATGAGGTGTCATGTGCATGCAACTATGCTGCAACTTATCAATTTTTCATCCATGCACTCTTGTTTGTTATTTTTCCGCTGATCACGATACAAGCCACTCAAGCATGAGGCATTATATTATAAAATGTACATACATTTTGGTTACCTATATTTATTAAAATATAGTCACATTTTACATTTCGCACTAGGGCCTCTAAATCTCGGGTACGGGCCTGTTAACGACCTGACCCGGTATAACGGCTCAGACGCACTCTACATGTTGAATGGTCCACACCTACTTAGATAACCTCTTGCGCTTTTGTCCCAAACCTAGGCTTTTAAGCTAGCTCAGCCTCCCTGCCACTTCTAGTTTGGCACTAAGGCACTGAGCTACATTGATTCACGCAGCTACAGCAGCTCCCTGCTACAGTGCTCACGGATCTATCCCGGTGCAACTAGCTTTTAATGGCACACCCACCCTAAGGGTAGTCCCAATGGAGGAAACCGACACAACTTCCATAGCACAAGAAATCATCTATAACAACTATTCTTTATAGTGGTACTGTCTTCGAGTAATAATTGTTTTCTCTTTCTCTCTCCTAATTTCACCAATGGTGAGCATTGTATTAACTTCATAGAAACCAGTGGTTTCTTCCCAATGGCAAATTTATGGTTTCTTGTGCATTGGGTCAAGAGTAAACTTGATTTATCCCTGAGGAAACCATTTCTATGATTTGTGCTCTCTTTCCTCATTAATTAAGTTGACACATCACCATTTTGCTTAGTTGGACTATTTATTACCCTGAAAGAATCAAAGACTTAAAGTCTTGGTTTCTCGTGTCTTCCATAAATATACTATCACATAAGCAGCACGTCATCAAACTACAATAAATATGAAGATAATAAATAGGTTTAGACTCTATAGTAGAGTCTGCATTGTGACTTCTCTAAGGATGCACACCATGCTCGCGCATTTGACTTGTAACATGCCCATGACATGATGAGATCTTTGTTTTGATTACCAAATGTAACAACTTGGCTTAGAGTCTGCATTGTGAGTTCTTTAGGGATGCACACGATGCCTGTGCATCGGACTCGTAACACACCTATAGGGGTTCTCTACTGCCAGCAAGTAAATTTATACGAGGGTGTGTCAGATCCGGATGGTTGGCACGGGAGACACGTCGAATTATACTAGTTCGGGCCTCTAGAGAGTAACACCCTACGTCCAGTTCGAGCTACTCGTGTTCTTATGCTAGGTGTTTGTAGTAGGGGGTACAAACTGGTCTTGAGAGGGATTCGAGTCCCAAGTCCCTGGTGTGAGTGATTCGTGTATCCTGAAGGCATACATGTGTTTTGGTGTGGTTTGTTGTAACGTGTGTAAAACAGACACCCCCTTCCCCCTTTTATAGTCGAAAGGGGGAGGGGTAAAGGGGGTATACAAAGTTGTGCTACAGTGCTATAGTGTCGAGCGTCCTTCTCCATGTAGGGCATCCGTTCGCAGACGTGGTGAATGGTTGTGGACTGTTTAGAGTTGTTGATGACTGCATGGGCATCCCGAAGTAGTTGGCTTCGAGTAGTTTCCACCAGTAGCTTCTCGGGTACTTCTCTGAGTAGTTCGGCACTGCAGAGGGTTGACCCTGTGCGTCTTCTTTCGGCAGCGTAGTAGGTATATGTCTTTCGGGAGTGGTTGGGTCCTTGTTCCGATTGGGTGGTGTGCGTTGCGCTGGATGGGATGGCACGCACTGTGGCAGTCATGGCATGCACTGTGTCGTTCATGACACTAGTCAACAATGGCCATCCATGCCTTCTGACATCAGGTGTGGCCTGCCAGTACAACCCGACATGGGGAAAAGGTGCCTTACGTGGCGTCGTGGGAGCGGGAGTGCGCAGAGGGCCTGCCACACCTGCGTGAGTAGGGGTGGTAATGGGCCCTCTATTTTGTACTAAGAAATTTAAGGATCAGACCCAATAAGGATGGGGCGATAATTCTATTTAATTTCGAACTAGAAAAATAAAAGGGTCTGGTTGGATTGTGAATGATGCATTAGGGCCTGACCCATTACTAGGGCCCAAGGCTTTGACTTCTGCACAAAGACTTGCCCTAGTCAGAGGTGGAAACTACTCTTGCGAACGGGTAGTCGTGGCCGAGGCGGAAACTTGTCGTGCGAATGGATTGTCGTGGCGGAGGTCATAGACGGAGAGGTAGACGTGCGAACTGTCAAGTACTCGGAGGTGAGGGTATCTTGTTGTCCAGACCGTCAAGTACTTGGGTTGCCGGTCGTAGGTCCCCAATTTAATGATTGCCACGTGGTGGGCCCTAGTTCAGGCCCTTGTCAATAGCCCCCGAGCCTGGTGAGGGAGTCCAGGACTCGTTCCTAGGCTCAGTAGTCGCCATTTTGTAGAGATAAGTCTTGGTTTTCCGGTGGGGGTGCGCGGGCACACCTGCTGGGCGTAGCCCCCGAGCCCACGAGGGAGTTGGAGACTCGCTTGTGGGGTTAAAGATTTGAAAACTGTAGAGGTCTTGGAATTTTCACCGTGGCAAGGTGAGTGGATGGTTTTGTGACGGTTTAGCTTTGTGGACCCACTGGGATGGCGAACCGTCACGTGTGTGTGCGCCAACTGTACCGAGGGGCGTGCCCTTTGAGGGGACGTCGTGTCAGCGTCGTGTGGTGTGCGGCTCGATCATGGGCCCCATCATTAAATGTCGTCGCTCAAACTGCACTTTCCCTTTTATCTGCCAAAGCACCAGTTGGGATTTCATCTTCTTCTCCCCGTAATCTTCTTTGCTGCCACCGCCGTTCTCACTAGGGTACCCCACCCCCTCGTCGTCGTTGTTCGGATCCTGCGAGGCCTATTTCGGGGCGTCAGCAGCCTTTCCGCCTCGGCCACGACTACCCGTCATTCAGTGTGTGCTTCACGGGTACCTTGTGGTTGTTGCATGACGCCTCCAAGAGCTTCTCGAAGTGGTCCTTGGGAGGATTGTTCTTGGGGCGCGCCGCTTTCCGCTCGATCGCTGCCGCAAGGTTGTCATCGCGGTGATGCTTGTCCTTCTTTTTCTTCTTGGCCCACGAGGATGGTCCCTCACCGTCGTCCAACACATGCTTGCCCTTGCCCTGGGGGTGTTTAAGGTTGTAACCACTGCTTCTTCCCCATCAGCGTGGTTGGTGGCATTGTTGAGGAGTTTCCGACTAGTGCGGGGAGTTCTTCGCCCTAGCCTGTGGATAAGGGTGGTGCTGGTGGTCCCGTTCTGGAACACTGAGATGATGTCGTTGTTCGTCACATCGAGGAGTTCAGTGCAGTGCTTAGAGAAGCGCCGGATGTAGTTGTGGAGACTCTCGCACGACTGCTGCTTGCAGTTGCACAGCTCCCACTGCTTGCCTAGTCGCGCGTAGGAGCCCTGGAAGTTGCCAGCGAAGGCTTCGCGGAGTTGCATCCAGCTGTTGATCTTTCCGCAGGGTAGGACCTCGAGCCAGGTTCGCGCTGAGTTTGGCTACACGCGTAAGGTAATCTCGCAGTGAAAGTGCAATCCTGGACGTCGAGGCAACGGGTCCTCCCAAAGACCGCCACCAAGACCTCCACGTCCAAGGCCACGACCACCACCCACGCCACGGTCACAGCCATTACCAACGCCACTTGACCACGACATTGTTAGATCAAACTATATCCAAATTAAAATAACACACATTATTCATGAAAAGTAAGGTTAGTTTAAACAGATTGGATTCAATATATGCATAAAAAGAAAATGAAAGGGGATAGAATTCAACAGTATTAATAATGTACATAACCTTTACGAACCCGCGACTCAAACGACCCAAATGCTCCGGGAACTACAACAGTCTCACATCACCATCATATACACCTGTCTCCCTCATTTACAGTACTACATCACCAAGCTACAACCCTACATCTCCTATCTAAGCTACAGTCCTACATCACCGAGCTACAGTCCCCATCTAGCCAATGATGTATGACTGTAGCTAGCTAGGATGTAGGGTTGTATATCAAAAATAAGAAAAATAAGAGAATGCTCAGATAAAAGAATGGAAATACCTAATATATTTTCTGTATGTTTATTATTTTCTTTATGAGCATATATTTTGTAAACTATATGTATTAGTAAAATTCAATTTTGTCTATATGAAAAAAGAAAAATAAGAGAATTCTCAATACAAATTTAATGAAGAAGGAACAATGCTAGTATCGTCGGAACTACATTTTCATGTATATATACAAAATCTCATCTCTCTAAGCTCCTCCTAACTAGCTAGAAATTAAAATTTCTATTTTCTCCATATCTAAACGATGAAACAAAATTTAATCACATTTGAGGATGAATATTCGAACCTTGATAACACTTTAGAGGAGAGAAATCTTCACAAATTAATGAAGAAAAAAATTTGCAGCAATGCCCTAGGCTTGAGACACCATGGAGAGGAGGAGCTTGAGCTCGGGTCGGTACGGTGAACAATGGCACGGGTGGCAAGAGGAAGAAGAAGGTACAATATTTATATGGATGCTAGTCATTAGTCCGAGACTAAACGAGCACCATTTAGTCTCAGGTGGTAACAACAGTAGCTGAGACAAATGTTTTAGTCCCGAGTGTTGTTACCACCTGAGACTAAAGCCAATAATTGTTGCACAAAACTGTTGGGAGTCTCCCCTTTTGTCACAGTTGATAATAGTAATACTAACTAGGTGCCCTGGCGTCGACCTGCACTGTCCGACTCATTCAGCAGACTAGAACATTCGGCGCGCGTTGCGCGCCCTACAGTGTATATAAATAAATAGCGAAGACTAAATGCAAATAAAAGCACAAGTACTATACAAAAGCATATGAGATATAAGCATAGGATGCCAGTATATAAGACACTCAAGATCCATATATCATAAAAGCACCTGAGTGCCATACAATCTTAAGCATCTCAAAATGGTCAATTATAAGTAAATGTTAAATAATAACAACAATAACAATCTCAAAAATCACAACATACACGATCAAATACATTATCAAGATGCCAACATCATAGCAGTATGGATAAAACTATAAATCAAAAGTGTGTACAGGAAAGGTAAGAAAAACTAATGATTGAAGATCAAAGGTGCAATTCAAAAGTGGTAAGATCCGCGAAACTCAGCGACAGTAATCATTGGTCAACTATTCCAAGCGATTTGAGAACAAGCAAGAAAATTGTCTTGAAGGAATCTCAATCCTCTGTGTACAATAGCAGTAAATTGGCATCAGCAAAAAAACAAGGAACATAATTGACTATGTTGTTCTTTCAAGTAACCACATACAGTTGGAGCATTCGAAAAAGCTCTATGTTTAATTATATACCCATGTTAGTTACCTTTGTGCATAAAACATTCAGGCTGGTTGGGTTGTTGCAGCTGCTAAAAGATCGAACATATGATCCAGATTACCCAACCACAACTTTCTTCCCCTAGTAAGGACATACCACTACTATTAAGTTCTACAACAAGTCAGGCATCATTCTTGGCTGCTACATTACTTTTCTCTTGATGTATAGATTGATGCACTTCTATTTATTTCCTTTATTTTTTGAATTTTTTGATATATATTACTAACAATAGATTTTCACCATGACGCATTCCCTTAATAAAAAAGAGAAAGGCAGTAGTGCTCATTACATTATATAGCCCTTTGTAATCCAACGGTCCAAGCTCAACTGGCACCACCAACCCCTGATCTAACTTGTCGAGCATCTAAAGAAAATGCCCATAATAATATTAAGATGGTACAATTCAAACTTGAGATATGTTTAGTGTGAGAGAACAGATTTAAGATTTAGAAGGTCTACATAACCATTTCAAAAGTACTGCAGGCCTTATTTTGATTCTAACATAGCATGAGAACACAAGAGCAATAGAAAAGTAAGCTGACATGACAAAAGAAAATGATGCCTGCACTTCCGTTCTAGCTCTCCATATTCCATGCAACTGAAGAGAAACAAATTGCGGAAAATATATGCAAACATATAACAATCTTTAAATTTGTGTCCATGTTTACACTACTGGTAATATATTCAAACATATAACTATTCCAATCACTCAATTGAATCTGCATAGGGAGTATTTGACATTTTTCTCTAGCTTTACGTAACTGAAACAAAGAGAAGCAGTTTTAATGGACACTATCAAACACTATCTTATCATCAAATATATTATGGCAATGGTCTTGACAGTGTCAACAGATCTGTTTCTAGGATACTCATACCTCCCTCAGTGTCCCTCCCGTCTGAGATAGTACAATTTTACCTCGCCTTGCAACATCATTGTGTTGGCCGTCCAAACCAACAGATCATCCACTATTTGCAAGCAAAAGGAGAACATGTAGCTGAAACATTTGGAGCTTTCATGTTCCTACAATCTTCAAACAATCAAAACAATCGAAGCCAAATACAATTTAGATTGAAGGAATATGTAATCAGATCGTGTCTTGACAAGGATGAGGGAGCCCAACCGCTTAGCTTGCTCAGGGGAGCTTCCTCATCGGCGTGCAGGTTAGGCGGCCTCTCTCCAGCATGCCGCCGCCGCCTTCCTACGGATGAGATTATTGTACAGGTTGTGATGGTTTCCCTAAAGCTACCAATCTTTGCCTTGCCTTCTGTTCAGAGGCGCTCCAGATGTTGTTGGTCCCGCTCATCCACTATACAGCAGGAAGAGCACGAACTGGATAGGCCACCGTATCCATGGCCGCCTCTGCACTTGCACTGGAAGAGCAAGAACCGATAGATCATGCGAAGGCACAACAAATCCAAAGCAGCAATAAGAGGAGGGCACAAAGTTAGCGCACATATCTGCATGCCATTGTTTTGTGCATCCGAGAAATAGGATGTAGGTTGATGGGGGATTGGAAGCTAGGGTTCGTAACCGGGGTGAGAGGAAGAAGAAAAGGGAAACAATACGGGGTGAGGAGGGGTACTTATCTCGCCTCCGGGTGTCGGGTGCACCGCTTTGCTCCGGACACCGACGAACCACCACGCGCGCCGAGGGTGCCGCGTTCGCGGGTGCGCTCGACGAGGCTGAAGAGAGGAGGGGAGGACGGGAGCGTCCGCCCGCGCCACCCCTGCTCGCCACTCGGGCCGCCTCGGCCGGATCCACACCTCCGCGGGTCGTGGCCGCCCGGGAGCCGTTTCCGCGCGCGCCCCCGCTCGCCGCTCCGAGCCCCCTCGGTTGTATCGGCAGCTTGTGTAGTGGGCCCCGGGAGCGGCGGTGGAGGAGGAGAGAAGGTGGAGTGAGGGTGGCGGTGGGGATGCGGGGAGGAGGAGAGCAGGAGGTGTCAGCCGGCGGGGGAGGGACTGAGTTAGGGTTTTGGGGGTGAGCGCGGGAGGAGGGGGTATTAGGTGGAGGGTGGGAGTGGTGGGAGGGGGCGACCGCAAATGTGCTTCGGGGGCATGTGTAAAAACCCAATTTCGTCTTCTTCGTCTAGAAATAAGGTTTACTTTGAGGATTTCGGTGCAAAATATATAAACGCGTCGGTGGAGGATCTGGACTTGCTGGACCTTTTCAAGATTTCTAGAAAATCGGAGGGCTTTTTTGCAAAATGACCAAACGCACGCCAGCGCGACACGTCGGCCCGGAAATGCGCCCGGAAACGCGGAGAGGCGAGGAAATGGGGTGAGGTTTTAAGAGAAGAGATTTTTTCTTGTCATGCATGAACCTGCCTGCAATCGGTCATGGCGGTACTACTAGACAAGCCCCACAAATTTGGACGTGGCTGACCAGCAACTGCGAGGTCGCCGTCTCTCGATCGCATTCTACTTTAACCCTGAGCGATGAGCGTGACAAATACTACTCATTAACCATCGGAGATGTCCTGAGACAGCAGACACACGTAGTGCGGAACAGTGACTCGCAGACAGTACAAGTTGTTCGTCTGCGAAAGACCTGGTCACCTGGAGCTGGAGTCCCAGGTTGTGAGGTTCCATACAAGGTAAGATATTCGCAAAGCACCAAGCATGCATGTCCGCGGCTGCTGCTAGCGTTCAACGGTGTAGTCGCGAGCGATCATGCCGGCGGCAGCGCTGCTCTGCTTTGCTCTCCGCTGCCTGGTTCGGATTGCGGCCGTTGTCGCGCTGGTGCAGCACGCTGGCTTGCTGCCGGCGGCCGAGGCGCAGGCCAACCTGACTACCGGAGCCGCCTTGACGCCGCCGGAATACATCACCAGCCCGTCCGGCGACTTCCGCTTCGGCTTCCGCGCCCTCGATTCCGACCCCACCAAGTTCCTCCTCGCCACGTGGTTCCGCTTCGGCGACTCCCCACCGCAGCCGCAGTCCGTGGTGTGGTTCGCGAAGCAATCGAGCACCGGTTCCACGGTCGTTGCCACTCCGCAGTCCGTCTTGAGCATCACGGCCGCCGACGGCCTGGTGCTCATCAGCGATGGAGGCACTCAGGTGATGTGGAGGGCCCCGACGCCTAACATGGTGCCTGGGTCCGTCCTCGCCCTCCTCGACTCCGGCAACCTGCTTTTGCTCGACGACTCCGGCAAAGTGCTGTGGGAGAGCTTCTCGTACCCAACGGACACGCTCCTGCCGAGTCAGTCCTTGGCTCCCAACAGCCCGACCGATGGGAAGCTCTTCTCCAAGCGCGCGGACGCCGAGTTCACCACCGGCCGCTTCAGCCTGGCAGTCCAGAACGACGGCAACGTCGTCCTCTACCTGGACCTCCTCAGCGGCAACAACGCCGACAACGCCTACTGGGCCTCGCAGTCCAACAGCCCCAACGTCAGCAACACGACGGTTACCTTCGACGACCAGGGCCGCCTCAACTACACACTCCGCGACGGCACCGTCCACAGCTTGATTTCGCCGGTGGTGAGATCCACCGTCGGCGACGGCGAGCACTTGTTCCAGTTCGCTAGGATGGACCCCGACGGCATAGTGCGTGCCTACGCCCGCCCCAAGAACGGCGGCGGCAACGTGTCTTGGATCGTATCGGGCGCGTTCCCGAGTGACGGCTGCAGCAAGAGGACATCCAAGCTGCAGGGCATGTGCGGCCCGGGGTCTTACTGCGTCGAGACAACGGACAGGCTCAACTGCGTCTGCCCGAGCATGTACAGTTACACCGACGCGCAGCACCAGGACAACGGATGCACGCCGGAGTTCGAGCCGCAGAGCTGCGACGGCGGGGGGAACAGAGGCAGCTCCGAGGAGTTCACTCTCGTGGAGCTCCCCAACACCACCTGGGAGACCTCAATATACTACAACAAGTTCCTGTCGGTCACGGAGGAGCAGTGCCGAGGCTATTGCCTCAACGACTGCTTCTGCGCCGCCGCGCTGTTCATCGACGGATCCGACTGCGCGGAGGTCGCCGCGCTCACGAACGGACGGCAGGGAAACAGTGTCACGACAAAGGCGTTGATCAAGGTGCGGACAAGGGATCCTTGGGCAAAAAGGAGGAAATCCGCAATGACCTACAAGGCCATCACCGTCTGCCTGGCTTCTCTCTTGGTGATCACCGTCGGCGGCCTCCTCGCATGGCGCTATTACCACGCCAGGAACAGGAACAGAGCAAGGAAGCAGTTGTTGAGCTCGTCGAGTGTAAGAGCGTTCAGCTGGAAGGAGCTTTACCAGGCCACCAATGGCTTCGAGAAACTGCTGGGCAAAGGGAGCTTCGGCGAGGTGTACATGGGAACGATGACATCCCCACGGCCGCATCTCATTGCCGTGAAGAAACTCATCGACGCGAACGAGTACAGCGAGCAGGAGTTCACCAACGAGGTCCAGTCCATCGGTCAGATCCACCACCGGTACCTGGTCCGGATGATCGGCTACTGCAAACAAGGCAAGCACCGGATGCTGGTGTTCGAGTTCATGCCAGGTGGGTCCCTCCGCAGCTTCCTCTTCAACCCCGAGAAGAAGCCGCCGTGGCGCTGGCGCGCCGAGGCTGCGCTCGCCATCGCGCGGGGGCTCGAGTACCTCCACGATGGTTGCAGCACCCCGGTCATCCACTGCGACATCAAGCCAGATAACATCCTACTGGACGGCCACGGAATCCCGAGGATCACCGACTTCGGCATCTCCAAGCTGCTCGGGAGCCACCAGGTGCACGCCACCGTGACCCACGTCAGGGGCACCAGAGGGTACATCGCCCCGGAGTGGCTCCGCGGCGACGCGCGAGTGGACACAAAAGCCGACGTGTACAGCTTCGGCGTCGTGCTGTTGGAGATGATCTGCTGCCGGAGGTGCCAGGAGCAGGTGGTGCCCAACTCCGACCTGCCAGCTGAGGGAGCGGGCGCCGGCGACGAGACGGTCACGCTGTTCGGATGGGCGGCGCAGCTGGTACAAAACCGGAGGACGGAGCTGATGCTGCTCAGGCACGACGAAGCCGACGCCGTGGAGGACATGGAGAGGGTGGAGCGGTTCGCGCGCGTGGCGTTGTGGTGCATCGAGCCGAACCCGGCGCTGCGCCCGACCATGCGTCAAGTGGTACATGTGCTGGAGACGAGTCATGTTCGAGTCGAACTGCCGCCTGATCCTCCCGGCTGTTACGTGGAATCATCCTAGCCTTTAATATGTTCCACAGCTCAAAGTTAATTCCACAGGCTCAAGTAAAATGTTACGCATACGACACGGCCATCTGATCGGTGTACATGTACGACCAGCACGTATACTCTAGTCTTCATCCTGACTTGTGGTAATATATAACGTCGTTGATTATTCTCTAACTTTCATCAACAATATCTATTTAATAAATTGGATTTACTTTGATACCAATCGCTTCATTTTTTAACTTTGTCTCAATCACTTTCTTTGGGTGTCAAAAGAGATGATTTATGGTTTCTTGATTACTAAGTTCACGCTTCACCCAGAGACGACATCAGAGTATCAGACACGTTCGAGCATCTGTCACATTCCAAGTCCTTTCCCAGAACTTTTAATAGGATTTGTAACAAAAAATGGACTTTTTTCAGAGTCTTTTAGTGAGACTACACGCTAAAAAAGTGCTTATCTATCATTCTAGTCGGATCCAATCCATTGGAAACGAATGAAGCTTTAGGGTAGGGATGGATTCAGATCGGATCGATACGCACAGATACGAATTTGGATGTCACTATTTACCGCATTTTATTTCGAATTCGGATACGAATACGAATATTGTTGAATACGAATACAAAACGGATATTTCGAATTCGGATTCCCATTCGAATACTTACTCGATTTATAGCAGAGTCATAATGAGTATCAATTTCATTTGTGAATGGTTTTATAATTGATCAAATCATTTTACAAGTAGAGAATAAATTATGATCATTAACATAAAAGATATCTTGTTGCAAATGACATAGTAACTAATTAATCAATTAATATATCACAATAAATATAAAATAAGTAATTTTGTAAATATATAGACATATTTTATTAGTAAAAACAAGTACATAAATACATTTAAATATAATTTATTTATTTGCTAAATAATATAATGCATTTAAAATAACTATGATTACACACATCAAAAGTAATTAAAATATCATTATACAATTTAGTAATATTTGGTTAGCATAATTAGTTAGTTGTCATATATATAATTTTTAATAGTTAAAATGGTGTAAATAATTATTTTACTAGCAACATTAAAATTAACATCATTTGTAATTAGTATTTAGTAATATAAATAAATTTTAGATGGTTTCTATGGGTGCTTTATTTTTTGCGGATACGAATAATGTCACATGTGTCGGATTTTTGTCAGATAATTCGGATAATGTCGAATACGAATAATACTGAAAATCAGATTCGAATACATCCATTTGACATCCATATTAAAATTGAATACGAATACGGATAATTCGGATTTGCAAACATTCGAATCCATCCCTACTTTAGGGTGTGTGGATTCGACTCCCGTAGGGAATATGCTGTATAGATGTGGGTTGGAATGATTCGTCCAAAACGAGTGGACCACTCCGACCTAGTCAGCTCTTACACTCGCGGAACAGTGTTAGGTAGGAGCGACGGCGGGGTGTGGCGAGGGGCACAGGTGAGTGGAGGTCAGCATCGGGGAGGAAACTAGAGCTAGAGGCGAGGTATGGCGGGTACGCGAGGCAAAGCAGGAATCAAGTGGTGGGGCGGAGCAGGAGGCTGACTGTTATGGAGGAGACGGGTGGAGAGAGGAGGGGGGCAGCCACCGTGGGGGCAAGGGAGGTAGGAGGCCGAGGGTGCAGATCGAGGATGATGGTGGCAACGAGACGATCACCTTGTTTGGCTGGGCGGAGCAATTGGTGGGTGTACGGAGGACATATGTGATGCTGGGGGGGGGGGGGGCAGACGGTATGGTTGAACTAAATATGACAAGTCAACTCCTTATGGATCATGCCTAACTTCTCCCGATCCATGAAATAATTGGAGATAAAATGTCTCAAACATGCCTGAGAGCATATAATGCAACGACCAATATTAATAACTAATCTATAATGAACTACACTAGAACTATGTCATCTAATTCTTTAGATCTACATAAATCTAGTAAATCAAAAGTACACTAGATTAATAACTAACCGAAAATTAATCTAATAACTAATCTTTAAATCTATGTAAATCTAGTGAATCAGAAGTACATTACTTGCAATAAATCTACCTCTCATTGAACTTTTATTACATTTTCTGAGACTTTTTAGACTTTTATAGAGGAGAGCCTCAACCGCCGTTTGAAACGATGGTGGCAGGTGGCTACCACCGTTTGAATTGGCGGTTGCAGCAGTGGCCCATGGGGATAGAGCCAAGTGCCGTTTCAAATGGCAGTTAGGGACTCGCCCGACCTCCAACCGCAGGTCGAAGGTAGCCGTCGTTTCACACCACGGTATATGTATAGTTTTGAGAAACATTCTGAAAATATATATAATTTTGCAAAATTAAAAAATCGTCTACAGGTGCGCAGTGCGTCCGCCGGCTAACGCGCACCCAAGCGCTTGCTGCCGCCCGCGATGAGCTCCTCGGCGCCGCTGCACATCCCCGCTGAAGCTGTCCATGGGAATCCTGTTGGACGCCCCCGAGCACACCCATGGTCCATGGATGTAGTTGCTAAGAAATAATTAGTGGTGATCATTAGCCTAATTATGTAATTGACATATTCATTAGTATGTAATTAGGAAAAAGGCACCTCCACACTGTACGGGTGTGTCTCTCCTGTACAGGTGTCTATTCCACCCCAAAAGGTTACCTATGTGCCCCTTCCTTGTACATAAATAGTGGGGTCCACCCCCACTCCATCAATCAATCACATCATTTGTTTCAACACGTTATCACGCACGCATGCTCTCCTGAGCAACTCATGCACGCCACACAGAGGCTCGAAGGCCTCACCACCGGCGAGAACACCGGCATCCCTCCAGGATTATCCTACGGGAACAATCCAAATGGAGGAAGAACTTTGTTTGGTGGATAGTTGCACAACTAAAACCATACTCAGAGAACTTAAATATTTCCAAACTCTCAAAAAGAGTAAAGGAAATGTCACAACCATCGCGGGATGCGATGCTATAATTGTTGGTTCAGGGCGAGCCACAATAGTTCTCCCTATGGGTACTCAAATAGTAATTGAGGATGCACTCTTGTATCCCGATTCAACTCGTACCTTATTGAGTTACAAAAACATCCGTCGCAATGGTTTCCATGTAGAAACAAATAGTGACAACAAAGATGAATATCTATTCATCACTAAACATGACGGATATAACAAGCGACTGCTTGAGAAAATTCCTTCACTATCATCAAGATTGTATTACACATACATCAAACCCGTACAACATGTTGCATACAAGGTAATTTTTCAAAATCTTGATGTCTTCAAGATTTGACATGATCGCCTTGGTCATCCCGGCATAGGGATGATGATAAAAATTATCGGCAATTCAATTGGTCACAAATTAAACACTTCAAAATTTGCCAAGCCATCAGACTTTGTGTGCGCCGCATGTGCCACGGGAAAATTAATTTTAAGATCCTCTTATCTTAAAATAAAGGCTGAACCACTACAATTTCTTGAACACATTCAAGGAGATATTTGTGGTCCTATACATCCATCAACTGAACCATTTAGGTACTTCATGGTACTTATTGATGCATCTACTAGATGGTCCCATGTATGTTTATTATCTACAAGAAACCATGCTTTTGCAAGGTTTATTGCTCAAATTATCAAATTAAGAGCACATCATCCTGAATATGCTATCAAAACCATCAGGATGGACAATGCCGCTGAATTACTTCGCATGCCTTCAATGACTATTGTATGGCTCTAGGCATAGATGTGGAACATTCTGTTCCATATGTACATACACAAAATAGATTATGCGAATCTCTTATCAAGAGAATAAAGTTAATTTCTAGACCATTACTACAGAATTGCAATCTACCAACATCATGTTGGGGTCATGCGGTCTTACACGCCGCTGATTTGATTCAAATAAGACCTACTGCATACAACACGGTTTCCCCGTTGCAGTTAGTACGTGGAAATCAACCAAGTATTTCCCATCTGCGAAAATTTGGTTGCGCTATATACGTACGATATCACCACCGCAGCGTACATCAATGGGCCCCCCCATAGAAAATTGGGGATATATGTAGGGTACAAATCACTACCAATCATTAAGTACCTCGAACCCCTTACAGGGGATTTATTTACTGCCCGGTATGCTGATTGCATCTTCGATGAGGACAATTTCCCGGCATTAGGGGGAGACAAGTACCAAACAGAATGCCAGGAAATAAATTGGAATACCACTGGTATCCAGTCCTATAATCCACGTACTATAGAATCTGAACGTGAAGTTCAGAAAATTATCAATTTGCAAAACATTGCGAATAATCTGCCAGAAACATTTACTGATTATAAGGGTGTCACAAAATCACATAATCCTGCTGCAAATGTACCGTAAAGAGTAGAGATTCCTACTCAAGAACTCCCAAATAAAAATAAGAGGGGGAGAGGTACTGCAACAAAGGATAAGGCTATACAAAAGCCTCCGCGGAAAACTAGGAAGGTCACTTCCACAACAGTAAATGCAGATCAACATCAAGTTGACAGACACCAATTGGATATTATAAATCCAAATAATATGGATGTTCAACAGATACATCACATGCCTAGCACAAGTGCACAAAATAATATAAGTGCTAGGACATCGGAAGACCCAGGCTCTATCGTTGTGGGAAATCATGATGAGTCACAAGGGGTACAAGAAATTTCCATTAATTATATTGATTCTGGAGAATCATACAATAGAAAGACTACAAATGTCGACATTTACTTTGCCACTAAGATTGCAAGTGAACTTCGCATTGATCCAGAACCTAAGTCCATGGCAGAGTGCATCAAGCGCTCCGACTGGGTCAAATGGAAGGAAGCAATCAAGGCTGAATTAGACTAGCTCAAGAAACGAGAGGTATTCTCCGCAGTGATACCTACTCATCGTCATATTTTTCCTGTGGGATCAAAATGGATTTTCGTCCGTAAAAGAAATGAAAACAACAAGGTGGTGAGATACAAAGTGAGGCTTGTAGCACAAGGGTTCACGCAGAAACCTGGCATCAATTTCGATGAAACATATTCTCCAGTTATGAGTGGTATAACATTCCGATATCTAATATCATTGGTAGCACAAAAAGGTCTATCCATGCATCTCATGGATGTAGTGACAGCATATCTATATGGGTCACTTGATTCGGATATATACATGAAACTTCCGGAAGGAATTGATATCTCGAACAAGAATCATTCACGCAACATGTATTGTGTAAAACTTCAAAAGTCATTATACGGCTTAAAACAGTCGAGAAGAATGTGTTACAACCGACTAAAGGAATTCCTTCTTCAGAAGGGTTTTTCCAACAATAATGATTGCCTATGTGTATTCATCATTAAATCCTCAACTGGATTTTGTATTATATCTGTATATGTTGATGACCTTAATATCATTGGAACTCAACGAGATATAGATGAAACACGCAACCATCTTAAGACGAAATTTGAAATGAAAGATTTGGGTAAAACCAAATTTTGCTTGGGTTTACAACTTGAGCATCTCCCAACAGGGATTTTAGTACACCAGTCTGCTTATATCTAAAAGATTCTACAGAAATTCAATATGGATAAATCATATCCATCCAAAACACCTATGGTCGTACGCTCTCTTCAAATTGATAAAGATCAATTCAGACCTAAAGGTGAAAATGAAGAGGTATTGGGACCAGAAGTTCCATATCTCGGTGGCATTGGGGCATTAATGTATATCGCAAATTGTACCAGGCCTGACATTGCATTTGCGGTAAACTTGCTAGCTAGATACAGCGCTGCTCCAACACAACGCCATTGGGCGGGAGTTAAGAATATCTTTAAATATCTCATTGGCACAATAGATCTTGGATTATTTTACAAAATTATCCAAGATAAAACATTAATTGGTTACTCAGATGCTGGCTATTTATCTGATCCCCATGAAGCCAGATCTCGCACGGTGTTTTGTATTCTTACATGGTGGAACGGCTATTTCATGGAAGTCATCAAAACAGACTCTAATAGCCACATCCATAAACCATTCTGAAATAATTGCATTATTTGAAGCATCACGTGAATGTGTATGGCTTCGCAGAATGATTAAGCACATACAACACTCATGTGGTATAAGTTCAATCATGAATCCTACCATAATGTATGAAGATAATGCTGCTTGTATTACACAAATGAGAGCAGGTTATACAAAGAGCAATCTTACAAAACATATGGCTCCTAAATTATTCTATCCTCTTCAACTACAAAGGTAGAAGAGATAGAAATCTTGCAAACTAAATCTTGTGATAATCTTGCAGATTTGTTCACAAAATCATTACCAACATCATTATTCCAGAAATATGTTTTTGGAATTGGTATGAGACAACTCAAAGATTTGCAAGAATCAGGGGGGGACTCTCTTTGATATAACCTATATAAATAATCATCTGATTAGTGTACTCTTTTTCCTGTATGAGTTTTTCCTCACAAGGTTTCTCATAAAAGGTTTTAATGAGGCAACAACAATACAAGTCCATATCACATAATTTTCCATTAAGGTTTTAAGGGTGATATACAAGACATATTCTATGTCATATCTTCTGTTTTCTCTATAAGAGTTTTTAAGAAGATATAAATCTTTTCTCATATTTTCCTATTAGGTTTTGGAGAAGGATGTTTAAACATGATCCTCAGATCATTATTCTAATATATGAGTTTTTCCTTACCAAAGGTTTTCTCATACAAATATTTAACAAGACAATAATGCCATTTTCTCCTAATATTTTCCCACTGGGTTTAAAGAAGTTTTAGCGGCATATACACACAGATTGGTTTTTCCTCAAGATTTTCCCATAGGGTTTTTGGAGGAGTTTTACAAGATAATATCCAAGGAAGATTGAAGTCAAATTACATCAAGATCTCATGAAGCTATTGATCAAGGGGGAGTATTAAGAAATAATTAGTGGTGATCATTAGCCTAATTATGTAATTAACATATTCATTAGTGTGTAATTAGGGAAAAGGCGCCTCCACACTGTACGGGTGTGTCTCTCCCGTACAGGTGTCTATTCCACCCCAAAAGGGTGCCTGTGTGCCCCTTTCTTGTACATAAATAGTGGGGTCCACCCCCACTCCATCAATCAATCACATCATTTGTTTCAACAGCAGTGACTAGGATTAGCGCCTGCATCTCCCCCGCCACGGGACTGCTTTGCAGTTGTTGTTAGATTTAATGTGGGCCATGTCCATTATTATCTCTAATTAAATCAAATAATTATTGGACTAATATTAATAGTGTTAATGCTGGCTTGTTAATTCTTCGCAACCGCAGGAGGAGCAAGTAGTCCGTTTGCATGCCCTGCGTTGCGTGCAGAATGACGAATGTTTGCCACATTAACGTTCATTGGTTAGCTAATGGAATTTTTAAGGTAATTAATTTATTAATTCTAGTGGATAATAAAGAGAGGAGAGGTTACTACAGCTCTGTTTTTCAAGGTAGTACGTGAGTAACTTCTCTTCGGCCACCGAGAGAATAAAAGAGAGATAACCTTGAACTTTAGAGGGTGCTTCCATAATACAGTTCGCTGCAAAAAAATAGTATTCCCATTCCACTTCATGCACGCACACGCTGCTGGAAGAGGAGAGCCTCCGAAACCCATCACGCTAGAGTTCCTGCTCGGGGATAGCGAGACAATCAGGTTTTTGGGAAACGTCTCCGCGATGCAACTACTCATTGTACGGCTACTTCCCAACGGCAAGCGATTGGACTACAACTACTTTCCAGTGGAAGCAACGACATACGACTACTTCCCGGTGGACGCAACGGCACTACGAACATCTTCCTGCATCAAATGTGAACAACTACATTGAACAACTCATCATGATGAATGATGAGAATGGAGACACTGCCTCTGGCACCGGTCCCTCCGCATGGTATATCTTTGTGTTCCTCTTTTTATTTAATAGGTTTCTAGTTTGGTTCACCGGTAATAAAATTTTGCTACTATATTCATGGATTAAATTTAACAAGAATTTGCCTAATTTTTTAACAATCCAAAAACTTGATAGTCAATTTTCTGTTAGAGGTTTTGCTACTGCATTAAAACCGGAAACGTTCAATGGCACCTTTTACAAGAGGTGGCGTGCTAGGATGATACTGTGGTTGACTACTATGAACTGTTATCACGCTGCACAGGAGAAGTCGGAACAGTTTACTCCAGAGGAGGAGAGCTCGTTCGAGACGACTGCTAATCTTTTTTGTGGTGCTTTGATTAGCGTTCTTGATGCCAAATATATTGATTCCTATATCTCGCACGCTACTGCAAAAGAGTTGTGGGATGCATTGAATGCTAAATTCGGTGTTTCTGATGCTGGGAGTGAGCTGTATCTCATGGAGAAAATATATGAATACAAAATGGTAGAGGACCGATCTATGGTTGGACAAGCTCATGAAGTACAGTTACTAGCAAAAGAACTGAACATTTTCTTTGTGTGTTGCCTGACAAGTTTGTGGCTGGCGGTATTATCGCCAAGTTACCACTTCTTGGAAGGATTTTGCTACTTCTGTGAAACACGAGAGACAACGATTCAACGTGGTGATCTCATTGGGACTATTAATGTTGAGGAGAGGGCGAGAGCAAAAGATACACTTGGAAAGGGCGTTGAGTCTTCTCGTGCCAATGCGGTACAAAAGAAAAATTCCAATTTCAATGCATCTCATAAGAAGAAAAAGGAAAAGAAAGAGAAACCAACGTAGACAACAAATTTTAAGAAGAAAAAAGGAAAAGAATCACATGATTGTTTTGTTTGCGGGAGCATGGAGCATTGGAAGAGTCAATGCCCAGACTGCAAATTTACACAGGAGAAGAAATCAGTGAACATGATTATTAGCGAAGCTAGAGGAACATCGGGGTACGGTAATTTATTACCTACAATTCTTTCAGTTTGTAAATCACCTGAGTAGTGGATTGATACTTGTGCTAATGTTGATGTGTGTGCTGATATCTCTTCGTTTTCTTCTTATCAGGTCGGCGTGACAGGATCGCTGTTGATGGCAAATGGATCGCATGCGCGTGTTCTTGATGTTGGAGGTCCTGAAGTTTACTTTGGGAAAGACGGTACTATTGAAGCACGTGCAGCATGTCCCATCTATAAAAAAGAATCTTGTTAGTGGTTCTCTATTGTGTAGAGATGGTTTTAAAATTATGCTTGAGTCGAATAAATGTATACTTTCTAAGTATGAGACATTTGTTGGAAAAGCCTATGTTAGCGGAGGTTTGTTCTGTTTTTCTTTGCTTGATGATGCTTGTAATAAGGTTGTGAACAATGTTTTAATTCCTGATAATTCGAACATTTGGCATTCACGGTTATGTCATGTTAATTTCAGTTGTATGTTGCGGTTAGCAAAACTAAATTTAATTCCATTTTTGAGTTAGTCAAAGGTTCGAAATGTCATGCATGTGTGCAATCTAAGCAACCTCGCAAGCCTCATAAGGCTGCGGAGGCGAGGAACTTAGCGACATTAGAACTCATTCATCCCGATTTGAGTGAAATGAATAGTGTTTTGACTAAAGGTAGCAAAAGATACTTTGTGACTCTCATAGACGATTGCACTAGATTTTGCTATGTATATTTGTTGAAATCAACAGATGAAGCGTTCCATTATTTTAAGATTTATAAAACTGAAATAGAAAACCAATTTGAGGGGAAAATTAAACAGGTACAGTCTGATCGAGGTGGAGAATATTTTTCTAATTAGTTTTCTAAGTTTTGTGCGGAACATGGGATTATTCATGAGAGGACACCTCCATACTCACCTGACTCCAATGGGATTGCCGAAAGAAAGAACAACACTCTAACTGATTTGGTTGATGCCATGTTAGAGACCGCTGGTCTATCTAAGGAATTGTGGGGTGAGGCTATTTTTACTGTATGTCATGTTCTGAATAGAGTTCCCACAAAGAACAAAGAAATCACACTGTTCGAGGAATGGTGTAAAAAGAAAGTAAATCTCTCATACTTGCGCACCTGGGGTTGTTTGGCTATGGTGAATGTGCCAATTAACAAGAAGCGTAAATTAGGACCTAAAACTGTTGATTGCATTTTCCTGGGTTATGCTATGAATAGTGTGAGTTATAGATTTTTAACTGTAAAATCTGGAGTATCTGATATGGAGGTTGGTACAATTTTTTAGTCAGAGATGCTACATTTTTTAGACTAATTTTCCCATGAAAAATATTCCTAGCGCATCTAGTTATGACTCTGTTATTGCTCATGAGCATATAATTCCGATTGAACAAATTGAGGAACCTCATGCACATAATCCTGAGGAGGATGACAATGTAGTCACTCAAAAGAGTAAGAGGCAAAGGACTGCAAAGTCTTTTGGTGATGACTTCATTGAGTACCTCATGGATGATACACTAAGAACCATTGAAGAGGTATTTTCCTCTCCTGATACTAACTTGTGGAAGGAAGCAATATGGAGTGAGATGATTCTATTATATCTAATGGAACTTGGGAAGTCATTGAACGTCCATATGGGTGCAAACCTATTGGATGTAAATGGGTGTTCAAGAAAAAGCTTAGGTCTGATGGTACTATTGAGAGGTACAAGGTAAGACTTGTAGTAAAGGGGTATTCACAAAAAGAGGGTGAAGATTATTTTGACACTTATTCACCTGTTGCTCGTTTGACCACAATCCAAGTGTTACTTTCCCTGGCTGCCTCTCATGGTTTGATCGTTCATCAAATGGGCGTTAAAACCGCTTTCCTACATGGAGAGTTATATGAGGAAATCTATATGCAACAACCTGATGGGTTTGTAATAGAGGGTCAAAGAGAACTAGTGTGCAAATTGTTGATATCCTTGTACGGAATTTTTTTTGACAAAGGAAACATCCCAGCTTTTATAAAAATCAAATAAGTTTGGATACAGACACTGACTGCTAGGGACTCCAGCTCACAAAGCCAATGCTCACAGCGACAGAAAAGAAAAACTAGGAGGAGTACAGGATGAAACAACCCAAAGAAACAAGGAGCCTAAGGATTAACAACCAGCTCAACAGAAACTAACCAACAGGCAAACAGAAAGGTTTCCAGCAACACTCCCTTTTGTCATCAGAAGCCCTCATTATAATGCTCCCGCACCTTCTTCAGGAAGTCTTCCGCCCATCTTTTTACTTGTGTTGTCCATTCATCCATTTGCTTTCGATCAACCTCCCCCAACCGAGCTCGCCACTTGTGCAGGCCTGCCTGAATTTTGAAGAAAATGTTAGTTGGAGAGCGCGGAAACACCACCTCTATAGTCATTTTGTTGCGCGTGGTCCAAATTGACGACACCACAATGGCAAAAATAAAGAGCTTCAGGTTATAGTTATCGACACTTAGCGGTAGCCACTCCCCCAGAAAAACGCTCAGGCTAACAGGGGTTCGAACCCAGCCTAGAGCTTCCCTCAAGCCCCCAGACAAGCTTGGCTAGATGGCAATTAAAGAAAATATGATCAACACTTTCCTTTTTCCTACAGACTACACAGTTCGGATCACCCTTCCAATTTTTCTTCTTAAGGGCTTCTCCGGATTGGACCCTGTCATCATAAACTAGCCACATGAAAACTTTAGTTTTCATTGGCATTTTGTTTTTTCACAGGCGATCTATTCTTTTGTTACAGACCCCTTGGTGTAACAATCTTCTATACATCTATTGACGCAAAAATAGAACGTCACCCTTGAGCGCGACACACGTGACTCTCGGTCTGTTGCGAGGCATGCCAACCAATCTGACCTATTGATTGACAATAGAAAATCGGCTAGAGGGCCGATGTGCCTTTTGATAAAATTGTAACAGCTAATTAGTCGATACGGGGCAGAACATATCAACTGGATCAGCCGATATGATGACGTAGGCAAAGCGTAAGCTATCAGAGGTAACTTATACAGAGCTTACATGAACAACACTTGAAACAGATCTAGCCTACTATCAATGATTAAAAGATAGTAGTAACAATGCGATAAAAGCCGATAGGAAGCGGTCTCAAGCTGGATAATTGGTGATAAAAACTAGAATAACAAGAATTGAGGTAAAACTTTCTAATCTAGCTGATATCGATAACTAGTGATAAGTCTAAACGAAACCATAGCGATGCGCCCGGAGGTTAAAGCCTAGATATTATTCAGTAAAGAGGAATTCACCAGCAAGCCGGAGATCGAAGCGATGCAGCCCGACGAGTTTGCGAGAACTCGTGAAAGAGAAAAAGGTACGAAGGCGAAGTCGCCTAAAAGTAGATGTGATAAAGTAGATGCAAGAATTGGTAAAGGGGTGCCCGGAGGTAATTTTGATACTGATCGTGTGATGATTCTATTACAATAGTCGGGGCTTATATTAATACCCTGGGCTCCTCTAGACTCCTGCAACCGCAAGGGCTCAAAACTTCCTAATTAAAGACTCCTAACGAGTTACACAACTAACTGACACGAACTCCCCTAATTAGATCTCTAAAATTAAAGGAAAAACTAAGATAAATGGACTCTATTTTCCCTTACATAGAATCCTTTCCAATAAAGCTTTCTCTGACTTGTCCGGCAAGAAAGCAACATGCAGGCGTAATCAACTAGGACTCATTATGTGGCTTCTTTATTTTAGTCACCTTTCCCAATGTCATTCTAGCTCCTTGCTTGGCCGATCGTCACTGTTGGCTGATTGACACTGCTGGCTGATTCTTGCCAATATATTAGTGGCCAATCACCCCCCGCTGTTATCCAGGTGATGCTCTCACAAATACTTGTCTCATGTATGTGTGATGACTTCATCGGCTGATATCTCCTTGTTCATCTCTTCTCCCAGTTCTTCTCTGCCGGTTACCAAGCCAAGATCATTTGACTCTGGATTTGGTCAAAATCCAGTGTCAATACAAGCCCCCCAGTTTCGGAGTATGAAAGGTTCATGCTTCGAATTCTGTAAAGCCAAAAGTGCCATCTTCCGACTGATGCCAATCGCTCCATTACGTCAACCTTTTCGGAGGTGCTTTCTCATAGTTGATATTTATACAATATCTTGGCAAATATGAATAATTAAGGCAAGTCTACTCCTCCTGGTTATTCTATTGTTGCATCAAATTTGAACCATCAGCATAACTGATCTCCAGACTCTGTATTTTCAAGACTAGCTGATGCCGAACTTGGAACTCTTCAGAATCAATGCTCCGTGGTATCAGTGGTAGCGGCAATACATCAGTTCCTCCTGCATCACTGATCACACCGTCTTTGCTCCTTTCGCATCATTATGACGAAGATCAGATTCTTGACAAATCTTCCTAGCTTTTATAACATTTCTGTTGGCTTCCTTCGACACCGTCGTTTAGCCGTTTGATTTATCGAGCGTTGTCAATACTACTAGTATCTTCATTAACTCTAATTGTGGATCTTCCAAATATTTCTGAACTAATATGCCATCGGCTCATCAGTAACCGAAACATAATCCGGCTATCTCTATCAATGTTTGAGCAGTGTCGCGTTTGTTGTTAATGCCATCCTGCTACCTTTGAGTATATTCCTGTTGATGGCTTCTGTCTTCAAATTTGATTCCCATGCATCATGCATAATCTTCATAAAGCTGAAGGCCACATGCTCGGCCCTCAGCCTGGCCTCTCTCAAGGCCTTCATCTTCTGCATCAGCTCGGGTAGTTGGATACCCTCTTGCATCATCAGCTCGGTGTTCCACCACGGCCGGTGCTTTGGCTGCTTCCCGCTCGGCTTTGGCAGCTCCGGGTGATGGTTACTGATATAGAACCATTTGGCCTTCCAGTCTTGGTTCGATTCAATAAGCTTGTACGACAAGTACTGGTTGACCGCGTCTTCTCGCATCTGAATGTCAGGCCCTCCGACTACTCGCGGGTCGTTGGTGATTGGTTGCGGCTTCAATCCGAAAAATTTCCAGAACAGGACCCAATGTGGCTTGATTCCCACAAAGGCTTCGCAGAAGTGCACAAAGACATAGATGTGGAAAATGCCATTGGGGTTCAAGTTTAAGTACTCGATACCGTAGTACTTGAGAAGACCCTTGAAGAAATCGCTGGCCGGGAGTGCTAGTCCGCGCTCCACGAACCTGGCGAACATTGAAACTTCATCTGGATTCTTCTCCATGGGGTACGGGTCGCCCGCGGTGGCGCGCCACATGTCCATCTCTTTCTCCCAAAGGAACCCGCTATTCACCAGGGCCAGCAGATCTTCTGTCTTCACCTTGGATTTCTTCCACTCCTTGGCCGGATTGGGACGCAAGGGAGATGTTGGCGGCGACGACTCTTGAGCAGATCCTTCTGCTTCGCTGTAGGAACTCTTGTTTCCTCCACCAGCTTTCGAGCCCTTGGACGGAGATGGCTTCATCCTCCAAGAGCAGGGGGTCTTCACTCGCATCCTCTCGGGGGCTACACTGGTGGCAAGTGGTGGCGGTGCATGTGGATTTTCGATCTCTCATGCGGCAGCAGAAGCAACATGGATGGAAACTTGGATAGATCTATTCAAGCGGCTGCTATTGTGGGGAATGAAAAACCCTAAGGGTTTCGGCATCTATTTATAACCCAGCAAGCAGCACCGCAACGGCCAGATGGATAAGTACCAGTGGGTGACTCAGCAGCGGCTACCTGACCCTTCGACTTCCGGTACTCGACATGGCCCATCTCGGGGGCTCGGCTACATCTGCCCGGTCTAATGGGTGACGATTAGGATCAACATCCACTCAGGACACATTCTACAGGCAAGATGACCCTTCAATTGAGAGGAAGTACTCGACTCAAGGCTTGGGGGCTCCGTGCCACGTGTCCTTCAGTTTTTTCTCTGGATTTTATGGGATAAGCTTGGCAGAACTTCAGATTGACCCCCAGCTTGAATCTACGATTTGACCTAAGGCTCGGGGGCTACATTCTATATGGAATGCGATTCTTCGAATCACATTTTCCATATGGTTTCTTCTTCAAGACAACGTGAGTACTATTGAAGACCTTCAAGAGGAGAACTCGGGGACGCTTGGGAACTACTCGAGAAGACTTCAAGACTACTCAAGGATCAGCTGGAGTACCTCCAGCCTCGGGATGCTTCAAGTATTCTTGAAGACTTTTGGCTTGTAGTACTCGGGGACGCTTGAGGACTACTCTTGAAGGCCATCAAGACTACACGAAACTATCCTGCTCGACTACAAAGTACTCGAGGGCTTGTCGTATGGACCTCACTGGGCCCACTACCTCGGTGGGTACCAGGAACGACTACTCGGTGGGCCCCTGGGACTACTCGACTTGTGCTACACGGCACCTGATGGCGTGGAGCGCAAGGACTACGCTGGAGGAGTACTCGGATAGGAAGCTGTGCATGACCGATCCATGTAGAGAACTCCTAGACGTACACAACTAGTACTCTCTCTCCTCAAACCGACTTGTAACCCTGCCTCCCGGACTATATAAGGCGAGGCAGGGACCCCTATCTCTCTCATATGCATCATCTTGTAAACACACCCAATCAATCCAGAGCTACGCAGCATACAGGATGTAGGGTATTACGCACCTCGCGGCCCGAACCTGTATAAATTGTGTGCCACGTGTTTCTTCCTTCAAGTTACCGATCTCGGCGAGGCCACATTCATCTACCTCGGGTACTCCCCTTGGTAGGTTGCCGGTCTAAAACACCGACAACCAGGCATCTCATATATTCCCAAGTGAAACAATCATTGAATTCTTTTAATAATGCGATCAACTCTGCTTTATATTCTGGATCCAGCATGGCACTAATATAAGTCGGCCTTTTGCTTCCATCTCCAAGATCTATCTTTTCCAATTCGTCGGTCGACGTAAATCCATGCCCGAGTCTCCGTTCATCCTCTACGAATTGATCCATTAAATCTTATTGTCAGAGCCGACTGCTTGAACCGGCTGTAGTCCAAAATCGGACACCTTGAGATATTTAGTATCCCATGCTTTTCCAGATATGCAGCTCACTTGATCATATGTCCATCCTTGTGCTTCATTAGCTGCCATGCCGATGGTGAGCTCCACGCAGATTGCTCCTTGAGCCAAAGAGACGTTGCCTTCAAAATCTACCAGCATCATGTCGGTCTGAATTAAATCTTCATCAAATTTCCCAATTTTGCACAACATGGTGTATGGCATTAGATTGACTGCCGCTCCTCCATCTACTAGCATCCTGGTGATTGGCTTCCCATTGACGAAACCTTTGAGAATCAATGCCTTCAAATGTTGTCTTTTCTCATCCTCTAGCTTCTCAAAGATAGCTTGTGTAGGCTCCAGTGTTAATTGAGCCATGCCATGTTCTTCGTCGAACACATCTAAATCAACCGAAGCCATGAACTCTTTTGGTAGGAGGACAACCATATTCAAGTTAGCTTGTGGTTTATCATCCTTCCCATCATCAGCCTTAGGCTTTGGACGCCATACTTTAGACCGAATCTTCTTCTTGTCCAGCACGTGTCTCTCTGCTTCTTCTTCTTGTTCTAGCTAACGTAAGCGCTGGACTCTCCTCTTCTGAGATTTGGTCAAGCCGTCTGGATACCATTGCGGATTAGGCTTCTTATATGATCGACTTGATTCTTCATCATCCAATTGCAGAGTGCATCGACGTTCAGAAGCTCGGCACATGATGTCTTCATCAGGGACCAAAGAATCGGCCATCCGTTCCAGCCGATCGTTTGACTCTTCATTGACTCGACCTCCCAACCGATCATGAACGTTGGCCTTGCCCCCGAGCCATTGATGAACCGGGATCCATTGATTGCTGAATTCACTGTGATCCCAAGTCATAGGCCTTCTGTTGTTGAAGCAAACCCTTTTGGAGGAGCTGCTATTGTTGTAAGTCGTGTTGCATTCTTGATAGTTTTCTTCCGTTGGCAGTTTGATTCCTTCTTCCCAGCAGTACTTGAAGAACGAACACCTCCAATGTCCTTCATTATGCCATGCCCACTCTTCTCCCCCTTTTTCTTGTCATCGCTAGAACTTGTTGATTAGGTTTGGGATGTGACAGGCCGGCATGGCTTCATGTCACCTTCTTCAAGTAGAAACTCTGTTCCTTTGATATCTGCAGTGGTTGCTTGTACTTTTAGGATCAACAACTCCTTTATTTTGAGCCGATTTCGACGTCAGCAACTTAACACGTGACGTGTCTTTGCTAGACACCTCAACTGTATGAGTTGGGACGGGGTGCTGATCAATCTTCATCGGCTTTTCAGCTTTGGTAGGGGTTTCAAATTTAAGCCTCCCTTGCTCAGTAGCTGATTAAATTTGTTGTCTGAAGATCTTGCTATCATTGGTGTCGTGCGAGGTCGCATTGTGCCACTTGAAATACTTCATCCTCTCCAGCTCCTCTGCAGATGGTATGGTATGGAACTGAGAGAGTTTGATTTGCCCTTGCTGAAGCAACAGATCAAATATCTTATCGGGCTTAGTAATATCAAAGCCGAATTTCTCTAGTTCCTTTTTACCAAAAGGACATGACACAGTTTTCCTGCCTTTAAATGATTCTGCAAGTCCTACCATGTTATCTTCATCTTCTAAATCAGAGTGATCTACATATGACACTTTCTTTTAGAAATTCCTCCCGCTTGTGCAAAGCTTCCAAGTATATCTCTTTTCATCATTGCGGGTCAATTTTGGCATCCAGTCCAATTTAATAGCGTGTAGCCGATTAACGGACACATTTCATCGGCTCTCTCTTACCATCGTCCAGAAGACGTAAAAGATACTTGGTCAATTGCTTCTTTCTTTCTCTGGAGCTTTCATGGATTGTACCAAAATCTTCTGGACTTCTCAATGCATATGGTTCCTTCCATTTACATATGTACTCGACCTTGATCTGTTAGTTATGTAGATGAACCATGAGGTAGACCCCTACCGCTTGCTAGTAGTCTTTGTGGTGGCATCTCGAATCCATTTAAATAACATGTAGCTGATATATTTCTCATCGTCTTTTCTATATTCACACCACGCGTTATGTTCCTCTTGGCCCCGAGCAAGAATTTAAAATAATTCAGGGGATTATGTCTTCAGCGTGCAGTTACCTTGCATTTGTTTTGGTGCCAATTGATCTACTCCACTTGGCGCATAGGGCAAATATCAGTAGATACACACCGCATAGGGCGTTAGGCATTGTCGTAGACATGCCTGCTTGATGACGAGTCGATGCAGATCCATTCGCTAACACATATTAATGTAGTCGTCGTTGACGAAGTAGTCATTGATGATGTCATCAGTGAGATCGATGACGTCGAGCTTGATGGCGAGGTCAACAAAGGGAGGTAGTGCTGCATTGGCTGACTCTGTTGCTCTTCTATTATCTAGTTTCCATCGGTCATATTTTAAATAAAGCAGCCAATATATCTCTTCTTTTGCTTTTCTTGCGTACGAGGCAACATAATGATAGGGTCAAATGACATATGGCCCATCATCTAGCCGATTGGAAGCATCAGCTTTAAAGTTTCGTACACCACTCTTGTCCTCCTGGATCCCATGGAAAATAAGTCATAAGTGGCCACTGCTTCAGGGCAATATCTGTATTTTTGATCGCCTGGTTCCCATGCAACATGAACTCCGATCATCCAATACTTTTACATAGTGATTTTTGGCACTTGATCACCTGGCTCCCATGGAACATATACTCCAAGCAGCTGATCTTCCAGTGTAATATTTCTGGCATCGAGTAGTAAATTGTTTGAGAAGTCGTCTCTTGCCCAACCTCTGTTATCCATTCATCGGCTGCTTTGTCTTTCTTCAGTGGTCCATCAGCTTGTTTTTCTCTATCCTTGTAATTGGCTGGAACTTCATCTTCTTGGATTTCTTCAGATTTGTGTTCTTCTCCATACTGATCTTCAAACTCAAACTTATCAACTGAGATCTATTTTTTCTAATATATTTCCTCAGTTATTTGGGAGCCTACTCCAAGATCAATCCTTATGTCTTGATTCTTTGGTGATTTTTGAGAAGTGAACCGTCTCTAAATATTCTCATCCCCTAGTTGATAGCTCTCTTCATCCTGAGTGTTTATTTTGACCCCATTGTCATTTTTCATTGGTTGCACAAGCTCGTTTTGAACTGACTGACTCTTTTCTAGCTGTAGTTTTGTTGACATGGGGGGCATTTGATAAGCAATCGGCTGTGGAATAAATTTCTCTTGCTGTAAAGCCGATTCTTGTGACCGATAATCTTTTGTACTCTGTGGAATATTGCAGCCCCCCAGGGAAAGCTTGCTGAATTATCGGCTGTGACTACAGCCCCCCAGGCCAAGATGGTTGAGTTATCAATTGAGATTGCAGCCCCCTAGGCAAAGATTGTTGAGCTATCAATTGTGACTGTTGAACCATCAACTGTTCATCCATGGCTGGTGACTGATAAATTTCTGGCTCATGCGGCTGATAAGTCATTGGTTGATAGATCGATGTCCATGGCTGATCCGCCATCGGCCGTAGAGCCGATACTTGTGGTTGATAGGTTTGTGACTTTGATTTGATGGTTGAGCATATGAAGCTATCTGTCGCGTATCATGGGGAACAGATTGTAATTCTTGCGCAACACCTTGAACGCATGTTGATTCTTGAATCTGAGTAGTATCCGCAGGTGTATATCCAAGGGCACTGATCAAATCGTCTTGTGTTAGTGGTTGTGGCGTGTATCCCAGAGCGATGAACAAATTCCCCTATGCCGGCGGTAAGGATGGAGAGGGAACCGGTACAGTCTGAGGAATCTCCATCGGCTGATAAGATTTGTGTTGATGCAAGAATGAGGGCATTAAACAATCATCATAAGCCGATCTAGGGACTGTACTTGTGCTTGTTGTTGTAGTTCTTGATGACCCAAGATATATATATGACGGTCCTTCATAACCTTGCAGTTGAATTAGACTTTGTTGTTGGGCAAATTAGAGAACGCGCTCTTTATGGTATTACTTATAATATCAGCCAATATTCTAGATTGACTGTCCATGGCGATGTACTCCTCGAGCTACTCTAGATTTGTTATGGATATTGTCTTCGGGTCTCACCAGACGATATAATAGGGATTAATTTCCGTGTCCCACTGGGCGTGCCAAAAGTGTGTTGACGCAAAAATAGGACGTTACCCTTGCACGCGACACACGTGACTCCCCAGTCTCTTGTGAGGCATGCCAGCCAATCTGACTTGTTGTTTGACAATAGAAAATCGACTAGAGGGCCGATGTGCCTTTTGATAAAATTGTAACAGCTAAGTAGCCGATATGGGGCAGAACAGATCGGCTGGATCAACCGATATGATGATGTAGGCAAAGCATACGCTATCAGAGGTAACTTACACAGAGCTTACGTGAACAGCACTTGAAACAGATCTAGCCTGCTATCAATGATTAAAAAAATAGTAGTAATAATGTGATAAAAGCCGACAGGAAGCGGTCTCAAGCTGGATAATTGGTGATAAAAACTAGAATAACAAGAATTGAGGTAAAACTTGCTAATCTAGCTGATATCGATAACTAGTGAATAAATCTAGATGAAACCACAACAATGTGCTCGGAGGTTAAAGCCTAGATATTATTCGGTAAAGTGGAACTCACCAGCAAGCCGGAGATCGAAGCGATGCAGCCCGACGAGTTTGCGAGAACTCATGAAAGAGAAAAAGGTATGAAGGCGAAGTCACCGAAAAGTAGTTGCGATAAAGTATATGAAAGAATTGGTAAAGGGGTGCTCGGAGGCGGTTTTGATATTGATCGTGTGATGATTCTATTACAATAGTCAGCCTTATATTTATACCCTGGGCTTCTCTAGACTCCTGCAGCCGGAAGGGCTCAAAACTTCCTAATTAAAGACTTCAGACGAGTTACACAAATGACTGACATGAACTCCCCTAATTAGATCTTAAAGGAAAAAAATAAGATACATGGACTATATTTTCCCTTACATAGAATCCTTTCCAGTAAAGCTTCCTCTAACTTGTCCGGCAAGAAAGCAACATGCAGGCGTAATAAACTAGGACTCATTATGTGGCTTCTTTATTTTAATCACCTTTCCCGATGTCATCCTAGCTCCCTGCCTAGTTGATCGTCACTGCTGGCTGATTGACACTACTGGCTGATTCTTGACAATATATTGGTGGCCGATCATCCCCCACTGTTATCCGGGTGATGCTCTCACAAATACTTGTCTCATGTATGTGTGAGGACTTCATCGGCTGATATCTCCTTGTCCATCTCTTCTCCCGGTTCTTCTCTGCCGATTACCAAGCCAAGATCATTTGACTCTGGATTTGGTCAAAATCCGGTGTCAACAGCATCGACCTCGTGGTATAAGTTCCTGATTTTTCAAGGGCCTACACCACTTTATCTCTATCGTTGTTTAATCGAGTGCTTTCTAGTAGGGTGACCAGTTCATCCCATTGGCTCGCCTCCCCCTGGCTGAGGAGCCTTCCAAAGTTCATTATCCATTCCTCCCCATCCCAGCAATCACTTACAACACACTGTTTTTGCCCACATAAATCATACAGTCTCGGGAATGCTAGTTTCAGGGGAATATCCCCCTTCCACACATCTTCCCAGAAGAGCGTATTGGCCTCGTTGTTTACCTGAAAGACTGCCCCCCATTTGAAATTATGTTTGATCTTATTTAGCCCTTGCCAGAATTGTGATGCCCCCCTATTTTTGCAGGTCTGGAGTGGTTTAGTTTTTAAATATTTCTTTTCCAGAAGCTTAACACACACGTCCTCCCCCTGTGTTATGAATTCTCCACACTCATTTCATTAGGGGGGCCTCATTCAACACTCTAGTATTGATTATGCCTACCCCCCCCCCCCCCCAAACTCTTTCGGGAGACAAGTATTTTCCCATTTTATCATGTGATATTTCGATTTCTATCCCTCACACCCCCAAAAGAAGTTCGCTCTGATGGAGTCCATTTGTTGGTGGGTCCCCCCATACAACTGGAACATGCCCATCAAATATGTAGGCATGCTGCACAACGGTGTGTTAGTGAGAATCTGTCTGCCCCTCGAAGTTAGATTCTTCCCTTTCCAAGGTTGTAGTCTATGTCTCATTTTTTCCACGACTCCGCTAAACGCCCCTGTCCCCAACCTCTTGTCGCTGATTGGGAACCCAAGGTATTTCATGGGGAGCTGCCCCACTTTGCAATTCAGCATGTTGGCAATATTCTCTTCAGACTGTTTGTCCACCCCCAAGGCCACTACCTCACCCTTGTGAAAGTTGATCTTTAGCCCCGACATCCATTCGAAGCAATATTAAGTAAACTTCATGTATGTTATCAATTTTTCCTCACAGCCACACATCAGAATCGTGTCGTCTGCGTATTGTAGGTGAGTAACACCCCCCATAATCAGATATGGCACCACCCTTTTATGAACCCCTTCTTCTTTGCTTTGTCAAACATGTAAGCCAACGCATTCGCCGCCAAATTAAACAAGAGTGGGGAGAGCGGATCCCCCTGTCGCAGCCCCCTATGAGTTTTGAAATATGGGCCATTCTCTCCATTAATGTTGATGCAAACCCTCCCCCCTTTGACTGTACTCATGATCCAGTCTTTCACCTTCTTCTCGAAACCTTTCATTTCCAACACTTCATCGATAAAGTCCCATCTAACACTATCGTAGGCTTTTTCAAAGTCTATCTTAAAAATCACCCCCGACATTCTTTTCCTCTTTAGTTCATGGACAATTTCGTGTAGGATCACCGCTCCATCCACAATATATCTCCCTCTGATAAAGGTCGTTTGGCTATTGCTAATGATTTTACTGGCAAGCCGAGACAGTCTCCCTAGCATAAGTTTGGTAAAGATCTTAAAATTAACGTTGAGTATCGGCCGAAACTGTTTAACATTGTTTGCGTCCTTAACCTTTGGGATCAATGTAATTACTCTGTAGTTAAGTCTGGTGATGTCTAGGTTCTCTAGGTAAAAATTATTCACCATACTCATGAACTCCCCCTTTATGATCTCCCAATTGTTCTTGTAAAAAGCAACCTCGAAGCCATCAGGTGCAGGCGCTGTGTTTTCTCTCATCTCAAACACAATCTTTTTAACCTCCTCCTCGAAGAAAGTTTCTTAGCTTGGTGTTGTCTACTGTCGATACCCCCCTTGGTTTGCCCAAACTACTGCTCCCAACTTCATGGTTCTGTCTTGTTGGCGCCCAAATAACATTTTCTAGTAATCGTAAATCGCCCCCCTAATCTGCCCCTGGACTGTAACATTGTTCCCCCCAAATTCTAAACTTAGGATTGACTTCTTCCTTCTCCTTCCATTCGGCATTAGGTGGAAGAAACTTGTATTTCCATCTCCTTCCATCACCCACCTATCTCCCCCCTTTGCTGCCAATATAGTTCCTCCGCCTCCATGAGTTTCTCTAACTCTCGCTCTAGCTCTGCTCTTTGGGTAGCGGGTGTATCTGGCAGGTCCTCAACCTCCAACTCCCTCTTGTCAATAATCTAGATTTTTCTTAAAAACTCATATCTCTTTCTCTTGTACCCCCCCTGCAGGTTGCCCCCCCCCCATCCTTTAAGAAATCTCCTCAATTCTACTAAGGAGGCATGCCACCTGTCCACAGAGTAGGCTAAGATTGGCATTTTACTTCTGGTTATCTCCCATTTAGTTCTTACTAAATCTAGGAAGCCCTCCTCTTTGCACCATTGTTTTTCAAAGAAAAACTGTCTCCCCCCCTGACGCCCCCCTCGGAGCCTGTGTCTAGGAGGAGAGGGCAGTGATCCAAGCCAACTCTTGTCAAAGTAGCTAAGGTGCTGAGAGGGAATTTGAGGTCCCATTCTGTTGAAGCCAAAACTCTATCAATATTACTCGATCTGGACAGGACATTCTTGTTTGTTGGCCCAGGTATACTTCGGTCCTCCTCTATGGATCTCCCTCAAATTGAATTTCTTTGTGAAGGAATTAAAAGCCTCCATCAGGGTCACATCTCCCACGCCCGAGCTTTTGTCCCCTGGGGTTCTGATAAGATTGAAGTCCCCCCTAGCACGATAGGTAGAGTTGCCAAATCGCACCATGGGCTTAATTTCCCCAAAAAATCCTTAGAATCCCTGTGGTTCATCGGTCCATATACGATTATCATATCCCAACGAATGTTCGTAGTCCTGTATCTTAAAGTCGCCCCCCACAAAGAATCTGCCAGCCTCCCAATTTTCCACCTGCAACTTGCCCCCCTTCATCCCCATCAAGATCCCCCCTGAGTGACCCGAAGAAGGTAGCCAACTCCAGCTGAAATCCCCTTCCGGGTTTATTTTTGCCGGGTCTTGGGTTGAGAAAGATTGTTTAATTGTTTCTTGTAGCCCCACAATATCCACTTTCTCCCTGCCCATTATTTCCTTCAGTTGTCTGACCCTGGCCATGCCACCTAGACCTCTGACATTGCAGATGAGAGCTTTCATAGCTAACTTATTCTCCTGAGCTCCTAGCTCAGCCGCGTCCCTTTCGCCTTCTTCCCGTTGTCTTTCCTGGAGAAGCTCTCCTGGACCCCCCCTCTTTTCGTTGTTCACCCCTGTAGTGTGAGATTCTCCCCTTCTAAGGCATGAGTCTATGTTAGAATTTTCTCCTGATGGCATCTATAATTAGCTTCAGCAAAGGCCACTCTGGCTAATTCCTCAAGTTTAATAGAATCCAAATTTTCCTGTACAGTATGCCCCCCCAAGATCAATCCCGCAATTACGAGCAATATCTTCTAATTCATCATTTTCGCAAGAATCGAGAACAACAAAGGTATTTGTCGGAATAATATCCATACCTCGTGCAGCACCCCCTCCTTCTGAGTCCTAGCACACTTCCTTGCCGCTACCATAGGTCTGAACTTTCTCTTTGGTGAAGGTCTGCCAGTCATCGCCCCTGGCTCGCCCCTCTTCTTATCAACTTCTCTTGTTCATGTCCCGACCATTATGTTATCGATGCCCATCTCGTCTTCATTTTCTACATGGTCTATCTCTCCTGCGCCTGATGATTCTTGTGAACTCTGGATAATTTCCTTTCCCGTTACATCACTCTCACCTTGTAGCATGAGCATCGCTCATTTCTCTTTGAGAATAATTCTGCTCCCACCGTCTTCAGTATGCACCAGGTAGCAGTTACCAGGTACGGCCATTGATGATTCAGCAACTCCAGCTTTGTTTTGATTTCCCCCTAGTGACTCAATGTTTCCTTTTTTCATGTTTGGTCTCCTGCCCCTCGCCACCTCCACTGTCTTCAAAGTTCACAATGGAACCAGTTTCAGGGTTGAACATTGCCAAAGGGGTGACTACTGCTATGTTCTGGCTCACTTTGACATTCTCTTTTGGCTGAGACTCCTCCTGATTCTTCTCTTGTAGTTCACTACAGGGACTGGGTAGCTCTCTGTGTCTCCCTCTAGCGCCTTGTCTTCCGTCTTTTGCTTGTGGGGACTCGCCACCATCCCCACACCCTCCCTCTTGGCTTTTACTGATTGGGTCATCTTCAGAATCAAATAGTGTGTCGTCGTCTTCATCATCCATGTTGTCGTCGTCAGGTCTTTTGTCCTCGGGAGGATGTTTATCAGACATTGCAGCCTTCGTCTTCTTCAGTTCCGGTGTGAATATAACATCATAGCGTACACCCTCAATGAAGAACTCGATAATTCCATTTATCTTCGCAATCTCCCTCGCCTTAATCTTGACCCTCACCGACACTTCTCTAATAAGAGAAACTTCATCCACAGATATCACTTTGCCTGCCAGCTCGGCAATTGCTGTCACAGCATCAACATTCCTCGCCTGATCAGGCACCTTCAGCTGTACCCATCCAGTCTGGAGTCTAGAAGAGGCTGGCGGGTCCATAGATGATGGGGAGACAATTACCATGATCTTGTGTTGAGACAATTCAGTCCCTCTGGATCTTGAGAAAGCATCCAAGATTTGTTTGTATGGAAAAATTGCCATATACTCTTTCTCCGCAATCTGCTTCACCCTCCAATTCCATTTATTGTCAACCAAGTGTCTCAGTTCCTGTTCAACTTTCTCCACTGTCCCCTCTCCACTTTTGATCTTGATCTGACCCACATGCTCTCTGGTAGATTGAGGTTTACTCACCCCTGGTATCTTTAGAGTGTAGAATCCCTGGCCAGGAAAACCGAACCCATACATGTGTACCGAGTTGTTCATGGAACTGGGACATTTTGCTGCCAGATGCCCCGATGTTTTACACCTGAAGCAGAAAGGTGGGTTTGTGCAATCTGCTTGATGGTGCCCTTCCTGCCTGCACCAGAAACACATATTGTTTTCCTTTGGTTTGAAGTTGAGTTTATTGTTCTCCACCTTTGCCCCATCGTCACCAAACTGCTCTTTGTCACGAAAGAAAGCTTCCCTTGCATCTCCCCCCAATCGGTCTCGCATTTGGTTCCAAGTGTTACCTTGGAAAGCACCAGTTCTCTGGCGTGGAGGATCAGCCTGCCCGTCGTAGCCTTTTTGTTCTTGATCCCTCCTTCTGAAGTCCCGGTCCTCATCCCGACCCAATCCTGCCCCCCGTCCTCGTTGTTCCTCGATCTTGGACCCCCGTATCGCGGCGGACCTCTGAGGGCGCGATCTCAGAGATCCGCTTCCCTACGGCTCTCGTAGTCATCGCCGCCCCCACGGTTCCTGTTGATGTTGTCTGCGAAGTTTCTCCCCTCGAACCTTCCCTCCTTGAAGCGCCTCTTCGAGCATCCGCCTTCGAAGTTCTGCGCCATATTACCGGCGAGGGACGCCGCAGCGTAGATTTGGTGGAGCGGAGGAGGAGGCGGAATTCTGAAAAGCCGCTTCGCTCTCCATCCCTCACGCTTTATCTCTTCAACGTGGGCTAGATATTCAGGCCCCCCAGCACAATGGGTTTGGGTATCCAGACCCAGCTCAGTTCCCTCACAGCCCGCCACGAGTGCACGAAAATTCCTGTAGTTGATCTTCCGAAACTGCTTTGCTCTGTCTTCGTCTTCTCCGACTCGTCCCCGCCATTGGCTCCAAATTCCATTGCAGCGGGATAGTCCCCCAGATGTTGAACTTGTTTGGCATCAGGTTGTTCACAAATGTTCACCCCCTAGATCCCCACAGCTTCTCTCAGATCAACATCGCTATCCGCCTGCTGACCGGGTTCGTTCACTGATGCTCAATTCACCCCCCAATTGGATTCACCTGCCGCAACACGATCAACAAGCTCGTTTGGTGCTGGATCACTACACAATAATTTTTGTTTGATCTCACGTGCCAACCTCTCTCGGTTCATCTCAGCTTCCCAACCAAGTCGGCGTGGTTCAACTCCCTGTTTTTCTGCTTTCTCCAACCTGCGAATAATCTCTGATCTCCCCAAGATGAGACCCTTTCTCTCTGACAATCTCCCTTGAGCCCTTAAGCTCCTCTCGATCAAGAGCAGGATAACCTCCCCCTTTGAGTTGGGGAGCAGAGCTACTGCCTTACAGCAGAGGACTCACCTGGAGGGGTGATGCCACCCTGTAGGAAACCCGGCGACCCTCGATCGTCAGGGGAGCATCCGCAATCGCCCTTTGTGCCACCTCCTCTGCTCGGAACGTCACGAATCCAAAGCCCCTTGATCTCACCGAGAATCTCTCGGTGATGATGATGGCGTTCCTGACGCTTCCATATCGCTCGAAATGTCGGCGCCGATCTCAGCGTTCGTCTCCCATGAGAGCCCTCCCACGAAGACCTTCACCGCGGCAGCAACACCTGTCGGGGGCGACACCGACGAGAGGTCCATCGGGGCGCCCCCCGGAGGTTGCTCGTCGGCGGAGGAAGGGGACGAGTTCATGTCGCCCTCCCCTGACTTTTGCTCCAAACTGAAGTTGACACAAACCAGCTTCTTGTTCTTCACATCAATAGCAAGAACCCATGTACGGACTCAAACAAGCTCCTAAGCAATGGCATGAGAAGTTCGAAAGAACTTTGATATCAGCCGGCTTTGTTGTGAACGAAGCTAACAAATGTGTTTATTATCAGTTTGGTGGGGGCAAGGGAGTAATCTTGTGTTTGTATGTTGATGAAATTCTAATCTTTGGAACTAGCCTTGATGTGATTAAGGAAGTAAAAGATTTTCTGTCAAATAATTCTTTGTATGTTTGTATGTTGATCAAGGAAGACTAGCCTTGATGTGATCAAGCTGAAAAGAGAAGGTAATGGCGGGGTAACTCTTTTGCAGTCCCACTATGTGGAAAAAGTTTTAAGTCGCTTTGGATATAGTGATTGTCAACCTGCTCCAACACCTTATGATCCTAGTGTGTTATTAAGGAAAAATCGGAGAATAGCAAAGGATCAATTGAGATATTCTCAAATCATTGGTTCATTGTAGTATTTACCTGGTGCTACGAGGCCTGACATCTCTTTTGCTGTGGGCAAATTGAGCCGGTTTGTTTCAAGTCCGGAGGATGATCATTGGCAAGCTCTTGAAAGAGTGATGCGTTATCTAAAAGGTATTGTGAGCTATGGTATTCACTATACCGGGTATCCGAGGGTACTAGAGGGTTATTGTGGTGCAATTGGATTTTTGATGCTGATGAAATGTATGCCTCAAGTGGTTATCTGTTTCTATTGGTGGTGGAGGTGTTTCCTAGAAGTCTTGCAGGCAAATCATTTTAACAAGCTCAACAATGGAAGCAGAACTCACATCATTAGACACCACTAGCATTGAGGCTGAGTGGCTTCGTGAATTCCTTATGGATTTACCGGTGGTTGAAAAACTTATACCGCCTATTTCTATGAACTGTGACAATCAAATTGTGATAGTCAAAGTGCACAATTCTAAGGATAATATGAAGTCTTCAAGGCATGTAAAATGGCAGCTAAAGTCTGTCAGGAAATTGAGAAACTCCAGAGTGATAGCATTGGATAATAAAATATGTTCCTACTGCTAAAAATCTGGTAGATCTATTTACAAAGGGGTTGTCACGAAATGTGATTAACAGTGCATTGAGTGAGATGAGCATGAGACCCACATGATGGACTAATCTAGTGGTAACCTGTTCTATGTGATCGGAGATCCCTTGAATTAGAATGGTGAAACAAACTAGTTTCAGTCTAAGAAAAAAAGACCCTTGGTGGTTCATCTCAGATGTACTTTTTTTAAGTCTAAGAAAAAAAGAACCTTGTTGGTTCATCGCAAATGTACTTCTTTTCTATATTGTATGGCAGGATGGTTTTTCCTTAATGTGTTCCAAAGAGCTTAAGAGAAGCTAAGATATCATCCGACAAGATATCTTTTGAGGAATACACCTATATGACTCAAACCGCTAGTCACAGTCTATGAGATTGGGAATCTCTAAATACTCATGAAAGACGCTCGGAGTAAGAGAAGCTAAGATATCATCCCACAAGATATCTTTTGAGGAATACAACTATATGACTCAAACCGATAGTCACAGTCTATGAGATTGGGAATCTCTAAATACTCATGAAAGGCTCGGAGTATGACTTATATGCTTCAAACCGCGGGGATGTGTACGGTAGCCTAGTGTCAGAAAAGAACTTGAGTGAAATGCACTTAGAACAAAACTGTCAATTCAAGGCATAATTCATTGTTCAGTTGCAATTGAGCGTAACTCTTGTTCTAGACGGATGTTCAACTTAACATCACAATTTTACTGCTATATTCATGGATTAGATTTAACAAGAATTTGCCTAATTTTTAACAGTTGTGGCTTTCGATTGAACCTTCGCTGTGTTGAAAATTGGAATGGGAGAGCCCGCTGACTGCTTGGATGAACTCCAATATAAAAGCGGCTCCCTGTATTGCAGCTTCTCTTCTTGCTGCTGCTATTCAGAGAATAGAGGAGAGATGCAAAAGAGAAAGAGACAAAAAATTATTAGGATAAAATGTTGCCTTGGAGAGGATAGTTTGCTGCAATAGTGTGATGCTAATGTGTTACAATGGACTCTGGTCCAAGAACTAGGAATAACACACTCAAAAATTGTTGGGGATCGTGTAATTTTGACCATAGAACTATGCAGTTTATACGCACAGTGCTGGGTGCATGCACGAAACATGATATCACAGATCGCACTAAATCTTTAGCAAAGGAATCGAAGGCGACGATTCCATGTAAAAGTTGGGAGGGTCCGGCAGCGCCAGAACCTGTGCTCGATCTTGGGTCTCCAGCATCTGCACCACCTGGTGCATGGTTGGCCGCTGCAGCGGGTTCGGTTCGATGCACCAGAGCGCCACACGCGCGAACTGCTCCACTCTTTCCATGTCCTCCAAGGCATCGACGTCGTCCCCGTGCAGCATCAGCTCCGTCCTCCTCGCACCGACCAGCTGCGCTGCCCAACCGAAAAGCGTGACCGTCCCGTCGTCGTCCCCGTCCCGCGGCAGGTCGGGCACCACCGGTTCCTGGCACCTCCGGCAGCAGATCATTTCCAGCAACATCACGCCGAAGCTGTGCACGTCGGCCTTGGTGTCCACGCGCGCATCGCCTCGGAACCACTCAGGGGCGATGTACCCTCTCGTGCCCCTGACATGGGTCACCGTGGCGTGCACCTGCTCGCTCCCGAGCAGTTTGCAGATGCCGAAGTCAGTGATCCTTGGGACGCCACGGTCGTCGAGCAAGATGTTGTCAGGCTTGATGTCGCAATGGATGATCGGAGTGTTGCAGCCGTCATGGAGGTAGTCGAGGCCCCGGGCAATGGCTAGCGCTGCCTCGGCGCGCCAAAACCAGAGTGGCCGCTTCTCAGGGTTGAAGAGGAAGCTACGGAGAGACCCGCCCGGCATGAACTCAAACACCAGCATCCGGTGGTTACCTTCCTTGCAGTAGCCGATCATGCGGACCAGGTTCCGGTGGTGGATCTGCCCGATGGACTGCACCTCGTTGGTGAACTCCTGCTCGCTGTACTCGTTGGAGTGGATGAGCTTCTTCACCGCGATGGGATGTGGCTGCGGCGATCTTATTGTTCCTTTGTAGACCTCTCCGAAGCTCCCTTTGCCCAGAAGTTTCTCGAAGCCATTGGTGGCTTGGTGAAGCTCTTTCCAGCTGAACACTCTCGCGCTCGGGCTCAACTGCTGCTGGCTGTATCTCTTCCTGCTCAGGTTATACAGTGCCACAAGACTGCCAACAGTGATCATGAAGAGTGAGAACAAGCAAATGCCCATGATCATGTACGGACGTAACATCTTGCTCGTCCTTGTCGATGGTCGTCTCTCCGCGTGAGAACCATTCCCCTTCCGCACCTTGATCAGCACGTTCGTCGTGACGTCGTTTCCTTGCCGTCCAAACGCGAGCGCCCCGAGCTGCTCGCAATCAGATCCATTGATCATGAGCGCAGCCGTGCAGAAGCAGTCGTTGAGGCAGTACTCGCGGCACTGCTCCTCCGTGACGCCTGGGAACTTCTTATAGTATATCGAGATCTCCCAGGTGGTCTTCAACAGCACGACCAATGAGAACTCGTCGGGGCGGCTGTCATCCCCGGAGTCCCCATCGCAGCTCTGCGGCTCGAACGCCGGCGTGCAGCCGCTGTCGCTGTGCTTGGCGTCGATGTAAGTGTACCCGCTCGGGCACAGGCAATTGAGCCGTTCTTTGGTCTCCACACAGTAAGACCCCGGGCCGCACATGCCTTGCATCCGGCCATTCTTCAGTTTGCATCCCCCTTCACTGGGAAGCGTGCCCGACACCGTCCAAGACGTGTTCTCGCCGCCGTTTTTAGGGCGGACGTAGGTGCGGACGATGCCATCGGGGTCCATCCTGGCGAACTGGAAGTAGTTGTTGCTGGCGATGGAGCTCGTCGCCGTCGATGGCGAAATCAAGCTTTTGACTGTGCCGTCGTGGAGTGTGTAGCTCAGACGGCCTTGGTCGTCGAAGTTGATAGTCGTGTTGCCGTTTGGGCCGTTGGTGCCTGTAGCCCAGTAGGCGTTTTGCGATAGGTCACCGGTGAAGAGGTCGATGCAGAGGACGACGTTGCCGTCGTACTGGGCTGCGAGGCTGAACCGGCCAGTGGTGAACTCCGCTTCAGCGCGTTTGGAGAAGAGAAACCCGTTCAGGCCAGCTCCAGTAGTGTCCTTCAGGGACTGGCCAGGCAGGAGTGTGTCCGTCGGGTACCCGAAGCTCTCCCAGAGCACCTTGCCCCCATCGCTGAGCAACTGGACGTTGCCGGAGTCGGTTAGCGTAAGGACGGACCCACGCTCCGTGCTGGTAGTCGAGGCCTGCCACAGCACTATGCTGCCGTCGGCGAGCGCGAGCTTGCCGTCCGTCGTTGTGATGCTGAGGACGGACCGCGCTGTGGCGTTCGGCGTGGGGCTCGTGTTGGAAGACTCTTTCGCGAACCACACCACGGACTGTGGCTGCGGCTGGGAGTTGTCGCCGAAGCGGAACCATGTGGCGAGGAGGAACTTGGTCGGGTCGGAGTCGTGGGCGCGGAAGCCGAACGCGAAGCCGCCGGATGGGCTGGTGATGTAGCCCGGCGGCGTCAGGGTGTCTCCGGAGGTCAGGTTGGTGCGCGCAAGTGCCCACGGCAGGAAACGAGCTTGTGACAGCAGTAGCACCAGCACTAGCGTGGGAAATGAGAGAACACTGGGGGCGAGCACAAAGCAGAGTAGCGACGGCGCCATGGTCGCTGCAGCTAGCTCGTCCGCAGCAAGTTGTGTTGATGCATGTGTGACCCTATATAGTATATACAATTTCAAATATTTTTATAGCAGACGGTCCTGTGACCAAGTTAGTCACCACGACCTCACAGACACCCCGACACAAAAGGCTATAAAATTGTTTTTGAGTGGAGACGAATTATATTGTGAGTTTTTTCATGATTTTTTTAATCTATGAATTGTTGTGGGTATACATTTGATATAAATAATCTCTCCTATACAAAACTTAGTTCATTTGATATAAATAATCATAGTAGGTGACACTATAATGATTGAACATTGTTGGGGGTCCGAAAATCGGATGCAGTCCCCGAACACGAGATTCTAGAGAGAAGGCACAAAAGGTTACAGAAAGTTAGTGGACAATGAATCCCCGCAAGACTGTCTTCACCTCAAAAGTTGTGGACCAGTTTACATGTGTCCTCGTGCCCTCTTTTATAGGGAGACGAAGAGACTTTTACATTGCGAGATTACCCCCGAATCTTGAGAATATTCCTAATGTGAACATGTACATGAACGTCTTTTACATCCCGTAATTTGTGGGACTGATTTCATACATTTACAAGCCTGTCACTAGTTCACACTTTAAACCCGGACTTTTTGAGATGATGTCTTTGACTTGGCTTTCCCCGGACCTTCGAAGTTTTATTCATGATGATCACCATTCATCAAGAATCCCAAACTGAGGCTCCTCCAGACTCCCGAAATTCACGGGTTCCTGACCTCCTGAATTTCGCCATATTCCAATCATCCTGAAACAGACAGTAGACTTGCAAAACGAAGCTAATTCGGCAATCATTTCGCGGAATATTAGAAGGTTAGCGATTTGTGTGGAATTTGTCAGGACATCTTTCATGAACATCCTCTTGTCACGAAGTAGAGTTTTCCATCTCAGGCATATTCACGAACACGTTCATGAATTCGGCAACTGACGTTTTGCTGCAGCTAGCTCGTCCGCAGCAAGATGTGTTGATGCATGTGTGACCCTATATAGTATATACAATTTCAAATATTTTTATAGCAGATGGTCCTGTGACCAAGTTAGTCACCACGACCTCACAGACACCCCGACACAAAAGGTTACAAAATTGTTTTTGAGTGGAGACGAATTATATTGTGAGTTTTATTCATGATTTTGTTTAATCTCGCCTATATAAAACTTGGTTCATTTGATATAAATAATCATAGTAGGCAGGGCCGGCTCTAGGGGGTGGGCAGGCATGGCGACGGCCGTGGGCCCATTGAGCTGTGGGGCCTGATACCCTATATGTAATCAGTAGTGTAGGCTCTATTCATTAACAACCAGTCCAAGACCATAATCGTTTCGGCTTCCGGATTCCATGCTTCCAGCCACGAGGTTTCAGACCGCTATACCTGAGCCGCAAAGTTATTTTTTACTCGTATTATGGGTGTGTTTGGGATGACTCTAACTTCAGTGAAGCTGCTCCACTCCCAACGCTAGACACAAATTGGGGTGTTTGGCTACCAGCACCATCCTCAACTTGAGTCCCACCTCTCAGGCACAATTTTCTCTTCTTCCCTACACGGCATCCTCGCCCGCCTGAGCTCCTTCAGCTGCCGACTGTGCAGCTCATGCCGCCTCGCCCTCGCCCTCGGCTGCATCGGGGGCGACCTCCTCCTCCGACGGGGGCTCAACCTTGGCATCTGCGGCGCGAGACTTACGAAAAGTAGAGGAGGCGGCGGCTGACCTCCTTGGATCTGCAACGCCTCGATCCCCTCCTCGGCGGATGCGGCGGCCCCGCTGGCGTCGGTCGCGACGGCCGACACGATGCCGTAGCATTGCCGACGCACCCGTGGGAAGGAGGAACCAGTGGGGAAATCGACCGGGTTGTTTGGCTACCTCCTGCCAACTCTGACATTGAGTTCGGCTCTGGAACCATGACAAACACACCCTATATAATATGCTACTTCAACGGGCCCTTTATTGTTGCTTGCCCAAGGGTCCTCGAAATTGTAGAGCCGGCCCAGTAGGTGACACTATGATAATTGAACATTGCAGCATCGTACGTAGGTGCGATCAAACCCGACAAACCAAGAACAGCACAAAAAACGGGGCCCTGTCTGATTAGTAGGAGAAAGATTGCTGTCACTGCCATGATACAAGGGGACGCCGGCTAGCTGATGGTGGCATGTGAGGACTTCAAGTCCACACGCTGTGGATAACATGTAAGGATTACTTTGCTGCAGTCTTTCTATTACTTTGATTGATTAACAAGTAAGAATAAAATAGATAATTACCAGTGATATCATCATCTTTTTATTATGTGCATACAGTTTCAGAATGCCAATGGGAAGGACATGGTTGTAGCCGAGATCAAGGGGAGAATATTGAACTTGATCTCGCCTTGTTCAAAGTTGCTTGAGTCATGCGGGGGCTTAAAAAGGCCTCTCTCCGGAGGCGCAACAACATTGACAAATCACAACACACACCAAATTAACCCAACTAACGGCCGGCCGGCCTGGCCATGGTGGTCCTAGGTCAATCTGTGTTCTTACCAAGATATATAGAGAACTTGACAACTGTATTAGTTGAGTTTCGTAGGGATGAAATTTCTATGATAAAACTTATCCTTGTAATGACCTTGCCAAATCAGCAATTTTTCTGATGTGGTAACAAAATGCTCATGAAACTCTGATGAAACTTCCATTGAGAGTACACTAAAAATATTTCCATGACTATGATAGCTAACTCACTCCCATGTCGAGACTACTCCATCTAAACACCACCATGCTAATAACATTCATTAGACAACTACTCTCAATTGCAATTTTATGAAGATTTTCATAAGCATTAATTTCCATTCCACATCACCAATCTTTGCTTATGTGACAAAGTTCTTACGAGGAGAGACAAAGAGGAGTTTCACCGTATGTGAGACGAGTTTCATCATTATAATATTTCTGTGGAGGCAGAGCCGAAGCTCCGCCAAATAAAGACACCCTAGCTAATGGGCAGTCACCGGTTTGAGAACTTCTTCCAACTTCTTGCAACGTCTAGTCTTTCGTAGGGAATAATTGGAAGCATCTGAGTAATGTTATTAAGAGAAAAGAATAGCACGAAAACGAGTATGCATCACTTCGATATACTACACTTGTTGATTAGTAGAAGGTTGCTGTCATGATGCAAGGGGAATAACTTTGCTGCGGCCTATACTACAGGTATTAAAAAAAATAATCGTCATCTTCTCAACCACCGGCTTATCTTTTCAGAAGATCATGCGGAAAGGACGTGGGCGTAGGTTTGGTTAGGAACTCGAAGGTACATGCGAGATCGATCGGGAGGAGAATATTGAACTTGATCTCGGCTTGTTCAAACTTGACTGAATGATTGGGGGCTTAACAGCATGTGCTTAATGGGGTGGTAATGGATAATAGTCCTTGTTCATTCTTCACTATCTAACTGGTAATGGATAATATTCCTTGTTCATTCTTCACAATCTAACTCATCAGCTCCAATTATTATTAGCTCAAAATTATATAGTATTATGATCCGGTTCCATAGAGGTTGATTTTTAATTTTGCTAAGTTAAATTAGAGTACTTGCTTACCACCCTAGTTCTTAGAGGCTCAACAACCTTGACCATGTTGATGATTAGGGATGCACACCAAACCTAAATAACGACCTGGTCTAGGTTCAAAAAATAACGACCTGGTCCTAGTCCTAGCTAGGGCAATCCTTGCTATAAGGATTGAGACCATGACATATCTATTGATCTGTGATGGCTAACTCACTCTCCACATCCAAACTACGCATTACCGAATTCTGGGCCTTCGCCGAGAGTGAGGTTCCTCTCGGCGAAGGGGCTTTTCCTCACATTGAAGCCTTCGCCAACTGTTTGCTCTCGGCAAAGGCCTCTCGACGCACTTCTACCTGTGAAGGTGCCTTCACTTAGAGCAGGCGGGGCCCCTCTCGACGGATATGTGCCGAGAAGCCCACATCGCTCTCACTCTTGACGAAGGATTTTTTCTCAAAAAAACCCAACAAATGGGCCCACTGCTCAGGCACCACCACCTCCACCGGCTGGCCGCCTGCACCACCGTGCTGCCCCCCGCCTGAACCACCGCGTCGGCAGCCACCTGCACCACCGCGCCGCCCGCAACCTGCACCACTGTGCCCCGCCACATCCACCTCCTCCACCACCGCCAAAGAGTATTACTCTCGGTGAAGGCTCCGTTTCTGGTAGTGACGCCATCCGAATGCCACCATGCCAACATCCATTATGGATCTCCACAGTGAAAATACCTTTTAAAAAAGCACATGTACATGTGGCAAAAGACCTATCCTGCCCGTTCACAATAGTGGTGGGTCCCACAAGTAAGTCTGTGTTTCCAACCTAAATTCATTCTTAATTTATACTCTCTCTGTCCATAAATATATTATAACTTTTTATTTTGAACTTGCAAGCTTATTCCAAACACCATATATTTTTGGGGACTGCCAGTGTTTGCGATAGAAATTTCAGCAGGCTACTAACTTTTGGTATTTTCGGAATTTTTAAATTTATTTTCTACAAAAAAATATTTCATATAATTCTTGACAATTTATAATGTGAAAAATATCCCCAACATCCTGAAAAAATTAGGAAAAATTTCATATACCTTTTGCAACAAGAGGAGTCCTACACGAAAAATCATAAAGTTTCCCAATAAATAGATTTAACTCTCAAAATGAGAATAATTGCTAAAAAATCTAAAAACAAATCTAAAAAACTTAATCAAGGTCCAACCTCATCTTCTACGTTGGTTACCACTGGCGCCTCTTAAGGGTACATGATAGCCCCAATTGTTGTTGTTGTGCTAGCGAGTCTATCACAACGTGTTTGGATCTTCAATCTCTATGTATGCATTCCTGGCTATTGTTGTGCGCCTCTTAAGGGTACATGACAGCCCCCGATTGTTGTTGTGGTGCAAGCGAGTCTATCACCACGTGTTTGGATCTTCAATCTCTATGTATGCATTCATGGCTATTGTTGCGCGTGTGTGAAGGGGAGAAGGTACTACTAGCCCGACCGCTACTCCTGGCTTGTTGCACCATGCGTCCCATCACTCGTGATGGCCGAAAATTCTAGCATTCAGTCGGAATCAAGTTTGACCATATCTTTCACTTTCTATTTTATTTTATAGTTCTATAATTTTGTTTTTCTAAAGCTTTGTGACAATTAAAATGTAACCATTCATGTTTTATTATTATAATGTTAAAAATATTAAGTCATGTACTGTGATGAAATATATCTAGTGTTTATAATTGACTATATGTCATTGTATTTGTATTTTTATGTTGAGCTATGGATTTGAAGTGGTTACATGATTTGGTATTCTCGACTTTGATTATCGATTTTTATTGTTATCAACATATTTCTGTGTGGATTAGTTTATTTCTGACACCCTGAAATACCCAATATTGTTTTTCATATTGGCTGCCCGATTTCTTTTTATTTCGAATAAAAACTTGAAACAAAAAATGGATAGAGGGTTCCCCATCCCTTCCCTATCGTTTTCCTCCTTACTCTAAAATACTACCCTAACCAATCAGTACATGTCAATATGGAAACTCCTAACATGGATTTATTACAACAGCATGGGGATAGCATGACGCTGGCTAGACCAAATCAATCCCAATGTAATTTTTGTAGGCCCGAGCGCAACACAATAGAAATCTTGTCATGTGCAATGATGGATTAATGATTGGTTCTAGTTTCTACATTTATCTTACAAAAATAAAACATTTAAAATTTTATTAAAATCAAATAGATATACACTTTCTACATGGTAATATAGAATATAAAGCTTGATGGTTCTAAACATGTTACTAGATAAAGGATTTTATACAAAAAGGTTTGACATAATGTTAGACCTTTTTAATGCAAAAAAATCTTAAAGAGAAAACTTCAGATACCTTTAGGGACACAAGGAATCCTAATAAAATATTTGGATCTCATGATGGTCATAGATATTTCCAATATTTAGCTCTTAAAAAGAGAATAATTGCCAGAAAATCTAGAACAGTCTCAAAAAAATCTTTATCAAGGTCGAAATCATGTTTTAAAATTTTCGCACTCAAGAAACTCAAAATTCAACAGCATCAATGTGATAATCATATTTTTAATATATTTGACCCTTAAATATATCATTAAAAATGCATGAATGTTTGTAAAAATTATTGTGATGCTATTTAGGGTGTTACAATAGATAGAGAATCCACATCTATATTCACAAGGTGTTGATATATCCTTTTCATTTCTTCTTGCACAATATTTCCTTGGTCCCAAACTTTTTGGTTGTGGACATATTGATTTTCTTAAGTGGGAGCATGGGTGTATGTGATGTCGTGGGAGCAGAGAGCATGTGGAGTGGTGGGAGCACAAAAGAGATTATGATCATATCAAGAAACACACTAAACCATACAATAGGGGGGAAATAAACTAGTAAATGATTTATTAAGCTGAAACTATATACCTGAAAAAATACATGGCATTCTTATCATATCCACACAGGAACTAACTAAGGCAGAACTCGGAGAGAGAGTATGTGATCTAGCAACTTATCAACGGCTTGGTGAGAAGAACCATCACTCTCGAGGCACATTTGCGCTTTCTCCTTCAGTTTCCTTGCTCTTTCTCTTATATTCATTCCAACCTTTTCTTCCATGAGCACAGTGATTTCCCTCTCGATCTTCCCCCGTTCAAGCACACCCTCCAACAAAATCCCTATCTTCCACCAATCCACCACATACCTTCCGTTTAATAGCTGATCTCCGATGTGAGGCCTCGATAGCATCGGCACCCCCTCATAGATACCCTCTAGGGTAGAATTCCAACCACTATGAGTCCAGAAGCCACCAATGGCAGGATGGGCCAGCACCTCTTGTTGCGGGGCCCACTCAATCACCTTGCCCCTGCCCTTCACTGCACTCTCGAACCCTTCCGGCAGCTCTGGATTCTCCACCCCAAGCACAAGACCGCGTCGAACCACCCATAGAAAAGGCTTGCCGCTATTGGCTAAGCCCCATGCCACCTCTATGAACTCATGTTGAGTGACATGAACCACACTACCAAAGCTCACATACAACACGGAGCCTAAATCTTGCGTGTCTAACCACTCGAGGCAGGTGCAATCCTGGTTGAGTAGGCTCGTTCCAACACTACCAATAGAACCAAGTTTATGCAGTGGACCTATGGCAAAAATTGGAATGCCCTTGTCGGCAAGGTCGTCCTGGATCATCTTGAGCTCATGGGGTTCAAGAGCTTCAAATGTGTTGATTATTGCACCTGAAGAATTCTCTGTGGTCTTGGTCAGATTCAACAGCATCAGCACGACTTCTTTGTTGGGGAGTTGGCTTGGATCAAACAAGTCACGCACTTGTAGTGGTGGCAGTTCCTTCACAGGTAAGAGTAGGTTGGACTCTGAAATGAAATAGAAAAATGTTGCATTATTGCATCCTTGTACAACAAGTAATCTGGTCCATTGGAGAAATTTTCAAGTGAACAATCTTAATTGTTTTAATTTGCATATGTTAGCGGTCAAAGCTGGTAGCTGCATACCTCGAATTAAGTTTGAGAGAACACACACACTTATATTTATTTATTTATTTCGACGAAACAGAGTTTATACTTCTAATATCTTCTGTCAGATACAACGTAAGTTTGTACTGCTACGAACCTTGCGCTGGCAAATAGCCCTTCTCGAAGAGCATGTCGAGGGACCTGAGCAATCGGTAGCAGGCCGCGCTACAGGTGTAGAGCATGAGCGTCGGGATCCCAAGTCCCGCAGCCGCCTTCTGCACGGCGCTGAGCGCTAGGTCAATGATCAGGCACCCCAGACGGGGCTCCCCCTCCTCGTCCGACCTCAGCAGAGACGCGAAGCCCTCGTCTGCCTCCACGGCGGCGTTCATGGCGAGGATCTTGTCCATGCCGTCCTCGGTCGCCGCAGCCGCGTCCGAGATCGCGTCGGGCACGGCGACGAAGGAGAAGCCCGGGTGGCGCGCGGCGTCCGGGGCATTGTAGGCAGTGTGAAGGACGGTGATGGCGAGCCCTCGCGCGTGGAGCGCGCCGGCGAGCTGCAGCATCGGGCTCATGTGGCCCTGGAACGGCAGCGGGAACAGCGCGACGCGGGTGGTGCGCCTGTCTCCTCCGGCCATTCTCGTCGGCTGGGTGGACGTTGTTACTCAGGATATCTCAGTCTCTATATAGTATGCTGCAGCTAGAAATGGTAAATACATACAATAAGTTTCGCCAATGGGCAATGCCGTGAAGCTTCAAGGCAATTTCATGTAAGAAATGTTCGGCAGGTTGAATGTGAATATGTGATGGTCACTGTCCGACAGGGGCGGATAGGAATCGAGACCACCGGGGCAGCTTCGTTAGGAGACGGAGTCATTAGTGTGTTAATAAACAGTAATAAACAGTAATTTTTTTTTTGGAGTTTTGCAAGAAATTATAGGCTGCATCCGCCCCTGGTCACTGTCCGAAGGGTAGAAATGACCAGCAATTTCACAGAAGACCGTTTCTGAACTGACTGGTTCCTTGGTTTATGTTCACCCTATGGTCATTCTGCAAAGTTGAATGTTGGTACTTCAAAATAGGGGTGAAAACGGGCGGGAAAAGTTCCCGATCATGTTAACTACTCCAAACTACCACCCTAATCAATCATTCCCGGTCAACATGTGTAGGGAATCGGATGCTTGTAGTCTAAAGGGGGGAGGGGGTGAATTAGACTATCTAAAAACCTTAACCTATGGCTCTACTACTTTTTCTCAAAGTAAACTAGAACATACTATCTAGATGTATGTAACTAAGGTTGTTCTAGTGTGAAACTCTGTAGCGAACATGGCCCCATATGGCATATGCCATTAGAGTTTGATTTTGGTGATTCATGACAACATGATCATTGGGACTAACCATATTGTTTAGCATGTCTTTGTAGACACTTCTAGGTCCCAAGGATGCAAGAAAACCACGTGCCGAAATGAGAAAATCAAGGGTTGAAACCGAGCAAGAAAGGAAAAGAAAAGACACCGTCGGATGAACCGACGGTATCAATATAGCAAGCGTCGGTGCAATCGTCGGACGAGTTGGTACACAGGGTGAAACCCTAGGTACCGTCGGATGAACCGACGATCCACTTTTTAGTAGCGTCAGACGAGTTGTAGAGGAAGAGCAGCGAAGACAGTAGCACCGGATGATCCGACGGTCTGAGTGAGGATAAAGTCGGTCTATCCGACACTCAGTTTGAATCAAGACTGAGACGCGCCAAGACGAAGCCTTCAGCACCGAATGATCCGACGCCTTGGACAAGGGGTAGCGTCGGTCTATCCGACGGTCGCGTGGAAGCTAACAGAGACGACTTGGTTGCGGGGTCTTCAGCACCGGATGATCCGACGGACCGTCGGTGTATAGCGTCGGAGCAGTTGTGTCAGAGAATCTCAACAGCTAAGTGACGTGGGAGGGGCACCAGATGAACCGACGCCCTGGAAAAGCTTAGCATCGGTTCATCCGATGCTACCTTTTGAAGGACCGATACGGCGAACCAGAGAGGGGGGGAGTGAATGGGAGCCGATAAAAATTCTTCTCGAAGGAGATGGAAACTCCAACAAGATGAACACGGCTTCCAACACACGTCTCCGACTCACTACCCAAGTTGGCCAAGCCCACGTAGCCACTGGAGTGCCACTGGACCTAGGAACCAACACACAACCTTCCGACCCAAGAACGCAGCGGAACACCAAACCTCGAGTCTACAGACCAACACCGGTCAGACCGGTGAGCACCACCGGTCAGACCGGTCCCTGCTGGTGAAACTGGGCAACTTTCACTAAGTGGCTCCACACCGGTCAGACCGGTGAGACACACCGGTCAGACCGGTCACAGCCTGAAAGCCCCCCAAAGCACCAAACAGGCCAACCGACCACCAAACTGACCCAAACTCGAAACAGCAGCAACACAGGACAATAGCGAACACACCCAGACGTTCACCCGAGCAAAAACCCACCGAGGGTTGCAGCGGTCAGACCGGTCAAGAGCACCGGTCAGACCAGTGTAGCCTGTGCAGCTCGGGATGAACAGCACCCGCGAGTCAACTCCCCCAAATCCAAACCTCGATCTCCCGAATCGCTCCACGGACTTGAACAAGACTTTGGGGATATTAGGAACACCTCATGAGGAGTCCATAGCCAAGTTTAATCCCACCAAAACTCGTCCAAAAAGGAGGAATCGAAGAAATCCCGCCAAGAACACCACAAACCCTAGAACTCGGAAAACCCCAAAATCGAGCCCCTTTACTCACGGATTTGGGAGGGGAATCACAGCCCAAAGAACCACGAAGGGTTCCCACAAATTTCCCCCATCAAATCCCCAAGAGCAAGGTCCCGAAAACAACCCAAAGAAATCACCAAGAGAGGGCTCCGAAAATCACCACCAAGAACAACCGGGAACAACACATCCAAACCTTGAGGAACCACGCCGAATCATCTATACATGCAACAAAGGTTCATACAAGGTCTAGCTTGCTGCCCGATCATCCAACCCTCTCAACAAGATCTCACCATGAAGCTCTCAAGCTAGTCCTATGGAAATCCTAAGGAAAATAGGAAGGGAAAATAGGAAAGCAAATGAACTAGGGTTTCAAGGCTTGGCTGCCATCCTCTCACCTCTTGGGTTATATGGAGGCAACCGAAAGTATAAAATACCCTTCTCTAACAACTACGGATACAAGCCCCTCAAGGGCGGTTTTGGAAGACTTGAAGCTTTCTCTATCGGACGGATGCCCGGCGACCGCAACCTGCTTAGCCTCGACGCAAGCCTTGCGATCTCGATGCGTGTCCTCCGCTTCGAAGATTCCGGACTGCGTTGTCGCACACCGGTCAGACCGGTCTGGCGCTGCTGCAGCACCGTCTTCGGTTCTCAGGTCTTGGCTTTGTGGATCAACCAAGGAACCCAGTGGTTTTCTGGTGAACCACTGGAAACCCGCGAACTCCGTGTAGCCTCCGCCAATCACCACTCATGACTCGGCTCCCACGTAGTCCCGGCTCGACCTTGGTTTTGAGGCTCAACCAAGAAACCGTCCACGACTTCATCTTGCTGTTCATGCCACCATGCGGCCCGCACTTGACCCCGCTGGCCACCGGGTCCCTCAAACGAAGCCTACTTGTCTTCTCCACACCTGGAGGCCTCACCGGCGACGACCTTTCGCGCTTGTTCTTCACCTGCACCAACACCAGTCAAGCCGCAACCTGCACCTGCAATACTTAGCCAAGAATCAGTCTACACAACGTTGTCAATCACTCATCACACAAGGAAGCGACCATCCACCGGTCCTCGAACCACACATGGTCCTCACCTTTTTCAGCAGCTTTTAGCGAACGGCTAGTTTGATGCCTTGGGCTATTTATACCCCCTCCACTCACCCATTTGAGGTTGTTGGATTGTGTGGAAGTGCAGAGGAGTTCAAGACACATTGAAGATCATATCCAATCCATCCAAGTGCTTAATTGCTCATCCTTAGACTTGCATATGCTTTGTGTATGTGCTTAGTGCTAGGCTTAGCTTAGAGCTGAGTGAGTGCAAGGTTGTGCCAACCTTGTGAGGTGATTCTTGAGTGAATCAAGGTGTACAAGGTCGCAAGCCTTGGGGCCTAAGTGGCTCCCCGGCAATCGTCATCGACCCTCCGGCTTGGTGTGGAGCGGCGAGGACACTTTGTGCTGGGGACGTGGAGGCCCCCTTCCTTGGTGGAGAAGCTCCTTAGTGGAGGCGGCATCAAGGTGACCAAGGGAGCTTGGCAAGTGCCTAAGTAGCTAGCCTTTGTGGCGAGTCAAGTGGTGCTCTTGGGAGAGACTTGGTGACCGGGAAGTAATACTCTTGTGTGAGTGCTTCAACAACGTGGACTAGGGGTGGCTTAGTGCCTACCGATACCACGGGATAAATCGCGTGTCAAGAGTTTGCTTCCTCTCATCCCCTTTACGTTTCCGCATTTACTCTATTGCAATCATTGCTTGCCTTTACTTTCCTAAAGTAGTATCATGCTAGGAATGGCTATAGGTTGCAAACCTTGTTTTGGGATGGGAGTCTCACACTAGAACAACCTTAGTTGCACATCTAGATAGCATGTTCTAGTTTATCTTTGTGTAAAAATAGTGAAGCCATAGGTTAAGGTTTTAAGTTGCCTAATTCACCCCTCCCCCTCTTAGGATAACGAGCATACGATTCCCTACAAGTGGTATCAGAGCCGGGACTCACTTCCTTCACAAGGAAACGCCAATTCGATTGGTAAATTGTGAAAACCGGCTCATTGGAACGGTTAGGCTTCATCGCCTAGTGAGTTGCTCTATAGAGGAATGAAAGGGGTGGATACCTTAGGTTTGGCTCCACATTTCGATGGCACGGGCTATCCTCGGTGGAAGGTTCTCATGGAGGCCTATCTCCAAGCAAGGGACCTTGATGTTTGGAGAGTCACCGATGAGGGCATGAAAAATGGTACTAAGAAGGAAAAGCAATTTGATGTGCTTGCTAAGAGTATCATTTTGTCCTCACTAGATGTAGGCGTTTTCAACAAAGTTTTTAATTGTGAAAATGCTCATGAGCTATGGAAAACCAACAAGGAGCAAAATGAGGGTTCAAAAGAAGTTGCTAATGAACGCTATGGTTGTCTCCTTGAGGAATTCAATAGTTTTAAGCAACTTGCAAATGAAAATGTCGAATCTATGTACTCACGCCTAAATGTGCTTGTCAATGAGATCAATGCTTTAGGTGTGAAGGATATCACGGACTTGAACATCAACCGCAAGATCCTTCAAAGTCTCCGGTAGCCCGATTATGACTTGGTGAAAGCCATCATCTATGAGAAGAAGCTCGAAGAATTGAAGCCATCTCATATCTTGAGCAAGATCATGGCACATGAGCTTCAAATCATGCCCAAGTCAAAGAAAGCGCCCCAAGAAAAGCTCCAAGAACCATCCTCTCCAACTACAAGCCATGCTCTCTCAAGCCAACAAGAGAAGGTGTTGAGTAGGATGGCTACTCATGGAAGCTCAAGCGAGGATGATGGTGACGATGAAGATTCCTCAAGTGATGAAGAGGTTGAATCCATGGTGGTCGAGTACGTGAAGAAGATCTTCAAGTATGTAAAGAAAGTCAACATGTACGGCTACAACGTCCACTTGAGAGAAGGGCGTCATCATCAACACATCAAGTTCACCAAGATCGAGCACAAGCCCAAGAAGAAGGTGGTGAAGGAGAGGAGACCAAGGCAAGAAGCAACTATCACCGTCCGTGAGTGGACAGGTGGTGGAGAATCAAGTTCTTCTAGCTCAAGTGATGAATCAAGAAAGAACTTCACCATCCGCTTCATGCAAGGTCCTTCATCATCACTACACATGTGCCTTATGGCCAAAGGTATGGAAAGCAATGTAAGTGATGACGAATCCGACACCACCTCTCTCGATGACCTTGTTGAGCTAGTCCATGAGCAAAAAGAAATTCTTGAGAAACAAGCTAATGAAATTAAAGAACTCAATGCTCTCAATGATCTTAGTGCAACCGTTGCTACAAATTATGAACATTTGTTGTGCAAATTCAAATTGCTTAGCAAGGAGTGTGATGAGCTAAAATCTAAGCTTGAGAGAAATGAGACTAAAACAAGTAATTCCTTTGAGCTTGATGAATCATCTATCCCTTGTGCTATTCCTATCTCCAAGGTAGATGCTTCAACTTCTTGCATTGATTTAATTGATGAATCTTGCTCACCATCTTGCAATGAGAATGTTGTTGTAGAAACAAGTGATTCCCTCATAGGCAAGAAGAATGATGAGCTTAAGAAAGAAGTGAAATGGCTCCGAGAGACGTTGGTAAGCTTGATGGGCAAGGGCAAGAACAGTGAGGAACAAGTGGACATCTCTCAAGACATGAAGAGAAAAGTCCAACCTTCTCAAGATAACCATGATCCCATGGTGAGGAAGCTTGAGAAGGGTGCAACCGTGACCTGCTACAAGTGTCATGGAGAAGGGCACACGTTCTACAAATGCCCTAAATTTGTCAAAAAGATGGACAAGGGCGAGAAGAAGAAGTTGAAGTCCACCATCAAGAGCTCCCTCATCTATACTAAGCCCAACCGCAAAAACAAGATCAAGAGAAACACCTACGTTATCAAGAAGAAGGCTAATGGCAAGGTGGTTGCACACAAGGTTGGGAAAATGAAGGAGGAGCGGGGTTGGAACCAACCCATTTGGGTGCCCAAGGAAGTCATCATCAACATGAAGGGGCCTCAAATGGTTTGGGTTCCTAAGGCCACTTGAAGGCCTTAAGAGCGGGGACTTAGGAGGCTTGGCACAATCAAGATGAGAAGATTCAAGCCTATAAGCCAAGCTTGCAAATTGGACATGTGTTGCCCAAGATCCTCGGTTGAGGTAATGGAAACTAGAACTTATCTCATGTATCATTGTAGCTCCATTGCCTTGTTTAGTTTGCATTTGTTGCAGTATTTACATATGGTAGGTTTCTTGTGTCATGTGCTAACCCATGATTAACTTACATGGTTTGATTAGTGTGTAGGAAAGCTACACTTGTTCTTTCATGGTGCATGTTTTCATATATATCTCTTTGGATCATGAGCAAGCTATAGGGTTAGCTTCCCTTTTGTTGTCATAAACAATGTGCATACATTTGGTTGGTGATTCAAACACTAAATGCACACATTTAGGGGAAGCTCATCCTATGGTTTGGTTATGGGACTAATATTGTTTCAATCTTATCTTATGTAGTCCTTTGGCGACACGTTCCGGTGTGGTAATTCATTCTAAGAGAATGCTATTTCACTCTCAATGTGATCTAACATCTCTAAAAGAGTGAATATAGCAATATGAGCTTCATGCTATTGAGTCATGTCCTTGCGAGCTTATGTCTCTATATAAGTTCAAAAGCAATGTACTTATACATTCTTAATACTTGTGGTACCCCGAGTGTCTTCTTTGCAAGCTTATTTCAAGTGGTGTCACCTCAAGTGATATCATTTCCAAGTGGCTCATCTCAATGTGGTGCCAACAAGGTAAAGAGGATCATCCCCCGGAGGTATGCAATGATCAAAAGACTACAAGTGATACTTACAAGTGGTATAATGTAACAAGAACCCATTTGTCTTATCTCTTGTACTTTAAGCTACCTCATTGCATGATATTCTCTAAGCTTCCTTGCCTTACAAGTTTATAGTTGTGCACTTGATTTCCACACTATCATATTGTGCACACACTTAGGGGGAGCTTAGGTTGTATCATGCTAGTCTCATGAACTTGTGATCCACTTCAGTTATTCTCACATGTGGTATCTTCATTGATATCACACATATGGATCATGGTTCATGCGGCTCTCTCCCTTGTATTTAATATTTCTCTTTGAGCTATGTTTGCTAGAACTTGGTAGTTTCCTTGGAGACATTTTGTTTTGGGATTTTCTTTTTGGAGATTTTATTCCAAAGGGGGAGAATGTGGGACCAAAGCAAGCTAAGTGGTTCCAAAGTGGGAAGAGGCAAGCTATGAGTGAACATAGGAAGAGAAGATCAAAAAGGGGAAGTTTGATCTAGGTGGAGTTTGGATGATGGTAAGCATCCAAGCAAGTGTAAGTTGTTCTAATTTTGTCAATTTTTGCAAATTTATGCTTGCTTTGCTTCTGTTGTCATAAATCACCAAAAAGGGGGAGATAGTAGCGAACATGGCCCCATATGCCATTAGTTCAAGTCTGATTTTGGTGATTCATGACAACATGATCAATGGGACTAACCATATTGTTTAGCATGTATTTGTTGACATTTCTAAGTCCCAAGGATGTAAAAATACCACATGCCAAATTGAGAAGATAGTCTATTTTTCAAGGAGCAAAGAAAGAAAAAGAAAACACACCGTCGGATGAACCGACGGCACCATCGGTGCATAAGCGTCGGTGTAGTTGGTACACTGCGCAGCAAGTCAAACGAAGTTGACACCGTCGGATGAACCGACAGTCCATCTTGTAGATGCGTCGGATGAATTGCAGAGGAAGAGTAGCGAAGACAGTAGCACCGGATGATCCGACAGTCTGAGTGAGGACACCGTCGGTCTATCCGACACTCAGTTTGAATCAAGACAGAGACGCGTCAAGACGAAGTCTTCAACACTGGATGAACCGACGCACCGTCGGTGTATAGCGTCGGAGCAGTTGTGTCAGCGGATCTCCAATGACTATGTGACGTGGAGGGCATCGAATGAACCGACGCCTAGAAAAAGCATAGCATCGGTTCATCCGACGGTCAATTTTCAGTGAGCTGTTAGCCAACGGCTAGCTGAGTGCCTTGGGCTATTTATACCCCCTCCACTCACCCATTTGAGGTGGCTGGATCGTGTGGAAGTGCAGAGGAGTTCAAGACACCTAGAAGATCATATCCAATCCATCCAAGTGCTTAATTGCTCATCTTTAGATTTGCATATGCTTAGTGTATGTACTTAGTGCTAGGCTTAGCTTAGAGCTGAGTGAGTGCAAGGTTGTGTCAACCTTGTGAGGTGATTCTTGAGTGAATCAAGTTGTACAAGGTTCGCCGAAAGCCTTGGAGCCTAAGTGGCTCACCGGCAATCGTCATTGACCCTCCGGTTTGGTATTGAGCGGCGAGGACACTTTGTGCAGGGGACGTGGAGACCCCCTTCCTTGGTGGAGAAGCTCCTTAGTGGAGGCGGCATCAAGGTGACCAAGGGAGCTTGGCGAGTGCGTAAGTGGCGAGCCTTTGTGGCGAGTCAAGTGGTGCTCTTGGGAGAGACTTGGTGACCGAGAAGCAATACTCTTGTGTGAGTGCTTCAACAACGTGGACTAGGGGTGACTTAGTGCCTATCGATACCCCGGGATAAATCGCGTGTCAAGAGTTTGCTTCCTCTCATCCCCTTTACGTTTCCGCATTTACTCTTTTGCAATCTTTGCTTGCCTTTACTTTCCTAGAGTAGTATCTTGCTAGGATTGACTATAGGTTGCCAACCTTGTTTTGGGATGGGAGTTTCACATTAGAACAACCCTAGTTGCATATCTAGATAGTATGTTCTAGTATATATTTGTGCAAAAATAGTGAAGCCATAGGTTAAGCTTTTAGTTGTCTAATTCACCCCCTCTCCCTCTTAGGCTAATGAGCATCCGATTCCTTTCAGAAGTCCAGTTGCTGCTCCAAAGGCCGTCAACAGTTGTTGCAAATTGGTGATGTCCGATACCGTCGGCCGGATTAAGAGAGCAGTGTCTTCAGCGTATAGGCTTGTTCGCATTTTGATTGGGTCGAGCCTATAGGACTGAGAATGCCTTGTTCTAGCTTTGTCTAGTAGCTTTTGTAACGGATCCATGGCTAGAATGAAAAGCATCGGCGAGAGGGGATCACCCTGCCACAGTCCTCGGTGATGCCTAATTGGTTTTCCAGGTATACCATTGAGCAGGATCCGGTTGGCCCAAAGAAAGCAAATTAGATCTCTCCATCTCGGACCAAACCCGAGGCGTTGCATTACCTCAATCACATATTCCAGCCACATTGTCAAAGGCCTTAGCAATGACGAGTTTGAGGAATAGCATCGGCGTCTTAGAACGATGAAAATGATTCACCGCCCGTGAATGTACTAAAAATTGTCTTGAATACTACGACCCCTTATGAATGCACTCTGACATGGGGGCACTAGCTTTGGCAAGTGAGGCGCTAGTCTATCTGCGAGAACCCTGGTCCGGATTTTGGCTACACTGTGCATGAGGCTGATCGGTCGAAAGTTGACTGGGGTTATTGCATCATCTATTTTTGGCAGTAGCACCACATTTGCCGAGTTGATCAGGGAGCATGTACTTCCCCTTACGTTGTAGATTTACTAATGGCTTGCATGAGATCGTCCTTTATTGTTTGCCACGCAAATTTCAAGAAAAGGCCAGTGTATCCATTCGGCCCATGAGCCTCCTCAGGGGGCGCGATCCCAGTTGAGTACTGCCTCACGAGTAGCACTAGTGCCGAATAACGAGTAGTATTTGAGTAGCTCGGCTGCTTTATCCGTTTGGCTTGTGACTGTTCTGGTACCGATCGTGAGAGCTAGGATGAATTTTTTGCGCCGTCTTGCATTCGCCCGAAGATGGAATAGCCGTGTATTTGCGTCTCCGAGTTTGATCCAAGTGAGCCGCGACTGCTACCTCATCATGATCCTTCGAAGCGCCCCAAAACCAACTACCAATGATGTGTGCCTTAGCTGTTTTCCTCGATGCAAGCTCCGCAGTTGACAGTGAACAGTTCTCCTGTGCCTGATCCAGGGGCGCCACCACCTTCGTAGCAATCTGCGCCTTCAACCGCAGGTCCATCACGTGTTGTTTGCTCCAATTCTTCAGGGCCTTTTCCGGTCTTGACAATTTGATATGCAAGACTCTCAACTTGTCCCCAGACTGAACATCCCGCGCCCAGGATTGTTGCGCCACCTTCATGAAGTTTGGTAATTGTGCCCAATACGATTCAAACCTGAAAGCCCGCTTGCCTCGCTGGACTGGCATGTAGGTGAGCAATAGTGGACAGTGGTCTGACATTGAAGACGATAATGCCTGAAGATAGTAGTTTGGGTGATCCAATTCCCATGGTTCAGTGTAGAACATATGATCAATCTTGGTAAAAGTTGGTTCCTCCGTCCCACTGGACCAAGTAAAGCGACGGTCATGAAGATGGAGCTCCTTGAGGTCCAACGATTCCAAGGTGGTCTTGAATCTGTTCATCATCCGAAAATTGATTCGGTTGTTATTTTTCTGCGTGGCTCTGTAGATGAGATTGAAGTCTCCCATTAGACCCATTTTGACAGTAGAGATTTACGAATAGCCTGTAGCTCAGTTAGGAATTCCTCCTTCTCTGAATCCAGTTGTGGTCCATATACCCCGGTTAAACTGAAAAGATTCCCATTGGCTCTGTTCTTTATGTTTGCCGAGACCATGTACTTGCCTACCACAGTGTCCTGTATAGTGTACTTGTGAACAGAACAGGCAATGATCACTCCTCCACGGACTCCCTCAGCCGGCAGCACAGCATATCCCCCAACAAACTGACCTCCCAAAGTTTCAGCGATGGTGAAATCATTTACCACTTGAAGTTTGGTTTCCTGTAAACAAATGATTTTTGCATGGTGATCATCAACAATGTCCCAAACAACCTGTCCCCTTGCACCTCCATTCAGCCCTCTGACATTCCAATTTAAAATGATGCAACATCCCAGTACGATAAAAAAGCCACACAACTCCTGCCTTCCTCCTACCAATATTCCACCCAACTACATCACTGCTATTCGGATGCCTAGTGTAAACATTTGACGACGCCAGCGGCTAGGCTGCTCCTCAGGCGTTGGTGGCCCTCGCCACCGGGTTCCCATCAGAGAGCAGGTCCTCCACCGCTGCAGCTATGGCCTGCGGCGGCATGGTGTCGCTGAACAGTCCCACCAGACGCCTCTTGTGCTCCTCCTTCGGCGGCTGGTTCACAAGAAGTTGTGTTGTTGATGGCTGACTATTCCGCGTTCGGCACCGCCGGCGACTGCTCACCAACCGGCACACCTCCCGCCTGCTGGGCTGCAGGAGGCGACTCGGGTGGGGGAGTCCAGCAGGGGGTGGCCGGTAGCAGTGCCGCGAGAGCGGTCTGGCCCATGGAGGACCAGTCGAGGATGGCAGCCGACCCCAATTGTGGGTTGACCCAGGCCGCCCCCTCCGGTCGTGTTAGGCCAGTCTCAATGGAGAGTTTCACCGTTCCGGTTTCTAAGATGTGAAACTTTGGTATGAAATAGATATTTCCCTCAATACATAGTTTCATTGCACAGTTTCATACGCTCAAGGGTCCCACAACCTCTCTCTCTCATTGTATGGTTTAATTACATAGTTGCATGGTGAAACTCTATTTGTGTCTCAATGGGGGTTTCACACAGTTTCCAACGCATGTGAAACTGTGCCCAAAGATTTCACCATGGTGAAACTCTTTCCTTCTCTCTCCTAAGGGTTTCATGCAAAAAGTGAAATTTTGCTGATGTGGCGTTGTATTTAATGTGTATGAAACACTCATGAAACCCCCATTGAGACTGGCCTTAGGAGGTCCGGTGAGTGGACATCATGAGCCTCTGAGTGGGACGGCTACATGAACCAAGCCACCGCCATTGTCATAGAGCGGAGAGCCAACATGGCCCAGGTGACGGTCTGACTGTGTTCGTGCAGAAGTCGCGCCATCGATCTTCATTCAAATCAGGAAGCCCTTTCAGTCGTGCCTCGCTGCAAGACTGTAACCCCCTGCAATTTTCAAATTTCAAGATGTTAATAGGAAGAATATTAAACAACAATTTTCTCATAATTTAAAATTTTGTCTAACATTTATTTTATTTACAGGAAATTTAGTGTAAGAAAGTAAATTGATTGTTTTTATAAATTAAATAAAATGTCTCTCTGAGTGTTGCATTCATTTTCGTTTGCATTATTTTTTGTTGATGTTTATAGTTTTCAAAATCAAAAGTTTAAAAGTCCTAAAACCCACCCTAACCTTCTTCCTCTCAATCTCTTTTTCCTCTACTTCTTTTAGCCCAAACCGCTGGCTCCCTCTCTTTCAGCCCAGCTCGGCCTTCTTTTTTTTCTCCCGCAGGCCAGCTTCCCGCGGCCCAGTTCGACCCACCGCCAGCCCATCTCTCCTCTCCTCTCTCTCCCCCGGTCACTGACAGACGGGACCCGCCCGTTAGGCTCACCTCCTACCTCTCGTCCCTTCACCGCCATGGCCAGCAGCACCACCGCTAGAGATGGCAATGGGTACCCGAAACCCGAGTACCCGACGGGTTTTACCCGATAAGGAGGTGGGTACGGAAGGAACTTCGTACCCGTGGGTACGTTATTGGGCAAAATCTCATACCCATCGGGTATGCGGGTACGGGTGTGGGTGTAGACTACCCATACCCGTATACCCGCGGGTAAGAAAAACCCGCATAAATAATAGCCACCCTAAGTCATTTTAGCTCATATGGTGCATGAATTTGGCTCGTATATTGGTGCTAATGTGTGTTACTATTAGCTTGTTGCAATGATATGGTTATATCAATATTTATAATTTGTAACTTACTAAAAAGTTGGAATTATTTATTATTTTTGTGCGACAAAGTCCGATTATTTATGCAATTCTCGGGTATGTTGTCGGGTACGGGTTACCCGTCGGGTAGAATTTACCCGACGGGTACGGGTATGGAATTATTTTCCTACCCGTGTGCATTCGCGGGTAACCCGACGGGTAAAACTTAGTCCTAACGGGTACGGGTACGGGTGGGCACTACCCATCGGGTATGTACCCGTTGCCATCGTGAACCACCGCCTCCCAGGCCTCCCCTCGCCCTTCTCTCTCTTCCCCCCACCAAGTCGCAGACAATGCTCAGTGGAGCATCCACCACTGTCGTCTCCTATCCCTCCAGTAATGCCCTCCATTCGAACTCCACCGCCTCCAAGCATTCATGGCCGCTGGCCACCGAGCTCCTCACCACCGCCTCACCATGCCCCCTCCCCTACCCCTCTCGGCCCTATAAAAGGAGGACCCCGAGCCCTTGATTCTCCACACCTCCTCTCCGCTCTCGCCTCGAGCCCTCTCCACATGCAGCACTGTCGCCGCAAGAAGACCTGAGCCGGCCTTCTTCTCCATCGCCGTCTGCCCTCATGCGAAATTCGGCCATCTCTGTCCATCTCCATCGCCGGTGAGCGCATCTCCGAGGTTCCCTCCTCTCCCTCTTTCTATTTTGATGCTCTCCGGAACCCCTAGGCCGCTGGACTGCCACCAATTTGGAATGGCCAGAAGCTCCATCCGTCGGCCGCAGCTTGCTATCTACACCAAATCCGGCTGCCTCCGTCTCTTACTGATTCTGGTGAGTACCTCCCGGAGATACCCTCACCCTCCTCACTTGTTTCCTTGCCTTGGTCGAGTCCATCTGCGCCAAGGCGCCGTTAATTTTGGCCGGACAGGAGCTCTGTCCGCTGGCCATGGCTGTACAGAAACAAGTCATGGCCTTTTGCTGTGAAGAGATAAGGCATGTTTGTTTTCCTTTGAGGCCCCCAAGGTATCCCCAAATCAGAGCTAACCAGTTTGTCTCTTGGCCCTTTTGCTAATAACCCCCTAGAAATATCCCACCTTTAAACATAAATCCCACCTTTGCTCTTTTACATGCTAGCCTCTATCCTTTAATCTTTTCGCGAGCACTATTTTATGTGTCTTTCAGATCTTCCAATCTAACCCCTGCGGTCTATAGTTAATCGTGTTTAGACCTCTGCAGCTTGTATAGTTCATAGATCTCACGTTTTAGCTCTGTTTCTACCGTTTCAAGTTGCGTTAGGTTTGTATCAACTCAAAGTACGCATAAGAAGCAATGACTATCATGTTCTCTATTTTAAAATATTTTGAAATATGTAATATGATTAAGTAACTATATACTCGTTTTTCTAATTAAAATCTAATTAGAGTTCAACACGTATTTCTATAAGAAAGTTAATTTGATTAATACTTATTTAAATAATCTTTACAATTAAAAGCTAATTAGAGTTGTACCTCAATTCTCATAATCAAATTTAAATTAATCAATGTTTATTCAATTTGCTTTCGAAATAAAAGAAACATAGGTTATATCCTGAGCTTTCCTAATCAAATGTTAATTTAACTAAATCAAACATGAATGTGTTCCTAATATAATTTAATTAGTTCAACTCGAAATATGAACACATGGGTTTAAATGCTTCACATACTCTTTTTCTAAACTTAAATGTTTAATTTGTGTAAATCATACTTGAAAAGTTATAAATAAAATTTGACTAAGTTTACATCGTATTTTTCAAATAAATGTAACTTGCTTAATTATAAATAGGGTATTTCTCTGAAATAACCTATGCACACTATTTTATTTAATTAAAATATATCAAGCACATAGCCTTGTGTGATATAATCCAAATCTTCCGATAGTTCCGAGTGTTTTTGCGTCGGTCCTAGAACCAAACTTTGTCCTCTTTTAAAGCTTTTCATGCTTGGTGTATTGTTCTTAGTTGTTCTTGTTTGTCTGTTCTGCATGTTGTGCTCGATGTTTGCTTCGAGTAGAAGATCTTGCTGTTGATCGAAAGTCCTGAAGATCAAGTGAGCAAGAGCAGAAGAGCAAGAGTAGCTTTTTGTTGAGAAAGGTAAGTGACCCTAACCATCCTTCTACCTATGCTTTAATACAAGAATACGATAAATTAATTAGAACATGGAGAATCACCCAGGAAGACAGTACAACCACAAGAAATATGGCTCTGTCTTGGCCAATTAATTAGGGAAGTCATGTGTGGCTATTAGCCTTAGTAGCTTGGGTTACAGAGGAATGCTTTTATGACTCATCTACTCTGGATAGGTTTTGGAATGGAAGTGCTCTTCTAGGCTAACCTGGTCCGGGGGTAGAAGGAGGGTACGAAAGATAGCCTCTGGGACGTGCTACTATGGACTAATACACATGGGAGGACTCTTTGTAAAGGCCTCGTAGCGTCCCTATGCAACCACACCTCGGAAGTGTGGAATTGTGCCTGCTTTTGCACAGCATGGTTGGGTTCAAAGTTCTTCAGAACTTTTACGCGACTTGTGGTGAAAGTGTACAACCTCTACAGAGTGTACAACTGTTATAACAGTCGTGCTCACGATCAAGAGTGGCCTGGACCCTCACATGATAATTGAACTTAAAGATGGATTTAAAATTGCATTCTGGTTATTTTTGTGGCCTTGCTGAGTACGAACCATAAGTGTACTCATCCTTGCTTAAACGCTGCTCAGAAAAAAAGAGGGTGTATGATGTCCAGAAGATGGTGCAAGGCGTACGCAACCCCCAGTCAATTGCGTGTGAAGTTTGGAGCCTTTGCTTCCCCAGGATTCCGCTGTAAATCTCTGATAATCTCTCTTTATTTACGTGATATTGTTTCTGTTATTCACTAATGATGTAATTGTATGTATGGAACTAGATCATGGCATACATATAGGTAGCACTTGGTTTGTTTTGGAAACCGGGTGTGACAGAAGTGGTATCAGAGCTATATCGACTGTAGGATGTAAACCTAGATAGAAATGGTTGCTTTTTACTCTAAAAATAATTCCTACCTTACGCTTGATCATTCTGAGAGTTATTCTCACTCATTGATCTTTTCTTTTCTCAAATCCTCTTTGATATTCTTGTTTCTATCTTATCCTTGCACATCTATTTCCTAATGGATATCTCTCTCTATTTGAATCTCTTCTTACTTCTATAGATGTATCACAACCAAGCTTAGGAGGACCCCTTCTGACTCTAACAACGTGTAGCATCGTTCCCTTGATCATATGATGTCTGGTGAAGCTATGTGTTTGCTTGATGATGCTTGACTTTATGATCTTGTTTGAGTTGGTTCTTTGAATTGATTGTTGGTGTATTGTGGGTCTTCTACCTGCAATGACATCAATTGCCTAGTTGGGTTCTTCTTTTGTACCTCCCACCTCCTTGTTCCCCTCTTTCTGTCTACTTAACCCTATGGAGGATGTCAGAAGATCAAAATCTAGAAGCAACACCAACATCAACAACAGAGATCTACAAGTGTCGGTGCGGAAAGTAGTCCCGACACTAACTAGTAGTAAGCGCTGAGGTCTGTCCCTCGATGGTCGGTGCTAAGCAACTAAAGACACTTGGTTTATCCTGGTTCCGGTCGGGGCCGTACGTCCAGCAGGGGCGTGCTCGAGGCACTGTATTGCTTTGCACCGGGGTGCCTGTAGTGGGGCGGCTACAAGCAAGGCGGGAGAGGAGGCGTGGCCTCCAAGTCCCAAGTGGAGTGATTGAGGCGAGTGCTAATATCGTGAGAGGGGCGGGGAGTGCGTGTGTGATGTGTTCTCTGTCTCGCGGTGAGGCGGATCACCTTCCTTTTATAGACCAAGGAGAGGGTGAATTACAAGCGTGCCGTACTGTTTAGCTACATGTGGAGGTATGGCGTGTAGCGCCGCGGAGTTGGCGGCCGTCCTAGCGGTCCTTGCCCCGGTCTTGTCATCGTGGCGCGTCCCGTACTTGAACAGGGGCAGCTTCGAGGGTGAAGGCGTAGTGGTCGGCTGGGGCGTCCTCAGACGGGCTCGAGGAAGATGTTGACGGTGACACGTACGGGGTACAGTGGCAGGCGTGGCGGCGTCCCGTCGCCGCGTGTTCAACAGCGCCGAAGTTGTTGTAGCAGTGCCCGGCGTGGTGTTGCAGGGGCGGGGACGGACGCACAGGACCGACAGTGACGGGGATGGTACCCCCGCCGGCCTGACGTCATGGTTTGACCCTGCAAAATTACGAGGGAAGGGTTCGAGGGTGCAACCGGCCCCCCTTCGAGGGCGCGGCGTGTTGGCCGTACGGGAGTGGGCGGCACAGTGTCACGAAGCTGACACTGGCCATGCCGCACAGTTCCCTGCAATGGCGGGGATGGGTTTCCCCCAGGGAGTTGGTGAAACAGTGCCGAGGCGTGATTCCCAGGCGCGTGATGGCGCGGCTCCGCTGTGTCAGGGCATTAAATGCCCGTACCCGCGTGCGGCAGCAAGTGCGCTTGCGAGGGAGCCTCGAGCGAGGTGGAGGTGAGCCCTCGAGCGAGACGGAACCCGCTCGAGGGAGGCGTGAGCCCTCGAGCGAGGCGGAACCCGCTTGAGGGAGGTGTTAGCCCTCGGGCGGAGCCCGCTCGAGGGAGGCGGAGCCCGCTCGAGGGAGCCTTTGATTGGGCCACTCCGGTGGGCCGCGGGGGCCACCGCAGCGTGGGCCATGCCCTGTGTGCGTGTTTAGGTAAGAGGTGCGTTTTGCTTTTGTTTTTTGCAGGTTTTAAGCAGGATTCCCCCGATTTTTTAGGGGACCCTCAGGGATGTCCCGACAGTAGCCCCCGAGCATCTGCGGGTATGCCGGCCAGGCTCCCGCAGATGCTAACGCCTACTGATAGGACATCCTTCCCCCCTGGTTGCAAATGCCTTCCATGGGACCGCGTCAGCGGACCCGCGGGTCTAGCCTGTTGACGGTGAAAATCCGTCAACCTAACCATGAGATTACCTTCGGTGTTGGCATAAGTTTTATACCTTATCCATTGGTACTAACCCCCGTGGTATAACAAGTTCACGTGTGCATGTCGGTTTTGGAGTTTAGTGTTTATGCAGGGTTTTAGTGTTGAATGCAAGACTTTTGGGATAAGTTCATCATGCACCTTATGACAAGACCTTGAAGCCCCGTACTAGTCATGCAATGAAGCAAACTTAACTCCAAGAAGCCAGGGACTTGATTCGAGAAGACGACGAACTCCGAGGACCTAACCAGAAAAGTGCTGAATCTTGCAAGACAAGGAGTTATGCCCAATTCGGAGAGAAACTGACGACATGGACCTACATGCAGAAGGGGGAAACATCTAGGAAGAAAGGGAACCGACGTAGAGCAAAGGAGGCCTCGGGGCCGGGCTCCGGATGGGCCCGGGCCGGCCGGCCCGCGCCGGTCGGCCCAGCCCATTCCAGGGCCCGTTTGCCCCCTCCTTTGCCCTAGCCGCCAATCGGTCTATTTATAGCCCCCTGACCAAGAGCCACACAGAATCTAATTCGTCATCGGCCGCCGAGGAGCAGAGAAGAGAGGGACACCATCTCAAAGAGGAGAGGGTCGAGCTAGTTGACTAGGGTTTCCCTGGCCGACGTGGGAACCTTGCATGGAAGACCACGTTGGAGTTCCCGGAGCTAGAAGCAAGATCAAGGAAGGATCCCGGTGGTGATCTTGTGTATGTATCATTGTCATAGTTGAATTATCAAGTTGAATCTATTCTTAGCGATCAAGTGTTTCCTCGAAGATTTCGTTTTTCGATCGGTTTGCTTATTCCAATTCTATTCGCGCGATAGATTACATAGGGTGTTCTTGTAGCCGCGGTGGCTAGAGGTACACGCCGGATCTTCCGAAAGAATCTCGACTTGTCTTTTGACTCGCCCTAGACTCCCCGCATGAGTAGGGATACGTTGTGACAGAACGGGGGTTCCGAAAGGCGGATGTTTTCGGATTTGGACGGGAAACCACGGTTTAAAGAGGCTTCTAATAAGATTCGATTTGCTACTTCTTCTCTTGCTTGGAACTTCAACAAAAGGCTTGTCCCGATCTCTCTAGATCGGTTTATCTACCCAATCTTATTTTGTTATCTCCGGTCTTTAGTAGATTATATTAGTTTCGTGTCTTTTACCTAGATGCATTAGGGTTTCTTTTACCGAAGATTGGAGTTACTTGGCTTTACTAGATCAACTTTTGCGCCACACATTTGTTCCACGGATTCGATACCTTGGGTTCACCACTCGAGGGAAGAAGGGTCCCTTGACTACGACGGGAGACTTGTCCGCTTGCAAGTCATAAACGAACTTTGATACAACTATTAACCGTCAACAAGCCCCTTTTTCTGGCGCCGTTGCCGGGGAACAAGTGATCAAGATTTGATTTTTTATTGCCTTTTTGTAATTTTCAGTTTTCTTTTTGTTTTTCTTTTTGCCTCTACTAAACTTTGATCATCCTCAAAATACATCTAATCTAGTTTGTCTAACCCTAATTTTTATAGATTTATTTTTACTTTCTAGTTTTTGCATACTTTGTTTATTGCTAACCCTAACCGGAGATGGTTGGCTACCTCTCCAAGAAACCCAAACTTTTTTGTGGATGATCCAGGAAAACTTTACAGGCAAAGGAGATGTGCAACACAAGCTAAAGGGTTGGAAACCCTAGATTCAAAAGCCGAAGTTGAAGGACCGCCAGAATCTCCAAGGGAATCACCACCTCCAAGTCCAAAGGAAGATCAACCTAAACCGACATCGTTGATCTACCTATCATAAACCTTCAAGACGCCGGAAGGCCGTTCAAGATCAAGGTCTCAACTATCCGCATGACGATTGCAGGAGCTTTGGAGCGTTTCAATGAATACATACGAGCCGGATTTCTTGAGTGGCAAATCGGTTTACTTAAGAGGAGGATGGAGAAGATGGAGATAGAGAAAGAAGCTCAACACCTAAAGGCTGCCAATGCAAGATCCACATGCGAGGATTGAAGTGTTCATCGTGATGAAGATGCTAGAGACGCAAGTGGGACAACTTGCCGGGCGCCCGATGGGTAACAAAGAAGAATATCCGAGACAACTCCAAGGTCCCAAGACGGCGAAGGCTACTCAAACTCATTCGGGAGAGAAGGAGGATCACACTAAGGAGACCATGAAGATCACAACCGAAGGACCGGAGTTTGAAATGCCGAGCCACTACATGAAGGAAATTGTTGCATCCGTCAAGACCAAAAGACAAAGCCAGCCTGTGAAGACCAAAAAAATTGACTAAGTCGAAGAAGAAGCCCGTGCCCAAGATGGTGCGGAAGTGGGTACCCAAGATTGCAACGCCCGCAAAGAGCGTTGATCCGAAGTAATCAAGTGAAGAAGTCTAGCTATAGACTATAAACGAAGCGCTAGGCGGGAGGCAACCCGTTTCGTCGAGTCAAGAATAAGCTACCGGGAGGACAACCCGATTCCAGGTTTTTCGAGTCTTTTTAATAATTTAGTTTTGAGTTTTATTACGCAAAGACATTAGACTTAGAAGTGGTTGAACAATATTAGAGACATAATTCTTGATTGAATGTTTTGCTTTATCATAAACCCTTTGCATGAACCCTCCTATGTCCTTGTTTGTTCTTTTCTTTTCGAGAAACCACAACCAAATAATTTCAGAACCTAACTCAACCTTTCACCCTCATTATGGTGCTGTGGTTGACTTATTCTTCATGCTAAAACCACACGAGTAGAGCCACGACTTATATCTATGTGTTAATAAAAATTCAGCACGTGGTAGGACTCACGTGAACCTAGAAACTAAACTTTTGGTTGGTTTTAAAATCTATATCCTTGGTTTCTCTAGGATTAGAATTTTTCTAAGCCTCATCTAATTTTGTTTTATTCAAAATCTCTCTTATTTAGCCAAAATTAGAACCTAAACCTATGCCCCCATGATCAAGCCGGGAAAAGTTTGCTCTCAACCGATGAAGGCAAACTATACCGGTGAGACCGAAATCAACGTAGTCGGAAAATATTTTCGACTTACATTTGTTTTTAATGGTTTAAAAACTTCTCTAAATTTATGATTGAGCTCTTGCATGGCTCTGAAAAATATTTTAAATTTCGAATTAGAGGAGTGCTTAACCTTAAACATACCTAAATGGAGGCAATCTAGTTTGAATTAATCATGCATGCACCATAGGATACCCTTTCATCAACTTTCACCAAGTCCACATGCAAAGGACAAGCATGGTGGGCAGCAAGCGTGAACTTTGCAGGAATTTCATGGTGGCATGTGAAGAAAGTGGAGCAAGGGAGCATGGACATGACTCAAAGCATGAAGCATCAAGTGGAAGGACCAATAAAAGGAGTGGACGAGAGCGTTTGGGCGGTGCAACGCGTGGAGCACGCGGGCAGGAAAGTTGCAGAGGCGAAATGATCGTGCTGGAAGAAAGCCGAGGCGGGGAGGAGCCAGAGGCCACGCAGGCCGGTCGGCCCAGGCCGGCCGGCATCCCCTACTTAAGGAGCCCCCCGGCTCCCGTTTTCTGCAGGCAAGCTTCCCTCTCCTTCCTTTGTTTGTGTGTTCAAGTTTGTGTGCCCAAAATCTCCGTAGACATAGCCAACCTTCCCAAGCTTGATAGCTCAAATAAATCCACCACCTTAATCCACTCAAAGTCCACATCCGAAGTAATGATTTTTAGTGCCTAGTTACCGGTTGCAACCCGGAGTTTTAGTAGAAGAGAAGAGTGCAGCAACCATGTGAAAGAAAACCACAATTCTCTTCTCCAAGAAGAAGGGTTCGTCGTCATCCAAGCTGTCATCAACGACGTCTTCGAGGAGGCACTCGGTTTCCGAGTCTCCCCGGAGCATGGAGACGGATACGGCGCCACCAAGGAGGAACGATGCTCTCCTCCTTGGTGGTATGAGGGCTGCAAGGAGCACGTCCATGAGGTTTACCGAACCTCAAGGGCACACGGAGGAGCAGCCCGCGCCACCACGACGATCGACCCGTTCGACCGCGCCACCTCCTTAAACTCTGAGATATTCTTCGTACGTCTTCATCATCTTGTCATCGGAGGAAGAGGAGAGACTCTCTCGTCTTAAGAAGAGGCTTGTTCCCAACGTCGAGTTCAACGACCAAGCACTCTACACCTTGGGTTTTGGCACCGACATATACTACATGTTGGGGCACCTTGGATGGGTGCAATTCTCCAACGGAGTATCGGCGGACACCCACATGGGGTTCGCCTTGGAAATTTTGATGACTATTGCACGCATCCTTGATGATGGAGTGCAAAGCTTGTCATTCCGTATGGAGGGAGTCCAACAAGTGGTTCCCTACGAGCACGTTAGGGAGCTACTTGGATTCCACAAGGGAGCTCCGGAGAAAGTTGACGTGCCACCCAGCATGTTAGCAGGATTTTGGAATATGATCTCCGGAGAAGCCCATCAACAACGCAATTGCATCCGCAATCCCATTATCCGGATATTTCACTCTTAGATGTGCAAGAGGGTATTGGGAAGGATGAAGGAGACGAAGGTGACCGACACGGAGTTGAATTGGCTCTACTCGGCTTTAATTGCCAGGCAGCCAATAGACCCCTCTTACCTTATGATCAACCGTTGGTGTTGTGAAGCAACATCGGGGGCGGGATATATCGGTTCGGGGTGTTACCTCTCCATGTTGGCCTTCTCCTTACGGCCGGGGATCGCAAGGAACCCCGACCATCTTTTGCGTGGTACCTCTCTCGGCATTGAATATTTGTGGCAAGGCAAATACATTAGTGGAGATGAGAGAGGAGGTTATCGTTTGGCCATAGTGAACCTACCCCTTCCCGATGAGAGGCTTAGGCTTTTAACCGAAGGGAGGGAAGATTGGTTGGAAGAGGGACTCCTTGTCCCTGCAAGGAAGAACAAAAGAGGAAGAATCGTAGAGGAGGGAACATCCTCCGCACAAGCGAGTGGAGCACAACCCAATGTGCCACCATTCGGCGGGATCCCTCCTCCGCCTAGTTATTACGGAGTGCCACAAGAGCAAGCATGGGGGGGGGTGCACCGGTACCCCCACCAAATTATGTGGTGCCCAACGCTAACTTCGCGGAGCCCTACACACATCATCCCCAACCACAACAAAGCATGGCCATAATTGGAGGGTATGCTGCAAGAAACGCCCAAAACATCGCAGCCATCCAAGCTAATGCAGCTCAACTTGGTGAGGCAATGCAAATATTGCCTATGAGCTCGGACGCCTTCACCTAGTGGAGCCAAATCAATTCGTCGGAGGGAGTGTCCAACCGTATTATGAGCAAGGGTATTACTATCAAGATCATCAACACCAACCACCGGCGGAGGACTAGAAGATTTAGGAACTTTAGTTTTCTTTTCTTTTCTTTTTCTCTGTAATTTTCAGCTTTTGTTTATGTGTGTTTGCATAATATTTTCTGTTTTTATTTAAATTTCAGCAAGCGTGTTTGTTTATTTTCAGTTTGTATTTCAACTTGATATCATCATTAATAAAGACACCACCTTGATTATATCATTGGAGAAGTTACAAAAATTTGTGCCATGATGATATATGATCATAATTGCCACTTTGCTTATTTTTGTAATTGATTTATGCATGTTAAAGCTAGCGCTCTCTTAAAATACGAATCTGAATTTATTTAAATGCTAGCTTAATCTTTAGCGGAGGTTATGATTAAAATAAAGACCCATAGTGTTTTTATGTGCTCTCAAGTTATGAATAGATTAAAGATGTCTTTTATGCTCAAAAATATTGCTAACCTTGTCATAAATATCACTTGTGTGTTGCTCAACCTATCCAGAGCCTAATATATATTTGAGTGCATAAACCTTAGTGTACAAGATTTATTTTTGAGTGAGTTATTGCAGGCCATGATTTCTCTAGCCCGAGACTAAGAAGCTGGTCATTCCGTTTTTGCGTATCTATCTTTTTGCTAGCCTTTTATCCGTGCATTGTGTATCCCCGCATCGGAGATCTCACAAACCTCGCCGGATATCCACCCTTAAAACCAAATATCATCTTTTGTGATTACCTCCTTGACCACAACCTATCGTTGAGAATAGATCACCAATTCAAGAAAGATCGCAAAACGGTGCCAACATTGAAGATTTCAAGTATCTCTCCAAAGGAAAAAATATTTCCGGTACCTACCTTATTTATCGCCTCTTTGCTCGAGGACGAGCAACGTCGAAGCATGGGGGAGGAGGTAGGTACGGTGCAGTTTTAGAGTTCATAGGGGAGCAATTTTTAAAAAAATGTATGAAAGAAAATTCAAAGGCGATGTACGTGACTTCCAAGGTGAAAGTCTCACAAGGAAAAATATATATATATATAATGAAAGAAAGAAAGAAAGAAAGAAAGAAAGAAAAGAATGAGAAATATGAGAAAGAGAAAAAATATATGCGTAAAGTGAACTCCCCGGTTCTCTAAGAGTGCATTCAAGGCTTCAAGTTTAAAAGATCCATTCTCATTTTCCAACCATGTGCAATCCGATAACGAGGACTTCCTTGTGCCTCGGGATCACTCTTTGCCATTTGCACATGTCCACTCATCTAAAGTGTGTGTATTTTTCTCTTTCCCCTTCTTGACTTAACATTATTTTCCAATGACCTTTTTGACGAGTCTCGGTAAGACCATGAGAAGCTTGTCTTGTTTTGACAACACCTCATTTATAAAATCTTGTTAGGACTAAACTTTCCCAAAGCTCCATATTTTCCAAGCATTTTTCATTTCATTTTCAGATTTATAATTGGTACCTGAATTGTATTTGCGACAAAAAGGAACTTATGCCCCTCCACAAGATGAAGCAAGAGGGCTAAACATTCATGATGGCAAATGAGCCTTTGGCCCTATATGATCAATAAACTAGCCATCCAACCACAAATTAAGTATAACCAAGCCACTAAAACATGTCAAGAGCATATAAAGGCATTTACATATGAGAGAGCATATATGTGACATTTTTCAAAAACATAGCTATCAACCATGGATTATTAATCAAGATCATCAAGAGCAAAGCCAAACTAACCATAGCAGACCAAACAAGCTCACAAAGACATATATAGCATTTCATGGTGAACAGAGTATATAGGAGAAGCTTTTCCTATCCAATGCATATGATACAAAATGCATGCAATCTAAGATACAAGGATGCCTATACATCATGTTACATATGCCATGCCAAATGCAAGAAATGCACAAAGGAAAGCTATACATATGCTACAAAGGAGCTCCCACACACCCAACTCAAGAAATCAAACACACACCAAGTCCCCCCCGCAAACGAGAGAAAGTTGCCTGATCTAGGGGTTTGGTGAAAATATCGGCTAGTTGGTCATGTGTGGGTACATGGATCAAAGCTATCTTTCCTTTCTCTACGTTGTCTCTCAGAAAATGGTACCTCACTTCTATGTGCTTGGTTTTGGAATGGAGCACTGAGTTCTTTGCAACGCTTATGGCACTGGTGCTATCACATTGAACTGGGACATGGGTATACTCCTCACCAAAGTCACTCAATGGTGTATGAAATCCAAAGGAGCTGAGAGCACCAACTAGCAGCGGCAACATACTCGGCCTCGGTAGTGGATTGAGCAACACTCGATTGTTTGCAGGAAGACCAAGACACCAGAGAAGACCCCAAAACGCGGCAAGTCCCGAAGTGGACTTCCTATCCAACCGACACCCGGCAAAATCCACATCTGAAAAACCATGAAGCGCCAAAGAAGAGGACGCGGAGTACCAAAGGCCAAAGTCGGGAGTGTGACGCAAGTACACGAAAATTCGCTTCACCGCTTGCCGATGCGAAGTCCTCGGAGACGCTTGAAAACGAGCGCACAGACACACCGAGAACTGTATGTCCGGCCTCGTCACCGTCAAGTAGAGGAGTGACCCGATCATGCTCCGGTACTCCTTCTGGTCCACGTGTTCACCTTCCTCGTCTGCATCAAGAGCTGTAGTCGTACTCATCATCGTCGTCATAGCCTTGGAGTCCTCCATCTTGAACTTCCGCACAATACCCTTGGTGTGCTTAGCCTGGTGCACAAATGTTCCTTCCTTTGATTGTTTGATTTGTAGCCCGAGGAAGAACTGCAACTCGCCCATCATGCTCATCTCAAATTCCCTGCTCATATCCTCTCGCAAACCTGCCAACAAGAGAGCAGACGAGCCACCAAAGACAATATCATCCACGTACACCCGCACAATCGGGATATCTCCCCCCGCTCCCTCAAGAAAAACAAGGTCTGATCGACCTTCCCCATCTCGAAACCTCTCTCAAACAAGAACCCCCTCAACCTACCATACCAAGATCTAGGCGCCTGCTTCAACCCATATAGCACCTTCCTCAACTTGTACACCCGGTGGGGGTACCTCTCACTCTCAAACCCCGGAGGTTGCCTCACATACACTTCTTCCTCCAACACACCATTCAGAAAAGCACTCTTCACATCCATTTGGTGCAACTTGAACCCTTTAGCCACAGAAAAGGCTAGATGGATTCTAATCGCCTCCAAACGGGCTACGGGAGCAAAGGTCTCCTCGTAGTCAATCCCCTCCTTCTGACTAAACCCTTGAGCAACAAGCCTTGACTTGTTCCTCACAACCTCACCTTTCTCTCCCTCTTTGTTTTCCCACACTCACTTTGTACCAATCGGCTTGCACCCTTGGGAGGGTCAACCAACTCCCACACCTGATTCCTCTCAAAGTTCTCCAACTCCTCATGCATCGAATTAACCCAATTATGATCAGATAGTGCATGTCCAATGTCTTTGGGCTCAAAAGTAGCAACAAATGCAGCATGAGCGAAATGGGAATTGTTTCGAACCCTCGACTGTGTAGTGCGTTCATTCATGTCGCCAATGATCCTCGAAGCTGGGTGATCCACTTGTACTCGCCGGGGAGGTTCTCGCCTCGATGCTACCTCCCCCTCAACATCAGCTTCTTCTCATTCTTGATTTGTCGTCGTAGGTGTAGTAGAGGGTCCGTCCATCACCGTAGTCGAAGTAGTGGGTACATGTTCAGCCGGGGGCACCGCACCGCCATATTCATCATCTCCATGTTCATGCTCCTCCTCCTGAAAGATCTCCTCACCAAGCTCATCATCACCTGCACACTCAAAGACAAGCTGACTACGTGGCTCTGTCTCGTCGAAGGTTACCTCGCAAGTCTCCACGATTTGGTTAGTTTCAAGATTGAGCACACGATATGCTCTAGAATGAGATGCATAACCAAAGAAAATACCATCGACAGACCTAGCCTCAAACTTATCCAACTTCCTCGCCTTTCTTCGAGAATAAAGCACTTGCAACCAAAGACATGGAAGTGACTCACCTTGGGTGTGCGACCATGCATCAACTCATAGCATGTTTTCTTCTTGTGCACTCGAGGTAGATCTCGTTTGACACATAGCACGCGGTATTCACCGCCTCAGCCCAATACCTCCTCGGAGTCCTATGCTCATCAAGCATCGTCCGAGCCATCTCGCACAAGGTCTTGTTCTTCCTTTCCACAACACCATTCTGGGGAGGCGTATACGGACTCGAAAACTGGTGCTCAAGACCCAAGTCATGGCAAAAGGTGTCAAAACGAGAGTTTCCGAATTCCGAGCCATTATCACTGCAGATAGCTCGTATGACATCTCCGTGCCTCTCGTTGCTCAACCTCAAGACTAGATCTCGAACAAAACCAAACGTCTCCCCCTTATCCTCAAGAAAGAACACCCACGCATACCGAGAATAGTCGTCCATCACAACAAGGACATATCACTTCCCACCCGCAGATCGCACACGAGCTGGGCCAACAAGGTCCATATGGAGCAGCTCGCATGGACGCTCAGTCATCACATCGGTGAGAGGCGGGTGAGAAGAGGCTACCATCTTGGCATGCCTACAAGGCGCACAAACCAACTCTTTCTCAAGCCTCAACCGTGGCAATCCTCGGACCAAATTGAGTTTACTCAAGTGAGACAAAAGATCAAAGCTCAAGTGACCCAACTTCCTATGCCACCTCCACAACTCACTCGAAGAACCAGCCAAGAAACAACGCTCCACACCCGAAGACTGAGAAAAATCAGCACGAAACACCTGACCCTCGGGAACGACCATACAGACAAGGTCCCCTCGAGAGTCCAAAATCCGAGAACCACCTGGCCGAAACAACACCTCAAAGCCCTTGTTGACGGTGAAAATCCGTCAACCTAGCCATGAGTTTACCTTCGGTGTTGGCATGAGTTTTATACCTTATCCATTGGTACTAACCCCCGTGGTATAACAAGTTCACGTGTGCATGTCGGTTTTGGAGTTTAGTGTTTATGCAGGGTTTTAGTGTTGAATACAAGACTTTCGGGATAAGTTCATCAAGCACCTCATGACAAGACCTTGAAGCCCCGTACAGGTCCTGCAACGAAGCAAACTTAACTCCAAGAAGCCAGGGACTTGATTCGAGAAGACGACAGACTCCGAGACCTGACCAGAAAAGTGCTGAATCTTGCAAGACAAGGAGTTGAGTCCAATTTGGAGAGAAACTGACGACATGGACCTACATGCAGAAGGGGGAAACATCCAGGAAGCAAGGGAACCGACGTAGAGCTAAGGAGGCCTCGGGGGCTGGGCTCCGGATGGGCCCGGGCCGGCCGGCCCGGTCCGGTCGGCCCCGTGCCCATCCGGGGCCCATTTGCCCCCTCCTTTGCCCTAGCCGCCAATCGGGCTATTTATAGCCCCCTGACCGAGAGCCACGAGGAGGAGATTTCGTCATCGGCCGCCGAGGAGCAGAGAAGAGAGGGACACCATCTCGGAGAGGAGAGGGTCGAGCTAGTTGACTAGGGTTTCCCTAGCCGACGTGGGAACCTTGCATGGAAGACCACGTCGGAGTTCCCGGAGCTAGAAGCAAGATCAAGGAAGGATCTCGGTGGTGATCTTGTGTATGTATCATTGTCATAGTTGAATTATCAAGTTGAATCTATTCTTAGCGATCAAGTGTTTCCTCGAAGATTTCGTTTTTCGATCGGTTTGCTTATTCCAATTCTATTCGCGCGATAGATTACATAGGGTGTTCTTGTAGCTGCGGTGGCTAGAGGTACACGCCGGATCTTCCGAAAGAATCTCGACTTGTCTTTTGACTCGCCCTAGACTCCCTGCATGAGTAGGGATACGTTGTGACAGAACGGGGGTTCCGAAAGGCGGATGTTTTCGGATTTGGACGGGAAACCACGATTTAAAGAAGCTTCTTATAAGATTCGATTTGCTACTTCTTCTCTTGCTTGGAACCTCAACAAAAGGCTTATCCCGATCCCTCTAGATCGGTTTATCTACCTAATTTTACTTTGTTTTCTCCGGTCTTTAGTAGATTAGATTAGTTTTGTGTCTTTTACCTAGATGCATTAGGGTTTCTTTTACCAAAGATTGAAGTTACTTGGCTTTACTAGATCAAATCTTGCGTCACACATTTGTTCCACGGATTCGATACCTTGGGTTCACCACTCGAGGGAAGAAGGGTCCCTTGACTACGACGGGATACTTGTCCGCTTGCAAGTCATAAACGAACTTTGATATAACTATTAACCGTCAACAAGCCCCTTTTTCTGGAGCCGTTGCCGGGGAACAAGTGATCAAGATTTGATTTTTTATTGCCTTTTTGAAATTTTCAGTTTTCTTTTTGTTTTATCTTTTTGCATCTACTAAACTTTGATCATCCTCAAAATACATCTAATCTAGTTTTACTAACCCTAGTTTTCATAGATTTATTTTTACTTTCTAGTTTTTGCATACTTTGTTTATTGCTAACCCTAACCGGAGATGGTTGGCTACCTCTCCAAGAAACCCAAACCTTTTTGTGGATGATCCAGGAAAACTTTACAGGCAAAGGAGACGTGCAACACAAGCTAAAGGGTTGGAAACCCTAGAAAAGCCGAAATTGAAGGACCGCCGGAATCTCCAAGGAATCACCACCTCCAAGTCCAAAGGAAGATCAACCTAAACCGACAACGTTGATCTACCTATCATAAATCTTCAAGACGCCGGAAGGCCGTTCAAGATCAAGGTCTCAACTATCCGCATGAAGATTGCGGGAGCTTTGGAGCGTTTCAATGAATACATACGAGCCGGATTCCTTGAGTGGCAAATCGGTTTACTTAAGAGGAGGATGGAGAAGATGGAGATAGAGAAAGAAGCTCAACACCTAAAGGCTGCCAAGGCAAGATCCACATGCGAGGATTGAAGTGTTCATCGTGATGAAGATGCTAGAGATGCAAGTGGGACAACTTGCCGGGCGCCCGATGGGTAACAAAGAAGAATATCCGAGACAACTCCAAGGTCCCAAGACGGCGAAGGCTACTCAAACTCATTCGGGAGAGAAGGAGGATCACACTAAGGAGACCATGAAGATCACAACCGAAGGACCAGAGTTCGAGATGCCGAGCCACTACATGAAGGAAGTTGTTGCATCCGTCAAGACCAAAAGACAAAGCCAGCCTGTGAAGACCAAAAAAAATTGACTAAGCCGAAAAAGAAGCTCGTTCCCAAGATGGTGCGGAAGTGGGTACCCAAGATTGCAACGCCCGCAAAGAGCGTTGATCCGAAGTAATCAAGTGAAGAAGTCTAGCCATGGACTATAAACGAAGTGCTAGGCGGGAGGCAACCCGTTTCGTCGAGTCAAGAATAAGCTACCGGGAGGACAACCCGATTCCAGGTTTTTCGAGTCTTTTTAATAATTTAGTTTTGAGTTTTATTACGCAAAGACATTAGACTTAGAAGTGGTTGAACAATATTAGAGACATAATTCTTGATTGAATGTTTTGCTTTATCACAAACCCTTTGCATGAACCCTCCTATATGCTTGTTTGTTCTTTTCTTTTCGAGAAACCACAACCAAATAATTTCAGAACCTAAATCAACCTTTCACCCTCATTATGGTGCTGAGGTTGACTTATTTTTCATGCTAAAAACACACGAGTAGGGCCACGACTTATACCTAGGAGTTAATTAAATTTCAGCACGTGGTAGGACTCGCGTGAACCTAGAAATCAAAGTTTTTGGTTGGTTTAAAAATCCATATCCTCGGTTTCTCTAGGATTATAACTTTACTAAGCCTCATCTAATTTTGTTTTATTCAAAATCTCTCTTATTTAACCAAAATTAGAACCTAAACCTATGCCCCAAAGATCAAGCCGGGAAAAGTTTGCTCTCAACCGATGAAGGAAAACTATACCGGTGAGACCGAAATCGACGTAGTCGAAAAATATTTTCGACTTACATTTGTTTTTAATGGTTTAAAAACTTCTCTAAAATTATGTTTGAGCTCTTGCATGGCTCTAAAAAATATTTTAAATTTCGAATTAGAGGAGTGCTTAACCTTAAACACACCTTAATGGAGGCAATCTAGTTTGAATTAATCATGCATGCACCATTGGATTCCCTTTCATCAACTTTCACCAATTCCACATGCAAAGGACAAGCATGGTGGGCAGCAAGCATCAACTTTGCAGGAATTTCATGGTGGCATGTGAAGCAAGTGGAGCTAGGGAGCATGGACATGACCCAAAGCATGAAGCATCAAGTGGAAGGACCAATAATGCAAGAAAAGGAGTGGACGAGAGCGTTTGGGCGGTGCAACTCATGGAGCACGCGGGCAGGAAAGTTGTAGAGGCGAAATGATCGTGCTGGAAGAAAGACGAGGCGGGGAGGAGCACCGAGGACCCCAGGCCGGCCGGCCTCCCCTACATAAGGAGCCCCCCCGGCTCTCGTTTTCTGCAGGCAAGCTTCCCTCTCCTTCCTTTGTTTGTGTGTTCAAGTTTGGGTGCTCAAAACCTCCGTGGACATAGCCAACCTTCCCAAGCTTGATAGCTCAAGAAAAAAAATCCACATCCTTAATCCACTCAAAGTCCACATCCGAAGCAAAGAGTTTAAGTGCCTAGTTACCGGTTGCAACCCGGAGTTTTAGTTGAAGAAAAGAGTGCAGCAACCATGTGGAAGAAGACCACAAGTCTCTTCTCCAAGAAGAAGAGTTCGTCGTCGTCCAAGCCGTCATCAACCACGTCTTCGAGGAGGCACTCGGTTTCCGAGTCTCCCCGGAGCATGGAGACGGATACGGCACCACCGAGGAGGGACGATGCTCTCCTCCTTGGTGGTATGAGGGCTGCAAGAAGCACGTCCATGAGGTTTACCGAACCTCGAGGGCACACGGAGGAGCAGCCCGCGCCACCACGATGATCGACCCGTTCAACCACGCCACCTCCCTACACTCCGATTTATTCTTCGTACGGCTTCATCATCTTGTCGTCGTCGGAGGAGGAGAGGCTCTCTAATCTTGAGAAGAGGCTTGTGCCCAACGTCGAGTTCGACGACCAAGCACTCTACACCTTGGGTTTTGGCACCGACATATACTATATGTTGGGGCACCTTGGATGGGTGCAGTTCTCCAACGGAGTATCGGTGGACACCCACTTGGGGTTCGCCTTGGAAATTTTAATGACTATTGCACCTATCTTTGATGATGGGGTGCAAAGCTTGTCATTCCGTTTGGAGGGAGTCCAACAAGTGGTTCCCTACGAGCACGTTAAGGAGCTGCTTGGATTCCACAAGGGAGCTCCGGAGAAAGTTGACGTGCCACCCGGCATGTTAGCGGGATTTTGGAATATGATCTCCGGAGAAGCCCATCAACAACGCAATTGCATCCGCAATCCCGTTATCCGGATATTTCGCTCTTGGATGTGCAAGAGGGTATTGGGGAGGATGAAGGAAACGAAGGTGACCGACACGGAGTTGAATTGGCTATACTCGGCTTTAATTGCCAGGCAGCCAATAGAGCCCCTCTTACCTCATGATCAACCGTTGGTGTTGTGAAGCAACATCGGGGGCGGGAAATATTGGTTCGGGGTGCTACCTCTCCATGTTGGCCTTCTCCTTACGGCCGGGGATCGCAAGAAACCCCGACCATCTTTTGTGTGGTACCTATCTCAGCATTGAGTATTTGCGGCAAGGCAAATACATTAGTGGAGATGAGAGAGGAGGTTATCGTTTGGCCATAGTAAACCTACCCCTTCCCAATGAGAGGCTTAGGCTTTTCACCGAAGGGAGAGAAGATTGGTTGGAAGAGGGACTCCTTGTCCCTGCAAGGAAGAACAAAAGAGGAAGAATCGTAGAGGAGGGAACATCCTCCGCACAAGCGAGTGGAGCACAACCCAATGTGCAACCATTCGGCGGGATCCCTCCTCCGCCAAGTTATTACGGAGGGCCACAAGAGCAAGCATGGGGGGTGGTGCACCGGTACCCCCACCAAATTATGTGGTGCCCAACGCTAACTTCGCGGATCCCTACGCACATCATCCCCAACCACAACAAAGCATGGCCATAATTGGAGGGTATGCTGCAAAAAACGCCCAAAACATCGTAGCCATCCAAGCTAACGCAGCTCAACTTGGTGAAGGAAATGCAAATATTGCCTTTGAGCTCGGACGCCTTCACCTTGTGGAGCCAAATCAATTCGTCGGAGGGAATGTCCAATCATATTATGAGCAAGGGTATTACTATCAAGATCGTCAACATCAACCACCGGCGGAGGACTAGAAGATTTAGGAACTTTAGTTTTCTTTTCTTTTCTTTTCTTTTTCTCTGTAATTTTCAGCTTTTGCTTATGTGTGTTTGCGTAATATTTTCTGTTTTTATTTAAATTTCAGCAAGCATGTTTGTTTATTTTCAGTTTGTATTTCAACTTGATATCATCATTAATAAAGACACCACCTTGATTATATCATTGGAAAAGTTACAAAAATTTGCGCCATGATGATATATGATTATAATTGCAGCTTTGTTCATCTTTGTAATTGATTTATGCATGTTAAAGCTAGTGCTCCCTTAAAAATACTAATCTGAATTTATTTAAATGCTAGCTTAATTTTCAGCGGAGGTTATGATTAAAATAAAGACCCATAGTGTTTTATGTGCTCTCAAATTATGAATAGATTAAAAATGTCTTTTATGCTCAAAAATATCGCTAACCTTGTCATAAATATCACTTGTGTGTTGCTCAACCTATCCAAAGCCTAATATATATTTGAGTGCATAAACCTTAGTGTACAAGATTTATTTTTGAGTGAGTTATTGCAGGCCATGATTTCTCTGGCCCGAGACTAAGAAGCTGGTCATTCCGTTTTTGCGTATCTATCTTTTTGCTAGCCTTTTATCCGTGCATTCTGTATCCCCGCATTGGAGATCTCACAAACTTCACCGGATATCCACCCTTAAACCAAAATATCATCTTTTGTGATTACCTCCTTGACCACAACCTATTGTTGAGAATGGATCATCAATTCAAGGAAGATCGCAAGACGGTGCCATCATTGAAGATTTCAAGTATCTCTCTAGAGGAAAAATATTTTCGGTACCTACCTTATTTTTCGCCTCTTTGCTCGAGGACGAGCAACGTCTAAGCATGGGGGAGGAGGTAGGTACGGTGCAGTTTTAGAGTTCAAAGGGGGGTATTTTAAAAAATGATGAATGAAAAAATTCGGTGATGAACGTGACTTCTAAGGTGAAGGTCTCACAAGAAGAAATATATATATATATATATATATATATATATATATATATATATATATAATGAATGAAAGAAAGAAAGAAAGAAAAGAATGAGAAATATGAGAAAGAGAAAAAAATATATGCGTAAAGTGAACTCCCCGGTTCTCTAAGAGTGCATTCAAGGCTTCAAGTTAAAAAGATCCATTCTCATTTTCCAACCATGTGCAATCCGATAACGAGGACTTCCTTTGTGCCTCGGGATCACTCTTTGCCATTTGCACATGTCCACTTATCTAAAGTGTGTGTATTTTTCTCTTTCCCCTCCTTGATTTAACATTATTTTCCAATGACCTTTTTGACGAGTCTCGGTAAGACCATGAGAAGCTTGTCTTGTTTTGACAACACCTCATTTATAAAATCTTGTTAGGACTAAACTTTCCCAAAGCTCCATATAAAGCCTACCACACATATATGTTATGAGAGGGAAAGGAGTAGAATATATAGGCTTGAGAGACAAGCGAGATGAGAGTTCATGAGCAATATGCAAGATGATTTAAATTTGTGAACTTGGTTTAGCTTTTCTTTATCTCGTTCTTTATTTCAAAAATTCAGAGATCTATTTAAACTTTGTGAGCATGTTAATACTTGTGGGATAAGCTTAATAAGAATCTACCCTCCGTAGAGATGAAGGCTAGTACATTATGGAACTTTAATGAATTAAAATTTTTGAGAGCATTATGTTTTCTCATGTATGATCAAGAGCAAGGTTTAAACATTGTTTGACAATGATGATATCCATCGAAGGCTTACTCGAGGACGAGCAAGGTTTAAGCATGGGGGAGATGTTGACGGTGAAAATCCGTCAACCTAGCCATGAGTTTACCTTCGGTGTTGGCATGAGTTTTATACCTTATCCATTGGTACTAACCCCCGTGGTATAACAAGTTCACGTGTGCATGTCGGTTTTGGAGTTTAGTGTTTATGCAGGGTTTTAGTGTTGAATGCAAGACTTTCGGGATAAGTTCATCAAGCACCTCATGACAAGACCTTGAAGCCCCGTACAAGTCATGCAACGAAGCAAACTTAACTCCAAGAAGCCGGGGACTTGATCCGAGAAGACGACGGACTCCGAGGACACGACCCGAAAAGTGTCGAATCTTGCAAGACAAGGAGTTGAGTCCAATTCGGAGAGAAACCGACGACATGGGCCTACATGCGGAAGGGGGAAACATCCGTAAAGTAAGGGAACCGACGAAGAGCAAAGGAGGCCTCGGGGCCGGGCCCGGATGGGCCCGTGCCGGCCGGCCCGGGCCGGCCGGCCCGTGCCCATCCAGGGCCCATTTGCCCCCTCCTTTGCCCAAGCCGCCAATCGGGCTATTTATAGCCCCCTGACCGAGAGCCACGCGGAGGAGATTTCGTCATCGGCCGCCGAGGAGCAGAGAAGAGAGGGACACCATCTCGGAGAGGAGAGGGTCGAGCTAGTTGACTAGGGTTTCCCTAGCCGACGTGGGAACCTTGCATGGAAGACCACGTCGGAGTTCCCGGAGCTAGAAGCAAGATCAAGGAAGGATCCCGGTGGTGATCTTGTGTATGTATCATTGTCATAGTTGAATTATCAAGTTGAATCTATTCTTAGCGATCAAGTGTTTACTCGAAGATTTCGTTTTTCGATCGGTTTGCTTATTCCAATTCTATTCGCGTGATAGATTACATAGGGTGTTCTTGTAGCCGCGGTGGCTAGAGGTACACGCCGGATCTTCCGAAAGAATCTCGACTTGTCTTTTGACTCGCCCTAGACTCCCCACATGAGTAGGGATACGTTGTGACAGAACGGGGGTTCTGAAAGGCGGATGTTTTCGGATTTGGACGGGAAACCACGATTTAAAGAAGCTTCTTATAAGATTCGATTTGCTACTTCTTGTCTTGCTTGGAACTTCAACAAAAGGCTTATCCCGATCCCTCTAGATCGGTTTATCTACCTAATCTTACTTTGTTTTCTCCGGTCTTTAGTAGATTAGATTAGTTTTGTGTCTTTTACCTAGATGCATTAGGGTTTCTTTTACCAAAGATTGAAGTTACTTGGCTTTACTAGATCAACTCTTGCGTCACACATTTGTTCCACGGATTCGATACCTTGGGTTCACCACTCGAGGGAAGAAGGGTCCCTTGACTACGACGGGAGACTTGTCCGCTTGCAAGTCATAAACGAACTTTGATATAACTATTAACCGTCAACAGCCCTCATCCAACAACTGGGACACAGAAAGCAAGTTGTACCCCAGCGATTGAACAAGAGCAACACGCCTGAGAGTGATCTTGTCACTCACTTTGATCTCACCTTCTGAAAGCACACGCCCACGCCCATTGTCCCCAAAAGTGATGTACCTCCTTGTCACCACGGGACGAGACTTGAGAACCACCCCCTGTCTCCGGTCATATGCCTCGAGCAACCGAGTCAATCAACCAAATGTTCTTCAAGTCTCCCACCTCGAAATTCAAAAACGAGCACGTGAGCGAACAAACGACTCAAAGATCGGGGTTAGTACCAAAAGAGTAAAACCAAAGGCCGAGCCATTTGCTCGAAAGTGGGGTTAGCACCAACCAAAGCATCTCTCCTACCAAAACTACCTCCACGATCACCACCACGGTAACCACCCTGAGGTAACCACCCCTCTCTGCCTGGAGGAGGACCAAAACCACGAAAGAAAGCCCGTGGAACGTCCCTCCTCTCCTTCTCAAAGCTACGACTCCTCCCATCCCCGTAGTGAACTCGAGGGGGAGAACGCCTAGCAACCTGACCACCTGCAAACTCTCCATCCCAACCACCAAAACCACGACCTCCAGAAACAACCCTCGCACCTGTACGAGCTCGAAACCCAAACTGCCGCTCGTCCGTGCCCGCACCGGTCTGACCGGTGCCCCACACCGGTCTGACCGGTGTGACCTGGGCAGCAGCGCCTCCAACAGCCTTCCGCTCTCCCCAAGCCCGAACTGTCCTCACACTCGCCTTGGCCCTGGGCATCTGCACACGAGGCTCAAGTACACCATCAGAAAGGTGGTACTTGTCCTTGTTAGCCCACTCCTTTGCCATTCTCTCCTCTCGCTTCCTCTTGAAGCAAAACTCATCCCTATGGCCATCTCTCCCATAATAGCCACAATGGAACCTCACAAGCTTAGGCTTAGGCTTGGGCTGTGGCTACTCACTTGGTTTCTCTCCACTCAATTCCTCCACCGGTTTCCCTTCACTAGCCTTCTCACTTTCTTTCCCAAAGAACACTTTCCCCGAAGTGCTCACAAACTTGATAGGCTTTTGTAGATCATTTGTGGTTGTAGGAAACACGGATGGAGCTGGGGTTGTGTCTAGTCGGTTCCTAAGATGGTTAGGTTTTGGGAGAAAATCATTTTTGTGGTGGGTTTTTGGTGGCTCTGGGATATTCTCTCCACTTCCCTCACCAACCTTGTTTGCCCCAAGTCCCTCACCATCCTGCCTCTTAAATGCCTCGATCATCATCCTCAACTGAGGCTCATGACCAGACAACCAACCCATCAAGTTCCTCAGCTCATCATTCTCATCCTGCAAACGATCAACATAATGTGCAAGTTCCAGATTTTTCCAAGCATGCATTTCACAGGTAGAGCATGATGTAGGCATGGGTTCTTTCAACTTAGCCTCAAGAGAACTAGTGTAAGCATGCATCTCATCAATCTTAGCATGCAAAACAGGGCAAGAAGTGCAAGCACCTAGCAAAGCAGGTCTAAACTTAAGCTCAGCCACTTCAACCCTAAGCACATCTAGTTCCTCACACTTGAAGGCATGCTTCTCCTTAAACAAAGCAATATCAGCAAGAAAAAATGGAGCAATCAGCACAATCAACCTCATCTGAAACAACAGGGCTAGCCTTAAGGGAATCAATCTCAAGCTTGCTATCAAGCACCTGTGTCTCTAGCTCAGCCACTCTAGTCCTAGCATCCTCGAGTGAAGCCCTAAGCTCTTTTTCATTTTCTTGGCCTCTCTAAGCATGTTATCACGGTTATCAAGCAAAGTGCCAAGCCTCTCATTCTCCTGGCGCAAGAAGGGAAGTTCATCACGCACCTCATCATCGGAATCAGAGTCCGAGTCGCTCTGTGTGCTCTTCTTGCCGCCGGAGCTCGCCGCCATGGTGCGAAGCCGTCTCTCGCGGCGGCCTCACCCCGCTCGGGTTCTTGGACGACTTCTTCTTCTTGCGACGATCACCTTCATCTTCACTATCGCTCGAGCTCGAGGTGGAGTACGCGGAACTGGAGTCGACGTCGCTCGCTCCAACCATCGCTCGGGCCTTGCCTCGGCTCTCCTTCTTCCTCGATCGTCGCTCGTCCTTGTACTTGTTCTTGTGCTTGCTCTTGTGGTCGTGCCTCGACCGGTACTTGTCATCCATCCTCGACTTGTGCTTGTAGCCGTCCTTGTTCTCGACCTTCTCCGGGCAGTCGGCAACGAAGTGTCCCGGCTTGCCGCACTGGAAGCATGTCCTCGTGTTCCTCCTCATGTTCACCCGGTTCTCGTGCAGCCTCTCGAACCTCCTCGTCAGCAGAGCTAGCTCATCCTCACCAAGAACATCGAACTCCTCATCTGGCATAGACATCAAGGAGGACAAAGAGAACATCCTGGTGGATGGGTTAGTGTTAGCCTTTCCTTTCGAACCACCAACGAGGGCAAGACTATGGGAATCAGTCGGTCCCTCGAGCTTGGCAGTCATGCCTCTATCCACCTCAGCCGACTTGAGCTTCGAGAACAGCTCGTTCACCGTCAGAGTGTCATACTTCTCTGACTCCACAATGGCCTCGAACTTTCCGCCCCAAATCGTACGATCCAAAGAGTGTAAGAGCTTGACCGCTCTATCTTGATCATTGTACGGGAGCACGTCCACATTGGCCCTCATGTTGTTCACAACCACCGTGAACCTCTGAAACAAGGCATCGATGGACTCACCGGGGAGATGAGTGAAGTTCTCGTACTCTCTCCAGTAGGTCGCATACATCCGTGCCTGAACCTAGGCATTCCCAACATGAGCCTCCTTCAGCACCATCCAAATTCTACAAGCCAAGTGCTCGGTGTGCACCCGATCGAACTCAGGCTGACACAAAGCACGAAACAAGTAGTCGACCTCCTTATTGTTGGCGTCGAATCTGTCCCTCGATCCTGGAGCGAGGGAGTCCATCGGCTGGACATAGCCTGTGTCCACCGTGACATCCCAAAGGATCTGACCCTTTCCGCGGAGAAACGCACCCATCCGCTTGCTCCACATCTGGTAGTTCTTACCATTGAAGTGTGGAGGACCCGAACCCCGTTCCTGGTACGCCATCCTTGGATCTTAGACTGGTTAGAGTCAACAAAGACCCGAACCGGTTCTGATACCACTTGAAGGACCGATACGGTGAACCGGAGAGGGGGGAGTGAATGGGAGCCGATAAAAATTCTTCTCGAAGGAGATGAAAACTCCAACAAGATGAACGCGGCTTCCAACACACTTTTCCAACTCACTACCCAAATTGGCCAAGCCCACGTAGCCACTGGAGTGCCACTGGACCTAGGAACCAACACACAACCTTCCGACCCGAGAACGCAGCGGAACACCAAACCCCGAGTCTACAGACCAACACCGGTCAGACCGGTGAGCACCACCGGTCAGACCGGTCCCTGCTGGTGAAACTGGGCAACTTTCACCAAGTGGCTCCACACCGGTCAGACCGGTGAGACACACCGGTTAGACCGATCACATCCTAAAAGCCCCCAAAGCACCAAACAGGCAAACCGACCACCAAACTGATCCAAACTCGAAACAGCAGCAACACAGGACAACAGCGAACACACCCAGACGTTCACCCGAGAAAAACCCACCGAGGGTTGCACCGGTCGGAGCACGGCCAAGAGCACCGGTCAGACCGGTGTAGCCTGGGCAGCTCGGGATGAACAGCACCCACGGGTCAACTCCCCCAAATCCAAACCTCGATCTCCCGAATCGCTCCACGGAGTTGAACAAGACTTTGGGGATATTAGGAACACCTCATGAGGAGTCCATAGCCAAGTTTAATCCCATCAAAACTCGTCCAAAAAGGAAGAATCAAAGAAATCCCGCCAAGAACACCACTAAACCTAGAACTCGGAAAGCCCCAAAATCGAGCCCCTTTGCTCACGGATTTGGGAGGGGAATCACAGCCCAAAGAACCACGAAGGGTTCCCACAAATTTCCCCCATCAAATCCCCAAGAGAAAGGTCCCGAAAACAACCCAAAGAAATCACCAAGAGAGGGCTCAGAAAATCACCACCAAGAACAACCGGGAACAACACATCCAAACCTTGAGGAACCACGCCGAATCATCTATACATGCAACAAAGGTTCTTACAAGGTCTAGCTTGCCGCCCGATCATCCAACCCTCTCACAAGATCTCACCATGAAGCTCTCAAGCTAGTCCTATGGAAATCCTAAGAAAATAGGAAGGGAAAATAGGAAAGCAAATGAACTAGGGTTCCAAGAGTTGGCTGCCATCCTCTCACCTCTTTGGTTATATGGAGGCAACCGAAAGTCTAAAATGCCCTTTCCTAATAACTAGGGATACAAGCCCCTCAAGGGCGGATTTGGAAGTTTTCATGTCTTCACCATCGGACGGATGCCCGGCAACCGCACCCTGCGTAGCCTCGACGCAAGCCTTGCGATCTCGACGCGTGTCCTCTGCTTCGAAGATTCCGGACTGCGTCGTCGCGCACCAGTCAGACTGGTGCTCCTCACCGGTCAGAGCGGTACCCACCCGGTCGACCGGTCCGCACCGCCTTGCAAAGACCGTCTTCGGTTCTTCGGTCTTGGCTTTGTGGATCAACCAAGGAACCCAGTGGTTTTCTGGTGAACCACCGGAAACCCCGCGAACTCGGTGTAGCCTTTGCCAATCTCCACTCATGATTTGACTCCCACGTAGTCCCGGCTCGACCTTGGTTTTGAGGCTCAACCAAGAAACCGTCCATGCCTTCATCTGGTTGTTCATGCCACCATGCGGCCTGCACTTGAACCCGCTGGCCACCGGGTCCCTCGAACGAAGCCTACTTGTCTTCTCCACACCTGGAGGCCTCACCGGTGATGACCTTTCGCGCTTGTTTTTCACCTGTACCAACACCAGTCAAGCCGCAACCTGCACCTGCAATACTTAGCCAAGAATCAGTCCACACAACGTTGTCAATCACTCATCACACAAGGAAGCGACCATCCACCAGTCCTCGAACCACACATGGTCCTCACTGTGAAGGTTAGAGCCTTTGTTTCCCAGGATTCCGCTGTAAATCTCTAATAATCTCTCTTTCTTTACGTGATATTGTTTTTGTTATTCACTAATGTTGTCACTATATGTATGGAACTAGATCCTGGCATACATATAGGTAGCACTTGGTTTGTTTTGGAAACCGGGTGTGACAAAGACGCAGGACGCGTGACCGAGCAGGGCTCCTCCTCCTGTAGCTGTCCTGGCAGAACGTCCAGCGCACCAAAGGTGGCCAGAGGCCTGTCTCCACCCGGCTTGGAAGCAAGCAGCGTGCTGCCTTGCAGCGCAATTCCTGCAAGCTCGTGGCCCACCTGGCCATGTTAGCAGGTCATGTCGCCAGCAGATTCCGTGGTCGTCCTAGCGCCGCCTGCACCAGGACCCACGTCGCCACCTACAGTGGAGCCGGTGGTCGTTCTGGTGTCGCCTGCGCCAGAACCTACCCCATTGTCGGCGGTCGTTCCAGCGCCGCTCGTGTCGGTACCGCCCGCGCTAAGGGTTGCACCACCGCCAGCACCCAGGTGGCCACTCTCCCTCAGCCATGGGGCGGCGCGCCGACGGGTGCGGTAGTCGACGGTGTAGTCCAAGTGGAGGAGCACCGAGAAGGAAAGCAGGGTGACGGGGCCTCATTGTGCATGGTGACTGCGTGTATGACCTAGGCCGTCGAGGTGCCAGTGGGTTTCCAGACGGTCGGTGATGCTCTCCAGCTGTAGCAGGTTGCGATGGACGTCGGGTCGTGTGTCCAGGTGATGATGGAAAAGCATCCCCGTTTACGTTCCTCTAGGGTGTTGTTGTCAACGCGCTCGAGGAGTGTCTCCGGTGGGAGGAGACGGCCAGTCGTGACCAGCTGGTGAGCATGTGGGGGTATTCCTTCGAAACAAATGTGGACCTTGAAGCAGAGGGTAGCCGATGTCGACTCAGCCAACACCTGCGTCCACGGCAAGAGATGGTGGCGGCGGTTTCCAATGCGGATCTCGTGCGACCAACCAAGTGCCGCAACGCGGTGGGCTGGCGACGGCAGCTCAACGATGAAGCAGTCAGGGACGTACGACGAAACGATGAGGAGCCCAGGGTCGATGTTGAGCACAAAGCCAAATACCCGGGCCACCGTCGTGTGTGATGGTTGTTCGCCCCCGCCCACGGCCACCATCACCACAGCACATGCCAGCAGGTCGCATTCCTGGTCGAGCATGTTCGGCGTGGTCGGGGCACAGGCGAGGAAGATGGGCGGTCAGTGGGCAAGGTCAGCCGGGAAGGACGACATCATGGACTGTGATCGTTGGGAAGTAGAGAACACCGTCAGAAGCCACGCCGCAAGTGGAAAGGGAGGTGTAAGTTGGGGTGTTGGCTGTGGTTGCGGGTTGGGAAATGGTTGCGACGTCGGCTGCGGCGGAGGATGTGTAGGCGGGGTTTTGCAGTGTCTCGCACGGTGACCTGAGCGAAAGCAAGAGATGCAGCGTAGGGGATCAAGGCACTGTTGCACCTTGTGGTCAGGAGCTAGACACTTGAAGCAGTGGTCGGTGGTGCGCTCGAGGAAGAAAGCTTGGAAAGGTTTTGTAGCTGGCAAAGGATGGACGAGGCACCGGAAGACCGACACCCATTGGGTGGATAGTCGTTGCTTGACCACGGCTTTGTGTTGGCGCTTAGATTGGTACGCCTCCCAGCCATTGACATCCACGCCACTGCGGCCTCCGGCAGGCGGTGGCACATGCGTACTTGCCGGGGAGGTGACGCGGGCAGAGATGGGAGTTCTGGCCGCATTTGGAAAGGAGGACTAGGAGTTACCTCTATTAGGGTCGACGATGATGGACCGGAGCCTTGGTTGCACCTCCACTCGTGAAGCCGCCCTCGAGTCACCCGCCCGAGTAGGCATGGTGGTAGTAGGCATGGTGGTGGAAGGGAGCTGTTTGTGGGCATGGCGGTCGTTGTGGGTTGCCGGCTGGGGGCAGGGGCTTTACCTTGTTGGGCATGGTTGCCGCAGCCCGTCAGCGTGGATAGGAGCGCCTCCTTGAAGGTCTTCGTCTTCTTGTTGTCTTGTTGTGGTTGTCCAGATGCGCCGCCGCATCCCACGGTCTTGGTGGAAGGTTCCGACCTGGGGGAGAATGAGAAATCCATGAGGTCGGGTGGTGGGGAGGAAGGGTTGGGCGTGTGCGGTGGGGAGCACTGGCGGCTGGACTGGTCCGCCGGCGTGCTTGGTGCGACGGAGCGCGGGGTGCACGGCTCTCCCATCTCTCCCTCTTGTTTTTAGAGAATTGTAAAAGGCATGTTTGGACAAAGGATCAACTAACAAAATGACTTTCAGAATAGCTGTTTATTTATGCAAGTTCTTTCACTCCAACAAGCAATTAAGCATATAATTCCTACCTCCTTGTGTAGTTCATGTTAAACCAAAGGGATACGTGAAGACCCCACGGCACACATGAGGTAGATATTAGGGGGATATTTAATTATTTGCCACCGTAAGAAAAGCCACTCCTTCATATGGGACCTTTGGAATGGCTTCTACGTTTTTGCCATCGTGCATATTTTAAGACATTGTATTTGCCACTATTGATGAGGTGGCACGCCACATCCCCCCTCCAGCGTGGATTCGGCCGAGGAAATGACTGCCTTGCCCTCTCCTTATCTCTAACCCCCCCCCCCCCCCCCCCCCGCGGCTTGGATCCCCGTTCGTCTGCTACTCTCCCCTCACTCCTCCCCACTGCATGGAACCCTAGTCGGTGGCGGTGGCGGCGGCGCTGGCTGGTGATTGAGCAAGAGGTGGACCATGGAGCACAGTGATTGCCCTCCTTGGTAAGTCAATCCCCCCTCCCCCTGTCAGTGTGGTAATTGACTCAATGTGTGTGGGGCTGGACGCATCTAACTCCAAATTCATGTTGTTGATTATGTTAGGATCGATCCTGGCAATGCATTTAGAATAGTGGTTAAGGTTGACAAATATAAGGTCAATGCAGAGTACGATTTGGTAGACATGGATGAGCAACAACATGAGTTGTGGTTTGATAAAACCAGAGGGTATAATCTGGATGAATTTGGGATTGACATGGCCAGCAAGATATACTGAGGTAATACCCAAACACTTGCAGTTTGGTCAGTGGATGTTGACATTGAAGCATCATGGAAGATTAGGGAAGTTGAGCATTTTGAGTCAATGATTAAGCACATATGGAATTGAGTGGCATATGTTAGAGTACAAGTTTTTGATAAGAAAGGGTACCAGAACATTAACAGTTGGGTAAATGAAGGAGTTTCTGGTGTGACAAATGAAAGGTAGAGGTGAATCTTGCAGCTCTCCAGCACATTCATTCCAGGCACAGCTTGAGTAGCAGCAGCATGAACAACAACAGCAGACAGAATTCATTGATTGGAGTACTTTGACAATACTATCTGAAGTTGAACAAGATGGTGTAGCTTATGTTCTGGCTGATGAGGGTATGGTGTATGAGGCAATGGGCTTCAAAGCAGCAAAAGAGGCAGTAGCAGCAGCAGCAGAAGATGATGAAGAACCTACTTCTCCTGACATTCCTCCTGATGTACAGCAAGAAATGGATGAAGCTGGCATTAATGTTAATGACAATGACCCTGCAGAGCCAATACTAGATTGGGACAGGGACAATCTAGATATGAGGGTGGGAACATTGCATCCTAACATGGTAGAATTCAGGTTGGCTGTGAAACAACAAGCAATAGTAAAAGAATTTGAGCTTGGGATTGAAAAGTCAGACACAACAAGGTTCAGAGGTTATTGCAAAGCTAAGGGTTGTGGATGGGTCATTAGAGCTAGGAGGCAACTTGATGGTTGTGTCAGGGTACATTTACTAACTTTCATGTGGTGATGTTTTGTACATTTCTATGCATATTTGTGTGTGATGTGTTACTGATGCCTTAATATCTTGTGCAGATCAAATCAATCCAGACAAGCACAAGTGTGCTTCAAGAACCAGGGTGAGGGGCACAATGGCTTCTCAAGCTTGGGTTGCAGAGAGGGCCATACCTTTGCTGAAGAGAAAGCCTGGAATGGGTGCTGCAAATGTGAAGGCATAGTTAGAGGAAAAGTACAAGATCAAAATAAATTACCAGACTGCATGGTATGGTAGGAAAAGAGCAGCTGACAAATTATTTGGTAAGTATGATGATTCATTTGATTGGTTGTATAGGTTTAAGGCAGAAGTGTAGTTGAGATACACACTGAGAAAGTTGATGAGAAGCACCACTTTAGTAGATTTTTTGTGCATTCCAAGGCAGTATAGATGGGTTCTTACAAGGCTGTAGACCTTATATTAGTATAGATTCAACTGCTTTGAATGGTCAGTGGAATGGTCATATGCCTTCAGCATTAGCAATAGATGGACATAATTAGATGTTTCCTTTGGCTTTTGGGTTTTTTCAAAGTGAAACCAAATAAGATTGGATCTGGTTTATGGAGCAGTTACAGAAGGCTATTGGAGTACTTCCAAGACTTGCCATATGTACAAAAGCTGGCACAGGGCTTCTAGCTGGAGTTAAGAAAGTGTTTCCCTGGGCTGAACATAGAGAGTGCTTCAGGCACATGATGGAGAACATGAAGAAGAGGTTCACTGGACAAGTTTATGCAGAGAACATGTGTCTTGCTACTAGGGTTTATAGTACTGGCAAGCATGACTACTTCATGTCCAAGGTCTTTCAAGCTAGCCCTCAAATACAAACTTGGATAAATGAGAGGCACACCCATCTCTGGGCCAGATCCAAATTCTCTCCTGACATCAAGTGTGACTACATAAACAAGAACTTAGCAGAGTGCTAGAATGCATGGATCAAATACTTCAAGGACCTACCACTTCACTTCACGGTTGATGCTATCAGAGAGAAGGGAGTGGTCATGTTTGAGAGGAGAAGGAGGATATCCAGAGCTCTGCAAGGAGTTATTCTTCCAGCTATGGTTCATCAACTAAATACAGCCTCCAAGAGACTAGGCCACTTGAAAGTCACCAAAGGACTGCCAGATCAAGCTGAGGTCACAGAGTCATATAAGGATGAGGTGAGAAGACATGTGGTCTACCTCAGTATTAACCATTGTACCTGCATGGAGTGGGATATCATTGGTAAGTGTTGCCCTCATGCATTGGCTGTGCTAACTACTTAGAGACAGCCAGATTATGAGAGACATGTGGACATGGCATATTCTGTACAGAGATTTAGGCAAGCATATGATGTTGGATGGCCCAATATAACTGACAGGCATCAGTGGCCAAATCCCCAAAAGGATTTCATATGTCTTCCACCACTAGCCAAGAAAAGAGGTCTTGATAGGCAGAGGAAGAATAGAATTCCATCATGTTTGGAGAGGTCAGGGAAAGCTACCACGCAGACAGTTTGTGAAGGTTGTGTTGAACTGGGACATAGGAGAAGAAGTTGGAGGTGCTCACTAACTGGTACCAAGAAGAGGTATGTTTCCTTTCATGCATATCCTGCTACACCACTCACTGCATATGCTCATTGTTTACCTTGGTTACCTTGTTTTGCAGAAAAAGAAGCAAGAAAGGCAAAGCTAAGCCAGGGAGGAGGAAGACCAAGAAAAACACTCTTGAAACTGTCAATGTGGCAACTCGCAGGACAAGAGCAGCAACAGCTAGGGAAGCAGCCCAGGCTGCACAAGCAGCAGCTACTGAAGCAGCCCGAGCAGCTAGGGATGCAGCAGCAGCTAGGGAAACTGCCCAAGCAGCACAAGCAGCAGCTACTGAAGCAACCCAAGCAGCCAGGGAAGCTAGAAAAGCAGCAGATGCAACTGAAGCATCACAAGCTCAAGCAGAAACCACAAGGGTAAAGAGGAGGCTTCATATGGAACCAATTCCAATTGTAGTGGTTCCACCATCAGTAACACTTGAAGCTATTGGAAAGAAGATGACCCCAAGGAAGAAGTTGGCGACCAAAGTGAAGAAGTAATGCTGGTCATGAACAATTTTTGTTATGCTTTTCTGGTATAATGTTGGCCATGAACAATTTCTGTTATGCTTTTGTGTGTGTTGGCCATGGTGTGCTTTTGTGAACAATTTCTATTTCTGTGTTGGCCATGGACAATTTCTATGTGATGGCCATGAACTCAGTATGTTATCTCCTGGTACTCAATTTCCATTGTTCAACATCACAAATGGTTCATGTGACAAATGTTCATCATCACATATTGGTAATGAAACACAACATGTTCAACATCACAGATTGTTCATGAAACACAACCAGTTCAACATCACAGATTATTCATGAAACATAACATTGTTCAACATCACAGATTGTTCATGAAACACAACCAGTTCAACATCACAGATTATTCATGAAACATAACATTATTCAACATCACAGCTTGTTCATGAAACACAACTAGTTCAGCATCACAGATTATTCATGAAACATAACACTGTTCAACATCACACCAACACAGATTAGACTACAACCACATGCATTCCCTACTACTATAGATTCAACATCACAAACATTGTTGGGATCCCAACCTTCCTACTACTTCTTCAACATGTAACCTAACAGAACACCCATAAGTCCTACAACCACCACACCCCAGAACACCATGCCATACATCATATGCTCCACTTTGGCCTCCAAATGCTGCTTCTGCTATAGGTTCCTTATTGAAGATTGAACCTCGCCTTCATATTTTCCTTCCTCAGATTAGCACAGCTGAATCAGGTCGGCTTCAATCAACTCCAAGAAATAGGCCTTTTGCCACCTATAGTAGTCACACCGTTCTGGCAGCTGAACAACAAGAGCAAAAAAATTAACATTTGCCAAATAAAAAAACCGGAATTGAAAAACCAAAGTCAAACTCACTCATTTTTCATTCCTTGCACACTTAATGTAAACCTGATCGTAGTTTGTGGCCGAATCTTATTGTGTGCGCCGCTCAATCACTTGTGCCCTCTTGCAGTACGGGCACACGATCAAAGGCAAACCTGTTTCCTCACTAAAATGGGGGTAATGGAGGTAGGGATCTGCTACCGGCCTCCTTGGAGCTGACGACACGGATCCCGACAACCTTCCACCTGACGAAGCCCCTTACTGCGCCATTGCTTGCATGCTTACTTGGGGAACGGCGATGAAGATGGCGACCAACGGCGGCGGGACGGGAGGGGAGACGAACAAGCAAGGGAGCAAGAGGGAGGAGCCAATGGAGAGGATGAGGCACTGTGGGATCCAAGTCGCGGGTTTTAGGGTTTTGGCGAGGGCAAAGCAGTCATTTCCTCAATCGAATCCACGCTGAAGGGGGGATGTGGCGTGCCACCTCATCAATAGTAGCAAATACGTTGTGTTAAAATCTGCAAGATGGCAAAAATGTAGAAGCTATTCTAAAGGCCCCATATGAAGCGCGGGGGATCACAGCACTGTTGCACCTTGTGATCAAGAGCAAGACATTTGAAGCAATGGTCGGTGGTGTGCTCGAGGAAGAGAGCTTGGAAAGGTTTTGTAGCTGGCGAAGGATGGACGAGGCGCCGGAAGACCGACACCCGTTGGGTGGATAGCTGTTGCTTGAACTCTACTTTGCGTTGGCGCTTGGATTGGTACGCCTCCCGGCCATTGGCATACGCGCCACTGCGGCCTCCGGCAGGCGGCAGCGCATGTGTACTTGCCGGGAAGGTGAGGCGGGCGGCAATAGGAGTTCTGGCCGTAGTTGGAAAGGAGGACTGGGAGTTACCTCTATTAGGGTCGACGATGATGGACCGGAGCCTTGGCCGCACCTCCACTCGTGAAGCCGCCCTCGAGTCACCCGCTTGTGGGCATGGCGGTCGTCGTGGGTTGTCGGATGGGGGGCAGGGGCTTTACCTTGTTGGGCGTGGTTGCTGCAACCCGTTGGCGTGGATAGGAGTGCCTTCCTTAAAGGTCTTCGTCTTCTTGTTGTCCTGTTGTGGTTGTCTAGATGAGCCACCACATCCCAAGGTCTTGGGGGAAGGTTCCGGGCTGGGGGAGAATTAGAAATCCACTAGCTCAGGTGGTGGGGAGGAAGGGTTGGGCGTGTGCGATGGGGAGCACCGGCGGCCGGACTGGTACGCCGACGTGCTTGGTCCGGCGGAGCGCGGGGTGTGTGGGATGCGGGGCTCTCCCTCTTGTTGTTAGAGAAATGTAAAAGGCTTATTTGGACAAAGGATCAACTAACAAAATGACTTCCAGAATAGCTGTTTATTTATGCAAGTTCTTTCACTCCAACCAGCAATTAAGAATATAATTCCTACTTCCTTGTGTAGTTGTGTTAAACCAAAGGGACACGTGAAGACCCCATGACACACATGAGGCAGAGATGAGGGGTTGTTGGGGTTTCCGGGAAGCCGCCATCACTTTCGTTGGAGGTGTTCATCGAAAAAAACTTTCGTTGGAGCTCCAGTTACCAGAGTCAAGTGTAGTAGTAGTGCATGTGACGCCGCACAAGCGTGTACTCCCTCTGGTTCACTATTAGAAGTCGTTTCGGACAAGATTTGAGTCAAACATTGGGAATATAAATCATGAATAACTTTTAAGTCGTTGAGTTTGAAAATGTGAAATCATATAAATAGATTTGTCTTAAAAATTACTTTCATAAGAAAATACATATATAACTTTCCAATAATATTTTTATAGAAAAAAAGAAGTCAAAGTTGTGCTTTGGTGACCGTGTCGCTGTCCTAAACGACTTCTAATACGGAACCAGAGGGAGTATTATATAAACCTGCTGGCTCGTGCTTTGCATTAAACTTGTCCGGTAATTCGTTCTTGTCCTGACAAATGACAATAGCGGTTGGGATGCACCTTTCCTGGCCGTGTCAGTAACCTCTTTTCTTTATTCTTGCTCTCTATTTCCACTTTTCTTGTGTGATTAGGTTTGACAAACACTATGTGGCGCTGCTGTCGTTACAGCACTATATGATTGTTAGTTGTTCGTTATGGAAGCTAATAAGCTCATGAAAAAGAAAAACATATATATGCTACTCTAAATTTCCTGTGGAGCCAGCCAGGTGTCGCAATGTGTATACGTTATTGTCATGAGTCATGACTCGTTCGAGTAGTGTTTTCAAAGCTCTTCCAGTTCTCGTAAAAAATAAAAAAAAAGCTCTTCCAGTGAAAGTCTCACACCTCGCCGAATTTCCTATGTGCAAATAAGCTAGTACCAATTCGCGAAAAAAAAAGCTAGTATCACGTTGTAGGAAAAAAATAGAGGTGGAAAATGTGACATGGGGTACATAATACGAGTGACACAAAAACAAAATGTTTCCTATTCCTTTCGTCCCTAATTACTGTTCATTTTTGTTTTTCTAGAGACACAGCTTTTTATATACACTTAAACATATGCTTATGTCTAAATACATAACAAAAAGAATGTAAACAAAAAAGTTTAAATGAATGATAATTTGAAACGAAGGGCGTACATGCTAAAGTTAATGGAGGGCCATTTGAGATTTGAGGTGTTTTTTTTGACATCCGTCCCAATTCGGTCAGAGACAGAGGGCTTCCATATATCACTTCAAAAGCGTCATTTTATAACTAATCTAATATACAATATAGGCTTATTAGTAGGCAATGCAATGAACCGAATTAGTCCCTCCATACTTTTTTTTCTTGTTTAGTCTAATGATGAAGCTTAAACAACATATTTAGGGCGTGTTTGGCAGGGCTTCCAGCCTGTTCGTTTGGCTGGTGGCTGATGGCTGATGCTGATTTGTTCTGAGAGAAAAGTACTGTTGGCTGGTTGCTGGTGGCTGATTTGTTCTGAGAGAAAAGTACTACTGGCTGGTTGCTGGTGGCTGATTTGTTCTGAGAGAAAAGTACTACTGGCTGGTGGCTGATAAGCCAAACGAACAGGGCTCGGCTCCGCCAAACCAACTCTGGAGCTACTACTCCATGTCACACCCGATTTTCCGAAGAAAACCAAGTGCTTAATTATATGTATGCCAGGATCAAGTTTCATACATATAGTGACATCATAGTGTGTAACAGAAACAATATCACGTAAAGAAAGAGATTATCAGAGATTTACAGCGGAATCCTTGGGAAGCAAAGGCTCCAATCTTCACAGGCAATCGACTGGGGGTTGCGTACGCCTAGCACCATCTTCTGGACTTCGTGCACCTTCTTCTTTTTTACGAGCGAGCGTTTAAGCAAGGTTGAGTACACTTATGGTTGGTACTCGGCAAGCCCACGAAATAACCGGAAAGCAATTTTAAATCCATCTTTAAGTTCATTAATCATGTGAGGGTCCGGCCGCTCTTGACCGTGAGCACGGTACGTTATAACGAGTTTAACTCTCTGCAGAGGTTGTACACTTTCACCACAAATCGCGTAAAAGTTCCGAAGAACTTTGAACCCAACCATGCTGTGCAAAAGTAGGCACAATACCACACTTCCGAGGTGTGGTTGCATAGGGACGCTACGAGGCCTTTACAAAGAGTCCTCCAATGTGTATTAGTCCATAGTAGCACGTCCTAGAGGCTATCTTTCGTACCCTCCTTCTACCCTCAGACCAGGTTAGCCTAGAAGAGCACTTCCGTTCCAAAACCTGTCCAGAGTAGAAGAGTTATAAAAGCATTCCTCCGTACCCCAAGCTACTAAGGCTAATAGCCACACAAGACTTCCCTAACTAATTGGCCAAGACATAGCCATATGTCTTGTGGTTGTACTGTTTTCCTGGGTGGTTCTCCATGTTCCGATTAATTTACAGTGTTCTTGTGTTAAAGCATAGGTAGAAGGATGGTTAGGGTCACTTGCCTTTCTCAACAAAAAGCTACTCTTGCTCTTCTGCTCTTGCTCTCTTGATCTTCAGGACTTTCAATCAGCAGCTCGATCTTCTACTCAAAGCAAACATCGAGCACAAACATGCAGAACAGACAAACAAGAACAACTAAAAACAATACACCAAGCATGAAAAGCTTTAAAAGAGGACAAGGTTTGGTTCTAGGACCGCGAACGCAAAAGACTCGGAACTATCGTAAGATTTGGATTATATCACACAAGGCTATGTGCTTGGTAAATTTTAATTCAAAAGATGTGCATAGGTTATTTCAGAGAAATACCTTATTTAATAATTAAGCAAGTTATATTTATATAAAAGGAACGGTGTATAACTTATTCCAATTATATTTATAAATATTCAAGTATTATTTTATGCAAATTAAACATTTTAATTTAAAACAAGTATGTAAAGCATCTAAACGAATATCTTTACATTTCGAATTGTACTAAGTAAATTATAATTTAGAAATATATTTATGTTCATATTAATCAATTTAATATTTAATTATGAAAACTCGGGATAAACCTATATTACTTTTATTTAGAAAGCAAATTGAATATATATTAATTAATTTAAGTTTGATTATGAAAACCGAGATATAACTTTAATTAGCTTTTAATTGGAAAGATTATTTAAATAAGAATTAACCAAATTATATTTCTTATAAAAAGACGTGTTGATCGCTAATTAAATTTTAATTAGAAAAGCATGTATAGTATTTAATCATATTTAAATATTAAATAAATTATAAAGCAAGTAACAGGTTCAACATTGTCTCTAACGCGTTCTTTGAGTTATTACGAACCTAACGCAACTTGAATCGCTTGAAACGGAGCTAAAACGTGAAAACTACGCACTAAACATGGTTACAAGGGCTAAACTGTGAAAAACTAGGGCTCCGGGGGCTTAACGCAAGAAACCAGGGACCTAGACACAATTACACATATAAACATGAGGTTTATAGTGTAAAAGGGTTAAGGGTGGACCTCGGGTGGAAAAACTAAGAGGTTCAGGGGTTTAAACGAGAGAACCAGGACTTGATTGTAGGGATCTTCATGGGTGGAAGGGTATTATTGTTATATTAAAAAGTGCAGGGTTATTTTTGCAAAGTGGCGGCGGAGGGCTAGGGTTGACCGGTATGCACTTGATTGACCAGGGGGCTTGGACTGATCTGAGCCGTCGGCTCAGATCGGGCGGCCGTGGACGCCGCGCGCGCGCGGCCGGGGCGGCGACGAACGGCGGCGGGACGGCGGCGCGCGCGCGCGGCGGCGGCGCTCACCGGCCGGCTCGCCGACGGCGGCCAAACGAGTCTTTCGGCCACCACTCGCGACGGAAAACTACCAAAACGAAGAGGAGGACTAGGGGGAAATCACTGCGAGCTCGGAAGGGAGGGAGAAGCGCCGGGAGAGGAGATCGGGCGGCGGAGCTCCGGCGGCGGTCGGCGCTCGGCGGTGGCGCGGTGGAGGAGTGGAGGAGAGGAAGGGAGGGGCGCGGGAGATGCGGGAGCTCGAGGGGGGCTTTATAGGTGAAGAGGGGAGGGGAGGGGGCGCCTAAGGCGGTGGGGCGCGAGTTCACGGGCGGAGGCCGCCATGAATGAGGGGGGAGGTCGGTGGGGGCGACGGTTGCGGGAAGGGGAGGGGAAGAGGCGGTGGCGGGTGCCTTTGCGCATTAATGCGCGGCTCGGTGGAGGGAGGGGAAGCGGCGCGGGTAGCCGGGGAGGCGGCGGCGCGGTCGGCCAAGTGGGGAGCGGCGGCGGCGGGAGGTAGAAGAAGGGCCTGACGAGTGGGCCCCGTCTGTCAGCCGGAGGGAGAGAGGGAGAGGGTGAAGCGGTCGGCGGGCTGCTGGGCCGGGGAGATGATGGGCCGGCGGATGTTAAAGAAGAAAGAAGAAAAAAAATAAAACGAGAGGTGGGCCGCGTGAAGGTGGGCTGAAACAGGAAAGGGAGTGAGGTTTTGGAGGTTTGGGTTTTTGTTTTTTTTTCTTTTTCTTTCAACACACAACAACCAAAACAAAACCAACAAAATAAAAGAAACACACATACATTTATTTTATTTAATTTATAAAAACAATCAATTGATTCTTTTTTTTCTTATTCTAAATTTCCTGTAAAGAAGATAAATCTTAGGCAAAATTTTAAAATTATGAGAAAATCATTGTTTAATTATTTTCCCTATTAACATCCTGAAATTGGAAATTTTCAGGGTGTTACACTCCACCAATTTGCAGCTCAATCGTGGAGCTAGACTCTCAATTTGGAGCTGAAGAGATGTGTTTGGCAGCTCCAGCTTCGGAAACAAAGATCATGTTGCGAAAAGTCAATTTTACCCATTATAAACGGACTCACATGTCATCCTCTTTTTTCCTCTTCTTCCTCTCTCTCTCCTCTCTTCATTGCTGCTCACGTTTACACAGTTCCTTGTCCACTGATTTTATTCATAAGCATAACTTTACATCCAGCCCTCCTGAAATGTTCAGGAGGAGGTCAACAAGAGGTAGAGAGCCAGCTGCCGACGATTTTCTTCCATTTTTATTTTGAGGAATCAATGATATGTACTTATCCCTCAGGAAGAAAGTTGGTTCGTCATGTCCTTTGTCCTTTGCCGCAAAACTCGGGTCGTCGGTCACGATCGGCACGAACTGGCACGTGACGTGGAGCTGAGCACCCTAACCCCAGGGAGAGAGCCCAAGATTTTTCGTGTGAAAATGGCACCGCCGACGGGTAGGATTACGAGGGGAGCAGCGAGCAAGGGGGGGAACCGGGGGGGGGGGCTGCGCGAGCAGCAAGCCTGCCAAAGCTAAGCACCGCGCGCCCCTGCGCCGCGCACGCCGGTCCGGCGCCCCGGGTTCGTCCCCCGGACGCCCGCGCCGGGAACGCCGCCATGTGCGCGTATAGGTCTGCAACGGTTCGGGGCGGCCCGTTCGTGAAGTCGCTCCGCTCCTCAAATCAGCTTACGATTCGATCAGGGCCGACTCTAGGGGTGTGCGATAAGTGCACAAGCCTAGGGCCCAGACCAACAGAGGGCCCATACCAGTAAATATATCTATTGTGAATTCCACAGTTCAAGATTGTATAACTAACTGAAAATAGTAGAAACAACATCGTTGGCCCATATAACCAAACTTGCATCATGACTATCGATTGCATCTCCCTAGGCAGGCCCATATATGGTTAATTGTTTGTGTACAGATTCACTTATAGATCCACATCAATAATTCTGCACTAGGGCCCTCAAAAGTGTAGAGCCGGCCCTGGGTTCGATGCGGATCGACCCAAAAAAAAAGCGAAGTGAGAGGGTTGTGAACCTGTTGACCCACAGTGCCCCCGGGGTCGAACCTCCTCTCTAACCACGCACAAACATGTGCTTCCTGCGCCACGAGTGAGATCCTGGCGCGCGGACCGGCCCGACCAGGCGACGCAACCGCATGCGCGGATAGCGGCGGCCGCGGCGCAGCTGCTGGCGAGGACGGGTGTGGCTACAAGCTCGCGCGGCGGCTGGAGCCGTGCGGCACGTGGCAAATCGTGTTCGCCGCCGCCGACGACACTGTTCCCGGTCGCCTCGCTATCCTCCCGGCCCTGCCTCCCCTTCGGCCCCAGATTGAGGTCGCCGTCTCCGCCGGAAGCCGCCTCCGACCTCACAGATCGGCTCCATGGCCAGACCCCTTCTCGTCAATGGTCTCGTCTTTGACTTATTGATTCCCAACTACATCACCTCGACACCACGATGAGCAATCGAAGTTTGGATCACACTGCTCACCTTGCATCATGATATATGTTTGAGATATCTGCACAAATCAGCTTCCTGAATTGCACTTGCAAGTTGTCCTTCCTATCGCTCCTTCTCTCCCCAATCTCTCTACTACAAAGATTTCCATTACGGAGAAGGCCCCAATTTTGGTTTGTTGACAACGCATGGCATGGTGAGGTAAGGTAACTAAGATACTCCTAACCCGAAATATTAAATTAAGAAGAAGATCACTTGGCTCCAAGAATGCAAGAATCATTCAAGGAAGGTTCATGCTCCAATTTGCTGCACATGGAGATTTTTATTGCCGATACGGCTGCTTGCATCACAGGAGCTGATCGAGAAGGACAAACAAACTTACAAACATGGCGATCGGTGGGGCCTGGCCTCCGGGAACCGGGGAGTGAAAGTAGGTGATCCAATCATCAGGCTTCCTCTTGTTTTGTAAGCTTGTTTTAACATCAACCATGCCTTTTTTTAAGCATGTTGAATTGAGATGGCAACGTTAATTGTGTTCAGGTGAGGTCAGCGGCTACCGGATATCTGTTGATCTGATCTCACCTAGCTCGCTAGCTGGCTCACCGAAGGTCAGACCCCGGGCGACTCGGGAGGCGACCCCCCCCCCCCCCCCCCCCCCCGCGCCCTCCCCTCCGTCCTCCCCTCCCCCCCGCCGCCGCGGAGCCGACCGGTGCCCGTGCGGGCCCCAAGGACGGCGGCGGCGGGGCCTTCCTTGTCTCGGCGGCCCGTGCTTCGGGGCGGCGGAGCGGCGCGGCGGACCTCGTCGGCCTCACCGATTTCGACGGCGGGGCGAAGATCCCGGGGCCCCGCGGCGGGATCCGGTCGCCCGGGCTAGATCTACGGCGCGCGCGGCCGGCGGGGGCGGGGGCGGTGGCGACGTTCGAGGTGGCGGCGTCGTCGCGAGGGGCGCGGCTCCCGCGTCCCTTGGCCGGACTCCGGCCCCCCCCACGGCCGGATCTACGTTGGGCGGCGGTGGGGGCGCCGGCCCCCGGCGGCGACGGCATCCGGCGCGGGCGAGGCCCCTCCGCGCGGCGGGCGCGGCTGCGGAGCGGCGGCGGCCTCCGGTGGCGGTTTCGCGCCCCCGTTGGGCGGGCGGCGCCATGGTGGTGCCGCTCGGTCCCCGGCGTGGCACCTTGGTGGTGCGACGGCCGTCGGCCATGTCGTGCGGGTTGTGGCGCCGCGGTGGCGTCCACCCCATCTGCGGCCCGTGGTAGGCGGTGGGTGCTTCACTCTTCTTTGTGCGGTTTGCGGCGGCGGCGGCACGGCCACGTGCGACGGCTGCGTTTGGCTTCGGCGACCGGTGTGCTTGCCGGCCTGGCGCGTCGTTGGGAGGTGGGGACGACGACAGTGACTCGAGGCTTCCGCGGTAATTGGTGGAGTGCTACGATGGCGACGTCTCTTCGCCGGCTGCGGTTGCAAGGTGGTGCCGGCCGGCTAAGGCGGATGGTGGTAGTGGGGTTCATTGCTCCGGGCGAAAGCCCTTGCCGGAATCTTTCTGGTGGATTGGCGGCGGCGCCCTAGGGCGTCGCTCTCCCTGTTGAGGGCGCCATGTTGGAGTGATAGCCCTGCTACATGAGATTTCAGGGTGTAAACCCGGTCCAGCTCCTGGACGAGCGACGGCGGCGCCTGCGGGTGTCGTAACCTCCTTGGAGGCGTCGTCTCTTGAGACACCTTGCGCTCGTCGGCATGGCCGGCTCGCCTTTTGCGGCCGCCTCCGGTTGGTGGTGGCATACCCGTCGTACGGCTTGCGCTACGGGGGCTTCCTACCTCAAGCCTCGACGTCTGCTCTTCAGTTGGAGTCTGAGGGTCTCTTCTCGGTTGCGGACTCGTCTGCTTGCAGCGTTCTGCGGCGGCTGGGGTTGCTTGGCACTCCCCGGTGCGGTGCGGGACTGCGTCGTCGGACGGCGCTTGCGGCATCTGCAGCGAGAGGAGACATGGCCTGCAACGGATTGCGGCGGGGCTATTCAGCACGGCTGAATTTCTCCGGTGCGGTACAACGTCGGATGACGGCGCAGGCGACTTTTTTGGACTTCTGGCTCGATGGCGGCGGCTTGCGCGATGGGGAAGCAGCGAGATGATTCGAGCCTCTGTGGTGATCTGCAGCTTGATTTGGTTCGAGGGCGGGGGCACCTCTTTGTGCTACTTCGACGGCAATCTTTGAGACGAGTCTGGAGTGTGGAGCCGTGCGGCGGGGTTTGTGCGGTCCCCGCGCACGAGAGAGTGAGGCGTGCTGTGAGGCGGGTTGGTGGTCCCCGCGCACGCGAGAGTTGCTTCTGACTCGGTGTTTCTACATGCCGCCTGGTGGCCTTTCTGGTGCAACAACACCGCGGCGTTGGTTTTCTGCACAGCGGTGGCCCTTTCGGTGTGGTGGTGTCTGCCCCTCCGTTCCTTCTCTGCGGCGGTCTTCACTTCAGCGGTTTTTCGATACTTGTTTGGGAGGGTGGATCTGCGGTTTTGCTCCGTTTTTCTGTCGTCGTTGAGTGTAGAGTTTTGGCCGCATTGTTGTCCCAGTCCAACCGGACAGTGCGGTAACACGTGTTGAGGTCCCAATCCAATCGGGCGAGTTTATTTTACTTTCTCTTTCTTTTTTTCCTGCCTATGATCTCCTAGTATCATAGTCTTGTATTTTTTCCTGCTATATCAATGAAACACGCACTATCTTGTGCGGTTCGTTAAAAAAAAGGTCAGACTTTGACATGATCACATGAGCAATGGAGCCAACGAACCAAATTGGAAGGGGCCTGGAATCAAGGAAATCTGTGATAGCTCTCTGTGCTCCAAACAGTTTGGGCTCAATCTTGTGGTGATCATCAGCTGTCTGCAGGCGTTCTGTGACTGTGAATCTGTGATCCAATATTTCGGCAGCTGAATCATCATACTGTAATTTTTCAGTGAAAGAAACGATATGCTGTTTTTATCTGAATTCAACCATCTTTGAGTTCCTTGCTGAAATTTTTGATGGTTCTCATATTTCTGCTTGAGTACCACGATGTTGGTTCAGAGTTGCAGAAGCTTGACACCAGAAGACTGAACGTGAGCAACCAAGGTGCAGCGAGTGCAGAGCCAGCAGAGCAAGATCATGACTCTGCAGTGAGTGCAGAGCCAGCAGAGGAACCAAGGTACGAAGAGAGAGGCGCCCCTGCTCACTCGCTCCGTCGTCGGCCATGGTCAGCCAGCGACCTCCGAGGTCGCGGCTATAGATGTTCAAACGGGCCGCCCGGCCCTAGCCCGAGCTGGCCCGGCCCGACGCGGCCCGGCACTATACGGGCACGGTCGACTTCCGTGCCGGGCCATGTCGGACCACCGGTCGAGGTGGCGGCCCGAGCACGCGCACTAATGCCCCTTGTCTTTGTGCCGGCCCCGGCCCGAGGCACCGTAAGGCCCGACGGCCCATCAAGCCCATCGGGCCCGACCGTGCTCCAACGGCCCGGCGGCGCCGACCCTTCTTCGGCGGCGATGCGGCTCCCGGCGGCTGCGCGGCCGCCGCGGTGGAAGAGGAAGCGGCCGGCCGTGGGGGAGGAGGCGGCGGCCGGCGCGCGGCCCCGGCCGTGGCGGAGCCGCGGAGGAGGCGGCGGTCGGCGTGGCCGGCCCCGGACCCGGAGGAGGAGGGGAGGCGGCCGGCTTGGCTCCCCGGCGGTGGCGGACGAAGAGGCGGCCGGCGGCCCGGCCATGGCGGAGGAGGAGGAGGCCGGCTCGGCGCCAAGCCGTGGCGGAGGAGCTGGCGGCCAGAGCGGCACGCAGCCAGCCAGCCACCCCCATGAGAGAGAAGAAGTGGGATTGGAATTAGGGTTAGGGTTGGAGGAATTCTGATTTTTATATGAAATGGTAGTGTGGGCTCTTAGCAGGCTAAAATTGATGGGCTGACATCGGGCCGGCCCAATTTCGTGTCGTGGCCATGTTGGGCCGCCGTGCCGAGGTGGCGGCCCAGGCACGGCCCGATAGTCGTGCCGGGCCGGCCCGAGGCACGAACCCCTCCGTGTCGTGTCGGGCTAGTGCCGGGCTTTTTCGGACCGTTCTCGTGCGGCCCGGCGGGCCCGGCCCCATCCGGACAACTATAGTCGCGGCGGGAAAGCACGCCGTCGGTAGTCCGTCTCCCACCTCCTCGGCCGAACCCCGCGCCCGTGCGCGGCGCGGGCGCGCGACGACGGAGTGGTCGTATCGCGCACGCTCGTCGGGATCCGCAAGCGTGGCATAGTAGGCGCGTGCAGCACTGCAGCCGGATGAATCCCTCGTCGCCGCAGCCGGCGGCATCCGGATGCAGCTCCCTCGCTAGGCGCCGGTACGCCACCTTGATCTCGCCCCTGCTGGCCCCGACCCCGAGCACCTCGTAGTGCGTCCTCACCGCTGTCCCCAACACCAGTGTTGTCGCCACCGCGGACGCGCGAGCCACCACCGCACACCGGCCGCCGCGCCGAGCCAACGGAGAGCTAGTTCAACATGTCTCGACTGCGTGCGATTCGACCCTTGGTGCCCCGCCGTTCACCTTAACCCAAATTGATTAAGGAGCGGGTCAACCCCAGACCCTGAATACGTGCAACTGGAGCGGCGGGTGGTGAGAAGGGTCGCTCCGCTCCGGCCCCTTTGCAGGCCTATGCGCGTACCTCCGCGCGGGTCGGCTGGACGACTGGCTCCTCGTCACCCTACTTGTGAGCAAGAAATAAGGCGGCGAAAGGACTGTTGGTGACATCTTCGGCGATCTTCCGGCGGGACGCTCCAGCAGCGGCGCGGCAGGCGGCCCGTTGCAAGGAAGAAGATGGGTCGCGCGACAGGAAGAGGAGGGGTGCCATGCGACGGATGTATCGTGAAAAAACAAAACGAATCAGTAAGTTGTGTAATAGGTGGCAAAGGTGGGTAATTTCCACCCAACTCCACGAGTGAGTACGAAACCGATCTTTGTAGACCTCCTGAGCCACTCCATGGATTTGGTGGAGTTGGGAGCTAGATCTGGAGTTTTCGGAGTTAGGGTGTTTGACAGAAAAAAAAGTTGAAGTGAAGCTTTTTTTTTTAATCTGAAGCTGTTTGTAACCCTCCCAAACACACCCTTAAATCCCATGGATGATGCTTCGCTGGATTAGGAGCTGCATCAACCACCATTCTTTAACGCAGCTGTGCTTTGCTGGTCACATGTGTGCCCCCGCGAGGTTTTAATTGGAGAAACATGAGGAATATTCTGATGACTGAACAGAGCCCTTCCAGAGTTGACTCCCCAAATCGACATGGCATGACGAATCTGACCATAGGGGAAACCAAACCAAGTATTGCGGCAGCCACAGAAACGTTCAGAGAATGCAGAGCAGCAGCAAAGGGGGGGGGGGGGCGATTTAGTACGATAATTCGATCCTGATGCCAGCCTCGAACAAAGTTTATAGGCCCAAAGAGCAGATAGTGTTATTGGGTTGGGCTAGCATATTATTGGAGCAGACTGGACTGACCGACCGCAGGCCTACGTTTCTCCCTTGTTCCCCATCCAAAGGAGCCTTAGAAAAAACTATACATAGTAGTAGCAATGCTAAAAGTTCAAAATGCCCCTATTAAATTTCTTAATTGGATGAATTACCAAGTAGAATTATGCATGCATCTTTATAGTGATTGCTGAATTTATTAACCTCAGCTATTTAACGAGTCTGCCTTGAAATGCTCGAGGCCAAAAGGTTATTATGAGGATTTTGTATTGGATTGTCTGAAAGATATATGGACACTCTTTGCTAAACAAACATTTGGGGGGGGGGGGGGGGGGGGGGGGGGGTGAAGGGAGTGATACATTGGTCGGTCCTAGAAGCATGGCGGTGATTTTAGTAATTTTGTTTGTCACCGAATTTGTGGAGGTTGGATCTTGAAATAGAATATGGCGCCGAACGTTATTTACGTGTATTTGAGAATTAGCCAATTAGGTGATTAAGTGAAGTATTATGTACGCCAGTGCAAGATGCGGATGTCATTTTGAGAAAGCACACCCATCGAAAAGACAAAAAGGGGCTGCAACTCTAAGAAAAGGAGCACCGTGAAAAGCATCGCTGGTTTAGAAGCGACAAAGTCCACTGCAGGGCACCCAAGTCAGCCAGCAATCCAGCATTCATCTCTTGGCATGTTTGCCTGGAGAGAGGGCCTCTTGGAACGTCCCCTGATCCCGTTCTTTGCAAAGAATACAAGCAAAGACGCAGTCACAGCAAATATGCGTAGCTTGCAGTTTCGTCCTTTCCCTTGGTCATCATCACAAAATAAAGAACAATGCAAAACTTTAGCCTTGGCCTTCCAAAATAAATTAGCTACCGTGTTGTGTTCTGAAGGACTCTGTCTATAGTCATTTATTTATCCCTTAGTAGAACTTTTTTGGTCATTCTTGTAACAGAAACAAGAATAAGAGACACATTTGAAAATTAATCCAATAATTAAAACAGTATATGATTCATTCTTAGCAAAAAATATTAGACAGTATGCAAACAGCCAACGGTTCTATATATATATGAAGTGATAAGGGGGAAAGAACTTGACCACCTACTATGGAGCCATTGCTTTCCTTTGTATTCTGCTGCTGCCTGGCTCTCAGTTTTCTCATCATCTTATTACTAGAGCAACCTCATTTGTTCATGGCCACTGCTGCCGAAACCAACCAGCTCACAATTGGATCCACCATGACATCCACTGAGTACCTGACTAGCTCCTCAGGCATCTTCGTCTTTGGCTTCTGCAACGTTGATCCTAGCAATAACTCAAACCAGCTCCTCCTCGCCATATGGTTCAACTTCGGTGCAACCGATTCCGCCAACAAGAAGGTTGTGTGGTTCGCAAGAGATCTGGCCTCGAACCGCACGGTGATTGCCACGACGCAGTCTGTCCTCAAGTTCACCAAAACTGGTCAGGTCTCCCTTGTCGACGGCCAGAGTGAACTATGGAGTCCCAGCAACCCATTCGGATCTGCTCTCGTCCTCCAGGACTCCGGCAACCTCCAGCTCATTTCCAAAGATGGTGTACCGTGGGAGAGCTTCAGTTATCCCACAGACACCCTCCTCCCAGGCCAAAACATGAGCAGTAGACCAGGAGGATACCTTCAATCGAGGAACACGGGTACAGATTTCTCTCCTGGGCGTTTCACTCTGAATCTTCAAGATGATGGCAATATCGTTCTGTACATGAAGGACATAGATGTTCCAAGTGACTTAGGTGATCCATACTGGGCTACTATGACAAACGGTAAGAAAATGGTACCGACTCTTTTCTTCAATGGATCTGGGAACCTCTACTACACTTTCATCAATAACAACACTGAGCCTGTCAACCTGACAACGGAGCGGCCACTGAACTCCTTTGAGATGTACTACCATTACGCAGCGCTGGATCCAGATGGCACCATCCGTGTCTATGTCCATCAAAAGAATAACACGGATAGCAGCTCGTGGGATGTGTTCAGTCAATTCCCGGGTGATGGATGCAGCAGGAGAACCAACTTCGGTTTACAAGGTATGTGTGGCCCAAATGCATACTGCACCAAAGACAAAGAGGAGAGCCTAGATTGTGATTGCCCAAATGGATATGTGTTTGTGGATGAACAGAATAAATACAAAGGTTGCAGGCCAAACTTTGTACCCCACACCTGTGACGGGAAAGAAAACTCAAGTGAATTCATGACAATGGAAGTGCCCTACACTTCCTGGAGTAATCAATCAACATATAAAAAGTTTATGTTAACATCTACAACCACATTAGAGCAATGCAATTCTTCCTGCTTAAAAGACTGCTTCTGTGCAGCCGTATTGATCGATGGAAGCAGTTGCATGTTTATGGGGATGCTAACAGCTGGGAAGGTGACACAAGACACCAGCACGACAGCACTTATTAAAATACGAGCAAATACTTCTGGCCCAGTTCCAGACCCACTCCCAGTACCAGCATCAGTGAGAAGTATATGGTTCTACATAACCATAGGTATTGCCGTTTTACTTTCAGCCTCTGTCCTCTATATCCTATGGCAAATCAACATCAGTAAGATGGCTAAAAGGAACCAACCAGGTCTGAGAATTTTCACTAGCAAGGAACTTAAACGAGCAACGAAAAACTTCAAAACGCAACTGGGGAAAGGAAGCTTTGGTGAAGTATACAAAGGTAAATTGAGTTATTTAAATCCACCACATGTTGCAGTAAAGAAACTCATTGGGTCAAATGAATACAGTGAGAAGGATTTTGAAAATGAGGTGAGATCTATCGGCCAGATTCACCACTACAACCTCGTCCGCATGATTGGGTACTGCAAAGAAGGTGTGCACCGGATGCTGGTGTTTGAGTACATGCAAGGAGGTACCCTTGCCGACTTCATCACCCAATCAGAAAGGCCACGCTGGAACCTTCTTGCTGAGGCAGCAATAGGCATAGCCAAAGGGCTGGAGTACCTACACGAAGGCTGCAAACCAAAAATTATGCACTGCGACATCAAGCCTGACAATATACTATTTGATGGCAAACATATACCAAAGATAACAGACTTTGGCATCTCAAAGCTACTTGGAGACCAGATGACGCAGCAAACATTCACCAACACTATTGCAGGTACGAAGCCATATATAGCACCTGAATGGCTTGATAATGAAGGCACGGTGGGAAGTAAGGTGGATGTGTATAGTTTTGGTGTTGTACTGCTCGAAATGATATACTGCAAAAGAGCCAAAGGAAAGCAGTCACCTCCTAAAGATGAGGATCCCAGGATCATGTTCTGTTTGAGTGAGTCAGAGAGCTTGATCAGGTGTGGGAGGTTTGAGGAGTTAATGCAGGGAGAGAGTGTAGAACTGGCAGATATGGAGAGCGTGAAGAGATTCTCACATGTGGCGATCTGGTGCCTGCAGAAGGACTCATCAATGAGGCCAACGATGCACAAAGTGGTGCAGATGCTAGAAGGTGTTGTGAAAGTCGACCCTCTGCCTGACCCTACAATGTCTTCAATTTTCTCTCCAATGCACTCTACAAGCAGTGAGACCAATCCCTCTAGCAGCACCATTCATACTATCAAGGTTGAATGATTTTACAGCCCACACAATTACTGTGTGCTTGGATGCCAATTTACTTGTGTTCATTGCTCACGAGACAGTCATGGAGTGTAATTAGCTCTTACCTGTTGTCATAGGCTCATAGCTATGGTTTTGTATAATCACACCATTTATGGTATATTGTTGGGAACTGTGGCAGGAGCCTTGAAATTCAAGCATGGCTGTATTTTTGTCTTGGCCTTATCATGTACAGTAGGTAAGTAGCAGCTATGATTGTGATACTAGACTATGGATATACTTGGCATAAGTTTGAAAGAAATCTATCTTCCATGGAAGCTCAATACAGCCAGATGAATTTTGATTAATAAATATAGCCTTTATCAGAAAATGAACAGATGCAGTTTTTACTTAATTTTTTCTCGAAAGACGCAGGAGAACTGCGCTTCATTATATTAAGAAGAAGAAAAGGGAAAATTTCCCTAAAAGTACAAGAAAAACACTACTCAACAGAACCCACACACACAACCTAACACCCACACACAATCCACCCCAAGGAACTGCTGCTAACCAGGCGTGCCCGTGACAAACCAAGGAGAGCGACCTTCAGACTTCTAATCCACAGAGGTAGGGGTAATGAGGAAAGAGATTCCTCGAGCCCCCGCCATCGACCATAGCTTTCTTTCCTCACTGGACAGAGTAAGAACTCATGTCATGTCAGGGACGGCTCCATCAAAAACACACCTATTTCGTAGTGTCCAAATAGTCCAAGCCCCAAGAATTATAAGAGAGTTAAGACCATGTAGCAGCAAGCCACTCCTGTCACTGCTGACCCTTTCCCACCAGTCATAAAAAGAAGTATCTGTAAGCTGAGGGGAGAGAGTTTGCAGGCCAACATGTGAGAGGAATCGAAACCAAAATCCCTTGCAAAGGTGCATCCAACAAGGAGATGATTAATCGTCTCTGGTGCTTGGTCACAAAGAGGACATCGTTCAGGGTGAGGGATGCCTCGGCGCGCAAGACGATCTGCTGTCCAACATCGGTTGTGAGCAACAAGCCACATGAAGAAAGAGCATTTGGCAGGAGCCCAAGTCTTCCATATTTTCTCCCAAGACCTTAAAGTAGTTGCCCCCAGAAAGAAACCCTCGTAAGCAGACTTAGCTGAATATTGACCATTAGCTATAAATCGCCAGATATGTTTGTCTTCAGTACCTGGCTGCAGCTGAAGGTTGGCTAGAATATCCCATAGTCGGAGATAATCAATGAGCACTCCAACAGGAAGACCCCCTTGTATATCTGAAATCCAGGTGTGGTTGTTAAGGGCCTCTCGCACTGTTCTCTTCTTGCGTCTCCTAACTGGAATAACAGCCAAGAGACGGGGTGCCAGGTCAGAAATACTCTGACCATGGAGCCAGCGATCTGTCCAAAAAATAGTAGCACCGTCCCCCACTTCAGAGTAAACAGCAGAAGCGAAAAAAGCAACAATCTGCTCTGGAACATGTATGTTAAGGTCAGCCCAAGGGTGATTCGGCTCTGTTTTTTGTAGCCAAACCCATCGCATCTTCAGTGATCATCCCATGGTCTTGAGATCTGAAATTCCGAGCCCACCTAGCTCTTTGGGCCATCAAACTTTGAGCCAAGCAACTGTGCAGTGGCCCCCAAGTGCATCCCTGCGACCTCTCCACAGGAACCCTCGCCGAATTTTATCAATTGCTTTGATAGCCCAAGCTGGAAACTCAACCGCCATAAAGAGGTAGATGAGCTTTCCAGTGAGCACAACTGTACCTGAACCCTCCTACCAGCTTTAGTCATGAGGTTTGCTTTCCAGCAGCCTTGAAGTTGGTCAGCAATGCTGTCAACATAAGGCTGCACTTGATTTCTAGTAAGTTTCTTTAGGGAGAGGGGTAACCCAAGATATTTGCATGGAAATTCTGCAAGAGGACATGGCAGCAAAGCCTGAACATTTGATATATCAGTGTTCTCACATCTAATGGGCAAAACATTGCTTTTTTGCAGGTTAGTCTTGAACCCCGTTGCTTCTCCAAATAAACTAAGAATATCCATGGTAATCTCAATGTCCTCAGCGGCAGGACGTAGGAAAAGCACCACATCATCCGCGTGCATGGAGATACAATGCTTGAAAGCCCTTCTGGATAAAGGCAGCAACAGTCCTTCGTTAGCAGCCTTCGAGATCATATGCCCCAACACATCCATGACCAAGATAAACATCATCGGAGAGAGGGGGTCGCCTTGTAGCAGAACTCGTCGATGGGAAATGAGATCACCAGGAACCCCATTCAAAAGAATCTGAGTTGTTGAGGTGAAGAGAAGTCCACTAATTATGTCCCGCCAAATCTGTCCAAACCCCAATTGCTGCAAAATCTCAAGGAGGAAGGGCCAAGACACTGAGTCAAAAGCCTTATAGATATCAAGCTTCAGCAGGATGCGAGGCTCTTTTTGTTGGTGAAGATATCTTGCAGTTTGTTGCACCAGCATAAAATTGTCCTGTATGAAACGTCCCTTGATAAAGGCGCTCCGAACAGGAGGGACCATTTCCTGTAGCTTTGGAGCTAGACGATTGGCCAGCAACTTTGTGATTAATTTGGCAAAACTATGAACCAAACTTATAGGTCTGAAGTCTTTGGGCTGATCTGCATCCTCCTTCTTAGGAATAAGGGTGATATAGGCTGAATTGAGAATCCCAAGGTTAACAAGCTTTCTACTCCAAACTGCAGAAATAGCAGACATAAGATCCTCCTTTATAATGGGCTAACAACATTTATAAAATCGGCCTGTGAATCCGTCTGGCCCAGGTGCCTTATCAGAAGGCATCTGTTTAATGGTGTTCCACACCTCTTCTTCAGTGAAGGGGAGATCAAGATCAGATAGGTTATGTTCAGGAATTCCCAATTCATCCAAGTTGATAGTACGCTCTCGAGCTGGACAACATCCCAACAAACTATCATGGAATTCATCAATGACAGCAGCTTTCTCTTGTTGACGAGTGCAGATTTGATCCCCAGAAACTAGTTTTGCAATGAAATTTTTTCTTTTTCTGTGTCTGTCATGGAGATAAAATAACTGTGTATTAGCATCCCCATCTTTCATCCAGCTGATCCGTGATCGCAACCGTGCCATTGTACGCTTGAGGGAAGCAAGAGCTAAACTGTGCTTTTTCAGATTGTTTCTGAACCAAAGCTCCTCATCTGAAAGTTGACGGCTGTCCTGAGCGATTTCAAATTGATGGAGGATTTCTCTTGCCAGAGCGAGCTGCATGGAGAGCTGACTAATAGTTTTGCTACTCCAGCTTTGGAGGCTCTTGGTGACTGCTCTGAATTTCTTATCAAGGGTGATGAAAGGGCATGCACCAGCAGGAACAGATGTCCAGGAAGTGGCGACAGCTTCATGAAAACCTTCAAGTTTGGGCCAAAAGGACTCGAAATGGAATCGGCGTCGACCTTGTCTGTTGTCATGAAGACCGAGCAGCAAGGGACAATGATCTGAATCATCTGAGGCCGAACTTTGAAGCAGACAGTTGGGAAATTTATCTTCCAAATCAACCGTAGACAACACCCTGTCCAATCTCACAAGCGTAGGTGAGTCCTGCTGGTTTGACCAAGTAAATTTACGGCCATGCAGAGATAATTCTTACAGAGCCAGATCATTAATTAACTTCCGAAAACGCCCCATCATTGCTCGGTTCAGATTTGTGTTGTTCTTGTCTTCATCCTTGTAGATAAGATTAAAGTCACCAGCCACTATCCAAGGACCTGGGCAAGCAGATCGAATATGACGCAGCTCTTGCAGGAATTGGATCTTAGCATCGTTTCCTTAAAGCCATAGACACAGGTCAGCCACCAATGTTGTCCATTTGACTGAGAAACACGAATAGTTACACTATGATAATCAATCCTTGATATGTCTGTAACTCTGATGTGTCTCCTACAGGCTACAAGGATCCCTCCGCTGGCCCCAACAGCTGGGACAGCAGAAAAATTGGAGAAATCAGAGCCTAGAGCAGAGAGTATAACTCTATTAGTAATTGCCAGCATTTTTGTTTCCTGAATACACACGATGTCTGCCCGAGAAGCATCCACAAGGGTGCACACAGAATCTTGTCTAGCAACAGAGTTGAGCCCCCTGACATTCCAAATAAGAATTTTGCTAGGATACATAAGAGAAAAAAATGAGAGAATTATGACCAACTGAGATACTCATTTAAGCTAACATGCCCCCATCAGTACCCTGTCCCAAATCCTCCGGCAGTGACCAATTAAACAAGGCTGTCATGGCCTGAATATGTGAAGCAGATGGACGATGACCAAATAATTTAGCATATTCATCTTGAGCTTGTTGGTTAATACCTTTGTTCTCGCTGATGATGTCCAGGGCCCTCATGACCTTCTTTCTTGCTCGTATCTCGAGATCACCCAGTTGAAATTCCACAGCAGCACCAGCAAGACGACAGCTACGGCGAGGAGTCTCTCCGGCCAGCTGGGACTTGCGCCTGCGCTTTTGGATGGCAGGCACAGGCAGCAAGCCCACAGCGCAGCGCGTGAGCTTGTCAAGGAAGGCGACCCGAGCTTCTGCTAGAGTGGGTCCTATACCCGCACAGGCATGAGCAGATGCAGATCCCGGGCAAAACTAGTTTATGTTCAGTCCATTGTTCTAAACAACCTGAAAAACATGAATGCATGGGATACAGCAATTTATAAATGAATGCGCAAAAGGAAAGACATGTAGCTTATCAATTCAACACCGTCCATCGAATTAATCTTTAGCTAATACCAATGGTGGGAAAACAACTAATCATCTTAAGGACATGCCACTAATTGTTCACCAAGCTTTTTTAGTTTCACCAAAAAAATAAATAAATCCTAGTTCATAATGTTTTTAATGAGGGAAATTGTTTTAGTTTGTTCCCCCTTATCTAGTAGAAAAATTATTATTGAAACAACATAACTATATAAATCAAGTCAAATGTTTACTTCGCAATTATTTGAAAAAAAATAGAAGACTGATGGACAAACTTCCAGTATCTACTCATACATTTGTCATTTTCACTAGGAATAAGATTAAATTGTAATTATTATTATGCAGGTACATGTGCAGAGCCCAAAAGTTCAGTTCTAACCTTTCAGTGCCAAGATATTCTTATCCTCCTCCAAAAGTTGAGGCAACATTTCGTCTCTGCATATCAGAAGTTATCACAAATTCATATAGTGAACGAATAGTCCTGTACCAAAAAGTTGTACCATTGGAGTTGTAGTTGTGGGTGCCATTGCGACTACAACAGGTAATGGTATCTTACATGACCTGAAGATGACGAACTACTGCAGCAAACAATCACAGAGAAACAAGCCCACTGAGGCATTTGATTGAACAGCTGGGGGGGGGGGGGGGGGGGGGGGGGGCAGAGATTCGGCGGAGTGATGTTAGTAACTTTGTAGTGGACGGAGCAGATGGAGGAAGAACGCCGCGCAGCAGCGCATGGATAGCTAAATGCGCACGACGGGACGTGTGTGCGGGCAAGGGAATAAAAGTGCCTGCGAGTGCGAGAGCGGCGGTGGCGAGCCAACGGCAGCAGGAGGGTCGCGGAGGGGGCGGCATCGACGAACGCGGCGGCGGCGGCGGCGGTTAGCGGACGGAGAACACTCCCGCGGCGTCGTTATGTGAATTTTTTTTTATTTTTATTTATTTTTTCATTTTGAAAAAATATTCTATTGTTTCAAAATTTAGCAAAATTAACCGCCGTCAGCCATTACGGTTACGACAAGTCTGTTTTAAAAAAATTATAATTTCTTTATAAACTCAGATTAGGATAAACTTTATACGAAACTCATAGCTTTCGATGAGATCTACAACTCTGTAGTTCAAACTTTTTTCATTTGAAGTCATAATGAGCTACTTTTTTCATTTGAAGTCATCATAAGACTCAAACAATTGATATACTGCCTAGACGTGGATACCGAAAAATGAGATCTAGACAGTATATTTTTTTAGACCCCCTCAAATGAAAAAAGTTTGAACTATAATAGTTGTAAATCTCATCAAAGCTACAAGTTCGTATAAGTTATCCAAGTTCATATAAAAAAAAGGTATGATTTTTTGAAAACAAACTAACCCTAACCGCCATGGGTCACGACGGTTGCATGTGCTACAGTACCTAATGTCGTGACCCACGACGCTTTTGGCACTTTAGCATCTGAACTGTCGTGGCCCATGACAGTTTGCCCCTACCTCCATGGGCTGCGCCGATGATAGGTTAGTTTTGCTAAATTTTGAAATAATTCTATATTTTTGTAAAAATGAAAAAAAAAATAAAAAATAAGTTTTCTCGTTAGGTGTTATACGGGTGGACTAGACAGAATCGGCCTGCTGGGTTCAAAACTCGAGTGACGTAGTGGGCTGTTTTGACCACCCGTGTGGGCCGTCCTGGGATGCACACACAATCACCCACACTCAGCGCGCGCACGTGTGTGTTCATACAGAAGAGATTGAAGAAACTGCGCGGTACTCCCTCCGTCCCAAAATAATTGCTCATCACACATTTCGAGAGGTTAACAAGTTGTAACTTTGACCGGATATATGAAAAATAATATTAACATTTGTGTCTGTAAACAAATTTATTATGACAATATATAACATGATTAATCTAATGATGTTTATTTACTATCATAATTATTAATATTTTTTGATATATATTCGGTCAAACTTTAAAGTGTTTGACTCCTCGAAGTGCGAGATGTACACTTATTTTGGAACGGAGGGAGTATATCCTTCATCACATGAGAAATGCATAGTACCACTGAACGCACATACTCTCTTTGTCTTGAAATATAAGGCATTCTATGATTTTTAGTACAGATTAAACATGTGGGGAAATGTCACATATACCCTTAGCTAATGATAATTAAAGGTAAGTTTCGAGTTAACAAGTGCAATATTTGGCAAGTCTATAATTGAGTTGATTGTGTACGTACAAAAACTCTTAGAATGTCTTATATTTGAAGACAAATTTTGAATTCTTGAATGACTTATATTTCAGGACGGAGTCACAACAACTCAAGAATAAATCCCAGAGGAATTCATCCCCACCAAAGATCAAAACTCAAGACCTCCCGCTGGGAGGCATGGTACTGAGGTCTGATGACCAATTGGTCGCAGGCCCATTCGCAATTTTCAGGATTCTTTTCTTCTCCACCATGTTGAAATGTTAATCCTTATATGTGTACAGTGTTGAACCTTTTTTTCCTGCAAATGTTGAAATAGTGAACGAAAATTTTTGAATGCTACAATTTCTTACAAAATGTTGATCTCTGTTTTTGAATTGTTGAATCTAGTCTTGCAGATGTTATTTGGTTTTTACAAAATGTTGAATCTGATTTGTTGGAAAGTTGAATTAGTTTTGTTAAAATGTTGATATGAATATTTCTAACTGTATCATTGTGGTTATAACATAATTCATAGAAGAGAAAAATCCCTGCATACCATTACAAAATGCAACTGATGGTTTCTGTGTCATTGAAAATTGCCTCTTAAGCTCTATGCCACCGGTTGTATTTGTTCCCTCTATGCCTTTACCGTCAGTCAACCGTTACTTGCGCCGTTTGCCATAGTGGACCCTCATGTCAGTGGTTGGAGGAAAGATTCTCTTTCCTCTACCTCCCACCAATCCCACGCGCGACCTGACCCGCGGCGGCGAGCGACGAAGGCGCAGTGGCCGCGCCCTGAGCTGCAGCAGTATGCTCCCCGAGATCTTCCGCGGCGCGCCCACGGCACCGCCACCGCCGGAGGCGGAGATCTGTTCGATGCCGGTGAGGCGGCGGCGACGTCCGGGTGCAGCGAGGGGAAGAGTTCCTCGCCGTCGGCGACGTCGCTGGAGCTCGAGGTGGCCGAGGCTGACCCGCCCGTCGGCGACTCGACATTGAGATCCAGCATGAGCTCGTGAGCCGCCCACCTTGGCCTCCTCTCCTCCTTATACTCCTCTAGCATCCTAGCAGCGGCAGCACCATCAGGGCGCGGGGGCAGGGGCGGTGGCAATGGGCCGGGCAGGCGCTCGCGCGCGGCCGTCCCTGGCGCGGCCACCACGGGAGGTAGGGGCGCACGGCGCGGCCGGCCCCGACGCGGCTGCCATGGAGCCTCGCCGGCCGCTTGCCTTCCGCCGCCAGCCCCCTTCGGCGGCGCTCCAGGTGCGCGCAGGTGAGATGCGGTCACGGCGCGGGCGCGAGACTACTCTGCGTGGGCACGAGGTGGTAGCCCTGCGAGACAGCCGAGGCTCCGTCGCGGCACTTGTGCTCGTCGCGTCGGACATGGCGGCAGCCAAGCTCGTTGAGATCTGCAGCACCAGCGCAATGCCCTCCATCCACAACTTCCCCGAGCGACGAATCCACCCTTTGGCATCTGTGCGCTCTGGCCAAGAACGCGCACAGCTCCAGTGCGCGATTCTATGTTGCGCGGCCACCTGTGTGCAGCCTTGTACTGCCGGTCAACCCATGTCTCGGCATCGGCGGTGGAGAGCAATGCAAGAGGCTGCTCATCACCGTTAGTCAGTAGAGATGTAACACGAGAGAGAGCTCTTGACCAGTTCTTGTGAGTCTGCTCGCTTGGCATTGATCTCTACTTCTCTAGCTCATGAGCTGGCTGTACCGCTCAACTTGGGTCCTGTCTTCGTAGTTCTTACACGTTCTGCTCAGTCTTCGCTCAATATTTGGATCAAATTTGTTACATTATGCTCAGCTTTGAAAAGTCTGGAATTTTGGTTGATTTTGGTTGACATAAATTTTTTCGAAGCATTTTTATTGTCAAAACAGGGGTAAAGTCACAAAAGAACTGTCAAATTTGTATGGGCAAATTTGTCTTTTCATAACAATTGTAACACTGTTAAGTGCTCTTGACGGAACAAGGGTAGAGTTTCTCTTCAATTTGAAAACGTAGGGGTAAAATCACAAAGTTGAAAAAATAGAGGTGAAATCACCATTTCAATGCCCCTTACATTTTGTCGGTGCGGAAAGTGGTCCCGACACTAACCAGTAATGAGCGCCGAGGTCTATCCCTCAATGGTCGATGCTGAACAACTAATGACACGAGTTTTATCCTGGTTCCGGCCGAGGGCCGTACATCCCGACGGTGGTGTGCTCGAGGCACTATATTGCTCGGCACGGCCGGGTGCCCGTAGTGGGGCGGCTACAAGCAAGGCGGGAGAGGGAGCGTGGCTCCCAAGTCCCTGGTGAAGTGGCTGAAGATGTTGTGGGAGAATCGGAGAGCAAGTGCGTGATGTGCTATGTCCTCACTTGTCTGTTGTGTGCTCTGTCTCTCGTCCCCTGCGGCGGGGGAGTTCGTCTTCCTTTTATAGGCCAAGGAGAGAGCGAATCACATGTATGCCGCGCTACTTGGCTACGTGGGTTAGTATGGTGTGCTATGCTGTAGAGTAGGCGGCAGCCTTGACGGTCCTTGCCGTGATCCAGCCATCATGGCGTATCTTGTACCCGAACAGGGGTAGCCTCGAGGGCGCGAGCGCAGCGGACGGCCGTGATGCCTTCGGGGCGGGCTCGAGGGAGTTGCGACATCGATCCGTACGGGGCACGGGGGCGGGTAAGGCGGCGTCCGTTCCCGCACGCGTCGCGGTGTCGGAGGCTTGCCACGGTGCCGGCGTGGGGTTGTACGCGCGAGGGCGGCCGCCACGCCGTTAACAGTGGCAGGGATAGCTTCCCACCGGCCTAACGCCGCAACCTATCCCTGCAAGGTCACGGGAAAACGAATTGAGGGTGCAGCCGGCCCCCCTTCGAGGGCTCGGTGCGTTAGCCGTACTGGAGTAGGTGGCGCGACGTCACGGGGTTGGCACCGGCCATGCCGCACAGTCCCCCACAGTGGCGGGGATGGGTTCCCTCCTAGGGAGTTGGTGCGACAGGACCGGGGCGTGAGCCCCAGGCTCATGATGGCGCCGCGCGCGCTACGGTCGAGCATTAAATGCCGTGCCCGCGTACGGGGGTCGGGCGCGCGCGCGCGGGACGCCCTCAAGCGAGGGCGGAGCCCGCTCGAGGGCGGAGCGGCCCCTCGAGCGAGGCGGGGCCTGCTCGAGGTAAGCGCGCCCCCTCAAACTTGGCGGAGCCCGCTCGGGGGAGGCGTGCGCCCTCGAGAGAGGGCGGAGCCTGCTCGAGGGGAGGCGTGCGCCCTCGAGCGAGGCGGAGCCTGCTCGAGGGGATCTTTGAGTGGGCCGTCCCGGTGGGCCGTCGGGGCCACCGCGGCGTGGGCCCTGCCTTGTGTGTTTAAGTGAGGTGCGCTTAGCTTTGGCTCGTCGTGGGTTTTAAGCGGGGATTCCCCAGTTGGCTTAAGGGGACCCCTAGGGGCGTCCCCCGACGCAGCCCCCGAGCATCGCGGGTTTGCCATTGAGGCTCCCGCGGATGCGGAGCCTGCGATAGGACGTTCTTCCCTCGTGGTCTTGCGAACGCTTTCCGTGGGGACACGCCAGGCGGACCGCGGGTCTAGCCCCGAAGCCCCACGAAGCGCGGGCGCTCTCGTGGGGGTTTTTACCGCGAGACCCGGTCAGAGGGCATGGTGCATGTTTCAACCGGCTTCGGCAATGTTTCAGCCGGCCCCGGTGACGCACGCGCGGCCGGCACTTGTCCACTGGCGGGTGCAATCCAGGAGGTGTAGCCGTGCGTCGAGCCCCTGAGCCTGGGCCCGCTCAAGGCGATCAGGTAGAGCTCTACGACTTGTTTTTTATCACGCCCTCGCCGTCCCTCCGCGGGACGGAGGGTGAGGTTTCCGCAACCCCATCGAGCGGGTCGCAGATTGCGGTTTCCTCGTTGAGATGTTAGTGGGTGGTTCGAGTGGACGCCCATGCCCCGTTCGATAAGGGTAGGCTGCGTGGTCCAGAGACACGTCCATTAAAGCGCTTGCTTGGGTTTGCTAGGTGGGGCTCGGTCCCGTTCGCTAGGGACCAAGGGCGCGGAAGCTCTCCCTCGGTGGGATCCCCCGGCTAGCTGCCCTCGCTGGCTCTCGAGCACGACATGTGGGGCACCCTCGAGCCGGCGGGCTCGAGGAACGGCTCAAATGCGCGTGCCCTCGTCGTCCCTAACTCTGGTGATCTGGGGCGCCTGTTCGAACCCGTCGAGGGTCAGGCTTCGAACCTGCGATCGGTAGGGCCGTGCGGGGGTGGCGCCTAGGCGGCCCCGTCTTTGCATCTGCGAGCCATCGAGGGCCCAGGGCGAGCCGGCCCTCGAGGCGCTGATCAGTAAAGTGGTGCGGGGCGGCGGCTAAGCGCTCCCGGCCGGCATCTGCGAGCCATCGAGGGGTCGGGCGAGCCGGCCCTCGAGGCGCTGATCAGTAAAGTGGTGCGGGGCGGCGGCTAAGCGCTCCCGGCCTGGCATCTGCGAGCCATCGAGGGGTCCGGGCGAGCCGGCCCTCGAGGCGCTGATCAGTAAAGTGGTGCGGGGCGGCGGCTAAGCGCTCCCGGCCTGGCATCTGCGAGCCATCGAGGGGTCGGGCGAGCCAGCCCTCGAGGCGCTGATCAGTAAAGTGGTGCGGGGCGGCGGCTAAGCGCTCCCGGCCTGGCATCTGCGAGCCATCGAGGGGGTCGGGCGTGCGGCCCACGGGCGGCCCGATCGGTAAAGTGGTGCGGGGTCGGTGCCCGCGGTACCTGTTTTATTTCAGACGTGCTCCGTAGTAACCGTCTGATACCTGCATCTATTTGAGGGGTAAATTTTCCCGAGCCTGGAGCTCGTGCCGCTCGAGGGTCCTCCTTACTTGGTAAGGGGTCGGGCCTTTTAATGCTCCACAGTCGAGGCTGCGGTTTCGCGTCACGAGCGCGTCTTTTTATGTGCCACGGTCGCGCGCGTGGTGGGCGGCGTGGGCAGGCGGACGTGACCGCCTGCCACGGCCCTCCCAGTTCTTCGCCGTGATGATGGCCTGTTTGCGGTGGCGTGACCGTCGCGGCCGTGGTGGAGCCCGCCCGTCAGCGAGAAAAAGATTCCCTGCAGTTAATGCGCGCGGGACGTGCACCCCGGAGAGCACGTCCACGGCTTATAAATCTGAGGAGAGGGAAAAACGGCGGGTTTTACCTTAGCGTTTAGCCATCCTCGCCCCTTGCGCTCCTGTCTGTGCCCTGTTCGCACCACCGTGCTCTTTTGCCGTCGGAGCCTTTCTTCTCCTTCCCGTCTTCGTTCTCGGTTCTTTCGCTTTTTTCCATGGCGCCCCTTCCGCCCCTCACGATCGTTGATCCCTACGCGTGGGAGCGCTCGTCGGTGACGCGGTTGGCCCTTGGCGATCTTGTGTCCGCCGGCCAGCTGGCGGCGAACGAAGAGGGCCGACCGGCGGAGTGGATCGTGCCGCCGGCAAAAGATCGTGCGCCCAATCCGCCGGACGGCTACGTGGTGAGCTTCATCCGCTTCCACGAACGCGGCTTCGCAGCTCCGGCGAGCCGCTTCATGCGGGCGCTCTGCCATCGTTACGGTGTGGAGTTGCACAACTTCGCGCCGAACGCGATTTCGCAGGCGGCTACGTTCGTGGGCGTCTGCGAAGGGTATCTAGGGATCCCAGTGAACTGGGATCTCTGGGTACACCTTTTCCACGCGGAGCTGTTCACGCAGCCGACGACGGAGCAGAGGACCCGCCGCGCGGTGCGCGCCGGCGGCATGTCGCTCGCCTTGCGGGCGCAGTACAAGGACGATTACATCCCTTGTGCCATGACGACAAACAATGCCGGCTGGGAGCGAGGGTGGTTCTACCTTCGCAACGCCGAGTCCGGCCTCCCCCTCTACACCGGTCTGGTGCTCCGGGAGCGGCCGGAGCTCACGGAGCTACGGGGTGTCCACGCCCCGGCATCGGAGGCGGCCGGACTCGCTCTGGCCGCGGCCCGAAGAACCCCGCGGCGCGCGGGGCGACCGCGGCGACCGTCCTCGCCTTCCTCCACCACCGGCGGGTCGTGCCTACGATGGAGAGGCCGCTGCGTCTTCGAGATGATGGAGGGCGGCGGACCCCGTCGCGCTGGCGAGGTCGCGGATGCTTCTGAGCCCCCTCCAGCGGGAGTACGCGCTCACACGAGCGCGGAGCGCTGTCGACACCCGGTTGCTGCGCAGCGACCGGTCTCCGTGGGAACTCGAGATGCTCCCCACCGGTCCGCTGGTAAGTAGGATTCCTGACTTCGCCTTTGGCCTCGCTGATACTTCAGGTTGCTGACGCGCTTTGGTGTTTCGCTTGCAGCTGGTGAGTCTGAGCGCCGCGAAGTCCGTTCCGCCCACTCCTGACTCCCGCGCGGTCGGTCGGGCGGCGCGACGCGGGAGTGGGAGCGGGCGGCGCGCAAGAAGGAGCGCGCGAGGCGGCACCGCGAGCGCGCGGCGGCGGAGCGAGGAGTGCGGGCTGCGCGAGCGGCGGGGGGCTCTCCTCTCCGGGGGACGAGAGGAGTACTCATCCTCGGAGGGGGATGAGGAGGAAGAGACCAGGGGGCGGGCCCCCACGATAGGTGGGGCTGCGCCCCCGTCGCCGGAGCCGGCTCCGGCGGCGAGAGCGGCATCGCTGTGGCGGGTGCGGAGGCACCGCCGCCGCCGGGCAATCGCCGACGGGAGCGGCGCGGGCCGCGGAGGCTCCGGCGCGTGCCGCGAGAGGCTTGCGCGGCGGAGAGGGCGGGGAGGCGCGGCGGCGGCCGCGCCGGCCGCGCCGGCGTCGTCCGCCGAGGCCTCGAGGAAGAGGAAGCGCGCCTTCTCCTCTTCGAGGTAAGGGGCTTGGTCCTTTGCGAGGGTGCGTTTTTGACGACCAAGGATTCTAATTAGTTGTTTGTGTTTTCGCAGGGTGGTGCCGACCGTGCCTCCCCTCGCACCGGACAAGGTGCTGAGGGCGGACGCGTCCGTTCCCACCCGGCGACGCTCGTCAAGGGCGCCGCGGGCGGGGGGCGAGTGCGGCGGGCTGCGGCGGGCGAGAGCTCGCGGGGCGCGGGCGAGGCCTCGAGGCCACGGCCGGCGGATCGGCCCCTTACCTGCCGCGGCGGCGGCGCCGAGGAGCGGCGGGCGCCGGTCGTGGTCGAGCGCGGCCGCGGCGGCGGCCGTGGCGGAGGCGCGGCTGCTGCGCCGGTTGTGGCGGAGGCGCATTCCGCGGCGGCGGCGGCCGAGGAGGGTGGTCGGGCGCCCGTGGTCGCGGGGGCGCGGCCGGAAGCGATGGCCGCGCCGCCGCGGGGGGGAGCCGTGGCTACGGGCGCGGGCGGAGGCGTCGCCGGCGGCGGCGCGGGGGCGGGACCGCCGGCGGCTCCGGCGGTGGTGGTGGAGATCCGGACGACGACTCCCCGCCGCCGGGTGGGACCGGTGGGTGAGCTTCCCCACGCTTTCCCCAGAGTCCCAGGATGGGGCCCTCGTGAGGCGGCGTGAGGGCCACATGGTGGCGGGAGGCCGAGGGCACGGAGCGGAGGCCTCGTCTTCCCGCGCCGGCCACTCCGCCCGTAGAGGGGTTCGCCGACGACCCGCCCGCGTTCGCCGACGCTCAGGGAGAGCAGGAGCTGTGGGGGGAGCTCCGAAACCATGGCGCCACGCTCAACCGAGCGTTGAACGAGGCGCTGAGGGTCCATGGCGGCCCCGCGTGGCGCGTCTTCCAGGTGGGGCATCGTTGCCTGCTTCTTTCCTTTTTCTTGTTTCTGCGCGCGATCCTTGCGTCATGGTGCTTACGGGTTTTGACTTGTGGGTGACAGGAGCTCGAGTGCCGCGCCCGCGACAGTACGGCGCCTTCGACCAGGTGAACGCCGAGCTCCACCAGCTCCGGGAGCGGTGCGACGCCTTCGACGCGCTCGCCGACGCCCTCGGGACCCCGGACGGGCGGTTGTCGTGCGGGCCATGGCCTCGCGCGATCAACTCCATGAGAGCGCGAGCGGGGACCCGGCGCGTCCCTCTAGCCTCGAGCGGGTGCGCACGGCCCTCATCGGCCGAGATGAGGCGGCGCGGCGGCGCGCTCGGACACGGGAGAAGATGCGCACGGCGGCGGCCAGGCGGGAGGGCGGAGGTGGCCGGCGTACGCAACGAGAACCGGGGGGCTCCGCTCATCGCTCGAGGGGGCGCAGGCGCAGCAGTGCTAGGCTGAAGAGCAGGCGCGCGCGCTCGAGCAAAGGGCCAAGGAGGCCGTCGACTTGAAGGCCTCCCTCGACGCCAAGGTCGCGTCGCTCGCCGTCTGCGAGGACCGACATCGCGGGAGCGCCCCGCCCGCCGAGGGGGCCGAGGGGCGGCTCCCGGCGAGGAGCGAGGCCGCCCTTGCCGACGCCGGTCGGCGGCCGGAGCGGGAGCGCGTCGCTCGCGAGGCGGCGCAGAAGTCGCTGAAGGACCGGAACACCGAGTTCTCCAAGCTCGAGGGCGAGCTGATGGTGCTCGGTATCAACAGCGCGAGCCAGGAGTTGGCCCTCCAGGAGCAGGGCGAGGCCATCAAGGGCCTCGAGCAGGCGGTCGAGGCCGGGCGCCGCGCCCTCGAGGTGGAGATGAAGCAGGTTGAAGGTAAGTCGCTGTTTGACTCCTGTTTTGCTGGGTTCGCACCCTTTTCTGACTTCTTCTTCGCCGGACAACTTCAGGCTTGCGCACCACGCTGGGGCATGCGGCTGAGCGGGCCGAGGCGCTGCAAACCTCCTACAACTCCTCCGAGCAGGAGCTGTTGGAGTTGCGCACTGCGGCCCTCGAGACCCTGCCGGGCCGTGGAGGAGGGTGAGGCGCAGGCTGGGAGCTCGCTAGCCAGCCGCCTGCGCGCCCTTGGCGGCCACGTCACCGGGTGCGTGCGCCGGGCGCTGCATCTTGGCATCCAGAAGGCCCTCGGGGTGGTGCGATCTCACTACGAGGTCAACTTCGAGGCGCTGGCAGAGGGCTACGTCATCCCCGAGGGTGTCGAGGACGAGGTGGTGATGGAGCGTGTGGACGCGCTAGCCGCCGACGCCGCCGGGACGCTTGCCGAGGCCTTCGAGGAGTTCCTCTTCCCCGACGTCGGCGACGGCTGCCGGCCGCCGTCGCTCCTTCGGCCCCCGAAGACGGCCAGGCGCTAGGGCCTTTTTGTTTATGTATCAGTATGCTGGCCGTGTGGCCTTGTAAATAAACAGATTACTTTGCTGTGAACATTTGACGAAGTGAAATAATGTCCTTTGTTTTATCACGCTTTTTTGTTTCTCCTTCTTCCTGAGTAGATTCTAGTTAGGGGAGTTCGGTTTTCGCTGGTAGCCTGTTGGGTTGGAGGCGAGAGAGAAGGGTCGTATCCTCGCGGAGGCGTAGGCTATCTCTGACTCGCGCGCTCCTTCCGCTAGGCTGTTTGCGCCCTGTTCGAATCTTTGCTCGGGGACGAAGTAGAAACATGCAAGCGCGCATGAGTTGTTTCATTTTTGTGAAAAAATGGGACCATTTTGGGGGGGGGGATGCCCCTCGTAGGAGCCCCCGAGGGTAACTTGGGTTTCAGGGGAAAGCCGAGTTGCCCTTTTTATTAACCAGATGATATTTACACGGTTGTCGCCAACTGGGGTGCTGGTAACGCGATTTTTCAACGAAATACTTGGAAATCCTAGGCTAGGGATAGAAGTGACGTAGCTGTTGGATGTTCCAAGCGTTGGTGAGTTCTTCGCCGTCTTCGTTGGCCAGCTTGTACGTGCCTGGTTTGAGCACTTTCACCACGACGTAGGGCCCCTCCCACGGAGGTGATAGCTTGTGGCGTCCTCGGTTGTCTTGGCGTAGCCTTAGGACCAGATCCCGTTCGCTGAAATCCCGTCAGCGTATTTTCCGTGCCTGGTAGCGCCTGAGGGACTGTTGGTACCTTGCAGAGTGCATCAAGGCTACGAGGCGTGCTTCGTCCAGCTGGTACAGTGAGTCCTCGCAGGCTCGCTGGTTTGCGTCCTTGTCGTAGCCTCGAACCCTGGGCGACCCGTACTCTAGGTCAGTGGGGAGGACGGCCTCCGCGCCATGGACCAGAAAAAACGGGGTGAACCCGGTGGCTCTGCTTGGGGTGGTCCTTAGGCTCCACACAACCGCCGGTAACTCCTGGAGCCATTTCCGACCAGACTTATTCAGTTGGTCGAAAATTCTGGGCTTAAGGCCTTGTAGGATCATGCCGTTGGCACGCTCTAATTGGTCGTTGGTCTGTGGATGTGCCACAGTTGCCCAATCCACACAGATGTGGAACTTGTCGCAGAACTCCAGGAATTTCCTGCCCGTGAACTGGAACCCGTTGTCGGTGATGATGGAGTTCGGCACTCCGAAGCGATGGATGATATCGGTGAAGAACGTCACCGCTTGCTCTGCCCTGAGATTCGTAATGGGGTGCACTTCCACCCACTTGGAAAACTTGTCGATTGCAACCAGCAGGTGGGTGAAGCCCCCGGGTGCCTTTCGCAGGGGCCCGATGATGTCCAGCCCCCATACGGCGAACGGCCATGTTATGGTGATAGTCTGCAGGACATGAGCAGGAAGGTTGGACTTGCGGGCGTAGAATTGGCACCCTTCGCAGGTGCGCATGATCTCGCTGGCATCCGCGACCGCGGTTGGCCAATAAAAGCCCTGGCGGAAAGCGTTGCCAACGAGGGTGCGGGGCGCGGCGTGATGGCCGCAGATCCCCGCGTGGATGTCCCGCAGGAGCTCACGCCCCTCGGGGATGGGGATGCAACGGCGCGGGATGCGGAGGCGCGCGCTTGTACAGCTCGCCGTCGACGAGGGCAAAGGACTTGGCCATCCTGGCGATGCGCCTGGCCTCGGCCCGGTTCGAGGTGAGTTCCCCTCGAGCCATCCACGCAACATACTTGTCACGCCAGTCAGCCCTGACAGGGGCTGGCTCGATCTCCATTACATCAGCCTCGTAAGCACCATACCCCTCGAGGAGGGAGAGCACGTACGTCTCGTTCGAGGGGTCCTCTTCCATGGGCTCCGCGCCTGTTGGATTCGAGGGAGCCCCCGAGGTTTCCGTGTGGCTCGAGGGGTAAGGCTTGGAGACGACGGAGGGCTGAGCGATGTCACGGGCGAAAATGTTTGGAGGGACGGTAATTCGCCCGGACGCGATCTTAGCCAGCTCGTCCGCCTCCTCGTTGTACCGGCGGGGCACGTGATTGAGCTCGATGCCGTAGAACTTGTCTTCGAGGGCTCGTACGGCCTTGCAATATGCTTCCATCTTGTCGTCGTGGCAACTCGCGTTCTTCATGACTTGATCAATCACGAGTTGCGAGTCCCCCCACACGTCTAGGCGCTTGACGCCCCACACGTCTAGGCGCTTGACGCCTATCTCGATGGCGATCTTGAGGCCGCAGAGGAGGGACTCGTACTCGGCCATGTTGTTTGACGCGGGGAAGTGGAGGCGCACCGCGTACCGCATGTGTGTAACATCCCTCAAATTTATTAAGGAATGTTAATTAATAAAAATGTGGATTTAAAATTTTCGATGAATTATTTGAGTGATTATCAACTTATTTAAGGATGTCTTCCTTTTCTCTCCTTTAAATTCCTAGGTTTATTGTGAGATAAACAAAATTTCTAGGGAATATAAAAATGTTAGTGTGAGAAACTTGGAGTTCTTTTGGTTTTATTTGGAGTTTATTTGAGTGGGTTTTCAAATTTGAATTTACATTCAAATTTGAATCTAAAATAGAAAGGGTTGGAAGGAAATAGAAAAGGTAAAGGGAGGATTAGCTTCTGGGCCGCGAGCCCAAGGTCCCGAAGTCCGCTGAACCACCCCCTTCTCTTTTTCTCTGCGCGCCGCGCCACCCTCTCCTTTTCCCTTTCCAGCCCACCGCGGCCCGTCTAACGCCGGCCCGCTTACCACCTACCGCATCCGCGCCGAGTCGCCGCCAGGTGGGACCCGCGTGACATCGCCCCCGGCGTCACCTCTTCTTCCTCCCCGTCACCCGTTTCTTTTCCCCTTTGCCGTCGGCGCCGCGACCTTCCGCACCGCCCCCTCGCCCCGGCGGCCGTCGGAGCTCCCGCCGGGCCATCCGCGCCGGTCCACGCGTCCAGCACCCTACCTTGCCCTATAAGAAGGCCGCCGCCGCGCCTCAGGGGAGCGCCCAACCCTAGCCGCCACGGGGAGTCCTCCCCGTCCCGCTTCGCCTCTGCCCGCCGGAGAAGAAGAAGGAGGAGGAGGGGAGAAGAAGACCCGGAGGCCTACCGCCAGCTCGCCGCCTACCTCGCGAAGCCGAAGGACCGCACGTGGGAGCTCGAGGACACCGCGAAGCCAAGTACCGCGACGCCCCTGCTTCCTCTGCTCCGCGCCGCCGTCTCCTTCCACGCCGACGACCTTGCTCCGCCCCGCTTCACCGCCACCTCCATGTCGGCCCGTGGCCACCAAGGTGAGGCGAAGCTCCCTCGCCCCTCTGTCTTCGACCCGGCCTTCGAGCCGAGGCGCTTCGCGATCGCCCCGTGTCGCTCATGCCGCCGCGCCGCCGCTGGTGATGCCGGCCTTCGTGCCAGGCTGGTGTTGGTGGAAATCGGGCCCGAAGGGTGGACGCCGACACAACAGCCCCCTGAATTCTCTCCCCTCCTTCGCTCTCTCTCGCGAGGTTCCTACCTCTACTTGAGCGAGGAAAGGAAACACTGAAACTTAAAAAGACAGAACAAGGAAAAACTCAGCAGACCGAAGGCCGAAGAACTGGCAGACACCTTCGGTGCTCTCTTCTCATTACAGTGTGTCCGTTTCATTACAAGGGGTTCACTATTTATAGGAGGCCCCCAGGTATAGTCATTTGCCTCAATTACACCTTTTCCGTTCCCCGACAATCCGCTTTAAACACTTTACAAGGGTATAACAGTAAGTCCCCGCGTCGTACAGACCTCCAGCGTGTCTTCGTACGGCCGAAACGCCTTTACACGCGGCCGCCCTTGTCTCTGCCCCGACCGGAGCCCACTTTACACGTCGGCAGTGGCCACGTGTCCAGGATCGTCGGCACCTTCGGTGCCGAAGTAGCAACCCTGGACCAGGGGCGTCGAGCCTCTTTGGATGCTTTGTCCGCGCCGCCCCTGTCTCCCTTGGGCCCTCGTTGCGGAGCACCGCCGCTAGCACCTTCGGTGCCGAAGGTAGGCGCAGCCACAATGGGTCTTCCCTGCACAGCAAAACTCACAAGGCATAAGCAGCATCAGTGTTTCGTTAGTGCTCATGCAGCGAAGGGTCTTCTCGCGAGACCGAAGCCGTATGCAATGCCGAAGGTCCCCAGCGTTGGCGGACAAGGGCGATGCTTCCGAAGACCAACTTCCCCAACAGTAGCCCCTCGTCAGTGAGGGCCGTCCTGGCTCCGCGTAGGGCCGAACTTACGATCGACCTTAACTGGGTGAAGGCCGGTCTTCGGAACTCCCCCGGACGGCCCACGCTGACCTCGGCCAAATTTACCGTTGAGAAAAAGACATGCGCTGCCCTCGGCCAAATTTACCGTTGAGAGGGGCCGTCAGTGGGTAAAAAGGTAATTTTGATCGAGGCCGGCGCGATTATCGGAACTCGTTACTATATAAAGGGGGGGGCGCCCTTTGGATTACCCCACCCAGCGGCTTCAGCCCAGAGCTTACGACGCGCGAGAGCTCCGAAGGCCTACTGTAAGACTTGCTCCAGCCCCCTTACTTCTGCTTTTGCCTCGTGCGTAGTTAGTATTGATGGCGCCGAAGCGTAGACGCGATGCTGTCGCGAGGGAGATCGCGAAGACCTATACGTTCGGTCGAAGCCAAATCGACAAGACCGACGTGGAGGCGTTGGTGAAGAACCGCATGGTCGGGGCCGGCCGAGCCCCCGCCGTGAGGCCGTCTTTGCGGCCACGGGACAACGAGGTCGTCATCTTCGAGATCTTACGTACGTGGGGCTTCGGTTCCCGCTTCACCCCGCCGTCGTCGACATACTTCGGTACTCCGACATCTACACACGCATCGGCTTACCCCTAATGCCATCCTCCACGTTGTCGGTATATATGTGGATATGCGGACGACGAAGATCAAGCCCTCCGCCAGAAGGCTTCGCTTCGGCGCATCGGGTGCATCACCGGCGGCGGACGGTCTTCGAGGAAGAAGGGGACCGGTCCGTGGAGAAGGACCGCCGGTTCGGGCTGTCTCAATTTCTCATACAAGACGGGTGTGGTGAGCCGGTTACCGCATACGGGGAACAAGTGGCCTTCGGACGGCGGCGGCATTGGTTCTACTACACTTTGAGCCCCCCACCCCGGAGGCACCCACCCGCTAGCGACGAAGGAACTCCCGCCCCCGCACGAGTCCTACGCGAAGAACCCTTCGTGTCCCGGAGGGGGGACGAATTCGTGATGATCTTCGCGTCGGTTCGCGCGGAAGTACGGTACTCGCAACATTGTGGAAGAGTACCGCAGCATTCCCGTGTGCCCGCTAGTCGACGGCTGGTTCGTGGCCGAAGACGAGTGGGCGGAGGACATCGGTGGCATCCCCTGCCCTGACTGGACAAGGGTCTTCGGCTTTACGGCCGATTGTAAGTTGTTCTGCACCCTTCGGATAGTTGTTTTTTCCACGTCGATAATAATCACAGTGCTGACGAACTTGGCCGTCATCCTGCAGTGTTGAGGAGAAGGAAAGTGGAGGCGCACGGGGACTTCATCCTCGGCCCCGTCTCACCGAAGGAATACAAGGACACCGTCGCGGAGCTGAATGGGTCCCGGACCAACCGTGTGTTCGAGTTTTTCAAGATCGCGCCGCCCGAGCGCGTCGGTTTTGCCAAGCACCGCGAGGCAGCCGAGAAGAAAGCCGCGGCGGTCGCAGCCGCCGAAGCGGACGTGGAGGAGACGGCGACTTCGCCACGCGCGGCTCCACAAAAAACCAACGGGGAGGAGCGCGCTGCCGGCGCCCCTTGCGGCCGCCGAAGGGAAGGCCGGAAGAAACGGGGCGGGCGGCCCGCGGACTCGCCCCCCGTCTCCCAAGAGAACTCGTGTCGTCGACGTGGAGACGGGCGTCGTCGGAAATGTTATAGCCGCCGGTCCCCTCTGCGTGCGGCGCGCCTTCGGACATGCTGCGGCGACGGCGGGCGGGGGGGCTGCCGGACCGTTCTTCGGTCCCCCTCGGTCCCCAAGAAAAAAGATAGTGACGAAGACGGCGATGTCCGCATAGTGTCTTCCGTCGGGGAACGCGCCGCGCAAGGGAGCCCGGCCCCGGCGGCGTCGGCGCCGAAGCCCCCCAAGAGAAAGATGACTCCGGCTCCACCTCCGGCGGCTCGTCGACACCTCCTTCGAGGGTGCCGAAGCGGTCGGCCTCCCCTTCGGCCCCCGCCTCCGAGAGAAACGACATCGTTCCCGAAGCGGAGGAGGAGGAGGACGAAGGACCCGAAAGCAGCAGCTATCGGGTGACGCCAGAGGAGCCCCGGGCCGCCGCTGTTCGTCTTCACGTTCCCGCCAAAGCCAAACTGATTGGCGGGAAGACAATTCGCTTTTTGGGGCTGACGAGTGGTGGTCATGAGCGCCAGTTCCTGGAAGAAGCCGGAGCAAGCTTCTCCATCCCTCATGAAGAGGAATACTATGGGAAGCCGACCGCGGGCCCGGGCCGACGATGGCGTGCGGGGACCTGTCGCTGAAGGCCTTTATTGCGTCGCGATGCCTTGCCCGAAGGTTGGAGCGGGAGAGCAAGGAGACCAAGGAGAGATCGGTGGCTGCTGTCTCCTCGCTCGAAAATCGAGTGACAGAGCTGGAGGGTCGGCTGGCTGCGGAGCAAGAGCGCTCCCGAAGGCTGCAGGAGGAGAAAGAAAAATCGGCGAAAAACTCCGAAGCCACCCTCAGCAAACTACGCCACGACGTTGAGACCCTGGGCAGTGCTAAGGAAGACTTGCAGTCTCGGCTCGCCGACGTGGAGGCAAAGTTGGCCGAAGCGCAGGGGAAGGCGAGCGAGCTGAGTGGGACGCTGGAGCGATATCGCACAGACCACCTTCGGAGCGCAGAGGCCCTTCGTAATGATATATTGCAGGTGCTGGAGCAGTGTAACCTGGAAGCGCCACCTGTCCGATTCCCTCGGTGCACCGTTCAGTCATTCTACGAGTGGGTGAACGCGTGTTTCGATCTGCTCTCAATGAACACGAAGATCTTCGGGGAGCTCGCGGCTGCAGTGGGGGTTCGCACGCTGGCCTATTCGGTGTGCTCGCTGGTGCCTCCGGATCGCCCATCATCGGAGAAGACGATTAGCAAGGGGGATCTTCGTCGTCTGACGAAGGACAACTTTGCGTGGCCCAGCGACGCGGACTTGGACGTTAGTCAACTCCCAGTGCTCCCCAAAAATCTCGCAAAAAATTTTATGAACACCTTCTTCGCCCAGCGCGGGTACCAACTCACCTTGGACGAGTCCGCTCGCCTTAGTGCCCAGGTGCGCCGAAGCTGCTTCCTCCCTAAGCTTATGATTGCATTAAAAGTGCCCCTTCGTAACTAACTTGACGTGCTGCCCGCATTGTTTTGTAGATCAAGCCTCGACTGCAGGACCGCGTGTACGACCGTCTCCGGGTTCGGTTTGGCGGCACTCCGCCCTTGCCCCAGTTCATGACGGAGGGGGAGTGGATCGCCATGCCCGGCGTCCCTCTCATCACCGCCGAGGGCTCCGGAGCTGCAGCGCCGCAAGGAGGCGAAGCCGCCGGCGTTCCCGAGGACGAAACTCGCAGCGCCGAGGACATCACAGCACGCACCACCGAAGAGGGGCCTGGGGCGACGCGCGCGGGGCCGCAGGCGAAGAAGAGGGAGGCCGAAGCGGCTGCGGGGGCTGCCCCTTCGGCACCCGCCGGCCTCGAAACAGCTTCCGCCGCCGAGGAAGAGGTCACCCTTGCTCCTGTTGAAGCTGCGGCGGCCGTGGCCCCTCCAGAAGAGAACACAGCGGCAGATGCTTCGGACGTGGCGCACGCGGCGGAACCTGGCGCACGCTGGCGCCGGCTCTCCCGGCGGTGAGGAGCCCGCGGAGGCGGCGATCCTTGCGGCTTGTTGCGTCGGTAGGAGCCACCGAAGCTAGCGCCGTGTTGGACGAGGGCCCCGTCGTCGCCGAAGGTGCCGAGGGTGTGAAACGCTTCGGCTAACGTTTGTAAAGGAGTGAACCGGTCTCCCCTTGAAGGGATGAAATTTTTGTAATGTAAGGCGGTGCACGGTATCTCGCGCGGGTTCCTTCGTGGCTCTGGCGCGAGGGCCGAAGGTTCGAGCAACTCAACTTTGCCCCTTAATTCACTTTTTGTCGCGCCGAACGTGTGGACGAAGTTTAGCATCCGTCATCCTGATGTTTCGTATGCGGAGTTCTTGTCGTATCGAGCGGAGCGCTACCGCCTTCACAACGAAGCTGCGAAGCGCTTTTTCGCTGAGTTTTCAAGGGATCCCGCGCGTCGGGATGCCATTCTTAGAGAGCGGGCCGCCCGTAGAGCGGCCAAGCGTAAGTTAGTGGACCCCTTCGTGGCCGAAGGGGTCGTTCCAAAAATGGAGCCGATTGAAGAGGGGGTCCTTGGACCGCCCGAGTATGTATACTTAATTCCCCGACACCTCGTCGGAAAGCCGCGGCGGTGAAGGTGGAGACGGAGGGATCCCCTTCGTATAGACTCGACCCCGACCGCGCGCGGGCGGATGCCTACCGACAGCGAGCTTCGGGAGATGGCTTTGGAGATCATGGACATGGCATATCTTCGGTTGATTGACGAAATCTGTGAGGATGTACTAAACGAGGATTGAACGTTATGTGTGGCTACGGGCTGGCACGAAGACTTGAAGCACAGGACTTCGGAACTCCCCCCCGGAAGTGTTCGCGGCAGGCCCGAAGCGGGTGTCTGACTACGACTTTGTACATTTATTGTGCGAGACAGTATGTGTTGTAACTGCACTGTTATTTGATTTGTAAAGTTATATTGTTTTTTACGATGGTCGTTGTAAATTGAAGGTGTGGATGAAAGGTGTTTTTGCCTGTCGTTTTCGTGCTGCGTGCTTGATCGTGAAAAACCCTGAGTTCGCTGGGACGAAGCGGCATCGCGCTTCGCCTTTAGAGTTAACGTGTGATGGCTTGCCTTCTCGATCCAGATTTGTGGTGTAAACCACGCGAGGCGGGTTACTCATCGGTCTAGGACGTGACCGAAAGGCTACTTTGAGTGTGCGTTCACTTCGGCCCAGTCGCGGCCTCATTTTGTACTGAGTGTTTTTTCCTGTGGACGAAAACAAGACCAACGCGCCGCCGCAGGCGTGCGTTTTCTCTGGCCGCATTATAGACTTTCTCCGCACCAAGCGGTTTTCTCTTCGGTCAACTCAAGACCGACGCATCGCTCCAGGCGTGCGCTTACTTCGGCCGAATCATGGCCCTGCCCCGCTTCGAGCGGTTTTCTCTTCGGTCAACTCGAGACCGACGGTCAACTCAAGACCGACGCATCGCTCCAGGCGTGCGCTTACTTCGGCCGAATCATGGCCCTGCCCCGCTTCGAGCGGTTTTCTCTTCGGTCAACTCGAGACCGACGGTCAACTCAAGACCAACGCATTGCTCCAGGCGTGCGCTTACTTCGGTCGAATCATGGCCCTGCCCCCTTCGAGCGGTTTCTCTTCGGTCACGACGATAAGTGACAGGCTTGGTGTGCGTGCCCTTAAGGCGATCCGCGCCAAGGGCGCGTTGCCTACCGCGCCGAAGGCCACTTCGGAGACTAGGCCCCCCCGGAGGCGGTGGCCTAGCTTCGATAGAGTGGCGAGAGCATTCTTTAAAAAGAAAGGTAAACTGCACACGAAGGGATGGGGGAAAGCTGACTTATATTACATGTCAGAAGTCGAAGGGATACAAAGGGCCGCCTCATTAAAAACCTCACACTTCGCAGATCCGGGGAGGAACCACGAAGCTTCTCCCGTGAGGAAAAGAGTACGTCCCCCACTACTTTAATGTACATACGATACAAGGTCAATATCTTGGCCTAAAGGAAAGAGAAACTATGAAAACTCAAAGACTATGCTAAGAACTCGTAGCCGCTTCAGACGAAGTACTTCTGAAGCATATCCACATTCCAGGTGTAAGGCTCTTCGTCGCCCGTAAGCCGACGCAGTTTGAATGCTGCTTCGTTCGCGGTGGCCGTTGCTATGAACGGGCCTTCCCATTTCCCGTGCATCTTACCCTTCGATTTGCCCTTCGGCACCTTGCGTAGCACTAGGTCCCCTGACCGAATTAGCTTCGGTTTGATTTTCTTATTTTTCCACCTTCGGGTCTCGTCTTGGTATGCCAAGAGGTTTTCGGCTGCCTGTAAGCGGACCTCCTCGATGTTCTGAACTGAAGCCTTGAGGTCTTCGTCTCCGGAAGGTGTATTCCTCCAGGTGCCCAGGCACAGTTCTTCGGGCAGCATGGCTTCCTCCCCGTACAGCAGCTTGAAGGGAGAGAACTGGGTAGTTTTGGAAGTGATGGTGTTGTGGGACCAGATTACCCTCGGTAGCTCTTCGGCCCATTTGCTCTTGGGTAAGTCAGTGATGTTCCTCTTGATGCCAGCGAAGATGATTCCGTTGGCCCGCTCGACCGCCCGTTGGTGTGGGTGGTAGACCGAAGCGAAGCACGGTTTCGTTCCCAAGTATGCGCGAGAATTCTTTGAACTCGCTGCTTTGTCAAACTCGCTTTGCCGTTATCCACTGTGACCTCGTGAGGGACACCGAAGCGGCACACTATGTTTTGCCAGAAGAACTTCTGAATGGTTGCCGATGTGATGCTCAGCAACGACTGGCTTCAACCCACTTGGAGAAGTATTCAACCGCCACAACCGCGTGAGTGTAGTTTCCAGGTGCCGTGGGTAGTGGGCCGACGATGTCAACACCCCATCGTGCGAAGGGCCACACCGGCGGTAACAGCTGTATCTCGTTGGAAGCAAACTTGCTGTAGGGCGCATGGCGCTGGCACTCTGGACAATGGCGCACGATGTCGTGGGCGTCTGCCACTGCCGAAGGCCAGTAAAAACCTTGTCGGAAAGCTTTTTGCACCAAAGCTCTGGTGCTGAGGTGGTGTGAGCACATGCCGCTGTGGATTTCGTGCGATGAGGCCGTTTTCCCTTCGGTGAGATATGCACTTTAATAGTGGGGCGCACACCCCTCTTCGGTACAAGTTGCGCGTCGACAAGGTGATAGTTCCTCGCCCTGATTGCCACCCTCTTGGCGATGACTCCATCTTCGGCCTCATAATATCCTTTGAGCGCTGCTACTATTGGGGCGTGCCAGTCCTCGCTCTGAATGGCGTTCACAAACTTGGGGGGGTGCTGCTTCGTCGGCTGCGGACCTCGAAGTGGTTGTTTCATAGAAAACATCTGGTGGCAGGGGCTCGAGCAGTGCAGTTGCCTTCGCAATAGCATCAGCCTCCTTGTTGTGATTCCTGGGGAAACTTCTCACTGTGATGCCGATGAAGAATTTTTCCATGCTTCGGACGGCTTGCAGGTACTTCATCATATCTGGGTTCTTTGCCTTGTAGGTTTTCCCAATATGGCAAGCGACAAGCTCAGAGTCCGTCAAGATGACGAGCCTCCTGGCACCTACAGCCCTGGCCTTCCGAAGAGCGAGCAACAGGCCTTCATACTCTGCTACATTGTTTGTACAGTTGTCATAATTCAGCCGCAGGGCATATCGGAGTTTGATGCCCGAAGGGGACTTTAAGACTGCTGCGGCTGCCGAACCAAGGTGGCAATATGCGCCGTCACACTGGACTTCCCATACTGGCTCTGTGACCACTGCTTCCCCCTTCGGCGCCGAAGGCGTCCAATCAGCTACAAAGTCAGCGAGGACTTGAGATTTTATTGCGCTGCGGGCGACGAAGCTTATGACATGCTCCGCCAATTCCGAGGCCCACTTGCCCATCCTGCCTGTTGACTCCTTGTTCTCGAACATGTCCCGAAGGGGGAAAGCTGTGGGTACCGAGACGTTGTGGCTCTGGAAGTAGTGCCGAAGCTTCCTTTTTGCCATCACAACCGCATATGCCATCTTTTCCATTTCGGAGTAGAGTAGCTTTGAGCCGCTCAGAGCTTCGAAGACATAGTATATCGGAAATTGCCTCAGGACATCTGCCTCCCTGCGCTCTTCCACAAGCACTACACTGACTGCTGTGTCGGTTGCCGCAATGTACAATAGCAGGTCGGCCTTCGGTGACGGTTTGGTCATGATTGCAGCATCTTCAAGGTATTTCTTGAGTTCATCGAAGGCTTGCTGCTGCTCTGGGCCACATTGGAAGGCTGAGTTTGCTCGGAGGACCTTGAAAAAGGCAGGCTTCGCTCTGCGGCTCTTGAGATAAACCGGTTCAACGAGGCGATTCTGCCAGTAAGCCTTTGGACTTCCTTTCGGGTGGCTGGGGGCTGCATCCTTCGTAGGGCCTTGATTTTTTGGGGGTTCGCCTGGATGCCCCGCTTGGAGACCATGCAGCCCAACAGTTGTCCTCTCCGGATGCCGAAGATGCATTTCTCTGGGTTAAGCTTGAGGCCATTTTGCCTCATGTTGTCGAAGGTCTCGGTTAGATCTGCAATGTGATCTTGCTCTTTCTCGCTCATGATAACGATGTCGTCGACGTACGCCGAAGCGTTGCGCCCCAACTGGCTGCCCAGGATCAGCTTCATCATGCGGTTGAAGGTGGACCCGGTGTTGCGCAAGCCTTCGGGCATTCTGACGAAGCAGAAGACACCGAAGGGGGTTGTAAATCCGGTTTTTGCTTCGTCCTCCCTTCGCATCCACACTTGGTGATAGCCGGAGAAGCAATCTAGGAGGCTCAACATGTCACAGCCGGCGACCTGATCAATAATGACGTCAATCCTTGGCAGTGGGAAAGGGTCCTTCGGGCATGCCTTGTTGAGTTCAGTGAAGTCAATGCACATTCTCATGTTGCCGTTCTTCTTCGGTACCATTACCACATTTGCCACCCAGATGGGGTATTGGACTTCTCTGATGATTCTTGCGTCGAGCAGCTTTTGCACTTCGGCCTCCGCGGACCTGACTCTATCCGCCGACATGGGCCGCTGCCTCTGCAACTTCGGTTTAACTCTTGGGTCAGTATTGAGCGCATGCTCTATGACCGAGCGGTGAACGCCCGTCGGGGTCGGACTTGGACCATGCGAAGACATCCCCGGTTGTTACGAAGGAGCTGCGGGGAGTCGGGCTTCGTCTTCTCGCGCTGATCTCGGCGCCTACCATCACGGTTCCCCGGCACATCCCGCGCATAAGGGGGCTGTCTTCGTGACGTCGACGGCCTTCATGCGTTCGGCTTCGGCCCCCTTCATGGGCTGCCTCATTTGGGCTTCGGCCTTGTGCTCTTCGGCCACTTTGCGGCTTCGTTGCTCTCGTCTTCATTGATGACATGGACTTGTCTGTTGTGGACCGAAGTGTTGCGCTCGGCTCTTCGGGCCTCCTCCCTGTCCGCCGTAGGCGATATTACTCACTGCCGCCGTCGGTATCTTCATTAGCAGATACCCTTGGTGGATAACCGCCGCGAACTTGTTTATGGTGTTGCGGCCGAAGATGGCGTTGTACGGGTACGCGAAGTCCACAACATCGAATGTTATGACCTCAGTTCTCATGGTGGCATCTTGGCCGAAGGATACATTGACATCAATTTTGCCCAGGGCTTCGATTTTTTTATTGCCGAAGCCGTACAGCGGGTGGTCTGCCTTCTTCAGGTCTTCCTTCTTGAACCCCATGCTGGTGAAACATTGCCAGGTCAGGATGTCCGCTGAGCTGCCGTTATCGACGAGGATCCTCCCCACGTCGTTGCCGAAGTAGTACTTCGTGTTCTTGCCGATGTTGGCTCTGATGACGAGCGGATCGTTGTGGGGGTAGTGCTGCAACCGGATGTCGGCTGCCATGAAGGTTATGGGGACATGGGACCATGGCAGGTGAAAATACTTGCCGGAGCAAATGTGTGATACGCTTCGGTAGTAGTCTTGGCGCTGCCTCTTTGTCTCGTGGGTTGGCTCATTGGATCCGCCGGAGATCGCATTAATGATGTTGAGCATGCCCGTCATGCCCGAGCTGCTGGGGTCAGGGATCTCTTGCTTTGGTGGGGGTGGAGGTGGTGGTTGGGTATGGGTGTAGTGGACTTGGTGGTGGGCCGGTGGGTTCGGCCACGAAGGCACGAAAACCGAAGGTTGTTGCGCGGGCGGGGGAGGAGGCGGAAGCAGTTGCGGCGCGGAGGGTGCGTATGGGCCGAGGTGGGTGGAAGGCATGCGCGAGTGCCGAAGGTTGGTAAGGGCGGTGGTGGTATGGTGGTGGCGGGGCCACCGAACCGGCCCGCACTTTGGTACTTCATGACATGGTTCACGGCCAAGCTTGCTGCCTTCGCCTTCTCCTCTGCTTCCCATTCCAGCTTCATCTTGACCGCCGAAGGGCACTGGTGCGTGTGGTGCTGGGCATCGATTCCGTGGAGCCAGCAGAAAAAACGCTCACCGCCGGCCCGCTGCGGCTGGCTATGTTGCTGTGGCTTCGGCCCCCTGTTATGTTTGTATCCGCCCTTGTGCCCGCCGCCCTTGTTCTGGTGCGCGATCGGGGCGCGGACACGTTGTTGATCCGACGATTCGCTTGCTTCGGCGGTGGTTATGCCACCCCTTTGGTTGGTCCCACTTTGCCCTTGTTGCTTCGCTTCTTTCTTTGCGTTCGCTCGGTCGATCCTTCGGCGGCGACCCTTGTCGGACTTGCGGTACTCTTGCATGACTTCAAATAACTCTTGCGAGACTTCGGCTTGACCCTGTCAAGCACATCTTGCGCTTTCCAACCCTCGGGCCCCCGACGATGGTGTCAATGATGCTTTGCTTTCGGACACCGTGGGCGCACGTCTTGTCGGTTGACAACCCCCGTGCATGTACTCTTGTAGCGACTCGCGATCCCCCCGGACACACATGTTGACGAGGTCGTTGGAGTCTAGCTCTTCGACTCGCATGCCTTCGAAGCTGGAGAGCAGCTTGTTCCGCAGCTGGAACCAAGATGTTATGTGCCCCTTCGGTATGTTGGCATACCAATACTGGACTTCGCCCTTGAGCGCGAGTACGAGGGCCTTTGCCTTTGTGGTGGCGTCACCTCCGTTGGACTCAACCGCCGCTTCAAACTTCATTAAGAACTCCTTGGGATCGTAGTCTCCGTCGTACTGGGGCAAGGTGTTGGCGTTGAACCGACGAGGCCACGGTGCGCTCTCCAGCTCGACCGAGAGCGGGGACACCGGGACCACGTTACGAAGTGGAGCGTCGTCGGGAGCGAAGTGCTCGTGCACCTGCCCCCTGTCTTGGCGGTGCCCTATGCTTTGTCCTTCGGAGGCATCCTTCTGCTGCCTCCATTGATCCGGGCCCGAGCACCGCATGGCCTGCGGGGTGAGCCGGGCGTGTTCTTTGGGCCGCCGGCGCGGCGATGCGCGGCGGGCGTCGGTGGCGGTGCGAGCGGCGGCGTCGGAGCGCCTTGCTGCGGTGGCGTCGCGCCGGCGATCTGGCTTTGCAGCATGGCGAGGTAGCGTTCGGCACCGCTCGATGTTGAAGTCGATGGCGTCGGAGGCGGTGTGGGGTGGAGCCGCATCCTGGTGCGGGGATGGTTGCATCTGCGAGGAGTATGGGCGCGTCTCCTGCTCAGGCTGAGCCGGCACGGACTTGCCAGCGATGAGGGCCCGAATCCTTCGGAGGGCCTCTATGTCTTGCGCCGAAGCCCCCAGCCCCTCGAGGCTGACTTCGAACATCCCCGAGGCGGTGTGCTCTACCTCCGGCGCGCTCGGCCCGGCTGCGGTTCCTGCCGAAGGCTGGACGGCCGAAGGGGATGGGTTGGTGGGCTCCGCCACGAGTGGAGGGCTCGCCGCCTGAGCCGTTGCGGCTTCGGCGCCTGCCGAACGTGTCCTAGCCATGTGGTCTTGAGATCTTCCACGAGGTGGGCGCCAAACTGTTGGTGGAAATCGGGCCCGAAGGGTGGACGCCGACACAACAGCCCCCTGAATTCTCTCCCCTCCTTCGCTCTCTCTCGCGAGGTTCCTACCTCTACTTGAGCGAGGAAAGGAAACACTGAAACTTAAAAAGACAGAACAAGGAAAAACTCAGCAGACCGAAGGCCGAAGAACTGGCAGACACCTTCGGTGCTCTCTTCTCATTACAGTGTGTCCGTTTCATTACAAGGGGTTCACTATTTATAGGAGGCCCCTGGGTATAGTCATTTGCCTCAATTACACCTTTTCCGTTCCTGACAATCCGCTTTAAACACTTTACAAGGGTATAACAGTAAGTCCCCGCGTCGTACAGGCCTCCAGCGTGTCTTCGTACGGCCGAAACGCCTTTACACGCGGCCGCCCTTGTCTCTGCCCCGACCGGAGCCCACTTTACACGTCGGCAGTGGCCACGTGTCCAGGATCGTCGGCACCTTCGGTGCCAAAGTAGCAACCCTGGACCAGGGGCGTCGAGCCTCTTTGGATGCTTTGTCCGCGCCGCCCCTGTCTCCCTTGGGCCCTCGTTACCGGAGCACCGCCGCTAGCACCTTCGGTGCCGAAGGTAGGCGCAGCCACAATGGGTCTTCCCTGCACAGCAAAACTCACAAGGCATAAGCAGCATCAGTGTTTCGTTAGTGCTCATGCAGCGAAGGGTCTTCTCGCGAGACCGAAGCCGTATGCAATGCCGAAGGTCCCCAGCGTTGGCGGACAAGGGCGATGCTTCCGAAGACCAACTTCCCCAACAGCTGGGACGCTTTCTTGTGCAGGTGCCACCGCCGCCGTCGCCGCGAGCACGCACACGCGTCGCCGTTTTCCTTTCTGACCCCGCGCCATCCTCACCTCGCCGACGTGTGTCACGCCGCCGTCGTGCTCCGGAGCGCCGCGCCGCCGGCCCGCTCGACCCCGTTCCCAACACGCACGAGCGCCCGCCACCCACGCAAGCACGACGGCACGACCGCCACGACACCCGGTCACCGTGCGCACGCACGCGAGCCACCCCGTGTCCGGAGCCGCGCTCGCACCACGCGCCGCCACCGGCCGAGCTCCGCCACGGCGGGGCGGAAGCCGTTCCGGGCGACCTAGGGGGGAAAAAGCCCGGTTTTGGGTGTTTTGCGTCCCTAGGACCCATCCGCAACCGCCCAAGGCCGCCGGGCGTCGATTAGCGCCGTCGCCGGCGACCCTCACCACACCGTCGCACGCGTCCGCCGCCGCCGCTCCCCGCTTTCGCGCGGCCGGCCGCCCTTCTTGGCCGAGGCCGACCCCGATTGGGGCCGGGGACGAGCCTTGCCTCTCCTCGTCCTTTTCCCGGCCACCCGTTGGCCCGCCCGAGCGCGCCTCGCCGCCGGTGAGCCGGCCGCCGCGCCGCCGCCCGTCACGGGCATTTCACCGAGCACCTTCGCGGAGTGGGAAAACCCCCCGGGGTTTTAGCACGCACACGGGAGCGCACACACGCGCGTGACCGCGGGGGGATCCGAGGGGATTCCGTGCGCCCGCCCAACCGCGGCTAGGCCACACGGCGCCGCACGGCCGCGCGCCACGGGGATGCACCCCGCGGATCCGCCGCGCGCCGCGCCACGCGGCGCCACGTGGCCGGCCACGCGGCCTGCCGCTGGCTTAAAGCCGCCGGCGTGGCCGCCACCTCAGCGGCTATAGCCGGCCTGCCGCTGGCTTAAAGCCAGGTTTGAGCCAGATTGAGCTACCCTATAGCTAGCTAAGAGTCTGCAATATTGTATATGCGTATTTTAATTTCAGAAATGTATTTTATCTTTGGAAATTCATAATAAATCCGTTTTAGCTCCGAAAAATATGAAACTTCTTCTGAAAATCTTCTAAAAACCCAAACTCCGTGCTAGACTAGAGTTTGCCTCTTTTTGGATCTTATTTGCTCTTATTTGGATTTGAGTTGCTTTAGGAACGCTATTTCCTTTTTCACGCTATTAGGAGCAGCGGGAGCCGGAGAGCTGAGCCAGGAGTACGACTACGCCGACGACTTCGCCGCGGAGGACTACCCGACCCCAGGTTCACGCCCGACTGATTCTGAAATACCCATTAGGCATTGCTGAGTAGTATTGCTAGTGCTTTACTTTATATATATGCATGTTGATGAACCTTGCACTGCCTCTTTGTTTACCCTGTCCTTGATTGCCCTACCACTACTATATACGTTTATGTGGGCGTGTATATACGCCGAGCTTCGCGATGCATGTGTTGGGATGGGAATAGTGGTTCTTGGCGTGTGTGGGGTAAAAACCGGCAGGAGAAGGCGTTTTGGGTACTTTGGCGGGGGTGAGCTCGAGACAACCGATCTGGGATCGGGGATAGGGGTGCACTCCTCAGTGCATCCCTCCTGTTACGGTTTTCGGAGCCTAGGTGTTGGGGTTTTACGTGCGCTCGGAGGACATGAGCTCGCCCCGGTCTGAAATCGAGTGGATCAACTTGTTTATAGGACATCGTACACACCACCCCGCCGAGAGTGGGGATAGGGCCGAGTTGAGCTCGGCAAGTGCGGAACCATACCGCCTAGGAAGGATAGAGGGTATCTGTGGGGGAGCGGTGGAGGTGAGACCACCCTCTTAGAGCGTCTCCCGTGTGGCCACACGGGAGCATTTCACAGTTCCGGTGCTGTCCTCACTGCGGAGAGGACCGTTTTGAGGGCCGGATGCAGGGTGGGTTCGTAACTACCGAGAGTTCGCCGGTAGGATGGGCTCGGTCGGCCGTACACCGGCCGGGTACCGTTCCGGGATGGGTACAGGTGTACACACTCTGCGGAGTTGTTTGATCTATAGCTATAGCCGCGTCCTCGGTCATGGACACTGCCTAGAAGACTTACTTGATCCTCATGTTTTGGGTTTTCTACCTTCCCCCTATAGGTGAGAGTGTGGTGAGCCGTGGTTACTGCTGGCTAGAGGAGAGAGGCTCCATCTACCTCGTCGATCCGGTTGTAATCATTGAGGTGCGAGGAGAGGAAGTTCTCGCATCGACCCTAGACAGGAGTAGGAGGTGGTGACGGGTCTCCTGGGTGACCGGGTGGATCCGAGCTGTGATGAGAGACTTGGGTTTTGGGATACTGATGGAGATACCTTGTTTTTACTCTCCGCCGTCGTCGCTTAGGAACCCACGGCCGTTTCCTTGTCTACTCTCTTTTCCCTTTAGATGTTAGGCCACTTAAAGCCGCATACGGTTGGTGACGTGGACCTATCCCACTCCTTGGGGATAGACTTTGGGTGTGCGGGTACGAGTCCGAGTTCGACCGCAACGCCGACGGATGGTACGACCGAGGGATACGTCGCTTCGCTCGAGTTTGCCTCGTGGCGGGAAGAATAAAGATGGAGACCCTTCGAGAAGATAGCTACCGTTGCGTAGAATTTTCACTTCCGATTCAGCCAAGAGGCTTGTAATGATGTACTCCATAATGGACTTGTAATAAATTCATGTACTATTAACTTTATGTGATGCGATGTATGACTTTGTGTATATATCTGTGAGACGTTCTGTACGCGATAGCCACTGATCCAGGGACTATCGCGATGGTACAGGGATTCGGGTTTTCTATGAAAATCCGGGGTTTTACAATGTGTTCCCCGAGTGGTGACACAAAGAGCAGGCCCGCGCCCGCCCCCGTTTTCATCACCGAGCCATCGAAATACAGAGTCCAGCACTCTGCTTGGATCTGCGGCGGTGGTGGCTGCGTATCTGTCCACTCAGCGACGAAGTCCGCCAGGATCTGGGACTTGATGGCCTTGCGCGGGGCGTAGGCTAGCGTCTCGCCCATCAGCTCCACTGACCACTTCGCGATCCTGCCCGCCGCGTCTGGATTGCGGATGATCTCCCCTAGCGGGAAGGAGGAGACCACTGTGACGGGGTGGGCCTCGAAGTAGTGGCGGAGCTTGCGCCTCGCAAGGACCACTGCATACAGCAGCTTTTGGACTTGAGGGTAGCGCGTCTTGGTGTCGGACAAGACTTCGCTGATGTAGTAGACCGGCCGCTGGATTGGCAGGGCGTGCCCTTCTTCCGTGCGCTCCACCACGATTACGGCGCTAACCACCTGGGTGGTCGCGGCAACGTAGAGCTGCAGGGGTTCGCCGTCCTGCGGCGACGTGAGGATGGGAGCGCGAGTTAAAGATGTCTTCAGCTTGTTGAGCGCGTCTTGGGCCTCGGCAGTCCAGGCGAAGCGTTCGTGCTTCTTGAGGAGGCGATAGAGGGGCAGGCCCTTCTCGCCGAGCCGCGAGATAAAGCGGCTCAAGGCGGCAAGGCACCCCAACACCTTTTGCACCCCTTTGAGATCCCTGGACGGCCCATTCGCTCGAGGGCCACAACCTTCTCGGGATTGGCCTCGATGCCTTGTTGGGAGACGATGTATCCCGGAGCATGCCTCGCGGCACTCCGAAGACACATTTTTCGGGGTTTAGCTTGACCCCCGTTGGCCCGTAGGCAGCCAAACGCGATGCTGAGATCGCCGACCAGGTCGTCCGCCTTCCTGGTCTTCACGACGATGTCGTCTACGTACGCCTCAACCGTTCACCCGATGTGGTCTCCGAAAACGTGTTGCATGCAGCGCTGATACGTCGCGCCCGCGTTTCGGAGACCGAACGACATCGTGACGTAACAGAACATCCCGAACGGCGTGATGAACGAAGTCGCGAGCTGGTCGGACTCCTTCATCTTTATCTGGTGATACCCCGAGTAGGCATCAAGGAAGCAAAGCAGCTCACACCCAGCCGTTGAATCAACGATTTGATCAATGTGTGGCAAAGGAAAAGGAACATTAGGACATGCTTTATTAAGACTAGTGTAGTCTATACACATCCGCCACTTCCCGTTCTTTTTCTTTACAAGTACAGGGTTTGCTAGCCACGTAGGGTGGAACACTTCCTTGATGAACCCGGCCTCGAGGAGCTTCCGCAGCTCCGCTCTGATCACCCGCCGCCGCTCCTCGTCGAAACGGCGGAGCCGCTGCTGCACGGCACGGGCATGAGGCAGGATATCAAGGGAGTGCTCGGCGACCTCCCTCGGGATGCCTGGCATATCCGAGGGGCTCCACGCGAAGATGTCTGCGTTGGCGCGGAGGAAGTCGACGAGCACCACTTCCTATTTTGGGTCGAGGGTGTAGCTGACCCTCAACGCCTTGCCCTCGGGGGCAGCAGGGTCAAGGGGTATCTCCTTTGTCTGCTCCGCGGCCTCGAAATTGCCGGCGTGCTTGGCGGTGGAGTCGAGGTCCTCGTTGACCATCTTCTCCAAAGTGGTCACCAGCGCTTCATCCAGCGCCAGTGCTTCTGCATGATCTACGCACTCGACGCCGCATTCGAATGCGTGCTCGATGGACGAGCCCACGGTGATGACGCCGTTTGGTCCCGGCATCTTCATCTTTAAGTAGGTGTAGTTGGGGACCGCCATGAACTTGGCGTAGCAGGGCCGCCCAAGTATGGCGTGATAGGCGCCCTTGAACCCCACCACCTCGAAGGTGACCGTTTCCTTGCGGAAATTCTTCGCGAGGCCGAACCGGCACCGTAGGTCGATCCGCCCGAGGGGCCGGACGCGCTTGCCGGCGCGACGCCATGGAACGGCGTCGTGGCCGGGCAAGCCGGTCCAACCCGATCCCCAACGAGCGCGGCGTGTGCGCGTAGAGGATGTTGAGGCTATCGCCCCCATCCATCAAGACTTTTGAGAACCGCGCGTTCCCAATGATCGGGTCGACCACCGGCGGGTCGGCCCGGTTGGGGATGCGGTTCGGGTGGTCTTCCCGGCTGAAGGTGATGGCATCCTCCAACCAATCGAGGAAGGAGGGAGGCGCCCTCTCTGCGGCAAGGACCTCGTGTCGCTCCCGCTTGCGCTGGCGGGTTGACATGTCGACGGTGGCCCCCCCGAAGATGAGGAACACGTTCTCCATGGCGGGGAAGCCGCCGGCGTCGCCATCTCCTCCGTCCTTCTTGGCCTCTGCGTCCTTTGCGGCGGCGCGACCGTAGAACTTCTTGAGCATGTCGCATTGCTCAAGGGTGTGGTTTACAGGGATCTTGTGATATGGACATGGCTTCTTCAGCATGTCGTCAAACACCCCCGGACCTCGAGGGGCCGGTCGAGGGCCTCGTCGAGCCGGGTCAACAGCAAGGGCCTCGTCGCCGTCGCACCCCTGCTCGCGCGCCTCGCGGCGCGGCTTCTTCCCTTTCTTGCCCCGCTTGTCCTTCCGGTGGGGCTCCCTGGACTTGCTGCCCTCCGCGGGTGCGTCGTCTGAGCGCTTGCCCTTCTTGCCGTCAAAGATCGCCCCCACGGCTTCTTCTCCTGAGGCGAAGCTGGTGGCGATGTCGAACGGCTCGTTGGAGTCCGCGGGCGGCCGCGCCCCGGCCTCTCGCACGAGGTCCCGCACGTGGTGCCCTCGAGGAAGGCGTGCACAATCTAAGATTGCGCCACGCTTGGGAGCTCTGTGCAGCGCTTGGAGAAGCGCCGTATGAAATCCCGAGCGACTCGTCGGGCTTCTGGGTGCAGGAGCGCAGATCCCAAGAGTTCCCAGGGCGCACGTATGTGCCCTGGAAGTTGCCCACGAACGTGCGGACCAGATCGTCCCAGTCGTGGATCTGGCCGGCGGGCAGGTGCTCGAGCCACGTCCGGGCTGAATCGCCGAGGTGTAAGGGCAGGTTGCGGATGATGACCTCGTCGCTGGTGGCCCCGCCCAGGCCGGCACGCCGGGCGGTAGTCGTGGAGCCACACGCGGGGATCCGTCTCCTCGTTGTACTTGACGATGGTCGAGGGTTGGCGGAAGCGTTGAGGGAAGGCCGCCGCGCGGATCTCCCGGCTGAACACGCGGGTCCCCGTGGGCTCCGGCGTCGGGGAGCGGTCCTCATCGCTGTCGTAGCGCCCACCCCGTCGAGGGTGGTAGCCTGCCGCCGCCCGTGCATCTGCCTTGCTCGTGCGCCGAGCATTGATGACGTTGCGGGCATCGCCGTCTAGCGCCCTGCCTGTGTCGAGGAGCCGCTCCTTGGCCGGCGTGCGTCCGGGTTGGCGGGTCGCCCCGCCGCTTCACCCGCATGGACCGAGGGTTCGCCCCCCCGCCGCGGCTCCGTCGCCTCGTACGTCCCCCCCCGTTGGCGGATGCGTGACGCCGAGCTCTCGGCCCGCCGGACGGCCGCCGCCCTCGCTCGATGAGGGTCCGCACCTCGCGGTGCGGGGCCCCGTCGTATGGACCTCCCCGGGCCCACTATCTCGGTGGGTACCGGAGCCGACTACTCTGTGGGCCCCTCGGGACTACCGGCTTGCGCTACACGGCACTCGAAGGCGTGGAGCACAAGGACAATACGGGAGTAGTACTCGGTTGGGACTCTGTACACGTTCCGCACTGTGTGGAGGTCTCCTAGACGTACTCGACTAGTACTCTTTCCCTACTCCGACTTGTAACCCTGCCTCCCGGACTATATAAGGCGAGGCAGGGACCGATCTCGGATCACCTCATCCAATCTCAACTCACGGCACACTATTGCACCATCCCGTAATCGTGCCCCATCAATCCCTAGCTACGCAAATACAGACGTAGGGTATTACGCACCTCGCGGCCCGAACCTCGTCTAAATTGTGTGCCACGTGTCTCTTCCTTCGAGTTACCGATCTCGGCGAGTCACATTCATCTACTTCGGGTACTCCCCGTAGTAGGTTGCCGGTCCAAAACACCGACACCGGCGCGCCCGGTAGGGGCTCTCGCTCGAGATCACATGGCGAACTCGACGGCTTCCGTTCACATCAAGCCGACCGTCGCCTTCAACCGCGGCGACACCTTCGTCTTCGGCGCCCGGGTCCGCACGCCGATGGCGCGGGCTCCTTCCGCCGCCGCTTGATCATGCAACCCGACTCGAGGACGAAGCCTTGTGACGCTTCCCCGAAGTTGTCACGGCAAGCTCGCCGGCAAGTTCGGCGAAATTTCGCTTTCCAACCTCCACGCCGACTTCGAGCTCGAGTCCTCCAACTCGAACCCGACGTCGCCATGGGCCATCGCATGCGAGTCGGCTCCTCGCCCATCGCAGCGGTCCCCTCTCCATGCCGCGCTCCGCGCGTGGCCCTCGCGTTCCTAGCCGGGCCCGCACGGAGGCCTCTACACCACGCCGGGCCGGCAAGGAGCCCGCAACCGAGTACAACTCGGACTCCGACGCCGCCCCCAACCGCGTCTCGGACTCCAGCCCTCTCTCCGAGTTCTACTCGAACCCGGACTACGAATTCGACTTCGGGTCGGACCCTGAGGAGCCCGAGTCCGAAGACGACTCCTCCGAGCTTCCCTTGTCAGGGGCCGGCCTGCGGGCCGGTTATAAGATCGACGCCGGCCGAAGATACGTCTACTGGCCAGACCGCAAGCCCGCCGAGCCGACAAAGGAGGACTCACGCTACGTCGCCACATCGACTCGCTACCGTTCCAGAGGGAACACCACCGGCCCAGCCGACTCAAACACACCAACCGAGGTGGCACCCTCTAAGCCAAGCTTGGGTACGCCCGATCGTCAAGTCTTCATGGCCGCCGCGACACCCCCGGAACCTCGGGCACGGCCGCGTACAAGTACCCGGAGGACATCTCCGCGGACGAGCCGTCTCGTCGATGCCCCCGCGGACGAGACCGACGCCAACGGGGACGCCCGCGCGAACGCAACAGAAGCGCAACGAACAACGCCGCGGCTCGCAGACAACCTTCCCATCCGCAACCTTGCGGAAGCTCTCGAAGCGCTTGAGAGCGAGTCCACACCACTCCCGAGCAATGCCTCATGTCGATCACAACGATCGCACGTCGGCTCGTGGCATACGGCCGGAGAGGTCATCGCCAAGCTCGCCGAAGAAGCCTACTTCATGCGGGTCGACAAGAGAGTCGCCCAACCTCTCCCCGCCCAAGCCTCGCGACAACGAAGCTACTAGTCGCAAGTGTTGACCCCGGTCCTAACCGTACTCGGGCGACATTCCACCGAACCAAACCGTCGACGCTCCACCGCCGGCGGACCCTCACGACAAGACAACGTCAACCGAGAAGTCGTCCCCCACCGCGCTCCGGCCGGTGGCGGCGGCAACGACCCCGACGGCGGCGGGCAGCCGACGGCGGCAACTCCAACCACGGAGCCAACAAGAAAGCCGGGAGGCGGCGGCCGCCGCGGCGGCCGCGGCCACGCGCATAGCCACGCCTCCGCGCCTCTCACCTGGCGGGTACGATGCTCGCCGCAGAATCGAAGAGTTGCGGCGACAGAAGTCGACGACCGCCGCCGAAGGCGACGCGCTTCCCCGCCTTCTCACCCCGGCTTCGCAACCTCGCTCCTCCCCGACAAGTTCAAGCCTTTGGGGATCACCAAATACGACGCGAAGCAGATCCCATCCAATGGCTCCGATGCTACGCTCTCTCCATCGAGAACGCCGGCGGCAACAACGACACCAAGTGCCTCTACTTCCCCTTCGCTCGGACCAAGCCCCACTCACGTGGCTCGAGTCGCCGGACAAGCACTCAATCGACAAGTGGGACCACCGAAGGAACAGTCACAAGCAACTTCGCGGCGCCATGGGCCGTTCGGGTACTCGCATGGACCTTGCCATGATCAAGCAGAACAAGGCGAGACCCTCCGCAAGTACATGCGCCGCTTCTTCGACAAGCGCGCTACCGTCGTGGACGTCACCGACAAGGAGGTCATCGACCTCTTCCCAGACGGGCTCTACCATCGCCGCACCTTCGAGGACTTCGGCCGACGCCGCCCTAAGTCCATTCCCCACCTCAAGGACATGATCACGTCCCGGGCGGACGAAGAGGACAAGGCCAACGCCAAGTATGACGCCATCCGCGGCAAGTCCAAGCGTAACCAAGGTGGCGGCAGCAGCAAGAATCCAAACCAAGGCGGCCGCAACAACAACAACAACAACAACAACAACAACAACTTCTCGGTTCCAACCGCAAGCGCAAGCCGTACAATACCGTCGCGGCTATCCGCCGCCCTCCGAAAGGGAACTCGAAGAAGAATTCGGCGGTTCAAAGACCCGCCGAAGGAGAAGTGCCCGTGGCACCCGAACGGCAACCACACTACCGAGCAAGCTACCCGCTCGGGCATGCACTCAAGGATACGCCGGAGCCACCGTGAAGGACCGATAAAGGCGACCGAGAGAGGGGGGAGTGAATGGGAGCCGATAAAAATTCTTCTCGAGGGAGATTGAAACTCCGACAAGACGAACTAGCCTCGGCCGGACCCCCCGAAATCACACGCTCCGCACTTCTACCTCCCGTTTGCCAAAACCACGTAGCCACCGGAGTGCTACCGGTCCTAGGAACAAACTCTACCAGCAACCGCAACACACACGCAGCACCGACAAGCGGAAACAACTCGAAAGCCGCTAACCGGAGGGGGCGGTTAGACCGGGATAGGGGGCGGTTAGACCGCCTCCACCTCGGCAACCAAGAAATCCTCCGAAACGCCTCTTCCGAGCACCAAAACACACCACGGTTTCACCAACAGAGATCTCTCGGTCAAGGCCATGCTAGCTACCGAAAATCTTGGCGAAAACCAAAACTTCACCCAAGGGCCTAGGGGGCGGTTAGACCGGCTACCCGGGGCGGTCTAACCTCCCGTACCCAAGCAACGAACTCCAACCAAGAACACCTAGCGAACCGCGCGAGAACGACTCCAAATTTCACCCGTACACTCCTCCGATCAAGGCGAACAAACTCACGGAGAGGAAAATCCAGCGAAACAAAACTTTGACCCGGAACACCCCCGGCGGTTAGACCGCCCCTCGTAGGCGGTTAGACCGCCCCTTCCCGTAAAACGAACCCGCGGGTCAAACCTCAACTTCCTCGCGCCCCGATCTCCCGAATCACTCCACGGATTGCAGCCAAACTTCGGGGATAGCCGGGTTACCTCCCGGGCAACCTCTACCTCAAAGGAATCGACCCGAAACGCTCACAATCAAGAGGAATCGAAGAAATCGCTTCTCTAGGTCAAGAACTCGCCCAACTCGAAAAACCACCAAATCGAGTCCGATTCAAAGGGGATTTGGGGGCAAAGTCACCACCAAAGAGGCACAAGATCCTCATACGTGACACCCACCAAAAACCCCAAGAAATCGTTCTCAAAACACCGCCAAAAAGAGCTCCGAAAATCAACACCAAAGAGACGGGAAAACCACCATGATGAGCAACGCCAAACCTTCTATACATGCCATGAATGGTTCGTACAAGGTCTAGCTTGCCACCCAAACATCCATCCCTCTCTCTAGATCTCACATGAAGCTCTCAAGCTAGCCTTCTAAAATCCTAGAGAAAATAGTGAACGAAAATGGAAAAACAAATGGGCTAGGGTTCCAAGAGTTGGCCGCCAACCTCTCACCCTTGGGTTATATAGGCGGCAACCGAATGTCTAAAATGCCCTTCACTAATGACTAGGGATACATGCCCCTCAAGGGCGGATTTGGAATTCTTGATGTCTTCACCATCGGACGGATGCCCGGCAACCGCACCCCGCGTAGCCTCGACGCAAGCCTTGCGATCCCGACGCGTGTCCTCCGCTTCGAAGCTTCTCGGCCGCCGCGGCGGTGGCGGTCGACCGCCCCCCGGGCGGTTAGGACCGGCCCAGGATCCGACCGGTCCCGGGGCGGTCCGACCGCCCCTCCCGGGCGGTTGAACCGGCCCGGGTGGCCGCTCCTCCTCGTCGAGTCTTCGGCCTCGGTTTTGTGGCTCAACCGAGTAACCCGAGTGGTTTTCTCGGTGAACCACCGCAAACCCCGCGAACTCCGTGTAGCCTCCGCCAATCTCCACTCATGACTCGGCTCCCACGTAGTCCCGGCTCGACCTTGGTTTTGAGGCTCTACCAAGAAACCGTCCACGACTTCATCTTGCCGTTCATGCCACCATGCGGCCCGCACTTGACCCCCGCCGGCCACCGGTCCCTCGAACGAAGCCTACTTGTCTTCTCCACACCTCGGAGGCCTCACCGCAACGACCTTTCGCGCTTGTTCTTCACCCGCACCAACACGAGTCAAGCCGCAACCCGCACCCGCAATACTTAGCCAAGAATCGCTCCACACAACGTTGTCAATCACTCATCACACAAGGAAGCGACCATCCACCGGTCCTCGAACCACACATGGTCCTCAATCTCCCCCTTGATGAGTGCATTGACAACACACTCACATGAAGTAACATAAGAGAAGAGGAAAAGAAAAGAAACAAAATAAAAGGAAACCCCAACAAGCGATCGAAAGCCAAAGAAAGGCAAAGAGCAAGATCACTTGAAGAAGACAAGTCTCGGACCCCTTAGGCAAGGGCAACGGCTCGACACATCCGAGACAAAACGCAGCTCAAGCAAAGAGCGCAAACCACCAACGCAAAACTCGAACACCACAAAGAGCTCCCCCTGCACAAATGCAAACTCCCACCGAGCCACAAAGACACTCCCCCCGAACACATGCATCAATGCAACTCGGAATGCAACAAAGAGCAAAACTTGCTCACACGCCTGCAGGCGGTTAGACCGCCCGCCCAGGGCGGTTAGACCGCCCCGCCCGACTTGACCGCCCCCGGGGGGCGGTTAGACCGCCCAAAGAGACCGCCCCCGCACCAAACTCGCTCAAAAATTGCCCGAAACAATTGGAACACCTTCCAAACACTCCCGTGTGCCCAAAACATGCACAAACTTCTCCCCCTTGTTGACAATGCATGAATCAAGGCAAAATGCGAAAACTTGCAACATATAGCTTCTCGAATATACAAAATTCAACACAAGGAGCTACACAAGTCCAAATGAGCAAGTTAGATACTCGACAGATTCGTAATGACGTTAACTACGTGATCACCAAGTTTCACAACCATTGGACAATGCTAAAAAGGATTTGAGTAATTTTGCGAAAAGTTACTCTCTCACAAGCAAATACCTAAACATGAGCAAAACATATCAAAATGGTAAAGCCACTCAAACTTCATGCTAGGACAAACCATTCTAATCACAAGACCATCATAAACACCCAAAAGCACCTCATGTCATGTCAAAGCCACCGAGCCATGTGCCTACTTCTATGTATGAGACTTCTCATTGGTAGGCATCATGCAACCGTTTAGCACCCAAAGCAAATTAATTTCAGCACATATGACATGGGAACATATTTTCCAAGCATTTTTCATTTCATTTTCAGATTTGTAAATGGTACATGAAATGTCTTTGCGACAAAAAGGAACTTATGCCCCTCCACAAGATGAAGCAAGAGGGCTAAACATTCATGATGGCAAACGAGCCTTTGGCTCCATATGATCAATAAACTAGCTATCCAACCACAAAGTAAGCATAGCAAAGCCACTAAGACATGTCAAGATCATATATAGGCATTTACGCATGAGAGAGCATGTATATGACATTTTTCAAAAGATTAGCCATCAACCATGGATCATTCAACAAGATCATCAAGAGCTAAGCCAAACTAACCGTACCATATCAAACAAGCTCACAAGAACATATGTAGCAACCCATGGTAAACATTGTATATAGGAGAAGCTTTTCCTATCCGATGCATATGATACAAAATGCATGCAATCTAAGATACAAGGATGCCTATACATCATGTTACATATGCCATGCCAAATGCAAGAAATGCACAAAGAAGAGCTATACATATGCTACAAACCGGCTCCTCGAGGGGAGGCAAAACGGGCTCGACACCACCGCAAACGAAAGCCCCCACACACCCAACTCAAGAAATCGACACACACCAAGTTCCCCCCGCAAACGAGTGAAAGTTGCTTGATCTAGGGGTTTGGTGAAAATATCGGCTAGTTGGTCATGTGTGGGTACATGGATCAAAGCTATCTTCCCTTTCTCTACGTTGTCTCTCGGAAATGATACCTCACTTCTATGTGTTTGGTTTTGGAATGAAGCACCGGGTTCTTAGCAACGCTTATGGCACCGGTGCTATCACATTGAAGTGGGACATGGGTATACTCCTCACCAAAGTCACTCATGGTGTAGGTGATCCAAAGGAGCCGAGAGCAACAACTAGCAACGGCAACATACTCGGCTTCGGCCGTGGATTGAGCAACACTCGACCGCTTACGAGAAGACCAAGACACCAACGAAGAACCCAAAAACCGGCAAGTCCCGTAAGTGGACTTCCTATCCAACCGACACCCGGCAAAATCCGCGTCCGAAAAGCCATGAAGCGCCAAAGAAGAGGACGCGGAGTACCAAAGGCCGAAGTCGGGAGTGTGACGCAAGTACCCGAAAATTCGCTTCACCGCTTGCCGATGCGAAGTCCTCCGTGGAGACGCTTGAAAACGAGCGCACGTACACACCGAGAACCGTATGTCCGGCCCTCGTCGCCGTCAAGTAGAGGAGTGACCCGATCATGCTTCGGTACTCCTTCCGGTCCACATGTTCACCTTCCTCGTCCGCATCAAGAGCCGTAGTCGTACTCATCGGCGTCGTCATAGCCTTGGAGTCCTCCATCTTGAATTTTCTCACAATGTCCTTGGTGTACTTAGCCCGGTGCACAAATGTTCCTTCCTTTGATTGCTTGATTTGTAGTCCGAGGAAGAACTCGCAACTCACCCATCATGCTCATCTCAAACTCCCCGCTCATATCATCCGCAAACCTCGCAACAAGAGAGTTAGACGAGCCACCAAAGACAATATCATCCACGTACACCCGCACAATCGTGATATCTTTGCCCCGCCTCGCAAAAACAAGGTCCGATCGACCTTCCCCATCTCAAAGCCTCTCTCAAACAAGAACCCCCTCAACCTCGCCATACCAAGCTCTAGGCGCCCGCTTCAACCCATACGCCGCCTTCCTCAACTTGTACACCCGTGGGGGTACTTCTCACTCTCAAACCCCCGGAGGTCGCCTCACATACACTTCTTCCTCCAACACTCCATTCGTAAAAGCACTCTTCACATCCATTTGGTGTAACTTGAACCCTTTAGCCACGTAAAAGGCTAGAAGGATCCTAATCGCCTCCAAACGGGCTACGGGAGCAAAGGTCTCCTCGTAGTCGATCCCCTCCTTCCGACCGAACCCCCGAGCAACAAGTCTCGACTTGTTCCTCACAACCTCACCCTTCTCTCCCTCTTTGTTTTTCCACACCCACTTTGTACCAATCGGCTTACACCCCCGGGGGAGGGTCAACTAACTCCCACACCCGATTCCTCTCAAAGTTCTCCAACTCCTCATGCATCGAGTTAACCCAATTGTGATCGATAGTGCGTGTCCAATGTCTTTGGGCTCGAAAGAAGCAACAAATGCAGCATGAGCAAAATGGGAATTGTTTCGAACCCTCGACCGTGTAGTGCGTTCATTCATGTCGCCGATGATCCTCGAAGCCGGGTGATCCACTTGAACTCGCCGGGGAGGTTCTCGCCTCGAAGCTACCTCCCCCTCAACATCGCCTTCTCCTCGTTCTTGATTTGTCGTTGTAGGTGTAGCAGAGGGTCCATCCATCATCGTAGTCGAAGTAGTGGGTACATGTTCAGCTGGGGCACCGCACCACCATCCTCATCATCTCCATGTTCATGCTCCTCCTCCCCGAAAGATCTCCTCGCCAAGCTCATCATCACCCGCACACTCAAAGACAAGCCGACTACGTGGCTCGTCTCGTCGAAGGTTACCTCGCAAGTCTCCACGATTTGGTTAGTTTCAAGATTGAGCACACGATATGCTCTAGAATGAGATGCATAACCAAAGAAAATGCCATCGACGTACCTAGCCTCAAACTTATCCAACTTCCTCGCCTTTCTTCGAATGAAACACTTGCAACCAAAGACATGGAAGTGACTCACCTTGGGTGTGCGGCCATGCATCAACTCATAGCATGTCTTCTTCTTGTGCACTCCGAGGTATATCCCGTTCGACACATAGCATGCGGTATTCACCGCCTCGCCCCAATACCTCCTCCGAGTCCTATGCTCATCAAGCATCGTCCGAGCCATCTCGCACAAGGTCCCGTTCTTCCTTTCCACAACACCATTCTGGGGAGGCGTATACGGACTCGAAAACTGGTGCTCAAGACCTAAGTCATGACAAAAGGTTTCAAAACGAGAGTTCCTGAATTCCGAGCCATTATCACTGCGGATAGCTCGTATGGCATCTCCGTGCCTCTCGTTCCTCAACCTCAAGACTAGATCTCGAACAAAACCAAACGTCTCCCCCTTCTCCTCAAGAAAGAACACCCACGCATACCGAGAAAAGTCGTCCACCACAACAAGGACATACCACTTCCCACCCGCATCGCACACGAGCCGGGCCAACAAGATCCATATGGAGCAGCTCGCATGGACGCTCGCCCATCACATCGGTGAGAGGCGGGTGAGAAGAGGCCACCATCTTGGCATGCCTACACGGAGCACAAACCAACTCTTTCTCAAGCCTCAAACGTGGCAATCCCTCGGACCAAATTGAGTTTACTCAAGCGAGACAAGGTCAAAGCTCAAGTGACCCAACTTCCTATGCCACCTCCACAACTCACTCGAAGAACCCGCCAAGAAACAACGCTCAACACCCGAAGACTGAGAAAAATCAGCACGAAACACCTGACCCTCGAACGACCATACAAACAAGGTCCCCTCGAGAGTCCACAATCCGAGAACCACCAGGCCGAAACAACACCTCAAAACCCTCATCCAACAACCGAGACACGTAAAGCAAATTGTATCCCAACGATTGAACAAGAGCAACACGCCTCGCAGTGATCTTGTCACTCACTTTTATCTCACCTTCGAAAGCACACGCCCACGCCCATTGTCCCCAAAAGTGATGTACCTCTTCGTCACCACCGGACGAGACTTGAGAACCACCCCCCGTCTCCGTCATATGCCTCGAACAACCGGAGTCAATCAACCAAATGTTCTTCAAGTCTCCCACCCGAAATTCAAAAACAAGCACGTGAGCGAACAAACGACTCAAAGACCGGGGTTAGTACCAAAAGAGGAAAACCAAAGCCGAGCCATTTGCTCGAAAGTGGGGTTAGCACCAACCATAGCATCTCTCCTACCAAAACTACCTCCACGAACACCACCTCGGTAACCACTCCGAGGAAACCACCCCTCACTGCCTGGAGGAGGACCAAAACCACGGAAGACAACCCGTGGAACGTCCCTCCTCTCCTTCTCAAAGCTACGACTCCTCCCATCCCCGTAGTGACCTCGAGGGGGAGAATGCCTAGCAACCGACCACCCGCCGTCTTTCCGCACCAACCACCCAGCAACTCCACCTCCGCACCCGAAACCTCTCGACTCACCACCTCGAAAACCACTCCGCCCGTACTGGGGGGCCCGCTAAACCGCCTAGCCGGGCCGGGCCTAACCGCCCCTTCCGGGCCCGGGCTCGGCCCGACCGCCTAGCCGTGCCGGGCCGACCGCCCCTCCGAACAGCCCTCCTGGCCGCGGGAACTCGCATCTCCCCATGCCGAACACTTCTCACCACGCCCTTACCCCCGGGCGCGGGCATACGAGGCTTAGGTACACCATGGGAAGGGTTGTACCTATCCTTGTTCGCCCACTCCTTTGCCATCCTCTCTTCCCGCTTCCTCTTGAAGCAAAACTCATCCTTGTGACCTTCCTTCCCACAATGGCCACAACGGAACCTCACAAGCTTAGGTTTTGGCTTGGATTGGGGCCGCTCGCTTGGTTTCTCTCCACTCAACTCCTCCACCGATTTCTCCTCACTTGCCTTCTCTTTCACTTTCCCAAAGAACACTTTCCCCGAAGTGCTCACAAACTTGATGGGCTTTTGGAGATCATTTGTGGGTGTAGGAAATATAGGTGGAGCCGGGGTTGTGTCTAGTCGGTTCCTAAGATGGTTGGGTTTTGGAGGGAAATCATTTTTGTGGTGGGTTTTTGGTGGCTCCGGATATTCTCTCCACTTCCTTCACCAACCTTGTTTGCCCCAAGCCCCTCACCATCTTGCCTCTTAAAGGCCTCGATCATCATCCTCAACCGAGGCTCGTGACCGACAACCAACCCATCAACTTCCTCAAATCATCATTCTCATCCCGCAAACGATCAACATAATGTGCAAGCTCCAAATTTTTCAATGCATGCATTTCACAAGTAGAGCAGATGTAGGCATGGGTTCCTTCAATTTAGCCTCGAGCGAACTAGTGTAAGCATGCAACTCATCAATCTTAGCATGCAAAACAGGCAAGAAGTGCAAGCACCTAGCAAAGCAGTCTAGACTTAAGCTCAGCCCACTTCAACCCTAAGCACATCTAGTTCCTCACACTTGGAGGCATGCTTCTCCTTAAACAAAGCAAGATCAGCAAGGAATATGGAGCAATTTCATTTTCTTTATTACAAAATGTGGCTAAGCATGTGGTTTTATTAAGAAGAAAATATACAACTACACCGTCTCAAAGATTCTTATGACGCAGGGTTATATGATAACCTATACGCAAAAGACCGAACAACCCCTGCTTACAACCTAAGTCTGACTAGAATATAGATAACGAAACTTAAAGATGGGCGTGGGTGACCCTTGGTGAACTTGCCAATGAACCATCTATCCATATAGAGGATATAGGAGCACCAGAGAATCCATTTTAATTAGTTGTTGACCCGTGGTGCTCCAATGGATATTACGGGTCGCTTTTTCTGTAGGCTGCTACCGTTGTTACTACGCTTACATGCGAATTTTGTCGATGCTAGCACCGCATGGCCTCGGGGCATGCTGCCCATCATTGTGGAGCTTGCGGCGTCGGCGGGGAGCTTGCTCGGGCATGGCGCGGCGGCGGCGGAGGCGGCTACCACTTGCAAGCAGTGGGCCATACGCGGTCGGCCTTAGGCAACGGGTGATGGCACCATGTCGGTGATGCGGCGGCACGTATGCATCGCGGGGCTATAGGGTGCAAGCGTGGCGGTCTTTGCAAGCGCATGGTGAGTGGTGGTGAGGACCAGACGGCTCGACATGGACATGGCTACGGGCGCTGCACGGACACGGCGGCCGAGTTTGCGTGGCTCCTTATGGACTGGGTAACGGTGCTTCGCGCGCAGACTCAACGGGACAGACGGCGCAAGTCACGACGACGGCAGGGGTTGGAGCGAGGGCGGTGCGTGGGCTCCATGGATGAAACGAGGTGCTCGCCACCAAGTCGAGCAGCGATTTCTTCGACGCTCGTCGCGCACGCTAGACCTTTTCGATTTGCCCAGAGCTGTGCTGCAATTGCAACGCCGCCGTCGAGTCGAACCCACGGAACCATCGGTTCTCCCAGTTTCCGTCCTCTCAACCAAAGTGACTTCGTGGGTTGGAGAAGGGACCATTAGGTTTCGTTTTTCCGGATCGGTTCGAGGAACCAACGGTTCGAACCGCACCAACCCGTACATTAAAGATAAGGTACATTGCTACTACATTCAAACTACTATTCGTTTCTAGATATATACGTTCTTTTTGTTCGTAGATCTACGCAAAAATCGAAGGCAGTGATCAAGTATATAATAGCATATAAACAAAGCTACATAGACTCAATTTTCTCACGGAGAAAGCACGGCAATACCGTCTCTTTCGCTAAGGACTATGTCTATTTCCACGCAGTTAAACAGGTCAAAAGGGCGGCTTCAGGTCCAAGCTAAAGTTCACCACATTGAATGGCCCAGCACAAGCATGTAATTAATTTGACAATGAACTCGAACAACCAAGGTATCAAAGTGACGTGATGTGGTACATATAAGAGGAAGTGGATGCACCCGACGTATCAAACAATTCTGAAAGTATAAATAACACTATCTATCTCGTTAATGTGACATATCTCGTAGGTCATTTAAATTTTTTTTACATTTATATTTTTTGATAGATCTTAATAATATTTATGAATCGAGAAAAATTAAATTGATCTAAAATTAAAAATGGGTGGAGTATTACTTTTTTTTAATTAAAGCCCTCTTTAGGAGGGCTCCGAGCGGCTTCACCTTACTGTAGCGTGGAGCGACTTCACCTCCTTCCCTCTCTCCTCTCTCACTGACACGCGCAAAGTGGCAAGGAGCCCATGGAGCTCGATTCTCAGTGGGAATGTGGTCTCTTTGTGCCTCCCAACAACGAGCTTGAATGTGTTGAGGCTCTGTGTGTTAGGGTAACCGTCGAATTTTTCGGGTAACCCCCAACAGCTCCGCCAACTCTGCGCTACAGTGGCACTAATTGGGCTGTATTATGTATTCTCAGTTAGGCTATGCACTAAATGGGCTAAACAGCCCATGTCTTTTACAGAAATTGGCGCGCTTAGCACTGGCGGGAAAACGTGCCTAACATCCCATCCCATCAACTGCGAAACCTTCCCCCCTTCTTTCCACCCAAGTCGCAACGCATCCCCGTTTCCCAAAAGGCCCAAACCGAGCACAGCGCAGTTGCATCTCCAGATTGTCCGTCCCCCTCCCATGGAGCATGAGCGCTCACCACCTGCAACAAAGGGAGCACGAAGGTCCTCCTCTCCTCCGCGAGCCGAAGCTCAGGCCGCCGCCGACGCTCGGAGGACCGGCTCCAACGCGCTCGACGACGGCGCTCTGCGCGCGATCCTCGCCCGCTTGCCGCTCCGCGACGCGGCGGACACCACCGTGCTCTCCCGCCGCTGGTGCGCCGCGTCTTCGCCACGCTCCCGCGCCTCCGCCTCCAGCCCGCTACCTTCAACCGCCGCGGGTTCGACGATGCGGGTCACGAGGACTACTGCGAGGACCCGCACCGCTGGATGGACGCCCTCGACCGCGTCCTCGACGGCCGCGCCGCGCCGGTCGCCGCCTTCGAGGTCCGCGCCAAGTTCATGGGCCTGTACGACGACTGGTTCGACGACCTCTTCCGCAGGCTCTGCGGGAGCGGCGGCCTCCTCTACAACTGGCGGATCCGGTTGCCGCGACGTGGTCGCCACGGACGCCGACCTCCGCGGTCCGCCGCCTGATCTCGCGGTGCGCCGCCCTGGAGCGTCTGGAGATCCACGACGTCCACAGGGCGCGGAACGTCGTTGTGCGCGCGCCGTGCCTTGAGAAGCTGGAAGTCTTCTCGTTCCGCCCGCTCTGCATCTCGGTGAAGAAGGCGCCGCGGCTGGACACGGTGAGGCTGAATCTACTGCTACCCCGAGGATTCGTGGAGCATCGACGACACCATGGACTCCGATGGAGACTACTCATTTTCTGAGATCGAGAAGATGTGTGATTACAAGAAGATGGCGAAGAGGAGCACCAGCTGACAGATGAGATCAAGAACATGGTGACGTTTCTCCATGGACTCTGCGGCGTCAGAGGCTGCAGTTGGGTTTACCGACTGATGTTAGTATGTTGTTTGCTCAGTGCTCATGGATTCTGCTGCTGGACTAGTCGCTTTTAGATAAGCTGTGCCTGTTAAGCTGAAGATTATAAGTGAACCTACAGAAGTGTTCATAGTTGATAGATTTCGGTTTCCTGTTAGAAAAAATAGATTTCGTTTTCTATGATGGAATCACCAAATAAAACCCATATCATAATTTCTTAGACTGAATGATGGCATAACAAACTTTAGCTTACTGTGGTTCAGGAATCAGAATTATGCCATCTGACTGAGAAACAGGGGCTGATCTAGGATAGAGAAGCATCAGTGTTAGGTGTTGGTATTTTTCGCACGTATCCATTAAGGAGAAGAAGAACAACAACCATGAAGCGCCGTCATCAGACCAATGACGGTGCTGCAAGTCCTCACAAATTAAATTACATCCAAAACATCTGTGCAAGTCCTCACAAATTAAGAGGTGTTGGTAGTATGAATACTGATCTTGTTGTCTCTTACACCCACGTATTTTAGCCTTGGGTCCGCGTAATCCATTGCTGCCAAGTGGCAACAGTAAAGCCCTATGGATCCGCTCCTGCCCAGAAATGCCACCAAAAATAGTTGTTTGTGTGCTCAAGCACACTCGCATTGAAAACGTGTTCAGATGAAATTTTCAAAGACAATTCAGTTGGTTTTGGAAGTACAAAATTTTACAGAAGGAATTGTGAACTTTTCATCAATCTGTGTTTTGAATAGGTTTTGAGCAGGCCAGGGTTTCGATGCCGAAGAGACTGCCCGAGAAAACTATTTGCTCGGACTGGAAACGCTTACCCTTATTCTTGATTACAATCACGAGGGATGGCCACCTTGGTTTCATGCTTGCTGAACAGCTCCCCAACCTCAAGTATCTCTTAATCAAAGTAAGCCCAAACAATTTTTTTTTGAGCCAGAGCCGCCTTGAAGATAGTGCGTGTTTCGTTGATATAGAAAGAAAAAAATACAAGACTACGACTGCGGGAAGCCATAGCCATGCAACAAAAAAGAAAGGAAAAAAACAACGCACCCGGTTGGATTGGGGCATCAACACGGGTACCACTCAGAAAACGGCCGGTCGGTAGGGACCTCGACACGACCACACTAAAAGACGCACTACTACACATCACCGCTACCCAGGAAGAAGACGCAACCGCAGCGCGCGCCTGACACACACCTAAAGACATCGAGCCAACAAGGCGTGACCGGCCTTAGAAAAGAAGCAAGGAGGGGTAGACGCCGCCCCACGAAAAGATCACCCGCAGGTGTAGGACCCTTCGCCCGAAGCGCCCATTGCACATCAAAGCAAAACCACTCGACGGAGAAAAGTACCGAGCCCGAGCAACTCACAACGCGCGGGGGCCTCGCCTCGCCCGCCGTTGGACTCCTCCACTCTCGTGCACGGGGTCACCACGTCCGCCACGGCGCTCACACTACGGGCCCGTCTCAAAGATGCCGCCAAGGTAGAGAGCTAAGGAGCCCCACACCTAGCTCGGATCAATATACCGAAACCTCCATTGCAGACCGAATTCCTCTCGTTGCTTCCTCTCACAAGGAGTAGGCACAACGCGTCGAACGGTAGACCAATGATGTCGCAAGCGGCTGTCAATCGACGTTGTACGCAGGAGGCTTCGGGTATCTTTGGAGCAACCATACGGTCCTTTGCAAGCCGAGTCGCCGCCGCCGGTTGTTGCCACAAGCGCGTCAAACGACGTAGTCCCGCACCGCAACGGCGATCGCATCAATGCCAGCCGCCGCGGTCCGGCCTGGGGGTGGACGAAACAAAAGCAAGAAGGCGACCCCTAGCCACCGAGAAGCAAGCAAGCCGCTACCTCGAAAAGCGTGAGGGAGCAGCGACCCGGACCGTCGCCCCACGACCGAAGGTTGACGAAGCGGTGGAGACGGCCGTGGTGGTGGCGGCATCGCGACGGAGAAGCGGGTCTCTAGAGACAACGCCTCCAAGGAGGGCACGACGTCGGGGGCCCAGCCGTCGTTGCTCGTCCAAGAAGAACGGGGTTTTTCACCCGAGAGGCCAAGATGCGGAGGAGGTGTAGCTCCAAACATGGCGCCCCCAACGAGAGAGAGCGACGACGAGAAGCCGCCGCCGCCATGGGGCTTTTCGCCGGGCCTCTGAAACTCCAATGCAAATGCCCAGCGCGGCCAACCGGCAACACCACCACATACACCACAACCGCGAGACGCCTCCGTCGCGAGCCGTACGCCGCGCGGCCACACTTCAACTGCGGCCCCCGGCCGACGCGGACCGCGCGCCCTCGGGACCGGCCAACCCCATAGGCGCCGCCACAGGCCGCCGCAAGCCACCTCCACATCCCGTCGTCCGCCGACGCAGCAGGCGCGCGCCGCCCGCGGCCTGCGCCACACGCGCAAGACGGGCGACCGCCGCGCCCGCGGCGCCGCGCCGGGGCCGGGCCGCGTCACCATGCCGCCACCCCCGCCACCAGGGGGACGCACGGCATGACGCCACGCGAACGTCACGCCGCCGCCGGGTGGCGTCGGGCGTCCGCCGCCGGGAGGCGCCGCCGCTGCACCCGCGACCGCACGCCGGCGGGGGGCCGCCCGCCGCGGATCCGACTAGGGGAAGGCCGGATCCGGTCCCGGGGGTGCCGGATCTGCACCCCTGCGCCGCCGCCACCACCATGGCCGACGGGGCCGCGTTTCCGCCCCGGAGCGAGCGTCGCGGCCGAGACGGCCCCGCCGCCGCCGTCATGGGGCCCCGTGCGGGAACCCGGCGAGGCCCCTCGGGCGGCGGCCGAGCACGGAGGAGGGCGGGCGGGGGCTCGGGGAGAAGGAGGAGGGGGAGGGGCGCCGCCCGAGAGTCGCCCGGGCAGGGCGACCGAGCAGCGCTAAGTAAGCCCAAACAATTGATGCTTAATCCAGTTCTGTTGTGCCAATGCCAACAGCTGCTCTGAACCTGTCCTTTTTTTTGTCATTTATGTCATTGTTATCAGGAGGATTGGGATATGGGAAGTTCTGTACCGTTACCTGTAGAGTTCTGGGAGCAGAAGGTAGACGCTGACGGTGCTCTGAATCACCTGTCCAGTGTGCCTTCTCACATGGATTCGCTCTTCAAAGGTCACCCTGTGGCGGCCTCTGCCCGTTCCTGGTGAAGAACGCGAGGGTCCTCAGGTGGATGCCTCGAATACTTCAGCTCAGAGGTGAGGCCTGTGGATGCAGCCAAGGTCGAAGCGGTTCGGTGCGAGCTCCATCGCTGGCCAAGGGCATATCCTGATGCAGTTCTGGAGCTGCGCCCCCTTGATTGCTACCCGTGCTACTAAGGGCCATGGTACCCAACCATCACTGGCTCATTTGAAGTCCTGCCTCAGTTTGTCATCCTGTTCTAGCAGGGTGTTGTTTGCCTCTCTGAAGTCTTCTCTGCTTAAGCGTGGGTGTCGAACTTGTAACCACATGCTGCTCGCCAGATTCTTTTGATGTTATATCTTGCGCGGTACAGGCACTACATGGACCTCTTAGTGTCAACCGACGGTGTTTCATCAGCGATTCACCTTGTGGGCTTGTGGCTTTTGTAATTGGCGTTCCGGATTGTTCATGGGAATGTGGAATGTGTAGCGATGGTGGTTTTTGATGCAATGTCAAGTGACAACGGTTGGAAATCTAGTTGATTTTCCATGTGAATTGGTATATGTTTGTCTTGGTTTATGGTCATTGGTGAATATCCCGTTCTTGTGCTGCCAATTTTTTACTGTGTGAATTGATCATTTGATAAAGCTGATGGTACGAGCAGTAGTAATCATCAAAGTGGATGTTAGTGTTAGTCCTAGAAAGAATGGCGCGACGTTGCCGCGCCATGAACAGTAGCCTAGTGATTGGTAGAAAAGTTGGAGATATTTTTTAAGGATTTTAGGCTATGGAATAATTTCTTAAAACTGCAGGGTATTTGATCCTGACAAAGCTAGGGTCTTTTCTATAAGATTTCGGTATGTGGGAAGATTTGCAGAAAGTTGGGTCTTTTCCGTAGAAGCATGTAAACCATGTGTTAATTTTTGTAAAGCTCAGGTTTGTGGGAGATGCATGGATCGCGGTTTGATTATCATAAAATTAGCGAGAGGTGGCTTGATTAAGGGAGATGTCGTCTGGCTGTCTCAAAAGTGGCTTAAATAAATGATAGTTACGTAAAGTTCGAGAGAGCTTCATTATATTATCAGACGGTGGTTCAAGAAGTACAATTTAATTTTGATAAAGTTCGAGAGGGATTTTTGTAAACTTGGCGGTCCTTTTGACATTTATTCAAAGTCCAAGGGGATTACCGCAAAACTTTTAAGAGAAGGTGGCTCGAGCAAATGCTATTTTTGTAAAGTCGAGGGGTTTTCATAAAAGCACCTAAGTGTAGGCCTATATTTGTAAAATAATTTTGATGAAATGCTAGGTTGTTTTGCTAAAGCTTGTCGAGCCTTCGGGATGGATTTGAATCATCCACGTGTGATCCGACGACTCTCCTTTTCCCGGCGACATGGCGCAATAGGGGGGCAAAAATCTCCCCCTTTTAGGTCTACTGGCAAAATGCACGTGCATCAGACACATATCTAAAAATCACAATAACAAAAATACTATTTTTATAATGGCGCACATGTCCAAAAAAACCAAGACTGCAACAATAGTGTGGGGTGAGGAGAAATCAGCAGCTACCTCTTAAACGGTTGACAAAAGGGGCAGTTTGAACTATATAAAACAATTTGTAGAACAAAATTGAGGGGGGAGACCCATTTTTCGATGTTAGAGAATACTTTTGGCCAAAATGTTTTTTCACCAACTCATTTTCTACCGGTACCCGTACCCCGTCGGTTGCCCTTTGAGGCTTACTTGAGGCATACATGCACTCTCTTTCCAAACCTAAATGCGATTTGACTTTAAAAAAGCAAGACATGATTTGACTTAGCAATTATTTCCCGCAATAGCGTGATTTGACTTTTCAAAAACTCCCTTTCCAAATCAAGATGTGATTTTGACTTTCCATAAATCATGATTTTGCTTAGCAATTATTTTTAAAAAAACAAGTCATAGCAATTATTTAAAAAACAAGTCATGATTTAGGTTTGGCTTAGCAATTCTCGACGTGATTTGACTTTCCAAAAAAAGAAGGCATGGTTGAAGCAGCAGTATTCCCCACATTGCGATTTGGCTTTCCAAACATTTATATTTGGCTCGGCAATTCTTTTACTTTATCACCAATTGTGTACTTTCATCAAATGCAAGTCACAACTATAGAAAAGAATGAATGAGGGACCCATAAAAAATTACCAACTCATTTTCTATCGACACTCCGGTACTTGTCGTTGCCGTCAGCGGTGCTCCCTTTCCAAACCAAGACACGAATTGACTTTAAAAAACAAGACATGATTTGTCTTAGCAAGTATTTTCCTTATTGCGCAATTTGACTTTCCAAAAACTCCCTTTCCAAACCAAGACGCGATTGGACTTTATAAAAAATGAGGCAATTATTTCCCGCATTACGCGATTTGACTTTATAAAAGAAGCCATGATTTAGATTTGACTTAGCAATTCATTGATGTGATTTGACTTTAAAAAAAAAGAAGTCATGATTTTGCTTAGCAATTATTTCTCGCATTGCACGACTTGACTTTCCAAAAAAACAAGCTATGATTTAGATTTGGCTTAGAAATTCTTTCCCGCATTGCCAATTGCCTTTCCATCAAATGCAAGTCACAACTATGGAAAAGAACGAAGAGGGGGCCAACAAAAGAACTCGTTCATTATAGTATAGATTAAAGATACTTACTATTGTATGAAGAGCGAAAGATGGCCCATTTTTTGGATATGTGGCCCTTTAAGACATCTCCAAGAGTTTGCCAAAATTCACTTGGCAAATCTGTGTTTTGTAACTTCTAAAAAGCTATGCAAAGTAAAAAAATTCATCTCCAACGGTTTGGCATAATTCACTTGCCAAATCCGGATCTAACTTACATCGGGAATTCGAGAGAAACAAAATTATGTATGTGCCCTTCCACCTCTTGAAAAACTTTACATCGGGAATCCCTTCTCTATTCTTTATTTCTTTTCACCCTCCCACCTAGAGGGAAACAACGATGGCAACCACGATCCGCGCGCGCATATATGCGCGTGGGGAGAGTGAGTTTTGCCAAGTTTCTATTTTTGCCAAGTTGGTTTGCCAAAATTTGGGCCAATTTTTCTTGTTTTGCCAAAATTATGGATGCCAAGTTGGTTTGCCAAGCTGTTGGAGTTGCTCTTAGCTAGACGAGGCTTATCAAATCATTTTTTTGTTTTGTTAGAAAATGGTTAATGCCCAAATTCATAAATAAGCAGGATTAGGGCGGACGGCCGCGTCTAGGTAACTGGGGTTTGGAGACTTTATCTTGGGGGTGATCCCCGACGGCGAGAGCATTGGCCAACGATCCTTGTGATTGCGAACTCTCTAGATGCACAACCCGCTTGGGTTGATTAGGCCTTAGCGGTTTGGTGTGGCTAGGGTTTTGGCTAGAAGAGATTGGCGACATGGCGGCGAGCGCGTCGGAGTCGAAGAGGAAGGAGGTTGATGTGGGTGAACACGAAGAGGTTGAGGTTGAATGAGGCGAGAGCGCGAGGGCATTGTCCTTGCAAGGGCAAAGTGAGGCTCCGCCGATGATGGTGTGGATGGCCGGTGGTGAAGTTGCTCACGGTTAGGGAGTTCGGTGAGGCTTCTTTGACATCACGATGAAGTGCATGGGGTACGGCTCGTGATGTTTCTTTCGGTCCATTGAAAAGGAGCCTCGATTTACTATCCGCTTTATGTACGGGAGATTGGAAGAGAATCATGGAGGATGGCCCCTAGATTTTAGGGGGTGCGCAGCGATGCTTGAGGAGTTTGATGGGGCTCTTTGCGGTTCAACGGCGTGCCCACCAAGGTCCCGGCATGGGTGCAACCCCACTGATCCCACGCGTTGTACAAAACGGAAGGCAATATTGAAGATGCTTGCGAAAGTGCATCTTGGCCTAATTATTTTGGTGATAATGACAAGCACGATTTGTGGTATTTAATGCTTTGACAAGATGTGCGAGGTCTTAAATGAATTAAACTCTTATGGTTGATCAAAGGAAGATATTTGATTTCAAGTCGATGCTTTCTACTCGAATCAAGGCTTAACTTTCTTTTTGATTTTGAATTTGAGTATAGGAAACACCGTACTATAAAGGGGGATGCAACTCGATAGCCAAGAGATGCTAAAAGTGCTCTAGAAGGTAGTCCAAGTGAGTGAGAAGAGTTGAGAGTTGACACGTGCACAAATGCTTCCCTTTCCACAAAATCTCGAGGAAATTTGGGCAGTTGTGCACGCGGTCGGTGCCTCTGGAGCCACCGCCCTTCGACGGGAAATGCCGACGCGTAGGTATACCGATAAGGGTTCTCACCATACAGAGTTTTAGCCGGGGGCGGTACTACCGACCTGTGTTACTACGATTAATCGCGTCTTTAATTTTTTATTCGAAAAAGCCCCCTGTTAGTACGGAGCACCGTGTCGGTAATGCGGGGTTACACGTTTTTGCACAGTAACGGCTAGTTTTCGGCACCTAGTATTTAACCCCCTTCTCACTCCTCACTCGTGGCGACCAACCACGGGACAAACACTTCCTTGAGCATTCACTCCACCTCTCCCCTCTCCTCTAGAGCTAATCCTTGGTTCCCTTGAGCTAGGGTTTGAGAAGAGAGGTGATTTCTAGTGAAGTGTGACCAAGCTTTGAGAGCCCCTTCGTTCTTCCCCTTCTCAAGAGCACTTGAAACATCTCCGGGCTTTCATTTTGCATTTGTTACTCTTGAAGCTTGGCTTCTAGACGGTTAGGCGTCGCCATGAGGTGCCCTCTTGGTGTGGTGCACCCGGGATCGTTTGTATTGCCCTCTCCTTTGTGGAGAATTCTTGAAGTGAGCACCAATCTTCCTTTGTAGGGGTTGGAAGAGGAAAAGAGGCTCTTGGTGATAGCCCTCCCTTTGTGGGATCCTCAACGGAGACGTAGCATCCTTTGTGGGTGTGAACTTCGGATTAAATCATGTGTCTCTTTTGCTTGCTTGAATTTCTTCGTTTCTAACTAACCCTAGAACTTGTTTTAGCCCGATCTATCATTTGGTTGCTATCCAACTTGTTTCTGTGGTTGCAGGTGGTTCTTAGTATCTAAACTTAAACTTTGATTCAAGTAGAATTGCTAATCGCACGAATTCAAATTTCGTTTTAAGTTATTTACACTTTTGTAGGTAGTGCAGACACAATGCCGTGTCACAGAGCCCGTCGGTAGAGCCGGCACCACGTCGGTAATCGTCTCGGCTGAAGTTTAATCAGTTTGCTTTTGTTGGTGGGGAAGTGATCCTTGTTAACACCAAAATTTGGTAAGGAGTATGACATGTGGGTCAGATTCGAAAAAGTCGTCTGGTGGAAGGAAAGATATTTTCGAGAGATTTTCGAGCGAGAAGGATCCGCGGTCGGCTATCGCTCAGGTTCGGCAAAGGAGCCGTGATGGGGCGGTTGCGGGATTGGACGGTGACGTGGCTAAATCGGAGAGAGCGAATGGATGGATAGGCGATCGAGTTTAGTTAGGCAATGAATCCATTCGCAATTAGCAATCGACGGGGTATAAATACGATCCACGGATGTATGTAAAAACACGTTCATTCCTCGATACACCTTAGGCCTTCGCCAAACCTAGAGTCCTTGTCGTGTCGTCGAGTTCTTCGAGAGGGCCAATCGATCCGTCGACCTCCCGTGAGTACGGCAACCTTGTATCCTTCTCTAGTATCATACGGGTGGATTTAGATACGTGCAGAAGTAGTCTTGTACCATGCTTCGTGTCATGCGGTAGATTCAAGCTTGGTTCAAGAGGTTTCTTGTTAGATCATGAGCCATCTGGTAGGCTAGATCTAGCTCGAAGCTAGTTATGAAGGCTCTATTGGATTTTGGCAAGATCCAATAGATTCGTGGAAATATCCCGTGTTATCATGAGTTTTACTTTATGTTTTAGTTCATGTAACACACCTTTGCCCAATCTAGATGGGTTTTGGATCGGCTATACTTCTTTTAAAGATAAGTATACGACGGGTATCGCGTTTTGTGGCGTGAGTCTTGTGCTCTACGATGGCCAAAGCCGAATCGATCTAGGTTGACACGTGTTGCGGGTTCAAGCTTGCTTTGCGCGTATAAATCTCTTGAAAGAACCGGGTATCATGCGGTAGATGCGAGGTTTTTGGGTTGCTTTGGAGCTAATCATCGATTGGATAATCGGTATGATAGATCTATTCACGTGGTAATGTTTGTTCCTTCTTCATGGACCCTGGATCGGTTTGTTCGTACCCGTATTCGATTATATTTTCACGAGTAGAACACGTGCATTATTTATGTTTTAAATGATGTATGCTTTTAGCTTTCCATATTTAGATTGTATCATGCGGTGGATAGATCTATTTGTGGAAAGTGGTGCGTTTTTCATGCAAATCCTATCATGCGGTGGATAGATTTGTTTGTTATCGTACCCGATGGGTTTTAAAGTAACTAGACATGCGGTAGACTAGTGCTTTGGATCTATGCATGCTTATTTAATACATGACCATGTCCGTGCTTTACTTTATTTTATTTAATGCTAATCTTCATGGGGATCGGTCATAACTTTGTGCTTGCATCTTTGTTTATACAAAGACCGATCGTCGTCATGCTTACGTCATCCATTCGGCAGTGTTCCTTTCCCTTTGTGATTGCCCGAATGGTCGTGGTTCTTTGACGGATAGATCTACATAGCTATGTGTCATCTTGCTTGGCTTCTTGGCCACAAATATGGAACTGTCTGGTACCACCCGGCAAGTTTCAAGCTTTGGTATTTAACATGTTTTATCTTTTGTTAATTTTCAGGAAAAATTGGTCGGCACGTCATTTGCTTTTCGCGCGTGTGGCTTGACTTTGTTCGGCTTGCTGTGTGATTGGCGTTGAGTGCACATTTCGCGTCAACACACTTTTTGGCACGCCCGGTGGGACCTACGGCGAATTAATTCAAGATGCACGAGATTGCGAGACCTTATGGACGTCGACCTAGAGGATCTTTCTCCGGAGCGGCGGCGAGCGCTCCGGGACATCGTAGATCAATTTCGGCGAAGTGCTGCTTGTCATTTAAGAGGAACGAAGCGGTGTCCCATATCTAAAAGAATGAGATGCCTAGAGTGCTGCTACGGGAGAAGTCGATGCTACGTCTCGGCGGGGAAAAGGAGGAATGCGCGCGCGGGTGTTCCAAGAGTCGGCCATTACATGCTCACCAAGCACAACAAGGCCTTCCTCGGATCGCTCCGGCGGATGATGGTGGCCATCTTTGGCCGGGCATGGAGCAAGCGTTCGGGGAAGGCACCCTTCCGAGAGGAGCACCGTAGAGGCCGGGTGAATCAAGCTCTCGGCCGCCGCTGCGAGCGCCGGCCACGGCGACCTCCTCCTCGGAGCGCGAAGCCAAGCGTTCCAACCTCCTCCACGGGGGCGGGGGTAGCCGATTCGGCCCGGGTTGCAAGCTTCGGAAGTCCACCAATCCCCCGCCACCACACGAGCGACACGGAGTCGCACGTGCACGCGCATCCGTGCCGGCCTACGTACGGAGACCTAGCGTTCGGCTCGTGCGGGGCCCCACTTGACCCGGTCGGAGGGTGCTCGGGTCGACCAGCGGGCTCCCGAGAAGAATTTGTGCGGCGGTGGTTACCATGAAGTGGGAAATTACGGAGCGTTCGACGCCTTCCCGCACCCGGGTATGCGCCGGTGCGAGGGCGCGCAAGAAGATGACGCCTAGCGCGCAAGATGGCCGAAGCGATGCGGAGAATCGGTTCGGCCTCAAGCCTAAGATGCGAGGGCCCCGCTTACATGGGCCACCGTTCCGGAGTGGTACTATAACGTGCTCCTGCCCGCCTAGAGTGAAGCCGCCGACGGAATTCACAAAGTTCTCGGGCGAGGACGAGACAAGCACGGTCGAGCATATCGCCGTTACCTCATGCGGCTTGGGGAATGCTCGGCGAGGAGACGTTCGGGGTTCGTTACTTCCCCGCCTCACCGACGGGTCCGGCTTTTCGGTGGTTCTCGTCCCCGCCTTCGAATCGGTGGCCGGATGGAAGGATTTGGAGCGTAAATTCCACGCTCATTATTTCGCGGCGATTCGAGAAGAAGTTGATTGATCTCGCCACCCCGAAGCAAAGGCACGGCGAAACACCGGCGGGAGTTTCTTAGAAGATTCGGGGAAGTCAAAGGCATGTGCTTCTCATTGAACTTGCCGGACGATCGGTGGTGATATGGCCGTCGCCGGGATGTTACCGGCCGTGCGCGAGAAGCTATTTGGGATGGAGTTTGAGAACTGGGCCGAGTTGTCACAAAAGTTGTCTGCGATGAGCAATCGGGCATATGGCCTCAAGAAAGACCCCAAATTTGGCAAGCGACACGACGTCGGCGACATCTACAACCGGTTCTGGACAAAGCGATCCGTTCGAGGATTCGACGATGAATTGGAAGTAGCTGCAGCAGAAATCATGTGGGGTAAAGAGCCCTTGACAATGAATCAGCGGTGGGTCAAGCAGACCAAAGGGACCTACGACTTTGACATCACAAAGGGTCGATAAGTTGTTTGAGCTCTTGGTGAAAGAAGGCCGAATTAAGGCACCGAAGGGCATTCTATGCTTCGGCTGATGGAGTTAAAAACGAAACGTTCTCGTGGCTTCCATGACGGGGATTCACACTCCATCAACGATTGCGGGGTCTTCGGGATGAGGATCCGAAGGCTATCCGGGAGGGACACCTCAAGTTCGATAACAAGATGAAGCTGGATGGCCACCCCTTTCCTCAGAAAATGCTCGGCTTTTCTGTCAATGCGATAACAGCCGAAGAGAAGGGGAAGGTCAAGGTCCTGACCTCAGCCAGGTCCAAGCAAGGTGGAGCAGTGGACCCAGGACGCCAGGTGACCCTGGAGCAAGTGCAAAGCGACGCCCCCCGCGTGCTCAAGAGCCACATCGAGATTGGGGAGTCATCCAGGCCTAAACCCAAGGTGACGTCGCGCATTCTCCTCAACAAATGGCAGCGCCATATAGAGAAAGAGCGCTACCAGAAGCATCGTCACGAGGAGGAGCAACGCAGGGCTGAAGAAGAAGCGCGTAGAAGGGATCAAGAGCAGTATACGCGCGAGCAGGAGCGCGCACACTGGGGATGCGCCTTCTTCGGGGGGACCGCTGGCTGGAATGAGGGCCTAAAGGCGCCCACATTGAAGAAGCGTCCCGAGTGCGGCGACGGATACGTTGAGTACGGGGGCGAAAGCGCAATCGCCGATCCGTCCACGAGAGACTTGGAAGGATCCACCCGAATGGGGATCGGCGTCAAAAAATTGAGATCATCGATCATCCCGGGAAGCGCCAAGCCGATCTCGGGTGGGGCGATCGGGGAAGAGGACGAGGATCTCCACGTCCGGCGAAGAAGGGCAGGTGGTGCCCGCCCGGCCTACGCGGGGAGCCGAAGAGGCGGGTCCCGGCGCTTGAGGAACCGCGAGATGAAACAAGCGGGATCCGGACGAGGCGGAAGTGGCGCCCCAAGGACCGGCGGAGGGATCGAAGCGTTCGGCTCCTACATGCATGGTATACTTCTGCCGAACGAGTTCATGGCCCCTGCTAACCGAGGTTATGCGGGGAGGAAGCTTCTTTTGATGACGAGCGCCCCCGAGGGGATGATGGCGCAGCGGTGCCGGCTAAGCTGGGCCATCATTCGACAAGCGGCCAAGAACCGCCATATGAGGCCGGCCGAACTGAGGGGGTACGTCAATGGCAAGCCATTGACCAAGATGTTCGTCGACGGTGGCGCGGCAGTCAACGTAATGCCGTACACCACCTTCAGGAAGCTTGGCATGGGCCCGAGCGATCTGACACCTACAAGCATCATCCTGAACAACTTCGCTGGGAACCCCTCAGACACCAAAGGATGCGCCCACGTGGACTTGATGATCGGGTCCAAGACGCTGCTCACCACCTTCTTTGTCATCGAGGGCAAAGGAGCCTACGGCTTCTTTGCTTGGGCGGGGCCCGGATTCATGCTAAGCGCTGCGTCCCATCCACCATGCATCAACGGCTTATCCGGTGGGTGGATGATGAGATTGAGGTCGTCCGAGCGAGACGACTCCGTGAGCGTAGCCAACATGGAACCGGCCTTGCGGGAGTACCAAGGCATCGATTGCTTCTCGGGGAAGGAGCGGGGAGAAGGTCCGTTGAACTGTCGGCAGTGACCAACAGCCGATTCAAGCAGTCGGCTCTTATAGTAATTTTTAATGGAGAACCCCATGGATGGCACTGACGACAAATTAGGGCGAGGATTTATGTCGGCCGATAAACTGGAAGAAGTTGACATTGGAAGCGGTGATAAGCCAAGGCCGACGTTCATCAGTGCAAACTTGCAACCAGACTTCAGGGGGAATTTAATTGAGCTTCTCAAAGAATATAAAGATTGCTTCGCCTGGGATTACTCGGAGGTGCCTGGATTGGATCGTTCCATCGTCGAGCATCGGTTGCCAATCAAGCTTGGTTTCAAACCATATAAGCAACCACCCCGGAAGATCTACAAGGATGAAGTATTGGCCGATGTGAAGAAGGAAATCGAAAGATTACTTGACGCAAACTTCGTTCGGCCGTGCAGATATGCGGAGTGGATTTCTAACATCGTCCCTGTGTACAAGAAGAATGGAAAAATGAGGGTTTGCATAGACTTCGGGGACCTAAACGAGCTACTCCCATGGATGGATACCGATGCCTATTGCCGATTTGTTGATTGACGCCGCCATTCTTGGACACAAGGTGATTAGTTTCATGGACGGCAACGCGGGATACAATCAGATCTTCATGGCAATAGAAGACATATCAAAGACGGCCTTTAGATGTCCTGGTCATATAGGCCTATTTGAGTGGATAGTCATGACGTTTGGATTGAAAAATGCCGGTGCAACCTATCGGCGGGCCATGAATTACATTTTTCATGAGTTGATCGGCAAAGCGTGGAAATCTACATTGATGACGTGGTGATCAAGTCTTTAAGTCATGACACCCACGGAAGATGTGAAGAAGACCTTGGAGTGCACCGGAAACACGGTTTGAAGATGAATCCAAACAAGTGCGCTTTTGGGGTATCGGTGGAGAGTTCTTGGGGTTTTTGGTCCACGAAGGGGGGATCGAAGTTGGCAAAAAGAGCATGAAAGCCATTGATGAAGTCGTTCCTCCAACCAACCTCAAGGAATTGCAATCACCGCTAGGCAAGATCAACTTCGTGAGAAGATTCATCTCAAATTTATCACGAAGGTGTTGCCATTCTCTCCGTTCTGAAAGCGAAGAAAGATCGAGAAATTCACATGGGGCGACGAACAACAAAAGGCTTTTGATGAGATCAAGCGGTACATGAAGGAGCCGCCGGTGCTGGTTCCTCCTCAGCTAAACAAGCCTTTCAAGTTGTACGTGGCGGCCGATACCCAAACCATTGGATCGGCCCTTATTCAAGAATTCGAAGGAAAGGAGCGGGTAGTAGCTTACCTTAGCCGAAAATTACTTGATCCCGAAACCGAGGTATTCGGCTATAGAGAAAGCGTGTCTTTGCGTGTACTACTCGTGTACGAAGTTTCGGCCTTGCTTGTTGAATGCCGAATGCCTTTGTATACTCAAGGTTTGATGTGATAAAACATATGTTATCTATGCCAATTTTGAATGGTCGGATTGGCAAATGGATTTTAGCTTTATCAGAATTCGAGTTGAAGTTCGAATCGGCAAAAGCCATTAAAGGTCAGGTCATTGCCGATTTTATTACTGAACATCGTGACCCTTCAATTAATCTGCTTGAAATTACCCCTTGGGCTTTATTTTTTGATGGGTCATCGTGTGGCAAAGGTGGGGGAGTAGGGATCCTACTAATTTCGCCCAGAGGTGAGATGTTTGAATTCACCATTCCTATACAACCCATCGTCACAAATAACCGAGTGAGTACGAGGCACTACTTCGAGGGTTTCAATACTTGAGGGAAGCGGGGCCGTTTCGATTGAGATCTATGGAGATTCGAGCCTGGTAATCAAGCAATTGAACGGCCAATACGAGTGCGGGAGCGAAGCGCCGAGGAGTTACTACGAAGAGTGCAGAGAAATCTTGAAGAGCTTTCCATTGGTAACCCTACAGCACATTCCTAGAGAGCATAACGAGGAAGCAAACAGGCTGGCTCAGAGCGCCTCTGGTTATAAAGAGAGTCAAGAAGCGTTTGCCGCAGAGGTGTTTGCACTAGGGGCGGGTCTCGCAGAAGGTGATTGGAGGAAAGAAATCATTGATTACTTGAAAGATCCATCCCGAAAAGTCTCTAGGAAACTCGGTACAAGGCAATTAAGTTCATTCTTACGGATGATAATTTATTCTATAAATCATTAGATGGGGTATTGCTACGATGCCGGGTCCGGGAAGAAGCCAAGAACATGATGAGCGAGGTGCACGATGGGATATGTGGAGCGCACCAATCGGCCTATCGGATGAAATGGGTTATTAGACAATTTGGGTGCTTTTGGCCGACGATATTAGAGGACTGCTTTGAGTATTACAAGGGGTGTCAAGATTGCCAAAGATTCGGGAATATTCAAAGAGTCCCTGCATCAGCATTGAATCCCATCATCAAGCCATGGCCATTCGGGGGGCGGGGTATAGACTTGATTGGCCAAATTAATACACCGTCTAGCAAGGGGCATAAGTTCGTGCTTTTGGCTACGGATTACTTCACCAAATGGGTCGAGGCAATCCCACCGAAGAAGGTGACGTCGAGAGAACATGATCGAATTCGTCAAGGAACACATCATCTATCGATTTGGGATCCCTCGGACGATTACTGCGACCGGGGGGCACAATTCGTGTCATTGGAGTTCGAGAGATTTTGCCGAAAGCATGGGAATCAAATTGTTTAATTCTTCTCCATATTATGCCCAAGCTAATGGTCAAGCAGAGGCTTCTAATAAGATCATGATCAAGCTGATACAGAAGAAGATCGATCAGAAGCCAAGGAAGTGGCATTCGGTACTCAGTGAAGCGCTGTGGGCATACCGAATGGCCCCTCATGGAGCAACAAAGACCTCTCCTTACGAGTTGGTTTACGGGCATCATGCAATCCTGCCTTGGGAGATACAATCAGAATCAAGGAGAGTAGTGCTGCAAAACGAGTTGAGCTCCAAGAATTACAGTGGCCTAATGATGGATGAGTTAGAAGATTTGCATATGATCCGTCTCAGGGCCCTGGAGAACATCGAGAAAAACAAGCTGCGAGTCGCCAAGTGCTATAACAAGAAAGTAAAAGTAAGGCAATTCGCAGAAGGTGATCTAGTTTGGAAAGCACTATTGTCGATTGGAACTAAATACGGTGAATTCGGCAAATGGTCCCCTAGCGGGAGGGGCCTTTTCGTGTGGTCGGATGCGTTCTGGTAATGCATACATATTGAAAACTTTGCTAGGGGAAGAATTTTCCGCTGCGATAAATGGAAGATATCCGAAGAAATATTATCCTAGCATTGAGATCGATCGATGATTACACACATACGGCACAAAAATAGCGGCGCTCGAGAATGAGGCCGCCTTCAGAACAAAATCCATGAACAAGAGAAAATGGCCAGTGCCTGGATGCATTGCCCTTAGCTCAATACTACATTACAACTGCTTCTTGCAGGATCACATCTAACAGCCCTGATGGTCAGGTCCCCGAGGAGGTGGGAAGCAGAAGGCGTGGAGGAAGAAGCGAAAGTATGATTCAATCTTTTCTTTGCTTCTTCGGCTGCTGCTCCCTCTTCAGTTGTTCCAGGACCACCGTGACGGCGACTTGGAACGCACGAGGATGACCATGATTGGCGGCCTCTACCAAGCTATCCCAGGCCGCCTTCAGGTTGCTGTACCTGTCAGAGACATCTGGAGCGGGAGAATCAAGGTTAGGGGCAAGAAATCCAGATGCAAACATGAAGGAGTCAGGAGCATTTACCCCCTACTAGTGCTTCCAGCGCCATGCGACGCTCGCGCTCGGCTTGGCAACGGGCGGACATGTCCCTGAGGCCATGCTCCAGGTGCCGTACGCGGCGACGCAGCTGATGGTTGGTCCTCTGTTCAGGCGTGGCATCCTCTGCTTCGAGAGAGGAATCGGAGGAGATGTACTCAGGCACATCTTCGGTCCCGATGACTTCTTCGGGAAGCAAATCAAGGCTGAAAAGGACGAGAGGAAAACATGAAGCGCAAGATCAAGCGGGAGAACAAGGAGCAGATCAAGAGAGAACTCACTTCCGAATCGTACGCTTCTTTGATGAGCCGCTCTCCTGAGGTTGTTTACCCTTGTCCATGGCGTTGGGGATTTTTCCTCTGGAGGGCGGGGGAAGAGATGAGAAATGATGGAGGAGTGTGCGAGTGGATTTGCAGAGCACCCCACAGGCTATTTTATTGACCGGGGAGGAGCATTGGGAGTGATGACTGGCCAGTACACACTGTTGGAATACCAAGCGGCAGGGTTTTCCACCAAGTGCGAAGGGTTTTCTTTTGAACAGTGTTTACGGATTGCCGAATTGGGATCCTCTTTGGATTTTGTGCCAAGGAGCAGTTGTCCTCGCGCGTTCGGCTAAAGATAGTTCCTGGATGCATTCAAAGAAAGCAAAATTCGCAGATGCAAAATGCAAGGGGAAGTCATCACAGAACAGGTGCAGAGTTCAAAAGTTCTTCATCTATTGCCGATATTTACACATCCCTAGTACAATCTAGTCGAAGAGCCTATTCAACACAGACTGGGGATGGGTAATTTCGGCAATGGCGTCGCCGTGGCCGTCGAGGCGCTCCAGGATGAGCTCAATCTCGTCGATGTCCTCCGGCGCGCCGCCCTGGAAGCCACGCGGCCTGGTGGAATAGTCGACATCCGTATGCGTCGCCATCGCAGCCAGGCCCAAGGTGGTGCCCAAACGAACGCCATGGACGGCCACCGCGTCGACGCGGCGCTCCACCGCGGCCGGGCGCTCCGCCGGCGTGTTGCCACGGGCATTCACCTTCTCGGCCAATTGCTCTACCGGCGCCTTTGGGCGGTCGAGCTCGGCGTCGCGGGCTGCAAAGAGCAAACGAGAAAAGATTAGCATCGAGAGGTCCGGGCTGGATCAAGAATCAATCTCAGAGCCATACCGTCAATGGCCTCCAGCAGCTGTTTGCGCTGGTCCTCCCATTCTAGCTCGGCCACGCCCGCTTTCTTGGAGACGTCCTCCAGCTCGCGACGGGACGCCTCTAGCTCCTCCTTGAAGCGGATGGCGTCTTCTTCCCCGTACGGTACCGGGGAGTGGCCATCGGACTCCGAAGAGCCATCCCGGCGGGGCCGATTGGCCGGCGCACGAGGCGGGTTCCACTGAATCAATCTGAAAAAAGGGGATGATCGTCAAGGCAAAAGAAGATCAAGAACAGAATCAAAGGGGAGAGATCAACGATCATCACCGCCTGCGCGCATTGGCGCTGCTCCCCTCGGCCTCGTCGGAGGCGCGGCGGCGGTTGAGGCGGCGCACCATCGTGGTTTGGGATGTGCACTGTTTGCGAGAGGGCTAAAGATTGGCAAAGATTCGAGAGCTAGAAAGCCTGGTGGAGAGCTAGGGGCACCTATGAGAACATTTATAGGCACAGCGGGGATGAATCGTGGCTTCGAGTCGTGGCTGTGGATCGTGGCGCATATCCCAAGAAAATCGGAAGGTGGAAAGGTTTCCTTGGCCAGCTCGCCGGCGGGTCGCTTGGAGTTCTAGGCTGAACCGCGTGCAGATTGACTGGTTCGGCTAAAGGAAATCAAAGTGCCGTTCGGGAATTGGTGTTTCACCACCGAATGGGTCGTTCAGCATTACATCTGAAAGTGCGCAAAAGAAAGGAGATAGATCACAAGAAGATATTACAAGAATGACCAATTCAGTTATACACCAATAAGGACATTCAGGCATTCAAAAGTTTGGCGAGTACACGACGAGCATTGGATGTTATCAAATGGGAATTGTCCATCAGCTCTTGGCAATCCTTTTGGGCTCCGGATAAGTCAGTGAGTTCTGCATCACATTGCTCTATTTTGGTGATAGCCGATTTTACTTCCGCTTGGGTCTTTGCTATCAATCCGGGAAGTTCGGCTATTTTCTCTTTGTCAATCTCTATCTCTGGCGATAGGCTTCTCGGTTCGCCTCTAGAGCAGCCTTCCTGGCAACTTTCAGATCGTAGGAAGCTTGCAGGTTAGCCAATGCATCTTTATGGCCCTCTGCTTGGGATTGGGCCCCGTTCATGGCATGTTTAGCATCGGTTTTCCTCTTTTCAATGGCCGGGCGGGAGCGCAATTTTCTCAAAGCGCGCCTTACGGGTGCATAAAAGGCTTCTAAGCCATAGACAGATGATAGAGAAGCTCTGATGTCTTCAGGAAGTTCTTGGTTGACAGATTCAAACATCTCTTCGAAGTGATGGAGATCATTGAACTGATCCTGAGCATCTTTTTCTAGCCAGGCTGCAATTTCTTTGAGTTTGAGCAATACTTCATCTGGCAGCGGCTGGTTTATTTCTTTCATCACCTCGGCAGTTGAGTGGCTCTCTGATGGCAAGCTTGATGATGATGGAGCCTGATCCTGAGAAACAACATTGCCGAGTTAAGAATGTTAACATCGAGGTACCAAAATTAAGCGCAGATGGATACCTCATGGCTGGTTTCTTGAGCAGGGGCGATCACAGGCGAAGGAGATGCCCCAGGCAGAGCCGAAACTTCCAAGCTGGGAGATGCCAATGCGGCTATCAGCGGCTCGTGAGTTTATGGCTGATGAGGAGTTGGATCCGCCTCTGTTGGGTTGGTCATCTCTGCTTGACCGACAGGTGACGGCACCCTCGGGGGACTTGGTTGAATAGGGAGATTCATCTGCGGAGAATGTCTTTGCTTCGCGAGAAGGTGATGAAGATGAAATCTCCACTGGGATAGGTAATTCAGCCCCGGGTGGACTTGCTTGCTGAACCACTGGAACATTTACAAGCTGCTCTTCTATTATTTCTTCTGCAAATGTCAAATGGGAAGGGTAAATGCCAGTGCTCATCCTTAAGAAAGAACAGTAGAGGTCATACTAGTAGATGGGGCATTGGCAGGTACTGGTTCTGAAGGCTGCTGGGCTCTGGTCTGAAATGCACAATGATATGATTCATCAAAAACAGAGTGACCTGGTAATCAAGAAAGTAAAAGGGTTTACCTCAACAAGCACTTTCTTGACAGTCCTTCTCCTTTTAGCACTTGGAGGGGCAATCAGATGCAGACCTTGCCTCCTGTCCGAGCAAGGCTAGAAAGGGCGGGATGCCGTGGTAGCATACCCGGCCATTAGTTGATGCGAGTGGTGGATTTAAATCCCGGTCTTTGAAATTGGGCCTTCGACATTGTAAGCAATTGCCACGGCTCGAGGGGGGCGAACCGTGTTCTGTGGACAAAAGATGAAGGTCGGGACCATGAATAAAGAGGGAATGTTTGATCCAAGGGCTCATTGTGTTACCTCTAAAGTCGGCAGAAAGTCAGGCACTAATTACGCACGAGAATACATGAACGAGCTCACCGAAGATATGGTCATGAAATTCTTGCCACCGGGGAGTTGAAGGTGGGGTGAGCTATGGTTGTGGGCACAAAAGGACATGTGTAGACGGTGGGACCGCACACATAGTTGAAAACTTCTGCTCGCATCGGTTCTTTGATTTCCTCCCCGGGTTTGAGGAATTCATGCGGGGAACGATCTTGGGGGCATGTGGCCACATCCAAGTTGCCTGGCCATTACATTAGGCTGATAGTATTCATAAGTGCTGACATTTAGCCTTCCTCCATTGAACTCGGCCGGCAATATGCATGGGCGGATTATGATATTAAGGATCTCCAAGAATCTCCCATCTTGATGGCCGGGCTCAAAGGAAAACTCAACGGGGAAGGTCAAGGTGTCGTTGCCCAGATAAGGGAGCCAAAGAGGATTGGGGGAAACCTTTGAAGAACAACTCGAAGAGGCTGGGCGATGTCTGTTTGGATGGAAACGAGTTGAAGCCGCTTCTCCGTAGTTTTGGCATCCTCTGGTAGCTTGAGGCTCTCCTTCGGGGTGATTGGACAAAGGGAAGAACCTGAAATTCAAATCGACACCAACAATTTGATGCATGTGGAGCTGCAGCCACATTTGAACAAACCACCAAGGGCCATTGACGCATGTTATCCTCTGACTGGTGTACATTTGGGTGACAGTCTGATGAAGCATATGATATACGCTGCCCAAGAAGAATTTTCCCAGAGGGAGGCGATTGCCACTAGCCAGATGAGTCGCCATTGCGATGTGGTTTAAAGTAGGCTCGTTGGCTTTACCACAGAAAACGAATCTGCACAGCCACATGTTCAGAAAAGCTCTGTACTCAACATTGCCAAGAGGATTGTCTCTCATGTGCTTCAAGATATAATTCTTGTAGTGGCTTTACCCCTGTCTGGCGTGAAGAGTTTTTGAAGTCCCAGGGCTGGACAGACCCGGTGATGTCAAGGCCAGTGATCATGTATACATCGGCCAAGGTTGGAGACATTGGGCCATGCCCAAAACGGAAGGCGTTGACGCCATTTGACCAGAAGTGGCATGCGGCTATCAGAAGATCTTCATTCTTGGGTGTCTCAGCCACGGATAGCTCCAAGCATTGGGCGATGCGGAGAGCATCCAGGTTGGTCAGTCCACTCTTATCTGCAAGAATCCTCCGATACCAAGTCTTCCAGCCGGCAATTGGGGGCAAAGGCCAGTTCTTGAACGCATCTTGCCACTGAGGAGGTGGAGATAAAGCTGCCTTGAAGGGGATTCTCTGAGATTCAGCGGCAATAAAATCTCGAGGGTCAGGATTCCCTATAGGACCAAGGTAATAAGACTGCGAATTGGCCTCGATAGGGATCAAAAGAGCAGTAGAAGGCTCCTGGAGGAAAGCGGAAGAGGAAAATCTCAGGTAAAATTGAAAACCTAATGCCGAACAAGGTTTGCGGAGGATGAATTTACCGAGCGACTTGGTTACGAGTTGCCATTGGAGGTTCGAGCTCGGAACAAGGGGATCTAGGGTTGAATCTGGATGAAGATTCCGGCGGATTGCGAAGAACAGGTGTTGACAGATTTGATTCAAGGATTCGTGGCTGGAGTCAATTGTGGAACAAAATTACTTTTATCCCACAATTGAAGGGGCATGTGTTAACACCAAAATTTGGTAAGGAGTCTGACATGTGGGTCCGGTTCGGAAAAAGAGTCCGTCTGGTGGAAGGAAGGATATTTTCAGAGATTTTCGGCAAAGGGATCTGCGGTCGGCTATCTGCTCCGGTTCGGCAAAGGAACAGTAGAGCTGATTTTGCGGGATTGGACGGTGACGTGGCTCAATCAGGGGAGACGAATGGATGGATAGGCGATCAAGTTTAGTTAGGCAATGAATCCATTCGCAGTTGTACTCAACTGGGTATAAATACGACCCCTGAATGTATGTAACAGAGACGATCATTCTTCAATACACACCGGCCCTACGCCAAACCCTAGAGTCCTTGTCGTGTCGTCGAGTTCTTCGAGAGGGCCAATCGATCCGTCGACCTCCGTGAGTACCGGCAACCTTGTATCATGTCTAGTATCATGCGGTGGATTTAGATCTGATGCAAGTAGTCTTGTTACCATGCTTCGTGTCATGCGGTAGATTCAAGCTTGGTTCAAGAGGGTTTCTTGTTAGATCATGAGTCATGCGGTAGGCTAAGATCTGGCTTGAAGCTAGTTATCGGCTCTATTGGATTTTGGCAAGATCCAATAGATTCATTAAGTTACCCCGTGTTATCTTGAGTTTTACTTTATGTTTTAATTCATGTAACACATCTTTGCCCAATCTAGACGGATTTGGATCGGCTATATCTCTTTTATGATCCTTGTTCGAGCAGGTTTCATGTTTTGACACGTGGGTCTTGTGCTTTCCGATAGCCGAAACCGAATCGATCTAGGTTGTTACGTGTTGCGGGTTCAAGCTTGCTATGTTCGTATAAATCTTGAAAGAACCGGGTATCATGCGGTAGATGCAGGTTTTTGGGTTGCTTTGGAGCTAGTCATCCGGTGGATTAGATTCCCAAATCAGTCTGATAGATCTATTCACGTGGTAATGTTTGTTCCTTCTTCATGGACCCTGGATCGGCTGTTCAGCCGTATTCGGTTATATTTTCACGAGTAGAACACGTGCATTATTTATGTTTTAAATGATGTATGCTTTTAGCTTTCCATATTTAGATTGTATCATGCGGTGGATAGATCTATTTGTGGAAAGTGGTGCGTTTTTCATGCAAATCGTATCATGCGGTGGATAGATTTGTTTGTTATCGTACCCGACGGGTTTTAAAGTAACTAGACATGCGGTAGACTAGTGCTTTGGATCTATGCATGCTTATTTAATACATGACCATGTCCGTGCTTTACTTTATTTTATTTAATGCTAATCTTCATGGGGATCGGTCATAACTTTGTGCTTGCATCTTTGTTTATACAAAGACCGATCGTCGTCATGCTTACGTCATCCATTCGGCAGTGTTCCTTTCCCTTTGTGATTGCCCGAATGGTCGTGGTTCTTTGACGGATAGCTCTACATAGCTATGTGTCATCTTGCTTGGCTTCTTGGCCACAAATATGGAACTGTCTGGTACCACCCGGCAAGTTCCAAGCTTTGGTATTTAACATGTTTTATCTTTTGTTAATTTTCAGGAAAAATTGACTGGCACGTCATTTGCTTTCTGCGCGTGTGAAGCCAGCTTTGTTCGGCTTGCTGTGTGATTGGCGTTGAGTGCACATTTCGCGTCAACAACTACATTATGGGAACTAAGTGTCAGATCTATACTGATCACAAGAGTCTGAAGTATATCTTCACTCAGAAGGATCTTAATCTAAGACAGCGTCGTTGGTTAGAGTTGATCAAGGACTATGATCTAGAGATTCACTATCATCCGGGTAAAGCGAATCTGGTTGCTGATGCATTGAGTCGAAAGGGCCACACTAACATGGCTATGACCATTCAGTTTCCTGATGAGTTGGTAAAAGAGTTTGAAAGGCTCAACTTGAAAGTGGTTGCACATGCAGAAGGAGTAACTTTGGAAGTACAGTCCACTCTGGAGCAAGAGATACGTAAGTGGGAGCTAGAGGATGCTGGAATACAAAAGATTAAAGAGAGTATGCAACAAGGAGAAGCCCCAGATTTCACAGAAGATGAGCAAGGAACCGTGTGGTTTAAGAACCGGATGTGCGTACCAGAGACGGGGAGATCTCGGAGAGAAGATCTTGAGAGAAGCTCACGACTCGGCTTACTCTATCCATCCGAGCGGTACTAAGATGTACCGGGATCTTAAACGAGAGGTATTGGTGGTACGGTATGAAGAGAGATGTGGCCGCACATGTGGCTTTGTGTGACACTTGCCACGGGTTAAGGCTGAACATCAGAGACCCGCTGGTTTGCTTCAACCATTGAAGGTGCCTGAGTGGAAGTGGGAAGAGATCGGAATGGACTTCATAGTGGGTTTACCTCGAACCCGAGATGGTTATGATTCGATTTGGGTTATCGTGGATCGTTTGACTAAGGTAGCTCACTTCATTCCGGTAAAGACTACTTATACAGGAGCTAAGTTGGCAGAACTATACATGTCCAGGATTGTGTGTTTACATGGTGTACCAAAGAAGATCGTGTCGGACGAGAGGTACTCGGTTTACATCTCGTTTCGGGGGAAGTTGCATGAATCTCTCGGATACTAAGCTAAATTTCAGCTCGGCTTATCATCCACGGACGGATGGACGGACGACGAAAGAACCAATCAGATCCTAGAAGACATGCTGAGAGCATGTGCGCTTAAGCATGGTTGTAGTTGGGATAAGAGCTTGCCGTATGCTGAATTCTTCTATAACAACAGCTACCAAGCCAGTCTCAAAATGTCACCCTTTGAGGCCCTGTATGGAAGGAAGTGTAGAACTCTGTTATATTGGAGCGAGACAGGCGAAAGGCAGTTATTTGGAGCAGATATCATTAGAGAAGCAGAGAAACAAGTTCAGATCATCAGAGAAAATTTGAGGATTGCTCAGTCTAGGCAGAAAAGTTATGCAGATGGCAAACGAAGGGATGTGGTTTTTCAGGAAGGCGATTATGTGTACCTAAAGGTATCACCTATCAGAGGTTTGCGTCGATTCAGAGTTAAAGGAAAGTTGTCACCTCGTTTTATTGGACCTTTCAAGATCATTGAGAGAGTGGGAGAAGTGGCTTACAGATTGGAGTTGCCAGTCCAGCTAGCTGATGTGCATGATGTATTCCATATCTCTCAGTTGAAGAAGGGTTTTGGTCCTCATGACAAGGAGTCGTTACCCCTAGATGATCTAAACGTTAAGGAGGATCTCACTATAGTTGAACACCCCGTTCGAATATTGGAAACCATGACAAGGATCACCAGGAATAGTGTGATTAAGATGTGCAAAGTACAATGGAGTAATCATGCAGAGGATGAGGCAACATGGGAAAGAGAGGATGAGCTGAAAGCAGAGTTTCCAGATCTTTTTCCCAATCTGTCTGAATCTCGAGGACGAGATTCTTCTTAAGGGGGGTAGGATTTGTAACACCCTAATTCTATTGAAAACTTGGCTTTATTAAAATTTGCTAGCAACCATTTATTTGCTTAAGGAATATAAGGTTGTTTTATTTAATTTTAGGCATTTAAAACTTTTCTAAAATAAAGTTAATAAAATATAGGAGTTAATTGTTGCATTCATCTTTGGTGCATTTCTTTTGGTTCTTTGGAATTCAAATTCAAGGTTTGAATCCCATTTGATTGGAACCCTTTTTAATCAACCCTTAAACCCCTACCCTTTTCCCTCTACCCCAACCCATCTAGCTAATCCAGCCCAGCAGTCTTGCAGCAGCCCGCAGCAGCCATCCGGCCCGCCAGCCGCGCGCTCGCCAGCCCGCCCGGCCGTTTCCACCCGCGCGGCCGGCCCACCTAGCCCGGCTCGGCCCGGCCCACGGCCGCCCGGCCCCTTCCCCGCCCCCGCCTCCGCCCCGAGCCGGCCGACGGGAGGGGCCCGCATGTCATCCCTCCCCGCCGCGCCGTGCCCGACCGGGTCTCGGCCGAGGCCGCGCCGCCGCGCCCGAGTCCGACGGGGAGCACGCCTCCCCGTGCGTGGCCCGCACGCCAAGGAGACCGCCGGACTATTTAAAGCACGCCGCCACCCCGGGACCTCCCCAACCCGTGCCCTAGCCGCTCGAACCCGGCGCGCGCCGCCGCCGAAACCCTAGCCGCCGCCGGCTCCGGCTTCCGTCGCCGCCGCCGCCCTCTCGCCGCCGTGAAGCACATCCGGAGGCCGCGCAAGGAGGTGAGGCACCCGCCGGCACCGTTTGTTGTCGACTCCGTGCACCCACGTCGCCTTGGAGCCGTCGCCCGGAGTCCGCCGCCGCACCGAGCCGCGCCGCCGCGTGGAGCGTCGTCGCCGTTGCGATCTAGCCGTTCGCGCCGCCCTAGTTGGATTCCCCATCGCCGCGCTACGTCTTGGTGCCGTTTGTGCACGAGGCCGAGCCCCCCCGGCTCAAACCCGTGTGCGGCGCCGCCGCTCGCCGCCGCGTGTCGTCGCCGGCCGCCGCCCGCCGCCGCGTCCGTCTCCCCTGCCGCTTGCCTGCGCCCGTGGCCGCCGGATCGAAATCCGATGGCCACATCTAAGCCACCGCACCGCGAGCAGCCGCAACCGTCAGATCTAGATCCGACGGATCTAGATCGGGTCAACCCGGGTCAACTAGGTCAAACCCGCCGCCAGCCCTGGCACTTTTGCAGAAAAGCCCCTGAGTTTTCTTTATTTACAAAAATACCCTTCCACCTTATAATATTTCTTACAGTTTAGTCCTTTTTCTTTATTTTAGCCCGAAACCTTTTCAAATCTTCGCATTAGTCCCTAAACCTTCCCGAACCCATAACTTGGTCGTTTTAGCTCCGATTTTAGCGTTCTTTATGTCCACGCGTTCGTCTCGAAGCGTAGATTAGTTTTTTGCTACTGTTTAGATCTGTTTGATCTGTTCGGTGGCTGTTTCTTATTTATTTCTATTGTGTGCTTGTATGTGGTGATTGTGGATCGTAGAGAGCGATTCGTTCGAGGGATTTGAAGATCCGGTCGTGCAAGAGTTTGAGCAGCAAGGCTTTGTTGAAGGCAAGTATTCCTTGATGCATGCCCGCTTGTCCTACATAACATGCATTTAAATTCACTGTTTTTACTTTTCGCTTGCATTAATTTGATGGGAACCTATTAAGGATCATGCCTAGCTTTTACTACCTTTACCTTGATGCCGGGAATTAAATTAATCTTGTGGTAGTTATGGCTTAGCATGCTCAACAGGGTTTTGGTATTAATCTACTTGGTTACCTTTTGTTATTTCATGTTCCGTTTATGATCTTTTACTTGACAAGACCACTTTAATGTGTAATCGGAACATGGAGAACCACCCGGAAAACAAGTACAACCACAAGAACTAATGGGCAATGGTCTTGGCTGAATAATTAGGAACTTTAGCTTGGGATGGTCTTACCGATAAGGACAAGGGATCGGCGGCTTCGTGGGGTATGGACTCGCTCTAGCAGGGGGTTGGGTGAGTTATTCTTTTATGGTGGGGTATCGACCTGCTAGGGGACTTTATACCTTGCTAACTGATCCGGACCTTGTGGGTCATAACTTGCTAGGGAACCTTTGTAAAGGCCACGTAGCGTCCCTATGCAATCACACCTCGGAAGTGTGATATGGTGTCTTGCAAACACCGCATGGTTGGGTCCAAAGTTCTTCGGAGCTTTTACGCTGCTTGTGGGTAAAGATGTACAACCTCTGCAGAGTGTTAAACTAATCGATTAGCCGTGCTCACGGTCAAGAGCGGCCTGGACACTCACATGATTAAATTATGGAACTTTAATGTTTAATTTGTGGTTAATTTCTTTATTTATGATGCTTATATCTTATTTAATTGGGTTGGTATGAACTTACACCTTTAGTAATCAGGTTGCTAATAAAATTTGACCAACTAAAATGCTAAAGTGCTTGAACCTTAGCCATCCACCATATGGCTTTGCATGTTATGTTGTTTTCCCTTGCTTGAGTACGATATGTGCTCACGCTTGTTTATTCTCTTGCATCTACAATACCGGATTTGTTGCTCGACCGGGAGAACTTTGAAGATAATCCGAGAAGATTTCCAGGAGTTCTAGGTGTGCGTAGTCTTCAGTCAGCTGCCTGTGGAGGCATTTTGTCCGCTGCGAGAACTCGTTTATTTAAGATTCGTTTAAGACTATGGTTTGTAATAACTCTTTATTCGTGTGGCACTATTTTTGGTATTCATAATGTCTAAGCGTGTGTGTAACTTGATCCTGGCGCACACGTGATCAATGCATTCGGTTTTGCCTTTAAAACCGGGTGTGACAGAGTGGTACCAGAGCTGTGTTGACTGTAGGAACGCTAGCCTAGATAGAAATGGTCGAATTAAGGATTTATTACTCATAGAAGCTTTCTTACACATGCTTGCTTTATTCTTACTAACCTTACTCTTGCCTTTTTGCTTCACTCTTGAGCTGTCTGCATTCTTTATCTTGTGCTTGCCTTAGCTCTCGTCCGTTTTGCCTTACCATCTTTCTCATTACGCACTACACTACGGATGGTTCGTAGCTTGGAGACTTCTCGGGCCGGGAGCAAGGTACACCGATATGCTCCACGAGAACAGTACCATGATCCGCATGATGGAGATACGGATGAGGAGATTGAGATGGAGCCCGCACTCCGTGGTTTTCCCTAACCTTATCATGGTGCACGACGATGAGGAAGATCCGGAGGAGATGATCCCGGGAGGAGGATGAGCTAGGCCGAACAACCCAACCTAGAGGAGCAAGCGCCGGAGGAAGATGAGGATCACTCGGATCAAGAGATGGAAGAACAAGAGCAAGAGGAGGAAGAGAGGGAAGCGATGCGGGGAAGTGTATCACTACCGAGGCGATGGAGTAGGCATTCCCATGGCGGACCACCTGAGGGCAATGGTACTTCGCCTAGGCTATGATAAGGCCCCTGTCTACCATTGTGAGTTGTGGACCCATCCGTGGTTCGAGCCCCATTGGGAGGTTCTTTGCCATCTTGGAGGAGTACATTCCATGCCGTGGAGTGAAGGAGGTGTCCAAGCATCATGACGTGGCTCACAGGACTACTATGGATGCTTCGGGATAGCGAGTCGGCTCGGAGGGCGCTCTATGTGCTCTCTCACAAGGAGCGTGACGAAGTTGGAGGATACCCACTGCCGTTACACACCTTTCAGAGCAAGTGGGGAAGCCAAGACTTACATCGCCCCAGCACCAGCCTATGAAGGGACGCTCAACAATGTCCGGAGTCTACTTGCGGCTGTGAACACTGCATTGGATGATGCCAACAACACACTATATGCAGCACAGCAGCAGATTTTCACTCTGGAGACGCAAAGGCGTGCCTTGGAAGCTGCACTTTTGAACAGGGAGCAGCCGGAAGCCCATGAAGCCGCAGAAGGATGTACCTCCCCATCACCCAAGAGGCCACACTACGACTCCCCTGACGCTCGCACAGATGCTATGGCTGAAGATAGTCCTTAGGTTTAAGATTAAGGATAGGATTTTCTTTGTAATCGCTAGTAGACGATCGGTAAAGTGTGTTTAGTTTAGAGGTGTGGTTGAATGCTTGATTTTGTGCTTAATGTACGAGTTGGATTTTTTGTTGAGTGCAATGTGTTGTGGAGTGATGACCACAACGACATTGGTTTAGTAGTAAGTTTGTGGGGGTTATCTTTCAGTCTCAATCAGTTATCTATCTTAATCTTTTTGTCCTCTTAAGTTTTCCCTTAATACAAATTCGAGATCCCAAAAATCTGTTCGCACAGTTTTCTGAGTCAGCAGTACTGTTTTAATTTTATCTCGGGCTACAGAACTCCGATTGCAGTAAAACCAATTGGAAAAGTTCAAGAATTTCATTACTGATTTTCTGTGAAACATTCAGAATATTTGGATGGAAAACCAGAGAGATATGACTAAAACATTACAGCCTCATGAATCTGTTAAACACTGCCGACCTACCTGACTTGTTTATTTTATAACCAGAGCTACACAACTCCGATTGAGGTGATTCCAGTTGGAGTAGTTTCGTAATTTCATTACCTTTTATCTGTCCAAAATCCATAATTTTTGGTTACTCGTACAGAGAGCAATGCCTGATTGTTTGGAGTCAACAGAATCTGTCTTATCTGAATGTCATTGCTTTCTTATCTTCCTAAGTTTAATCCTTGGTGCAATCATCTAAAATGATGTCCCTAACACTCAGATGGTGAACACCAGGTCAGGATCAGGTGTTGATCAACCAGCAGGAAGAGCACCCCAGCCAGTACAAATGGATCCCGCTATGCAGCGGTTCCTGGAAGCACGGACCCGGCTCCTCCGAACTTGACCACCACCGTGACAAACTTGCAAGCTCGGGTCAACAATCCGCCGGTGCCGCCACCCGCGCCTCGCAACAAGCACCGGGAGTTCATGAGTCATCACCCTCCTGTGTTTACTCACGCCGCCGATCCACTCGGAAGCCGAAGATTGGCTCAAGACAATACCGAAGATGCTCACTACTGTCGGTGTGACGACGAGAGAGAAGGTCCTGTATCTTTGCGGGACGACTTCAAGGCTGCGGCCGCTTGGTGGGATGCGTACTCGCCGCTCATGCCGCCCCGGACACTATCACTTGGGAGGAGTTTACCACCAACTTCGGGAGCCATCACATACCCTCGGAGTCATGAAGATCAAGAAGAAGGAGTTCCTTTCTGCGAAGCGGGGAGGAATGTCGGTGGCCGAGTATAGAGACAAGTTCAGCGAGCTATCTCGCTATGCGGGCGAGGAGGTTCTCGAAGATAGGAAGAAGCAGGAGCTGTTCCTGGATGGGTTAGTTGGTTCGTTGCAGTACCAGCTGATGTCATATCCCTTCCCTAGCTTTCAGCAGCTAGTTGATGCCGCTATCCGCTTAGAGCACAAGCACAAGGAGCTCGGAGAGCAGAAGAGGAAGGCCGCCAGCTCTGGGCAGTTTGGGAGTGCGTCTCGCCCGCGCTTCAACCCACCGCCGAACACCCCGTTCCGCTTTGGGGGACCGGGTGGAAACTTTGGGCGGCGGCGGTCCCGGCGTCTGCTCGGCGGTTCCAGCGGTCCGCTCGCGGTTTCGGCGTCTGTTCCTCGGACTCCCCGCCCGGCTTCCCGGCGCAGAGTCGGCGAGAGAGCCCCGGTTGGCACACCGTAAGGACCGTGGCACCGCCCAATCCTGCCACCACTACTTGCTTCAAGTGCGGAGAGCTTGGTCACTATGCCAATGCTTGCCCAAAGAGGAACCCTCCACACACCCCTGTACAGAACCAGCAGCAGACAAGGAGTGGAAGCCAAACCCCGCAGTCTAACAAAGGACAACAGAGCTATGCACGAGGCAAGGCGATGCACGTTGATGCTGAAGTCGCCCAGGAGAACCCCAGAGTAGTGCTCGGTATGTTTCTAGTCAACTCTACTCCCCGCCTCGGTTTTGTTTGATTACGGAGCATCCCATTCTTTCATTACACCCCGAGTTCGTAGCTCAACATAATCTACCTATCAGTCCCATGTCTCGCCACATGTTAGTTACCTCACCTGGGGGGGAATTGAAAGCTATCTATAAGTGTGATAACATCCATCTCAAGATTGTGGGCAGAGATTTCCGTGCCAATCTTATAATCTTGGATTCAAAGGGGGTCGATGTGATATTGGGAATGGGATGGTTGACCGCGTGTGATGCGGTGATACAATGTGCTAAGAGGTCAATCCTTCTTACAAGTCCAGCTGGTGAAAGGTTTGAGTTTGCGGCGGATCCCGCACCATCAAGCGCCGGTGCCGTGAATAAGCTTGACGGAGCGACCTTGGAAGATATACGAGTAGTGTGCGATTATCCCGATGTGTTTCCCGAGGAGTTGCCGGGTATGCCCCCCGACCGAGATGTTGAGTTCGTTATTGATCTTTTACACGGTACCGCCCCTATCTCTAAGCGCCCATATAGAATGTCTAGTGATCAGTTACAAGAACTTAAAGCTCAGATTAAAGAATTATTGGGTAAAGGGTTCATTCGTGCTAGTTCATCACCCTGGGGAGCACCCGTTATCTTTGTGGGTAAGAAAGATGGCACACAGAGGATGTGTGTTGATTACCGGTCTCTTAATGATGTTACCATCAAGAACAAGTATCCTCTGCCACGTATTGAAGATTTGTTTGATCAGATGAGAGGAGCAACCGTGTTTTCTAAGATCGATCTGCGATCAGGTTATCATCAGCTAAAGATTAGGCCTTCAGATATTCCTAAGACAGCTTTTACTACCAGGTACGGACTTTATGAGTATACAGTTATGTCCTTTGGGTTAACCAATGCACCCGCATACTTTATGTACTTGATGAACAAGATCTTTATGGAGTATCTGGACAAGTTCGTTGTGGTATTCATTGATGACATTCTGATCTACTCCAAGAATGAGGAGGACCATGAGGAGCATTTGAGACTTGTGTTGCGAAGGCGAGAGAGCATGAGTTATATGCGAAGTTCAGCAAGTGTGAGTTCTGGCTCAAGGAAGTGTCTTTTCTAGGTCATATCATCACCAACGGAGGTATTGCAGTGGATCCTAGCAAGGTTAGCGATGTATTGAAGTGGGAAGCCCCTCGTACAGTGTCTGAGATCCGGAGTTTCCTAGGACTTGCTGGTTACTATCGTCGGTTTATCGAAGGATTCTCCAAGATTGTGAAGCCTCTCACTACATTGCTAGAGAAGGACAGGGAATTCAAATGGACCAGTGCATGTCAGTCCGAGTTTTGAAGAGTTAAAGAAGCGGTTAACCACAGCACCTGTTCTAGTCATGCCTGATCTACGAAAGAGCTTTGACATTTATTGTGATGCATCTCGACAAGGTCTAGGATGTGTGTTGATGCAAGAAGGTCATGTTATAGCCTATGCATCTCGTCAGTTGAGGAAGCATGAGTTGAACTATCCTACGCATGATCTTGAGTTAGCGACGGTGGTTCATGCATTGAAGATTTGGAGACACTACATTATGGGAACTAAGTGTCGGATCTATACGATCACAAGAGTCCGAAGTATATCTTCACTCGAAGGATCTTAATCTAAGACGGCGTCGTTGGGTAGAGTTGATCAAGTACTATGATCTAGAGATTCACTATCATCCGGGTAAAGCGAATGCGGTTGCCGATGCATTGAGTCGAAAGGGCCACACTAACATGGCTATGACCATTCGGTTTCACGATGAGTTGGTAAAAGAGTTTGAAAGGCTCAACTTGAAAGTGGTTGCACATGCGAAGGAGTAACTTTGGAAGTACGGTCCACTGCGGAGCAAGAGATACGTAAGTGGCGGCTAGAGGATCTTTGGAATACAAAAGATTAAAGAGAGTATGCAACAAGGAGAAGCCCCGGATTTCACGAGAAGATGAGCAACGAACCGTGTGGTTTAAGAACCGGTTGTGTGTACCGGAGACGGGGAGATCTCGGAGAGAAGATCTTGAGAGAAGCTCACGACTCGGCTTACTCTATCCATCCAGGCGGTACTAAGATGTACCGGGATCTTAAACGAGAGGTATTGGTGGTACGGTATGAAGAGAGATGTGGCCGCACATGTGGCTTTGTGTGACACTTGCCACCGGGTTAAGGCCGAACATCAGAGACCCGCTGGTTTGCTTCAACCATTGAAGGTGCACGAGTGGAAGTGGGAAGAGATCGGAATGGACTTCATAGTGGGTTTACCTCGAACCCGAGATGGTTATGATTCGATTTGGGTTATCGTGGATCGTTTGACTAAGGTAGCTCACTTCATTCCGGTAAAGACTACTTATACAGGAGCTAAGTTGGCAGAACTATACATGTCCAGGATTGTGTGTTTACATGGTGTACCAAAGAAGATCGTGTCAGACAGAGGTACTCAGTTTACTTCTCGTTTCTGGGGGAAGTTGCATGAATCTCTGGATACTAAGCTAAATTTCAGCTTAGCTTATCATCCACAGACAGATGGACAGACAGAAAGAACCAATCAGATCCTAGAAGACATGCTGAGAGCATGTGCGCTTAAGCATGGTTGTAGTTGGGATAAGAGCTTGCCGTATGCTGAATTCTCCTATAACAACAGCTACCAAGCCAGTCTCAAAATGTCACCCTTTGAGGCCCTGTATGGAAGGAAGTGTAGAACTCCGTTATATTGGAGTGAGACAGGCGAAAGGCAGTTATTTGGAGCCGATATCATTAGAGAAGCAGAGAAACAAGTTCAGATCATCAGAGAAAATTTGAGGATTGCTCAGTCTAGGCAGAAAAGTTATGCAGATGGCAAACGAAGGGATGTGGTTTTTCAGGAAGGCGATTATGTGTACCTAAAGGTATCACCTATCAGAGGTTTGCGTCGATTCAGAGTTAAAGGAAAGTTGTCACCTCGTTTTATTGGACCTTTCAAGATCATTGAGAGAGTGGGAGAAGTGGCTTACAGATTGGAGTTGCCAGTCCAGCTAGCTGATGTGCATGATGTATTCCATATCTCTCAGTTGAAGAAGGGTTTTGGTCCTCATGACAAGGAGCCGTTACCCTTAGATGATCTAAACGTTAAGGAGGATCTCACTATAGTTGAACACCCCATTCGAATATTGGAAACCATGACAAGGATCACCAGGAATAGTGTGATTAAGATGTGCAAAGTACAATGGAGTAATCATGCAGAGGATGAGGCAACATGGGAGAGAGAGGATGAGCTGAAAGCAGAGTTTCCAGATCTTTTTCCCAATCTGTCTGAATCTCGAGGACGAGATTCTTCTTAAGGGGGGTAGGATTTGTAACACCCTAATTCTATTGAAAACTTGGCTTTATTAAAATTTGCTAGCAACCATTTATTTGCTTAAGGAATATAAGGTTGTTTTATTTAATTTTAGGCATTTAAAACTTTTCTAAAATAAAGTTAATAAAATATAGGAGTTAATTGTTGCATTCATGCTGGTGCATTTCTTTTGGTTGCTGGAATTCAAATTCAAGGTTTGAATCCCATTTGATTGGAACCCTTTTTAATCAACCCTTAAACCCCTACCCTTTTCCCTCTACCCCAACCCATCTAGCTAATCCGCCCAGCGACCTTTGCGGCGCCCGCGCGACCATCCGGCCCGCCCGCCCGCGCGCTCGCCCGGCCCCGCCCGGCCGTTTCCACCCGCGCGGCGGCCCGGCCCCGCTTCGCGGCCCACCTAGCCCGGCTCGGCCGGCCCACGGCCGCCGCCCCGCTTCCCCGCTCCCCCGCCTCCGCCCCGAGCCGCCGACGGGAGGGGCCCGCATGTCATCCCTCCCCGCCGCGCGGGTGCCCGACCGGGTCTCGGCCGAGGGCCGCGCCGCCGCCCGAGTCCGACGGGAGCACGCCTCCCCGTGCGTGGCCCGCACGCCAAGGAGACCGCCGGGACTATTTAAAGCACGCCGCCACCCCCGTACCTCCCCAACCCGTGCCCTAGCCGCTCGAACCCCGTGCGCCGCCGCCGCCGAAACCCTAGCCGCCGCCGCTCCGGTTTCCGTCGCCGTCCGCCGCCCTCTCGCCGCCGTGAAGCACATCCGGAGCCGCGCAAGGAGGTGAGGCACCCGCCGGCACCGTTTGTTGTCGACTCCGTGCACCCACGTCGCCTTGGAGCCGTCGCCGGAGTCCGCCGCCGCACCGAGCCGCGCCGCCGCGTGGAGCGCCGTCGCCGTTGCGATCTGGCTGTCCGCGCCGCCCTAGTTGGATTCCCCATCGCCTGCGCTACGTCTTGGTGCCGTTTGTGCACGAGGCCGAGCCCCCCAGCTCAAACCCGTGTGCAGCGCCGCCGCTCGCCGCCGCGTGTCGTCGCCGGCCGCCGCCCGCCACCGCGTCCGTCTCCCCTGCCGCTTGCCTGCGCCCGTGGCCGCCGGATCGAAATCCGATGGCCACATCTAAGCCACCGCACCGCGAGCCGCAAGCAACCGTCAGATCTAGATCCGACGGATCTAGATCGGGTCAACCCGGGTCAACTAGGTCAAACCCGCCGCCAGCCCTGGCACTTTTGCAGAAAAGCCCCTGAGTTTTCTTTATTTACAAAAATACCCTTCCACCTTATAATATTTCTTACAGTTTAGTCCTTTTTCTTTATTTTAGCCCGAAACCTTTTCAAATCTTCGCAGATTAGTCCCTAAACCTTCCCGAACCCATAACTTGGTCGTTTTAGCTCCGATTTTAGCGTTCTTTATGTCCACGCGTTCGTCTCGAAGCGTAGATTAGTTTTTTGCTACTGTTTAGATCTGTTTGATCTGTTCGGTGGCTGTTTCTTATTTATTTCTATTGTGTGCTTGTATGTGGTGATTGTGGATCGTAGAGAGCGATTCGTTCGAGGGATTTGAAGATCCGGTCGTGCAAGAGTTTGAGCAGCAAGGCTTTGTTGAAGGCAAGTATTCCTTGATGCATGCCCGCTTGTCCTACATAACATGCATTTAAATTCACTGTTTTTACTTTTCGCTTGCATTAATTTGATGGGAACCTATTAAGGATCATGCCTAGCTTTTACTACCTTTACCTTGATGCCGGGAATTAAATTAATCTTGTGGTAGTTATTGCTTAGCATGCTCAACAGGGTTTTGGTATTAAGCTACTTGGTTACCTTTTGTTATTTCATGTTCCGTTTATGATCTTTTACTTGACAAGACCACTTTAATGTGTAATCGGAACATGGAGAACCACCCAGGAAAACAGTACAACCACAAGAACTAATGGGCAATGGTCTTGGCTGAATAATTAGGAACTTTAGCTTGGGATGGTCTTACCTGATAAGGACAAGGGATCGGCGGTACCGTGGGGTATGGACTCGCTCTAGCGAGGGGTTGGGTGAGTTATTCTTTTATGGTGGGGTATCGACTCGCTAGGGGACTTTATACCTTGCTAATCGATCCGGACCTTGTGGGTCATAACTTGCTAGGGAACCTTTGTAAAGGCCACGTAGCGTCCCTATGCAATCACACCTCGGAAGTGTGATATGGTGTCTTGCAAACACCGCATGGTTGGGTCCAAAGTTCTTCGGAGCTTTTACGCTGCTTGTGGGTAAAGAAGTACAACCTCTGCAGAGTGTTAAACTAATCGATTAGCCGTGCTCATGGTCAAGAGCGGCCTGTACACTCAAATGATTAAATTATGGAACTTTAATGTTTAATTTGTGGTTAATTTCTTTATTTATGATGCTTATATCTTATTTAATTGGGTTGGTATGAACTTACACCTTTAGTAATCAGGTTGCTAATAAAATTTGACCAACTAAAATGCTAAAGTGCTTGAACCTTAGCCATCCACCATATGGCTTTGCATGTTATGTTGTTTTCCCTTGCTGAGTACGATATGTGCTCACGCTTGTTTATTCTCTTGCATCTACAATACCCGGATTTGCTGCTCAGACTGGGAGAACTTTGAAGATAATCCAGAAGATTTCCAGGAGTTCTAGGTGTGCGTAGTCTTCAGTCAGCTGCCTGTGGAGGCATTTTGTCCGCTGCGAGAACTCGTTTATTTAAGATTCGTTTAAGACTATGGTTTGTAATAACTCTTTATTCGTGTGGCACTGTTTTTGGTATTCATAATGTCTAAGCGTGTGTGTAACTTGATCCTGGCGCACACGTGATCAATGCATTCGGTTTTGCCTTTAAAACCGGGTGTGACATAGAGCTCCTCCGCGCGCTGCTGCATCCTGCATGCTGGTGCAGCTGGCCGCGGCCGTGGGGGCCTCTGGATGCGCCGCTGCAGCTGGCCACGGCTGCCAGGGATGCCGCACCAAGCCGCCGTAGCCGGCCGCGGGGGGGCGTTGGCTTCCTCTCGCCGCGCCGTGCCGCGCAGATGGCCGCGGCCGCCGGTGGCGCCGCACCGAGCTCCCCGCAGCCGGCCGCGGGGGCGCCGGCCGCTTCTCTCCGCGCGCCGGCCGGCGCGCCGGCCGCGGCCGCCGGTGCAAGAGCGGTGCAGGGACGGCGAGGACGGCACGGTGCAGGAATGGCGCGAGGACGGCGACGACGAGTCGACGAGCACGGCGTCGGAGCGGTGAGGGAGGGGCGTGGGTGCGCGAGGGAAGGTGGACCGGAGGGCACGCGGAGGGGGAGGCGATGCAACATGGCGAAGAAGGGTGCCGGAGGAGCACCACCACGGCAGCCATGGCTCGGCGGCGATGTGCAGAGGGAGGACGGGGCGACTGGTCGGGAAGAAGTGAGGAGACGAAAAGGAAAGAAAAAAATGGTGGGACCCACGTTTGGAGGGGATTTGGAGGGCCTCCAAGAATGGAGGGTGAGAGGGGGGATTTGGAGGAGTATGCAAAATGGAGGCTTGTTTAGAGGCCCTGCTAGAGATGGATTTTTGCACCAAACCTCCAAATTTTGGAGTAGAGCCCCACATGCAGGCCCGCGCTGGAGATGCTCTAAGGGACGTATAATATTTCTCTCTTTTGTGGCCTCTTTTGCAGGTATATTATATATCGTTTAAGCGACGGAATCGTTCCGTGTCGTCGAAGACCGCCCCGAGACTTTTTCTTTCTTTCCTTTTTTATTTCTTATCCTTTTCTATTTTTTGTTTATTTTTTCTTTATTTTTCTTTCTTATTTATTTATATTTCATTTTTGATATTATTTTTCTGTTTTATTTTTCTTTCTTTTTATTCTTCTTTATTCTATTTCTTTTATTTTTCTTATTTCACTTTTCTTTTTATTTATTTACTTTTTACTTTCTTTTTTATGTTTATTTCTATTATGTTTCTTTTTCTATTTTTATTTGTTTTTCCTTTTTATTCATGTTTTTATGGATCTTTTTTTCCTTTTTCATTTTTTCTTGTTGTTTTTCTTTTTTATTTATATTTTCTTTTCAAATATTATTTTTTTCATTTTTCTTTCTTTATATTCTATTTATTTTATTTCTTATTTCACTTTTATTTCTCTATCCTTTTTATTTATTTATTTATTACTTTCTACTTTTTTTCTATTTCCATTTTTTCTATTCTTTATTTTTTTAATATTTTTTATATTCTTTATTTTCTGTTCCATTTTTCTTTCTTTCTTTTTATTCTTCTTTCTCTTTATTCTATTTCTTTTATTTTTCTAATTTCTCTTTTCTTTTCATTTATTTATTTTTACTTTCTACTTATTTCCATTTTTATATTTTTTCTTTTTAATATTTTTTCTTCTGTTAATATTTTTTATTGTTCGAGATAAGAGGTAAAGTTCTACTACCTAGATCCGAAGGTCAAGACTTGTTTCACTTTTATTTCGCTATATCAGCAACTTGTCATCTATTCATTGATTTAAAAGCATGTCCCTATCCTCTATTTCCCTTAAGTAAACCATCCAAACAGTCACATGGTAATGATGATATTGGTAAGGGTACCTAAGTAAAAGGGCAACTAATTACTGCACCAGATCTTTTATACTTTGTAGTAACCCTACAATAGACCTGAACAACATTTTTAACAAAGGGCGGCATGTTTCCTTGGCTGATTATGTTTTACATAAAAGGAGCGGTGTATGCTTATAAATTAGAGGCTCTCGATTATTTGGGAGCAATAGGCCGCTGCACAATTATGGAAATGTTGCCATGCATAAATTCAATGGATAAAAGATTACTGCAATGGCATAGACAAGTGCGCTGAAGCAAGTCATAAATTCAATGGAGAAGCAGAGGTTCCGATTCATAACCATCACCTTGCACAGATGATGTCTGAAATAAAGGCGCCAAAACAATTCTTGCTAAAAATTCTTAAAGAACGAGCGGGTGGAGTCGAGGTCGTGGGTGCCAGACATACGTAGCATGCACAGATACATCGGCATGCGTTCGTGCTTCTAAATTACAACTACCGGTGGCTGCAAACAAAACAGCAGGTGGTGGCATGACTGCTGGCTCTTGATGCCCTTCACGCAGCAGAAATCCTGGCCATAACGACATCACAAACAATACCACTAAAAAATCAAAATTTTAATTGAAACCGTTACTGATGAACATATAATAAAGAGGGCTTTCTACAGACATCTTTTAATTGATAGCACAGCTAACTGAGACAAAAAATAGCACAACTAGCTGAGACAAAATAGTTACCAGTTCTGCTAGCCAATTCGAGTAAAGCTTCATATAACAAAGGTAAACTATTTTCAGTTCCATGCACTTATGAATGAATCTGAATATATGTTGTCATTCAACCAAATTGGTTCTACTATATCATCCACTGCTACTAGTAGGTAATATACAAATGTGGAGAAGCAACTATATACCCCCTCAATCAATATTTCTGCTGCCTTTCTTGCATTTGGGGGAATGGAAAAAATTGAACATCAGTTTAAGAAAACGCGACTTCTAGCACGAAATGTGCAGATCAAAGGGAACCAAGAGGCAACACCATATCTGAGAGACGTGCTCCTCACCTTCAGAGATGGCGTTCTAGATCTCGGCGCACTTGACGACGATGTTGTGGTCGTTGAGGCCCTCCTCCTCGATGAGGTAGTCGGCCGCCGCCACCATCCCATCGGGCTTCCACGGCAACGTCCGCCGAAGGCCGCCGCGCGCGTCGTGCCGCAATTGGTCGCGCGTGTCGCCGTGCCGCACTACGCCGGCGGTGCCGCTGTCCGCGCCGCCGCGGGGGTCCACACGGATCCGGTCGGCGCGGGCGCGCCGGCCGGGACGGCGCGCGCGTCCCGCCGGCGCCGCCGTCCGCGCCGCCGCCGCGGGGTCCCCCCGCATCCGGCCCCGCCCTCGCCGCCGCGGGGTCCCCCCCGGTTCGGCCGCCGGCGCCGCCGCGGGGTCCCCCGAGGATCCGGCCGCCCTCGCCAACCCCCGCCCGCCCCGCGCCGTCCCCTACCCCTTGCCCGCCCCGCAAGGGTCCCGCCTGGAACGTTGCAACGCTGCCACCACTCGCTGCGCAAGAGAGGAGCCTCACCGGCCGGCAGAAATGAGAGCACCCCAATGAAACGATGACTTTTCTATTCAATGAAAATGGTGAACGGTACTAGATAAGAGTATAGATGGCCAAACGGGCGGCCGGCCCGGCCCGGCCGCCGGCCCGTCTTGGCCGGCCTGCATAGGCCCGGCCTAATAATCGTGCCAGGCCGGGCGGCCTGGCAGGCCGACCTGTCGGCCTAGGCCTGGCCTACATGGCTCTTACGCAGGTCGTGCCAGGCCATCAGCCCGTCAGGCGAAACAAGCCGGGCGACCCGCTTAAACAACACCAAGAATACTATTAATAGACTCGGAAAAAATCAAAGATCCCTGTTAACACAATAACACAGTCACATTAACAAATCACAACTCACAAATTCACAACTCTCAATTATGAATTCTCAAAGACTAAACTTTCTGTCAAACTCTCAAATATTAGACCAAATCAGCAAAACAACTAAACAAGACTACAAAGACAGTGACAGACTCACAGACTGACAGATATAGATAAAAGTTTAAATTTGGGAGCTGTTTTATTGGGGCTGCCTCGTTAAAAACCTTCCTAGGTAAAACTCACACCTCGTGAGATAAAACCCTAGAAAGGAAAAGAGTACAGCCCCCAGCTATATAGTTCTTAAAGTCTTAGCTATTACATAATGTCCATTACATAAATAGTGCGGTAGCAGAACTAAATGAAAGGGATAGACAGACTGCCAGCAGCCTCCTTGAGTCCTTGTCCTCGCTCCTTCAACTCCAAGCAGCAGCAGCATCTTCATCTAGGTACATGTTGTCAAAAGCCAACTCCAGCTCCTTGGTCTCCTTCTCGACATTGTGCTGCAGATGAGCATCAGCAAGCTCCCAGTCCTTCAAGCAAGACAGCACCTCCACCATCTCACTTGTCAATTGTCGCCGCCTCTCTTCAATTACCCTGCCAGCAAGACTAAAGGTAGACTCAGATGATATTGTGGAAGTAGGTACAGTCAGCACATCTCTAGCAAGTAAAGAAAGAACAGGGTAAGTTCGCTTATGCTCATGCCACCAATTAAGAATGTTGAACTCCTCGTCGTACTGGATGACGCAGTCACTGTCAAGGTAGGAGGACAGCTCTGAAAGAGCTGCAGGAGATGGAAAAGAAGTACATGTCCTCCTTCCCAATGGAGAAGGACCACAACTAGAAGAGCTACCAACATCAGCAGCAAAAATTTTATTCCAAGCCATTTTCTTCTTACCAGAAGAAACACTTGTTGTCTATTCGGGTCGATGCAAGCGAGCATCACCAAACTTAGTTTCATACCTTTCAAAGACCTTTGTTAACTTACCTCACATCTCAGTTGGGAACCTGGAGTAATCTGCACCGGTATGGTCAGATAACAAGCAAAGAATATTATGCAAGCCTTTCATCTTAGCTATAGGATCCAAAACAAAAGTAAAGGCATATAGCATAGGTATTTTTCTCCAGTATTTTAAAAACTTATCTTTCATAGGAACAACAACAGGTCCAAGAAGTTCATCATTCTCATATTCATGCTGATGTGCAGCAATTTCAAGTACATGATGCAACATTAGAGAAGATATAGGATAATAAACACCAGATAGAGCAACTGTTGAGTCATAAAATAGTTCAAGAAATTGCAATATTTTCTCAGCAACATACCAGTGGTTATCAGTGAGCAGGGGCAAGCCATTACGAAAAGGATGATGAGTTTGGATGAAGGTAGAAAACGTACTACGATATGGAACAACATGCTTGAGCATTAGGTAGGTAGAGTTCCATCTAACATCCATATCCAAACCAAACTTACGAGGACGAACACCATTGCATGCACAAAAGCTTTTGAATGCAGCAATGCGTTGGTTAGATGAATTCAAGAATGATATAGCAGTTCTAAAATCTTCAATGTATGACTTCAATCTTTTCATGCCAGATTTAACAATAAGATTTATAATATGGCAAGCACAACGTTGATGCATGAAAAGAGAACGCTCTTCTTTTACCTCATCTTCAGTTGCATCAGGGGGTAAAGCAGCTAATATGTAACCAGAAAAAATAGGAGACAATATATCCATGGCTGAAGAGTTAGAAGAAGCATGATCAAGAGTGATAGCAAAGATCTTATTAGTTAAATCATACTCCTCAACAACCATGGATATACGCTCAGCAATGGCAGAACCAGTATGTGATTCATCAATCAATCTCAAAGCAAGCAATCTTTTTTCTAACTCCCAATCAGCATTAACAAAGTGGGCAACCACACTAATATAATCCTCCTTAGCATTTCCAGACCATATATCAGAAGTAAGACAAATAGAGGAAACAGAAGACAACAAGGTATCCTTAAGCTTAGCACTGCAGTCATCAAAGTGTTTCACAAAATCTCTGGTGGTGGTTTGCCTAGAGGATTTAGAGAACCTAGGATTATGAGCACAGGTTATATACTCTTCAAAAGCATTAGATTAACCAAAACCTAAAGGCAAATCCATTTTAGCTATCAAGCGACAAAGTTCAATACAAGCAACATACTCCTTGTACTCCCAATGATGGATAGAACCATCAGGGTTGTACTTCAAAAGAGATTGAGACATACGATCAGTTTGTTTTTTCTTCCCACAAACAAGAGCATGCCTTTTCAAATGACCAGTACCACTAGAAGACTTGCCAGAGTATTCAGTACCACAGTATTTGCACTAAGCGCCATACCTGACCTTCTTACCGTTCCTGATGGTGAACATCTCATCAAAATCAAGCCATAACTTAGAGGTGGCCTTCCTCTTCCTGCCGACGGCCATGCCGACAGTAGTGGGCATCGGCCCCTTGGCACCAGCACCAGCACCGGCGCCGACGCCAGCACTGCCAGCACCATCATCAGTAGCACCGCCGTCACCAGAAAGGTCGATGATGCCGGTGATAGCGCCAACCCGCCGCCGCCGACGAGCATCCTCCTCCGAGGTCCAAGGTGTGTCGGAGGTCGGGGTATCAGTATCCATCTCCGGCCACTTTAGTCCTCAGCGGCTCGGGTTCCTCAGGTTCCTCAACGGCGACGGCCACACATGCACGAGCACGACAGCATCGTCAACGTCGACCTACAAGACAACATCAGACAGAATCACAGAAGAACTGAGTCGAGATTCAGAAGACAGAAGAGAAAGAGAATAGAAGATACAGGACCGGGGCACCTTACCTTACCTGCGGCGGTGCAGCTTGAGCTACCAGAGCACCGAGCACCCGAGCGGCAGAGAGGTTGATTCCGGCGGTGGGGAGGAAGGGGAGGGGAAGGGGAGTCGAGATCTGGAGAAGGAGGAAGGAGGACCAAAGGCGGCGGAGGAGAGGGTGTGTGTCCAGCGACGGAGAGCGGGAGAGGTCGAGTACTCGAGCTCGAGTCCGGCGACGGCGAGGCGGCGACACCAACGCGACGGTGGTAGCTCTAGATCTAGGGATTGCAAGTTGCGGCTGCGGCCTGGGGGAGCGTACAAGGGAGGGGGATTAGGGTTAGGTTAGGGAGCCGGGGTGGGGGTGGGGTGGCCGGGGTGGGGTTGGTTATATACGGCGACGACCGGGGGGGGTGTTAAGCGGGCCGTTACGGGCCGACCCCTTATGCAGGTCGGGTCGCGTGCCGCCCGACGAGCCACACTTCCGGCCCGGGCCCGGCCCGCACTATCGGGCGTGCCGGCCCGCCCCTGCTACTCTTTCGTGCCAGGCCGTGCTTGGGCCGGGCCAAAACAGGCCGGGCCTCGTGCCGCCCGTTCAGCCCGGCCCATTTGGCCATCCATAGATAAGAGGGAAATGTAAAAAATGTAAAAAATAAATAAATGAAAGATAACATGTATTTCATTTATGCCACCGAAAAAACTACCAATAATACCCCTATATCACCTATGCATATCACTCCATACCACAGTTTAAGTCATGGTGGATATAATTAATCTCAGCTGTCAGATCCTTTCATACTGGTCCTTTTCCAACAGTGGTATAGGGTGGTATAGTCCACCGTAAAATTCCCCTTCTATAAATGGAACCATACTGCATAGTGGTGGTATGGTCCACCGTAAAAGACCCCTAGTTCTATAGCAGTCTCAGACTTCTAATGTGACTTTTTTTTTGCAGATGTTCTCATGTAATGTTCTTGTGGAATAGTATCCACTCTTGCTCCAGATTATGGATATTATGTTACAACTTATTACAAACCACCACTATATTTCGTAGTCTTATTTGATCATGATATACTTGCATATATGAAATTTGAACAGCATTTATTTAGAAAACTGCAAGTGCATGGTGTCCTATTACTCTACTACCAGTTAATAGAAGGCATGTACCTTAATGTGTATTAGCAAGTCCCAGACAAGCTAGGATAGCCTTGCTACAAGTTTATTCCTTGTGTTAATAGGGAAGATATGGACCATTTGCCTCTTAAAACTAGAGGCTTGAAACAAGATCAGAGTGGAGGTGACAACTTGTTCCTCACATACAGGAATTTGACTTGAGAGTAGAACTGCGGATTGGACAAAGATTTTGTGATCTGTTCACTCAAAGAAGCGAGTTTTATATCAAAAAAAGTGGGACGGAAAATCCAAGTGAAATATCTTACTGAATGATTTTAACAGTGACTTACAATAATTTGCATACTCAAAGCTTGAGCCGCAAAACTCTCTTGCCATATATGATCCAAAACCGTTTGAAAGGGATTCAAACATGGAGTATTAGGTCACCTGCCAATCTCTCGTCGCTGTTCATTGCTTCCAAAGTGCCATGTCAACTAGATTACAAAAGATGGAAATGGAACTAATATTCTGAAAATATCATGATGATTAGGACAGCTGAAAACTAGTGCAATTAACTGGCAGTCTGACAATACACAAATTACAATGAGCACCCTCAGGACACAGCCACAGACAGAAAAAAGAAGCGGGTTAACAAACTAGCTAGTTCCATAATATATTCATCAGTAATCTAAATAGAGGATGGGAGAAAAGGAAAGAAGAAACTATGTGGACATTGTTGACCACAACGTCATTCTGATTATTGTGATACCTTTTTTAGATGAAGGAATAGTTCATATTCCGGCCTCTAATTCGGACAACAACATAGATATTGTTGGTTTCCTAAGACAAACTGTTCCAACGATTCTAGTACAGTTTATACAGAAATGAACAGCAAGTGAACATCATTTGAAATAATAGTCAGAATAAGCTTTGTTGAGGCCAGTGACCATTATTAACAAGCGATTTGGAGTGCAGAAAATGGGTGATACAAAATGTAGGCTGCAGCCAGTGAGTTTACTAATGAACGGAGTCAGGACATCAGGAGCACCGACAAGGCGACAATTCAATCCAAACAACAGAATTTCAGGACAGAAAACTCTACCAGCAAATTGCTCGTCCTCACACGTTTTGATCGAAAACTTTGGCTAAGGATGCAAATAATAAGAAAAAGAGGAAATCTGCATTGCAATTTCGGTGTGTCCTCTTCCTCACCGATGTGCTTACTACAAGCTCAGGCTCAGTCATCAGGGCTACAGTCACGTCAGCGCATTCGTCAAGATCCGTAGGGTTTCATTGAAAATACGCCAATGACGAGAGAGACGAGAGGAGGAAGAAGGCGATCCCGTGGTCAATAGTCGCCGCACGAATCTCAAAGAATCCGGAAGATGTATAGGATTTCCGGATTTTGGACGGCCGCGGAATGGGATAATACCATGAGGGAAAAGAGTTTGGCAACATATCAGGTGGAAATCAACCTCTCCATGCAAACTATGGAAACTTCAATCTGAGTCACACGATGTTGATCCAACGGGGCGCCCAGAGGAGGTGGGAGGAGTGATTTGCAAAATCACCTTTGCAAATCACACCTCCCACCTCCCATGAATTTTGCAAATCACCCCTTTCACCACTCATGAGCTCTCCCTTGGATCGAGATCGAGTGACTCAGATTGAAGTTTCCATAGTTTGCATGAAGAGGTCGGTTTCCACTAGATATGTTCCAAAAAATTTACTGTTCTCTTCCTCGTCCTATGTAAAGAGTATGTGGGTGATTACAAATTGGGCCGAACAAATCTTGGGCCTCGTTACTCGCATGCGAACGGTGCTTAGAAGGCCCGTAACAACACGCATCTTCGGGAAGTTGGGCCCTATTCGTCTGTATTAGTCATCTGGAGTCTGGACTGGCCCAATTGCTGTGAAGTCATTCCGTTCCAGCCAGAGTGTTTAGCGCTGCTACAGAACTTTGATACTGGATCAGTAATGGTGAGCGCATCAGTACGTGCCGGCAGTGCTGGACCACGTGAGGCAGAGTACCATTGCTACGCGCAGGCGGAGATCACGTTGGATCAGGCGTATCTCACCGCAGTCACGTCCGGCGTCCCCCGCCCCTGAGGCCAGCGTAAATGAGCCGTGCAGCCGTTCGTTTCGCTAGTGGTTGATGGCTAGTGCTGATTTGTTGTGAGAGGAAAGTACTGGTGGCTGGTTTGTTCTGAGAGAAAAAGTACTGTTGGCTGGTGGCTGATAAGCCGAACGGCTGCATGGCCATGGCACCGGCACGAGGCCAGCAGCACCCAGCAATCAATCACTCCCAAGGTCAAGGTCTCAAGGACACACACGACACGACACGACCCAACCAACCTCTCCGTTCCAACGAGAACCCTCCTCCTCCCTCTGAAACTGCACACGTAGCCGCTGAAACCTGAAGGAACACAAGTGCAAAAAAAAATGCCACGGGAAAACGAGAGAAAGTCTGAACGTTGCAGTCCCGATTCGATGATGAACTGAAATTCTGAATCAATCGGTGATTCAGCGACGATTGGGGAGGACGCCTGTGCAAAAAGACATTCTCCTCCTCTGTCCCGTCCCGTCTTCTCCCTGGGCGGCACAGGCAGGCCCTCAAAAGGGCAGCCTCCGCGGCTGCTCGCTCCCTCTCCCTCCGACCCCACTCCTGCAAATCCCAACAAAGCCTGTGCAGAAAGCAGCCTCGCCTTCCCCTTCTACGCTACCCGCCAGTCCTCCCCTGGTGCCCCGCTCTGTCACCTTTGACTCCCCCATTCGGGTCCTCCTCCCCCTCTCTGGCTCTCTCCCACACACACACACTGCACACTGCAGTTCAGAGTTTCAGACAGTCAAGAACAGCACCAAGACGGACGCCTCTTCTCCCTCGCCATTGCTCGTCTTGCGTCGGGTCCCGGAGAGCATAGGCACGGATCGTTCACCGGAGGCTGCGAGGAGGAACGCGGGTGGCATGGTGAGGTCGCTGCCGCTGTTCGTGCTGCTCCTGCTGCTGCTCAGCGGAGCCGGCTTCGGCGGCGGCGTACGGCTCGGCAATGGCGGCTACGAGGACTGGAGGCTCGGCACCGCCACCTACGTCAAGGAGTCCCAGTCGCACCCGCTCAACGACGGTACGCGCTTCTTTGCGTTTCCTTGCCACATCGTAATCGTAGCAGAAGGGTGGTAGATTCAGGGATGGAACTTGACTTCTTCCCTTCCATTTCTTAAGAAAGAGTCATTCTTTGGGCTGAACATGGACATTCCAAGCATGTTCATGGAGTAGCAGATGATAGCAGCATTGTCTCGATTTGTGAACGATGCTCCAGAAAAAAAAAACTTTTAGGAGGGTCGATGGTAGTGCTGTCCTTGGCAGCCAAAAGAAAAGGGGGTAAAATGCAATGGAGTACAATTCCGGCGCTAAATGGGCTTTAATTTTTTGTGATCTCCTTTTGAGAAAGTTGTAGTCGGGGCACATTGAATGGGTGCTTTGACAAAAGTCTGATTTATGAGAGGCAAGCAAGTACTGCTACTACAGTGTAAGATTTTCCTTACTGTTTACCCTGTGTTACTGTTTATACAGCTCATGGTGGGTGCTTGCCTAGAGTAATTTCTATCATAGAAAGCTAGAAACAACATATTGGCAGACAATCCTTTCATTGCAACTGTACTTCCGCTCCTCTTGAATTGATACACGCTAAAACGCCTGTTTGGAACTGTCCTAATTTCGTAGCAAAATTTCGTTTCAAGCATTTCAGTTGTCCCAAATTGAGAACATTTTTCACTCCAGTGTCTTTTTAAAACGAAAAATTGATACGAAAAACCGCTACTCATTGCAGTTGCAGCTTTGTAGTGCCTGATGGTGTCGGATGCAATGATTCCTGTAGGTGGCGGCGCCTGCGGGTACGGCGATCTCGACATCTTCAGGTACGGGCGCTACACGGCGGGGCTGAGCGCGGCGCTGTTCGGGCGCGGCGGCGCATGCGGCGGCTGCTACGAGCTCCGGTGCGTCAACGACATCCGGGGCTGTCTCCGGGCCAGCCCCACGGTGGTGGTGACCGCGACAGACTTCTGCCCGGCCAACATGGGGCTCGCCGACGAGGCCGGCGGCTGGTGCAACTTTCCCCGGGAGCACCTCGAGCTGTCGGAGGCCGCCTTCCTCCGCGTCGCCAAGGCCAAGGCCAGCATCGTGCCGGTGCAGTTCCGGAGGTACCTTACATGCCTGATCTTGAAATGCTCACTATTTCAATATTTGCATTCTCAATGCCCACATTTTTTTACAAGAACACGCTGAAGAACCACGCCTCGAAATTGTGTTAGCAACTAGGAGTACTTAAAAACAAACAAGTTTCGAGAAGAAGCATCGAACTGCTCGCTGCTCATTCGTCTGTCATACTAAGACTGAATAATGAACATGCAGAGCCATGGCACATGGCTCGCTATCATTCTTGAGCTGTGCATTCGGTGTGTTTTTTAAGCCTGCTGCTGCGCTGCCTTTTGGGAAAGCCCAGAATGATGTTGGATGATTAGAATTGGATCGTAGAATATGCGGATGGATGTCTGAAGCCACTTTGGAATGCTGACTAATGGATAGCAAGCATCAGGGTCTCGAAAAGCAGAAAGCAAAACGCCAGCTTTCAGTCAGTGCTCCCTTTCTGTTTTCAAATCTGACTAGTGTTGTGCATTATGAGCACCCTCCCCGTTTTCAGACAAATGCCATGAGTGTGTTCCAACTGCTGCAAGAGTATACTGCAAGTATCCTTTTTGTCCCGGGATACAAAATTAAGTTATCCTCCCTGCCACTTAGACAACTCCAAGAGACTAGCTATCTTGCCTTGACTAGTTAAAAAATGGAAAATTTGTCTAAAAACTCAATCCAACAGACTAGCTAAACTTGCCTTAGCTATCTTCCACTAGCTAAACCAAGGGCTTCGCTAGCTACCTTTGGCTAGCCAGTCCCGCTAGCTATCCCCTTGTACATGAGTATGGCAGGCGAGACCCACTAGTGGTGGAGCATATGGAGAGTTGATTTTAGCTAGTCTGTTGGATTTCATCAACTTTTTACTAGCTATTTCATTTTACATACTAGCCAAATCAGAATTTTAGCTAGTGATATTTAGAGAGGCTCTTGGAGTTGCTCTTAGCACCAACTGATAACCTTCCATCTTATCCTCTAAATCACCTAATCATCACTTTCAAAAGGTGGTAATTCCACTATGATCGCCATCGTAAACTAATGTTCTTCTTTACCTTTCCTGAATATGTGATGCAACTGAACAGTTGGTGATGCAGGGTGAGCTGCGACAGGGCGGGCGGCATGCGGTTCACGATCACCGGCAGCGCGCACTTCCTGCAGGTGCTGATCACCAACGTTGCGGCGGACGGCGAGGTGGCCGCCGTGAAGGTGAAGGGGTCGCGGACGGGGTGGATCCCGATGGGCCGGAACTGGGGCCAGAACTGGCAGTGCGACGCTGACCTCCGTGGCCAGCCGCTGTCGTTCGAGGTCACCGGCGGGAGGGGCCGGACGGTCACCGCGTACAGCGTCGCGCCGGCGGACTGGATGTTCGCGCAGACGTTCGAGGGCAAGCAGTTCGTCGAGTAGCAGTAGCAGCAGATGCCGGAAAACTGGACTCCGGCGGTGATTTGTAAGTAGATTATACACGGGCGGGTTCTTGCTGGATTCCATGTTGGAGTTTGTGACCCAAGAAGATGAAATGTAATGGAGGGCAAAAGAATACCTATGTCATTATATAATCTTTTGAAGCTTTGTGTTTTTTAGAAAAGTGATAATCAGAATATGTGCATTAAGAGGACATCACACCGTGCAAACAAACATCACTATAAAAGCACATGTGAGAGATCACACTGAGCAGTAAAATAGCTTGCTTTCATACTCTCCATCCATGGCTGGCTTACAGGCCGGAAATACACAATTTACAGCCTGAGAAACTGCAATGTTTGGGGAGCTCGAAGCCCTTACTAAAAGACATAGCTGATCCACTATATGACAAACGAGCTACCATATTAAGTGCTTGAATTTAGGACTATACAAAAGCCTGCTATGTTTTAAACAAGCAGAAATGTCCTGCTGCTGCGCTCCTCTAGTATTGCATTTCAACAAGGGCGGCAGGTACCAACCTCCATGCAAAAGCATTTTACCAGGTACCATCTGGGCGTAAAAAAAACAGACACCAATCAAAGAGTTATGTGAAAATATACAGAAATAGAGCTGAATGAAATTTACTCGAGTATAATTTTTTAGGCCTATGTTGACTGAAAAAGGTCTTTTTTGGAAAAGACTGAAAAAAGGCCTTACTGTGCATTTCCTTGTAAGACCTTGGAGGGCCCCTTCTTAACCTCTTTAACGTAGGGCGAGAGGCATTATCCTCTGTTTGTAAGAAGGCGCCTTCAAAAACATCTAAAAGAACTCAAAAAAGAAAAGAAAAACAGAAAATGGGTTCAAGTCATGCAAGATTATCAATTAAAAAACATAGGGTATTTTAGCCACACAGCATTAATACCGTTTGAAGACAAGTTTTCCTTGTTGGCAGTTGCTGGGATAGCCTGGAGGACAAAACGTGGTTAAGCTATTTACTTCCGTGGGTTTACCATGAAAAAGAAATGCATTATACAGTTTCAGTTTTTAGTTACCTTCACATGCTCATCAACTTGAGAAGTCCTTTGGACCTCAATGTCCTCAGACCTCGGTCCCTCCTTCCCTGTCTTTTCTCTCTGGACAGCCCTATTTTGCTCTTCATAACCAGATCTATCCTCAGCTATAATGATGGAGCCACGTGATTTTTGCTGTGGAATCTCACATTTCCCATTGAAGGGTGGCATGTAGCAAAACCTGGCATTGAGATTTCCAAAGCTTATAAGCATGTTGAAAAACATAAGAATAAATAAGCCATACATACGATATGATTCTGCATTTTCCCCGTTTCTGAAGTCCTGTGACTCTAAGGGTAGTATTTAAAAAATAACTTGAATGGATCAATGATTTCCACAGCAATCTTTTGCCAGGAAATATGCAATGCCCTAGAAAAACAATAGATTTAGTGGTCTGTGAGAATTGACTAGGATAAATCACAAAAGTGCACAGCCCTCAAAAAAATCACAAAAGTGGACACAATTTCCTCAGTGTGTAACATAAACATTCACTAATAAAAGTGCTCTAATGCAGGTAGGACGCAAGACACTTATGGTAGACAAGGAGGCCAAGATTTGCATGATACAAACCATTGAGGTGGCAGAGTCTTTTTATTTCTTATGAAGCCAGCATTCAACACTCTCCATTTACGACAACTGTAGCACTGAACCCAATGATCCTTATTCTTGTAGCCCCCACGTCCTTTTCTCTGGATGAAGAAAGTTTACTAGAGTGAAAACAGCTTTTAAAACACATTAAGTAATTTCAGAATGATATGAAATAATCCACATTTAGAACTTAGTAAATGTATGTATAACCATTTAGCTCTTGATGCTTAAATAGAAGAAAGGATTGGAAAGAAACACCTCATCCATACATGTTCATGTTATACTGATATGAATATTTAGACTTCATGCACAATTATCTACAAATGTTTTCCAGTATAAACAAAATCTTCAATACTTACCACTTCAAGATTGTCATAATTTGTATCCCAGTAGTCATCCACTTTCCTACCAAGCCACTCCTCCAGTTTGGCATAAATTTCACAATCTGTAAATCCTTGTTTGTTGTTGAGAACCAATGATTTTCCATCATCTTCATCCTGTAAAAAGAATGGCAATTTAATTCCATCAGGACAACTGAACTTCACAGCACTAAAAACAGTGTAGTAAAGCCATGATGATGAAAAGTATACCATGAGCTCTGTAACATCTGCAACTCCTATTAGTCCACGTCCTGTGTCCGCACTATGCTTTTGGCCTCCAACTCGTTTGTAAGGCTGAAAAGTAGAAACACAACCAAAAGTTGTTAACATGAAAAAGTGTAAGTATGAAGAGATAAGATATCATACAACTATGCTGTACAGTAGACAAAAGACAAATAGTGCAAATAGTATGCAGCGTCAAAACAAACATCCACGGCTGCAATTCAGTCTCTAAAGCTACTGAAGCATGCACTGTGACTATTGTTTTTTTTCTCTCGAATACAGACGAGAACTACTGCGACTATTAATATTGTATTAAGTATTAACATCAATTCTCACCTCTATTAGACGACCATGCCAATACAAGAAAATTCCACAATTCATTCTCTCATATTCCACATTGCTCATGCCCAGAGTCAATTTAATAGTCTTTCCCATGAATTCACCGGATACAATAGAAGTTTTGTTAAGGGCGTCTGCCAAGGGGCGGCTTTCAACCTACCAAGAAAAGAGCCTAGCAAATGAAAATAGGAATATATACAACATAATGTAGAAACAAATATGGCACGCGACATTTACCAAAGACCCTTGGACAAAGATCTCCATACAAGGATCCAGGAACATAACCTCCAAATAAGACTGAAGAGAGTAGTCCAGTGGCACCTACATATGAATATGACCAAAAAAATGGGATCTGATTGCACAGAAAGAATCAACGATGTTGAATTAAGAAGCATTGCTAGTAACGACTTTGACAAAAGATGATGATTCAGTTACTTCCAATTCACAGTCGAGTAAATGATTCGGAGTACTCAATGTGGCTGTTAGAAGGCATAGTACCACGTCCTCTACTAGAAGCTTATAATCATATATAAAATGCCATAAGTCATGTTTATTTTTGCTTCTCTCAGTCATGCTCGGATTATAATCTAAGCAACGTTTTTCTTGTTTTCGCTTCTTATAGTTCAAATCTCTAAAGCAGCTTACCACATAAGCGAGAATCTGTAAAATAAGCAAGGCATTTGGTGAGATTGTTACTTATTTCGCCGATAAGCTACTTATAAGCAGAAACTGTTAGCAAGTATTATGGTCCGTGGGTGTTTAGGCCACACCAGCCCCGTATTAGGTAAGGATCACTGTCTCATGGGTCATCCTTGCCTATATGTACACGAGTTAGGATCTCCATAATTAATCTATTATTCCTAGCCATATTGGTTCCACAAACAAACAGGGCCATAATAACCCATCAAAAAGCTATAGTAAATTCCAGATTACTGTATTGAGCTGAAAGATTTCGATGAAAAGTTACAGGCATACCCTGTTACTTGTTTGTCCCGGACGTGATCTCACTTTTCTAGAACGGATTAGTATGTCTCCACGACCATTGTGCACAGGAGTTTTAGAAGACTTCCCAGAATGCCACTCAAAGGTGTAATCTGTACCCCACTTATCCAAGTTCCATATATAAATCTGAGTACCGGTACCATCTGTACCAAATAATCCTAGCTTTTCCCCAAGGTAATACTTGGTAAAGGGAGAAAAATTCTTAATAGCATTCAGGTTATATTTTGCAGTAGCTTCAGAATGGATGTCCAAATCAAGTTCCATGTGTTGCCCTTTCTTCCGATACGTAACCACGGGGATCTCAACATTCTGCAGCAAAACATCAAATGGAAAACTTAAAAATCCCCAAAGAGTGATATACTAAGAATACAAGCAGTGACTGGAACAACACTTACATCTTTTTCTTTGTTAAACGACTGAGAAAGAAAGGCCACTGATCTGGAGGACGAAGTTTGGGTAAGCACTACCACATCTTTTCCAAGTTTCATAGCACCAGTCTACAAATGGCACACAGAGAATAGAGTTGGCGATAAAAACAACTGTTACATCGACAAGAAATGAACTATTTTGTTATCAGTAATGGAAAGTTTTGATTGAAAAAGACTACAATGATTAAATCATGCAGAAATGAACTGAACTGTTTAGATCGCTAGCAGAGGCAATCTTATCGTTGCCATAAAGGAATTCTTCAAGTGACAACACTGACAGTTGTTTGAAATCATCACTTGTGTAGCTAAACGATGCACATTCTTATAAATTCTAGCTTCTAGGTTCATTAGGATTCTTAGCGGTTGGGGCTTCCAGTTATCTTTGTAAGAATATGATATCCATACTTCCATCTCAACAAATTCTTTTTTCTACGGAATCACAGGCCTATTCATTAGCTCCTATTTGTGGTGCACTATTTTGTGGAATGTAGGCAGTGGTTATGACAGATTTGATAGAAAAGAGGGATAGGCAGAAAGGATGGAAGGTATAGCAAAGCATTAGCATGATGCAGAATAAAACAATATAACTAAATAGTGGTGAATGAATTTAGCATTGAGTATTTGGCAATTTTATGCAAAATGATTGAGCTACTGATAACGCATAAAGAAACTCACTTACTCAACCACATAGCACATATACAAGATCCTATTGACAAAATTTTTGTAACTTAATATTGAAATGTTCAGACAAAACATATGGAATCCAAGAGACTTCAGCATTTCAAGGCCATCCATAATATAAATCACATGAACAATGAGGATAGAATAAGACAGCAATCTAGAAAAGTAAGTAGAAAAACTATTATACAAAAATAGAGGAAAATGAAGCCATTCTGCAGCAAATTACTGAGAGATATCAACCTTAAATCCAACTCCACATCTCCCAATCTTATCCGGGCAACGCTTATTTGGTCCCTTGTGACCAAAAGAGATCATTTTCATCATGTCAGCATAAGTCATTCCATGGCCATCATCAATTACAGATAAGACAGGAACATGTATATCTTCTTTCTTCATAAACATGGATTCGATGGAAATATCCAACCTTCAAGAAAGGTAAAATGAAAATAAACAAGAAACAAGTAGTTATGCAAAGTACAGGCAGAAACAGGGTCTTGCTTAAAGACACCCTAAATTCTTCATATAATATGTAAGGCACCCTTGCTTAAAGAAAACATCATGCAGCACGACACATTAGGCAAAGTGCAGACATAAACAGGGTCTTTTGTATATAGTCTGGTACAATAACAGCATATGTATTTTCATTCATTTTAAAAAAATGTATGTCCACTCTCAACTGGAATAATGTCAGGTTGACTTTTATTCTACCATCTATGGTTTCAATTGCTGGCAAACTAGATCCCATAAAGCAGCATGCGACATCACCATTGCTGGCAAACTAGATGAAAAAATGATTGCAAAAATATTTTTTTTTCTCGAACAATGCAGGAGAACTGCATGTCATTTCATTGAGGTAGAAATAAAGTACATGGCCTAGAAAGACCACACCAGGCGTCAGAAAAGGTACCAAAAATAATGGTCACCAATATCTCGTTACAGCACCTTGAAGAGATTAGCATACCTAGATGAACCAGCATCTCTGGAGTTGTCGATGAGTTCTGCTAATGCTCCAAAGATCCAACAATCATGTGCCTCGCCAAGTGTTTGCAGAAAGCTAGGGTTTAAAATGAAGAAATTCTTTGCAGGAGTAGCTGTGCTCTTTTTTCTTATTGGATCCAAAGATCTAGGGCAATCTTCCACTGACTTAACTGGTGAGGGTTCTAGTACAGATCTATGGAGTTCTGAAGCATGTCGTTCGTGATATTTACGTGAAGTGTCCATCTCCGCAGGGCTTGATTCACGCTCATAAATCTTCTTGTTAAAGTATGGATTCTCGTTAATGAAGCCATGTTGGAATTGATTTCTGTAGGCTCCCTTTGAAACATTCACCACAGGACTATCCGCGTGTCTCCCTGGTTGCATAACATGTAAGCGGAGAACAGTTTATTAGAAAATAGGAAAAAGTCCATTTTTGACCATCCAACTTTTGCCTCAGTTTAGTTTTGGTCATCGAACTTCAAAACTGAACATCTTTGACCATCCAACTCTTAAAACCGTTCACAATTGGCCTTCGGGCGGTTTTGATGGGTGGTTTTAACTTTTTTATTTAAAATTTAGTCCTTAGAACTTGAAATGATCATTACTTTGTGCTCGTAGCTTCGATTTAGGTGATTTTTGCGGTCACGTGTTCATAACGGTAAGCTTTATCTTTTAGAATGTTTTATAAAACTTTTATAACTATTCGTTATATTATTTTTCTGTTGTTGTGCAAAATAATAATATAAAAAACGTAAAACAAACAATTGCAAAATAATATGAGCAACATTTTGAACGATAAAGTTCTCATCTTATGAACACATGACCGCAAGAATCACTTAAATTTGAGATACGAGGAAAAATAGTAACCATTTTAAGGTTCAAGGACTGTTTTAATCAGTTTATTTATAATTTATTCTTTGGATCTTAAAATGGTTACTATTTTTTCTTGTATCTCTAATTTAAGTGATTCTTGTAATTATACGTTAATAACGATGAGCTTTATCTTTCAAAATGTGTTTATATTATTTTGTAATTGGTTGTTTTACTTTTCTTATATTGATTTTTTACACAACAACATAAGGATAATATAACAAATAGTGATAAAATAGTATAAATAACATTTTAGAAAATAAGGCTCATTGTTGTGAGCATGTGACCGCAAGAATCACCTAAATCGGAGCTACAAGCAAAAATTAATGATCATTTCAAGTTCTAAGGACTAAATTGTAAATAAAAAATGTTACAACCACCCATCAAAACCGCCCGATGATCAATTGTGAACGGTTTTGAGAGTTGGATGGTCAAAGATATCCGGTTCTGAAGTTCGATGGCCAAAACCAAACTTAGTCAAAAGTTGGATGGTCAAAAATGGACTTTTTCCTAGAAAATAACCATGTACTATTGAATTATCCTAGCAAAGCATTCATACTCAAGATGGAGAAAAGAAAGAAGTCAGCCTCACCAGATTGTCCTGTAACCTGTTTGTGCTCAAACATAAGCACTGCATACAAAAAGTTTTCAACAGGTTGAGGAGCAAGAATGTGGAATGTCGCAGACCCAAATGTAACAATACCGGCCTTCAAAAAAAAGCACAAAAATGCAAGGGAAAAGAAAATTAGAGCTACTAGAATGGGTTACAACAAAATATAGCACAATATCAATTGTGGACAGCAAAAAACCTGTTTGAGGTATTTTTAATTGATTTAACCAAAAATATGCAACAGTTGTATCCCCTTTGTTACACCTTCCCTCATTCTACTTGCACCCACCCTTTCAAAGTGATCACAACCAGGGCTGAAGCCAGGAATTCTTATTGAGTGTGGCAGGTGGCCAGAGAGCTAATTTAACCAACAAGTGATGCTAAATAATGGATTTATCTTTACAAACCTAGAAATCTAAAGAGCCCATTGCACAAGCATGGGGGAAGCCATGGGCAATGGCACCCCCTGGTCCCCCCATTGGCTCCGTCCCTAAACGCAGGATCATAAGTTGGATGCTCCACTCATGTTTTTAAATCTAAAGATACTTAAATATATCAAAAGGTAACCCATTTATTCTCTCTCACAATATAGAATTTATAACTTGGTAGCTGTAAAATTCAAAAGTCATGTACCTTTTTACTATCCCAAAGGTAGTGCATGAACTTTTGCCATTCAGTACTCTGTTTATCATTTTCCGGAGCAGGAAGTAGTGAAAATTTTGAGAAATCACTCGACTGGTATGCCGAAGCTGGCACAAAATCAACAAGTGACCAAACAAGGGGCCTGTAAAGGAAAGCACTGATTACTCCAGTGTTATTATTTCACAGAGCACTCACAACACGAATAAAATTCAACAAATGACCAAAGAAGGGCCTGTAAAGTAAGACAAATCTACATATAAATATTAAAAACAACAGACACAGAAGGCGCCCATGAAACAATAAATTCATTCGAGTGGGCAAAACTAGTGTTAAATGTAAGAGCAATGCAACAGTATTAGACTGCACAACACCAATCAAACAAAAAAAAGAAGTGATATGCTATAGAAAAATGAGGCAGTTCTTTTTCAACAATTGGTTGATCAATCAGAGAACAAATTAGCTAGAAATAATAAACTTACACTTTGATGGGTAGATCATAAATTTTTGCACAGCATATGTTCTTAAAATCCTTTTGCAGCAACACGTAATCAAAGCTGCTGCCTACCAAAAAAACGCATACTTCAGGTCAAGTCTTTCATAAATTATAATACATCCTTATGGAAATATTTGTTATTGATGACTTTTGCTCACGGCGTTTCACCATTCGTCTTATTAAAAAAAATATGTATCATTTATTTTGTTTGTGACTTACTTTATCATCAAAGGTTTTTTTAAGAATATCATCAAAGGTATTTAAGCATGACTTATCTTTTCATATATTTACAATAATTTTTTAAAACACAAATGGTCAAACATGTGAGGAAAAGCCACATAGCAAATATTTTAATAAAAATGGTCAAACATGTGAGGAAAAGCCAACATTAGCAAATATTTTGATAAAAAAGTAGTCTCCTGTAAAAATTAAGTTGGGAGAGTAAGCTAAAAGGAGGAAATGACTTGACAGTACTAAATCGGGTAAGTCCAAGTTTAGAGAAAAGTACTCAACTTTAGGTATGAGAAGTATGGCATGTTGCACGAAATCATATATAGCACTGAATGAACAAATGCTCACTCATGATGAGTAAATCTGGAAGTTACTAAATGATATATCGGGCTGTGCAATAGTTTTGGATAGCCACTGGACATGCTATGAGATTTTTCACTACGGTTAACAATTAACAGCACACATATTGATACCTTGATTTCCACGTGGTGTCTCATTCAAATCAAACACTCTGCTTTCCATCTCTTCTCCTACTAGAAACGGCACTGAAATTAGAACTGATTATTCTAAAAGCACGAGGTAATTAATGCATACATTCAAACCAAACCAAAACAATAGCGTGTATATATAGAACAAAATTTCAAACCATTCTCCTAGTCCGCAACAAATAAATGTGTGGATATGCCTAAGCCAATACATGTAAAGCTCCACGAATGCAAATGAAGCCTACATATTTTTTGAAACCACAAACAACAAAAAAAATGGCACAAATGCAATAGTTTCAGCAGGCAGAGCACAAAGAAATGCCAAAGTACATGTATGCATGACTGCAAGCATGCTTCAAGCTAACTCCGAATCGTAACACACACACACACACATATATATATATATATGCGCGCTCAATAATGATCGACTATGAACTGTGACAATATTATGGAATCATAAGATCTTTTTTTTTAATATAAAACGTCTATTCTTGACCATCCAACTCTTGCTTCGGTTTGGTTTTGGCCATCGAGCTCCAAAACCATGTATGTTTGGTCATCCAACTATCGAAACCATTCAAATTTGACCATCGGACTATTTTGATGGGTAGTATTCAATTTTTTATTTCAATTTAGTCCTTAGATGTAAAATAATAATTATTTTTTGTCAGTCCGATTTAAGTAATTTTAGCGGTAAGTAATTTTAGCGGTCACGTTTTCATAACAATAAGTTTTATCTTTTAAAATGTTATTTAAACTATTTTATCACTATTTGTTATATTATTCTTTTTAAAACAACAATATATGTGAACATCATTTTAAAAAACAAAGCTTATTGTTACGAACATATGATCATAAGAATCTTGTAATCAGAGATGCAAGAAAAAATAATAATCATTTTAAGATTAAGGACGCGTGATCATAAGAATCACTTTAGTCGAAGATGCGAGAGAAAAAATAGTAATCATTTTAATATTCAAAGACACGTGATCATAAGAATCAATTTAATCTGAAATGGAAAAAATAGTACTCATTGAAGGAATGAGCTTTGTCTTTTACAATGATGTTCATATTATTTTGTAATATGTTTGTTTTACTTTTAAAAAATAAAATATAAAGCTCACCGTTATAAATGTATCACTGAAAAAATCAAATGTATATGCAAAAAGTAATAATCATTTTAAAATATATTGTAAATAAAAATTAAATCACCCATCAACAACGAAACCACGTGTTAACGGTTTTGATAGTTGGATGTCCAAAAGATACCCAAAACAAAACTGAGTTAAACGGTAAAAAAAATGAACATGAAGTTACAAGGAATTAGCCACAAAGATCCAATAGATGTGGTTTCCTACCACCAATACACTGCACCTGTTCCAACACAAATTGCAGGACCAGCCGCAGCGCCACTCGATCGATCGATAGCCGACGCCGGGCAGCCCCAAATTTGAACGACGAGCAAACGCCGAAAGGACAGCGCAGACGCAGAGCAATATAATCGAACAGCTCTCTGCGCTGCACCACCGTTACCCACACGGCCACACCGACACGCACGCACGCACGAGCCAGCGGGAGGAGGACGCCCGGCCACCGCAACCGACGACGACATCCCCGGCGAGATCCCGGACCGGGGAGTGAGATGGAGAGATCGAAGAGAGCTAGTTGAGGTTGGGTGCGCATCATTTACCGTGAGCGACGCGCGCGCGGGGGAAGCCTGCTGCTGGCCGGAGGAGGCGGAAGGCGAGACGAGGGAGGGAGGGAGGGAGGCGGCAGTCCTCGGAACACGAAATGCCGCCTGCAACTGCAAGAGGAGCACGGACGCCGCGAACTCGGAGGGGTATATATGAAGCTTCGACGAGAAAACATCGGGTGACTGGTGTGGACGGAACTTCCCTCCGGTTTGCGCGGAAGGACGCGTGGAAACTGCGGAACTGCCGCCCCCCGGTCACGGCGGCACTCCGAACGACGACTGTGCAACGACCGCGGTCTCTGCATTTTCCGCGTTCAGTTACCGAAAAACTTGGATGGACGGGAACCGACGAATCCTTTAAACTTATTAATTAATAATCGGCAATGCTTGGTGCCTGTCCGATGCGTGGGACGACTCCCACCGAGCGAGGTCCATCCATTTTCATCCACATCTTTTCTTTCTCATCCACACCTCTCTCTTACCATGGTGTTGCTCGTCGCACCCCAACGACCAGCAGAACTGCTCCTTCTCAGAGCGCTGGCCATGCCCCCTACGACTGCTCCTTCGCGAAGCTGCTCGAGCGCCAGTCAGGGGCACGCGCGGTGCGTGAGCTTCCATACGCAATCGCTCCCCGCGGCCAGGAGCACGTTGGCGGCGCGAACGGCTACTCCCGGTGGCCAAGGGCGCAGCTAGGGAGTGGGAGCTCGCCGGTGCGGTTGCTCCCCGCGGTTGGGTGTCGTCCTTCGCTGTCCATGGCCCCTCGCGGCCACCGTCGTCGTGCGCCGCCAGCGCCTCAGTGCCCGGTAGGTGCAAATCATTGCGCACATGTTGCGTCTGTGTTCTTGACATGTTGCAAGTGTTCCGTGTGAATGTTTCAAAATTAGGTCCAAATTTTTTAATGTTCCAAATATTTAATTTTTAATGTCGTAGATGTTGAGTCTTGATGTTGCAGACAGATGTTGTTGGGTGTTACAAACATTAAGTTTTAATGTTGCAGATGTTGAGTTTCAATGTTACAGGCATGTGATGTTTGGGTGTCGAGGAGGAGGGGGAGCGCCTGATGTTGGATGTTGCACGCAACATGAGTCGTTGTTTTAATGATGTTGCAACATTTTGTTTCTCGTGTTTCATCTGCTACTCTAACATGTTGCGACATATGCATCTTAATGTTTCCATGTGATTTAGCAAATGTTGTGAATGTTGAGTTTCAATGTTGCAGACATGTAATGTTAGTGTTGTGTCAAGGAGGAGGAGGGGGGAGAGAGGGCTCCTGATGTTGGATGTTGCACGCATCACGGGTCACAACATGGTCGCAACATAGTCGCAACATGGTCGCAACATGTGGGGGAGGGGAAAGAAAGACGCCTGATTTTTGAATGTTGCACGTAACCTCGTTCGCAACATGCTCGGAACACGTTCGCAGCACACTCGCAACATCGTTCGTTGAATGTTGCAAGGATGACAGTTCGCAACATGGGAAAAGCTCTTCGCAACATCGCAAAAGTTGTTCGCAACATTTGCTCGCCTCGCAACGCGATCGACGGCTGATAAGCTCCCTTCATCCGAATCGTACGGCCCAGGATCCGTCTGATGCTAGCGCCCGGATCGGACGTCCGGGCGCTAGCAATTCCGATTAATAATCTATCATTATAATTGTTTACTGAAACATACTCACTACATATTGGTATTAGATGATGTTTTGGACAAGGTTTGAGTCAAACATTGGGAATATAAATCATGAGTAATTTTTAACTTATTGAGTTTGGAAATGTGAAAATCATATAATAGATTTTTGTCTTGAAAAATGTTTTCATAATAATATACATATATAACTTTTAAATACATATTATTATAAAAAAAGAGAAGTCAAAGTAATTAGAATCATCTCGAGTTTTGAATTATGAAATTCGTTTTTTCATTAATCCACATTTAATACTCTAATTAGTGTTGCTAGTGCGGTGTTACACAATGTCACATTTTAATGTTGGCGTACTCATCATAATAACTAAAAATGTTAACTATAAAATTAATTGTATTCATGCAACGCAAGTATTATGTCTAATTAATTTATCATTAACAAATGATATAGCAACACATTATTAAATCATGGACTAACATCTACACAACGTATCTACACAATGTGGCCGGAGGCAGAGTGTACTGGGCCGATTCACCTAAAAGTAAGCCATTTTCTGCGGCCTTCACCTTGTCAAGATTGGCTCTGGTGCCCGGCTACGGTTGGGAAGCGGATTCGGTGGCGGCGACGAACAGAACTTTGAAGGCTTCGAGGAAGATGAACATGAGTTTTAGATTTCTTTGTAATTTTCCTTTTCTTTGAGGTCCTATTTATAAAAGGATCGGTGTAATGCGCTATCTTCCTTCTTAAAAAAATATCTACATAATTAGTTTCGTATTTAACATATTCCTTCCGTCTCACAAAAAACCATTCCTTTAGCTTTCAAATTTTGTCAAAAAGAGTGTTTTTTTAGTTTGTATTAAACGTTCTTCTCATTAAACTAACACCAAGTGCCAAAGAAATATTGCATTTAAAAATGTATGGAGCCAATCAAATGCTTATTTGATGCCTATTTCTGGTTTCCAATGCATGATAATCGGGGGTAACAAGGTCTTTTATACTCCTTCCGTCTCACAAAGACCATTCATTTAGCTTTCAAAATTTGTTAAAAAAAAAGAGTGTTTTTAAGTTTGTATTAAATATTGTTCTCATTAAACTAACACCAAGTACCAAAGAAATATTGCATTTAAAAATGTATGGAGCTAATCTAATACTTATTTGATGCCTCTTTTCTGGTTTCCAATGCATGATAATTTGGGGTAACAAGGTCTTTTATCACAACTACTAACATGTCTTAATCTTTTCTAAATGAATAGTCTTCGGGACGGTGATGAGTTCGGCCCAAGTGGGATTGGATTTATGGTAAGCCTGATGCACCGATTACGTAGTTTGACCTCGGCACCCGAATTTCGATGCAAACCTTAGCACCGTCCATCGGCGCACTCATCAGGGAGAGCCCCAATCACCCCAAACCACTAGTCCATTAGGGGAAAGGTGACTCTCCTCTTTAAGGTGGCTTCATCCTCTTAAACTAAGCAAGGTGGGATAATGAGGTTCACATGGTCGCGGCCCGACTACAACTGGGTCACGTGGCCTATTTATATTGCGTATTTGCCAATGGGTAATAGCGGAGGAAGATATCCTCATCAAATTGTTGAATGTTAATTAAGAGTATTAAACGTAAATTATTAACAAAATTCATTTCATAATTCTAATTAAATTGGCAAGATTTGATCTTTCGAACCTAATTAGATCATGATTAGATAATGTGGTGCAAATAATGACACGTCTTGTGATTTTCAATCCATTTGTTTATTAGTTTTATAATAAGATCATATTTAGTCCTCTGGTTTTTATGTGACATTTTCAACAGCTTTATTTACCCAACTAAAGCCCTTTTTAGTTCAACATTTCTTCACTATTAACCGTCATATCAAAACTATGTAATAAGTCTAATTTTATCATGATTAGACAACATCATGCTACAATTTTATCATTAGATTTAGGCATTTAGCCCTCATGATTATCAGTTTAATACTCGAGTAAGATTCACCCATCTAAACACCACTAAACAAGGCCTTATTAAAAAAGTGAGATTCAAATTTCTCCGCCCATGCCAGGTCAACAAGTACAAAAATTCAAAACGAGATCATACGGCAGCCATTAATGCATTCATCTGCAATATCAATATATCAGCACAGTATGAGGAGCCCTGTGCAGATTCAGCAAACGGTACGTATTCCGGGTTCAACGGCACTATGAGCACCATGCACAGCAAAAAACGATCTGTCCTTCTCGCACCCTATCTGACAACTGACATTGTAGGATCACAGGCCAGTTATACACACTTTCACCGACTGAAGCTAACATTATGAGAAGAAACAGCTACTTACTACAAAAGACCCAGTCTGTTCGTTTGGTGGTGGTGATGGGTAGTCTTGATTTGTTACGAGAGAAAAAATCTTGGTGGCCGATTCTTTGGTGGCTGGTTTGTTCTGAGAGAAGAGTACTGCTGGCTGGTGGCTGATAAGCCAAACAAACAGGGCGAATTCACCACTATATTTATTTACAAACACGATAACAGGACTTCAATTGCACAATAATAAACTGGTTATACTGATGCAGTGCTCCTCCAATAGTGTGCCTTGAAAGAAGACTTCAGGCATTACCACATTAGTCTTTACGTCCAAGCGAAGCATGACACCAGCTGGGGCAAAAGTAGGCGCACCAACAACCAATCAGAGAGAAAATTCTACAGACACTAGGCATAGTGGGAAAAGGCTATGTGGGGTAAAAGGGAAAAGGACATGATGTTTACCACATATTTTCAAATTTTGTCAGAATTTGTAAGTCTTTGTAGCAGGTCCCCGTCTTAGCCTCTTTAAAGTAGGGCGAGGGGCGTCATTCTCTGTTTGTGAAGATGCACCTTCAAGATCATCTGAAAGGCTTAGTTTAGTTCATGCAAGAGAAACAATTGAAATACAAAAGAAATATCAACTGCACAAACTTCCTACCATCGCTGTTGTTCTTGAGCTTTGAAGGGGTGCCACTTGAAGAATTCTTGCGCTTGTTGACCTCTAGGGTACCCTGGGCATTCTGAGTACAGAATGCGATTAAGATATCGGTTTACATGCCTTTGATCTTGTCCAAAAAAGAGAGTATCACATATGCTTTAGGATTTATAGTTACCTTCACATCTTCATCTTGAGCAATCTTGTCAACCTCAAGGTTCTCAGGCCTCATTTCCTTCTTTGGTGTCTCTCCTTGCTGGGTAGTCTTATATTCATCATTGCCGGATCTCTTTTCACCAATCACAATGACACCACGTCCCATTTGTTGCTCTGGAACCTCACATTTCCCATTGAAGGGTGACATATAACAGAACCTGAAAGTGACGATCTCGTCAATGCTTAAAACCTGTCAATGAAGTACAAAAACAGGTGGTGCCCATGTCCAACATTATAAGCTCTCCCATCTAAAAAATAGCTGCTAAGTGGAAGCCACAACCTTCGTGAAAACTCGTGCAAACCACAGCAAAAAAAAGTCGTCTAAATCCACCGAAAAAATCACACGTGCAGATGATACAACAATACACAACTTTGTAAAATATCTTGTCCAAAATCGACTTTGTTTGTGAGTTATAAAAATAATAAATTTCAAGCCAGAAAGTTGTCTAGATGATTTGTTAAAATTTTGTTACTTTTCTATCTTGCAAACGAAGTCGAGTTTGAACAAGAAATTTTACAAGATTGTGTGTTATCATATCATCTACATGTGTGGTTTTTTTAAATTTAGACGACTTTTTTGCCGTGGTTTGCATGTGTTTTCACGAAGTGTTGCGCTAAAACTGCTGCTTGAACATTTATCTAGATCCAGCAAGCTGAGAAGGCAAGGTGATCATCATCATTAGTTAAGTGATCCAGTGTGATTAACATGATAAATCATAAATTATTCAGAGTATGGTGTCATTTAGCTCAGAAGTGCACAATGGTAAAACTACTACATTAGTTGATTAATAGAAAGACATTGTTTTACTACATTTAGCATGTGGACCAATTAGTTGTGTCATTGCAGCTAAAAAGGGCACAATAAGGAAAAAGTTATCCAACTTTTGCCTCAGTTTGGTTTTAGCCATCGAACTTCAAAACCGGATATCTTTGACCATCCAACTCTTAAAACCGCTTACAATTGGCCATCAGACAGTTTTAACCTTTTTTATTTACAATTTGGTTCTTAAAACTTAATCATTACTTTTTGCTCGTAGCTTCGATTTATGTGATTCTTACAGTAATGTGTTTATAATAGTAAGCTTTATATTTTACAATATGTTTTATACTACTTTACTAGTATTTTTTATATTATTCTTATGTTGTGTAAAAACAATAATATAGAAAAATAAAACGAATAATTACAAAATACTATAAGCAACATTTTAAACGATAAAACTCATCGTTATGAATGCATGACGGTAAGAATCACTTAAATCGGAGATATGAGCAAAAAAAATAGTATCATTTTAAGGTTCAAGGACTATTTTTTATCATTTGATTTACAGTTTAGTCTTTAGATATTGAAATGATTACTATTTTTTCCCGTATCTCCGATTTAAGTAATTTTTGTGCCCATACGTTCATAACAATGAGCTTTTATCTTTTAAAATGTGTTCATACTATTTTGTAATTAGTTGTGATACTTTTCTTATATTGTTATTTTTACATAACATAAGAGTAATATAACAAATATGATAAAATAATATAAACAACATTTTAGAAGATAAAGCTCACTGTTATGAACGTGTGACCGCAAGAATCACCTAAATCGGAGGTACGAGTAAAAAGTAATAATCATTTTAAGATCGAAGGACTAAATTGTAAATTAAAAAAAGTTAAAATCACTCATCAAAACTATATGATGGCGCAATTGTGAATGGTTTTAAAAGCTGCATAGTCAAATATACCCGGTTTTGAAGTTCGATGGCCAAAATCAAACTGAAGCAATAAATGGATGGTCAAAAATGGACTTTTTCCGCACAATAATAACATAGTGACTTCATCATGTATGAAAATCATTCATGGTTGCCTGATACAAACCATTCCACTGGAAGACTGTCTATATTGAAGCCTGCATTCAACATTCTCCATTTACGACAGCTGCAGCACTGAACCCAGTCACAATCAGGCTTGTGGCGATCATCCCCTTTTCTCTGGATGAAGAAAGTTAACTAGAGTGAACACTTCAAAAAAAGAATACATGTAATCTTTTAAGAATAATATAAGAATCTACAGTGAGAACTTAGTCCATATATAACATGAAAACGAGCTCCCTACGGCATAAGAGGAAACAATGATTGTAAAGAAACTTTCTACCTCATTCCCTGCTATGTTCATTCTATATACTAATATTAACATTTAGCACTTCATGACCCAGTGTGCATGAACAGTAAGACACATTTAATATATTTCAAAATAAAATAACCATAACCCATACCAATTCGAGATTGTCAAAATGGGTATCCCAGTATTCATCCACTTTCCTACCAAGCCACTCTTCCAGTTTAGCATAAATTTCACAATCTTGAAATCCCTGCTTGCTGTTCAAAACCCAAGAGTTACCATCTTCATCATCCTGCAAAAGGACATTCGAATATCTCATGCTGAAAAAAATAAACGAAGTATAGGAAAGCCATGGTATTTGAAGCATACAATGAGATTTGTGATATCTGCAACTCCAATTACTCCACGTCCCACATCAGCACTATGCTTTTGGCCTCCAACCCGCTTGTAAGACTGAAAAGTGAAACACATGATCAAAAGTAGAAACATTTATTGGACATGAAAAGGTCAATGTAACTCCTGCAAATGGCAGTTAAATGGAACTACAATTCTCTCCAACTCTAATCTATAGGGCAGAGCAGTAATACCATAATAACCAATCTCACCTCAATCAGGCGACCATGCCAATACAAGAAGACTCCACAATTTGTTCTGTCCCATTCTACCTTGCTCCTTCCCAAAGTCAATAGAATAGTTCTTCCCATAATTTCACCAGACATAACAGATGTCTTGTTAAGGGTCTTCGCCAAGGGACGACTTTTGACCTGCCAAGTACAAAACCCAGTGAATAAAAACAGGAATACACTATAATATAGAAAGTAAAAATCCAAGAATAAATAATTTACCATAGATCCTTGAACAGATATCTTCATCCGAGGATTCAGAAACATAACTTCCAAGTAGGACTGAAGAGAATAGTCCAACAGCACCTATGAATAGGATCCATAAAAGAGGTGAAATGCAAGCAAGAATTTCAAATACACAGTTAAGAACTTGCCAACCACGCTGTAATCAAAGAAAAAGGTTAGGATCCAACCCAGTCATGCACAAGATTCAGAGTATTCAATGCGCAAGTAACATGCATCCTCATCAAAGTACCAAAGCAAATCTTACAGGAAGGATACAAAACCATGAAAGGCTATAGTGGTATTCCATCAGAAAGCTACAATGAACTCTGGTTTCTACAAGGTAAAATTGAAAATACCCCTCTAAACTCATTTTTCGTATGTTATCTCTTGCCTCGAAAGAGAAAAAATAACTGATGAAGAGTTAAAGAGAATACCTTGTTACTTGTTTGTCCTGGACGCGATCTGACTCTTCTTGAACGGATTAGTATGTCTCCACGACCGTTGTGCACAGGATTTTCAGAAGACTTGCCAGAATTCCATTCCAAAGTGTAATCATTACCCCATCTGTCTAAATTCCATATGTAAATTTGTGTCCCAGTACGCTCCTCACCAAACAAGCCTAACTTTTCTCCAATGAAATACTCATTGAAGGAAGAAAACTCCTTAATAGCACTTAGGTTATATTCTGCAGTGGCTTCTGACTGGACATTCAAATCAACTTCCATGTACTGCCCTTCCTTTCGATATGCCACCACAGGGATCTCAAGATTCTGCAGCAAATTATCCAATTTAAAGATCAATCGAAGTGATATACAACGGTAAATGGACACGCAATAAGAAGAACAATACATACATCCTTTTCTTCATTAAAAGACTGTGAAAGAAAGGCCACTGATCTGGAGGATGAAGTTTGAGTAAGCACAATTGCATCCTTTCCGAGTTTCATAGCACCAGTCTACATGTAGCACACAGAAAATAACAAAGTTAGTAACATTACCACAATCTTCATACTATATAACTCTGTATGCAAAATTTCGATCAACCAATGCTGCAGCCATGATTGAAGTACTATTTAATTACAGCTCTGGGAAGGAGATCTATGCTGATCCAGGAACTCTGAATTGATAGAGCCAATATTTGTTTGGTCTCTTATATCTAAGCAATGGACATTTTCATTCATCAAATTTTTAACATCAGAAATGATGGGGCGTGTATCAACTTCAGAAGATAACACTGGGCAGAAAAAAACTAGCCAACAGAAATGATGAATTGATTATGGATCTCTAAAATTGTCATTGCAGAACGAATAGATCATCTGGGATTAATTAAAAAAATGTAGAAACACATTCCCAACATCACACAAATAAGTGCCTTCAGATAAAACTGTTTCAGTTGCACCATACCAATGGAACATATTGCATTCAGTATTGGGATTTGAAGTTGAAAGTTTAAAGTACTTCAAGGTAATCTAAAGCATATATCACATCAACAATGAGGATAGAATGAGAGCTCAATCCAACAAGGTTCAAAGTACTTCAAGGTAATCTAAAGCATATATCACATCAACAATGAGGATAGAATGAGAGCTCAATCCAACAGTGACTGAGTAGAATACTGAAATGGAAGAAATGAAACAATTGTACAAGACTACCAAGAGATACCTACCTTAAATCCAATTCCAAATCTCCCAATTTGATTCTCACGATGCTCATTTGGACGTTTGTGACCAAAAGATATCATTCTCATCATATCAGCATAAGTCATTCCATCTCCATCATCAACTACAGCTAAGACAGGAATTTTCCTCTGTGCTTTTTTTGAAAACAAAGATTCAATGGAAATACTCAACCTTACATAGCGATAAACAATAAAAAAACGTTAGCATGATCAATGAGGAATAACTGAAAACAGTGCATACTATGTTAATAACACATCTTGCAACAGGATTCTGAGAAATACAAACAAGGGTGACACTATGGTGACATTTAATCTGCAATCTACCATTTATTTTTTATATTAATGGAATTACTGCTCATTAATGGTTCATTCTCCCATCAAGAGGTTGATGGTACTAGCAAGAGTCCTATTATTATTTCTTTTTATTTGAAAATATGAACCAACTGAGAAACTTTTTTTTCCTTTCTCTGATCAAAGTCAGCTGGAGGGGCCCCTACATACTCCCTCCATTACTAATCGTTTTGACTTTTCTATATACATTGCTTTTGTTATGTATCTAGACATAAGTATATATCTAGGTGCATAACAAAAGGAATGTATCTAAAAAAACAAAATGACTAATTTTGGATGGAGGGAGTATTTAAAAAAAAACTGAGAACATTTCTTAGGGAATATCTTATTATTAAAATTGGTAAATATTTTCTTAGCCAACTAGATTTCATGATACGACATAAAAGCAGATTATAAACTGGACCTAAACTGATTGCAAAATAAAAATCACCATATTCTGATTACAACATCCTGAAGATATGAGCATACCTAGATGCACCAGCATCTCTGGAGTTATCAATAAGCTCCGCTATTGCTCCAAATATCCAGCCAGCATGTGTCTGACTTAGTGTTCGCAGATAACTAGGGTCTGCAACAATGAAATTTTTTGTAGGAGAAGCCATCCTCTTCTTTACTACTGGATTCAAAACTCTAGGGCTTTCTTCAATGGACTCGCATGGTGAGGATTCTTGAACTGGTCTACGAAGTTCTGTGACATGTGGATCATGATGCTTGGATGAAGTTTCCATCTCCTTGAGGTTTGGTCCACTATCACAAATCTCCTCTTTAAAGTATGGTGGCTTCTTTGAACCATATTGAAATTCACTTTTGTAATGCCTCTTTGAAGAATCCATTGAAGGATTATTCACATACCTCCCTGGTGTCATGACATTTAAGAAAAGAATGGTCGATTGGCAAATCAATTAAAATCATTAAAAGTAAAAAAAATATAACATCATCAAATTCAAGCATGTACAGCCCAACACTACGAAATGAGAAAGTAAACTATCTTTAAAATGGAATGATATAATCCACACAAGACAAACTGTTAATAATGAAACACCGATCATGCAAATGTAGCCAAGTAAGGCTAGTGAATTATCTTAGCAAAAAGCAGTTGTTTTCAAGAGGCCGCAAAATCGCTCACCAGACGTTCCTGCCATCTGATTGCAGTCTCCGGGGTCATTTCGTCCACAATCGTACAAGAGCTCCGCATGTGGAAAGTTTGAGTATTCATTAGGTTGAGAAGCAAGTATGTGAAAGGTTGAAGACCCGCATCTAACAACAGCAGCCTTCAAAAGCAAAACAAAAGAGCAGATTAACTAGATTGTCTGCTAATAAAATACAGCACAAAAAAACTGTCTACAGTATTTTAGATTGCACAAAAAATGGCAGCACATCAAGCCCCTTTCCCTCATCACCTTCCTAATCCAGATGTCCCTGTTATCTGTTACTATACACTTCATTGTAAAAACTACTTACACCGCACCCAAACAAGGTGAGAACTCCAAGGATGGTAAGTTGGGCAGTACATACTCTTAACCCAAAATTTTAAAGAGAGTAACTTAAGATAACAAAAGCTACCTTCTTTTTTTGACCTAAGTCAGCAATACCCCTACCTATTTTTTTATAAATTTTTATTTCAGTCCCTTTTAATTTGCTCACACAGGGAGTCGAACTCGGGCCTGCTGCGTGCTACTGAGGTGCTCTAACCACTAGGCTAGAGGCCCTTTCACCAAAAGCTACCTTCTTATTTAAGTATTTAATCACTTTTATGTACAATGTGGAAAATGTTTACCTTTTTATTATCTGAAAGGAAGCGCATGAATTTCCCCCATTCAGCTTTCTGATGACCATCTTGGGGATCAGGAAGCAGCAAAAATTTTGGGAACGCACTCTTCTGGATTGCTTTAGAAGGCTTAAATGAAATAATCGACCAACTGGGCGGTCTGCAAAAGGAAACCATAGTTGTGATTTTATTGATTATTGAGCATATACATCAAGGCATGAAAAGAACAGACACATTATGCTTCCATGAAATTAAAAAAAATAAGTGGATGAAGCTAGTGTTGAACATATAGACAACTGTGTTGCACTTAACCGATCAAAACGGCCATCCATCGACAGCTAAGTGATGTGCAATAGTATGTTACATGATTATAAAACATTAAATTTCTGTCACCACTGTTGGAGAAAAAAGTTCTGCCACCACAAGTTTGGTCCAAGTATAAGTAGTCAATATAACTAACTGCTCAGAAAAATTCTCAACTTACACTTCTATGGGAAGATTGTAAACTTTGGTGCGGCATATGCTCTTACAGTCCTTTTTTAGCAACACATAACTCAAGCAGCCACCTACCATAAAAAACATATTATTTAAGACAAATCTTGCAAAATTCATTTCACTATATAAATATAGTTGGACAACAAGCCAAAAAGGAAAGTTCAAGTTTAAGAAAAACTACACAAATTAGGAACGAAAAAAGTTTCATGAATAGCATGTGTTTGTGAGATAATGTGGACCCATTCCAAAATCCAAACCCGCAATCGCTCCGTGAGGAATTGGAATTACATGGCTACAACTTACAACTGAATTGCACAACGTAAATGTGGTAAATTATCAAAAATACGATACAGTTCATAAGAATACATGGTGCAGTGTGTAAATTTTAGCGGTACAAATAGATTTGGTATGATCTCATCAAATTTTGTTATGTCAATCTACAAAAAATGTGGACATTTCATTGTAACAAACTGACAATTATCAGTGATGCACATACCTTGATTTTCATGTGATTGATCATTCAAATCAAGTGTCACACTTCCCATCGCTCCGACTTAACCTGGAACAACATGAACATTCAATTATACTCTAAGATAATGCACATACATCTAGCAGAACTGAAATCTAGCCGGCATATGCACTGAAATTAATCAGTTGTTCTTGAAAAAAACAAAATGAGGTAAAAGATTAAAATTGTTCCTAGCCAAGAGGCATGCAAAGCATAAAGAGATCAAGAACTAATAAAATGTATCATAATTACTCTTCCTAGAGAAAGACAGCAAGATAGTAGATGGGTTTTCCTTTTCGAAACACACATGGAGCTATCTAACCCTTGTCCCGAAGTTCTACCACAGAAATTGCAAAACTATAAACTGACGCAAATGCCATCAGGTAATTCATATACAGTGAAGCACCAATTTACAAGTCCATGCACATGATTCGAGGTAACATCAAAATGGAAGATACGGCGAGCCAGCTAATAACTCTCAAATTCAGCAGTCCCAATCCAGGTGCACGCCCAATGCATAACTCAAGGCCTCAAGGAAGGTCAAAAGGCGGCCCTGAACCACCAAACAAGCTCCTAATACAACTACAAGTCTACAGCATTGCACAAATTCCACCAATAATGCATCAGAATCAGCGCAAAGCACTCGGAATCGCGAGAAAGGAGATGAAATCTCAACCCCTTGTTGCTTCGATTCGAACCCCCAGAGTCCACCACCATGAAAACCACAGCCTTCAGTTCAGCCAGTAAACACAGAAATCAAGGCAAACAACTCTGACGAGGCGAATCGCCTCCACGAACACCGCAACCATTTTCCGTACCCGCAGATGCAAAATTCGCGGCCACTAAAACCAGATTAGTTAAGAGCGGGGATAATCCCCCGATCACGCACCGGATGTTGCGGAACCGCAAGCAACGTACTGTGACGTAGGGAAAGCAATCAACCCCACGCACAGAAACCCCAACAATAGGCACCAAAAACCCCAAACCCAAGCAGCATCAGCGAGCAAGCGCCGCGATAAGCACACCACGCGGCGGCGTAGAGTTGCCCGAGCACTGTCGCGCGCACGCGCCGCGGGAGCGCGCACACCAAAAAAAACAAAAACAAAAAAAACCACCCAACCAACCACGAGCCCGCGCCGCGCGCGAGACGAAATGGAATCCGCGGCGCGGGTACGCGCTACCGCAGCGACAGGACGGGACGGGAAGGAGGGAGAGCGGGATCGGAGCTAGGGTAGGGGCATTACCGGCGGCGAAGCGGAGGAGGGAAGGCGGGTTGAGTTGCTAAAGTGATGGAGCGGAGGGGGCCGGCCGCCTGCGGAGGAAGCCGGAGCGGCAGGTGCTGCTGCCTGCCAGGCTGACCGGCCACGGTATGATATACGGTGGCGCGTGACGAAACTACCCTCGGGGTTGTAGGTAATCCACGGAGGCTTACTACTTCTAGTAGTGTGGTTATCCACGCTGCGGATCGTCATGAGTCATGACTGTGGGCTGTGGCTCCCGGAGCCTGAATTTTTTGCCCGTTTTGTCCTCCGCGCAGGTAGGTACTTGTGCAGTTCGCCAGTTCACAGTACCTTGAGAGTTGAGACGTCTGCCATGATTGTCCTTTGATGAGAACCGATTCACCGGGAACTTTGAACGTGTTTGGCTACGGATGAAAGTAGATCGAGTCAGATCAAATAATACCTTTACCACATTCATATCCATAATTTTTTGTTGGATGTGGAGCGTAATGGATATTACACGGATGCTGTTGTAGATGCGGATTTTTTCGGATGTCGGATATGGTGCGGAGCGCATCGGTGTCGGAGCGGATGCGGTTTAGTATATTCAGATAATACATATATTTATTTCAAATGGTGACAAATAATGCTTTACGTGGGACTGCGGCTTGAATTTTGATGCACATGCACACACAATATATATAGCTAAAATTTTGTGGGCTAAAGAATTGTGTATACGGAAAAGGACATAGCGTATGGGTCTTATTAGTCTATCATAGTAGTCGGATATCCTATTATAGCCCTTGGATTATCCGTATTCAATTATCGGATAATCCATATCTGTCGGATATCACTACACTATATCATAATCCGTATCCGCACACAATCGGATTTGGATTATCCACATCCGTATGGATATCAAAAATTTTTCTTCATATTCGCATAATTCGGATTCAAATCGGATTGAATGCAGAAATTATCCACATCACTTTCATCCCAATGTATAGGAGAAAATGAGTTGAAATAAGCTGAGATAAGTCGAACTAGCTCTTTGCTGATGCATTGACTCCGGGTCAAGATTATAGGCTATTTCAGCGAAGTACTGTTCCATGCTCCCTCCACAAATTATAGATTTAGAAAAATAAAATGACATACGATTTAGAATGGAATTAAGGTAACAGTTGGTTGTGGGTGAAAATTTTCACCCTACTTTGACGGCTGATCAGCCTATGATTAAATCGTGAGATAAATCTAATAAGATATATGACCGCACAATTAGAGGATGACCACTTTAGCAAATCATGGATTAAGTAGGCTCATTAGATTTATCGCGCCAAAGTGCACTCATATGTGAAAAACTTTTGTACATAAACTTTATTTAGTATTTCAGGCATACAAGATTCCTCTGGGTGAAAACCTCCACCAAACATTGCCTAAGAGTACAGCAACATCGTACCACAATTATGATTTGCAAATAAAAGTTGGAAGGGAAACTATTGTGAGACTATTGAAGTGTGCAATTTAAGAGTAATTCGATAATGAGAATTGTGCTTTTATTTTAGATTTTATTTTAACACCATAAGTTTTTTTCAACTAAAAATTTCATCTGAAACACACCCCGACCCCACCACTACTATGGTCTAATAATGAAAGTAAGAGGTTGCTCTTCCAAGGTTTTTTACAAACCAACTATCAGAAGTTTAGATCTAAGCAGTCCAAAAGAGTCAAGCCCGATGGTTTATTTGTTCAATGGGGGAGTTTGAGAGCTAAGAACGCGAACACAAAGGACATGGCGAGTTTATACTGGTTCGGGTTTCCAGAGAGTAAAAGTATACGTCCAGTTGTTGGTGTTGTATTGCAGGCGTGGTGAACTTACATGGTCCTCGGAAGGATGCCCTTGTTCGCCTTATATTGGCAGGACAAGGTCGGTGGACCTATAGAGTCCAAGTCGGTTACAACATGAAAACCTATCTTTAGTCGGTTACAACATTATCTCGCAATCTTCAGACTAATTGGCGGTGCGGTTCACTTATTGGAGTGCACGCCAAGTCTCGTATCAGACTAGGTCTTCTGGAGGAATCTTCTTTAAGGTCTTCGGTGTCAAATATCAGGTATGTTGGGCTCACTGTCAGATATGCGAGTCTTCTGATGGGGCGGACTCACTTGTCGGGGACGGTCGTGAGCCTGGTTGGTAGAGACCAGGGTACTCATGTCTCACATCAACCAACGCTAAATGGTGTATTTGGTAGAGACCAGATGTACCCATGTCTCACATCAATCAACGCTCAATGGTGTATTTAAGTACTGGTGGAGTGGAGCTACTCGGTACTAGAATACCTTGAGTTTTCTTCCTCCATCAACTCTAGTCAGGTAGTGAACGACATGAGAGTCTTTGAAATGCATACCAAGACGTGGGCTGTTGCGCCAAGCTTAAGGTTTGGGACCTCCGGGTGAGACGATGGGTGGATTCTGCTCCAGCTCCATGCTCCAGAATTATTTGGCAGCCGAGACGATAATGTTGGAGAGAAAAAAAGAACACGGGTGTTTTTGTTTGTAAAAAAAAACCCTCTTTCACTAAAGTGGATATGTCTTGTTAACATAATTCTTTGATTCATTAGCATTTGAACGAGTAAAGAAGTTTCTGGATAAAAATCAAAATGCAAGATAAACATTTTTAGAAAATAAAAAAGAAATGAAAATCAACGATCTGTGTACTCGGTGACTTGGACTTGGTGATTTTTAACAACACAATCTACCTACTGCGTTCGACCATTCCGCAGCTCATGTTACCTCGGGTGTGTTTAGATGGAGGGGCAAAAGAGGTTAATGAGGCAAATTTACCCAAATTAGCCTTGCCAGGGATAAATGTGTAGCCCTCCAATTTTATTTACCCCTCAAAAGTGTCAAATATGGGGTAAGTTATGGTGGGGCTCAAAAAAAAGTTGCTCAACTAGTGCACTCTCTCCTCTCCTACATCGTTATTAAATGTTTAGCCTACAAACATTTGCCCTTAAATCCAAAAACCTTAATGGGGCAAATTTGTTAAGGGCAAATGGAGTGGGCAAAAGATTTACCTTAAGACACTTATTTACCCCCAACAATCTAAACACACCCATGATTGTCCTTGCTCATCCGATCTGCGACCGTGTCATATTTCCTCGATCGGGTCGTCGACTCGTGAGACACGTACAAGTGACACGTTACTTGTAGCAGCGCACAATATTTAAATTGAACGTACATGCGACATGTGTGGCTTGCTAATGCAAGTCTTTCTATATTCAGCTAGGAGTATTCTGGTAGTCAAACAAATCCCAGACTCGTTTTTTGCTTCACGCATTGATATCGAGAACCAGGGAAGAAGAATTGGACATTTGGACATTTTTGGTAAAGAAGCTCCTTCCTATTCGCTAGCTAGACGACGCTCCCTAGTGGTTGATGAAGTTTTTTTTTAAGGATCCCTAGTGGTTGAAGTATAGGAACGAACAGACGTGCACGTAAAGGGAATAGTCGAATGGATGTGCAATCAAGGAAAACATAGAATGATGGGATGAATAACGGACAAGGTAGAAAATGGGTCTGTATTCTACACGCACAACCCTGAATATCTCATATTTTCTTTAAAAAAATTATATACTACTGTCTGATCTTGTTTAGTTTGGTAAATTGCTTTTTCATGTGACAAGGTGAGCAGTGACAATTTTTGCTGGTATCTTGTTGTAGTGGGCCACGTGCTTAGAGGGAACATTACATTTCGATGTGTCATATGAATAGTGGCAATTTGTCGAACTAATAAACAAGATGATATGTAGGAGAGAGGGCATAGAAATTACTCCTATGGTGGACTATGCAACCCTTTACCACAAGCTAAGCAAGAGATTTGCTCCGGTAGACCCTCCCATGTGATTTGCACGAAAATTAAAGCAGTCACGTCATTGATCATCAATTACTCCCGGATGGTACTGTTTGGACCCGATTGTCGTATGGACCTCCCTGGGCCCACTACCTCGGTGGGTACCAGGACCGACTACTCGGTGGGCCCTTGGGACTACCCGACTTGTGCCGCACGGTACCTGATGGCGTGAGGCGCAAGGACTACGGTGGAGAAGTACTCAGATAGGAAGCTATACATACCATGTACTGTGTAGAGGACTCCTAGACGTACACGACTAGTACTCTCTCCCTAAACCGACCTGTGACCCTGCCTCCCGGGCTATATAAGGCAAGGCAGGGACCTTTCTCTCTCAGGAGATTACGCATCATCTTGTAATCACATCCAATCAATCCAGAGCTACGCAGCATAGAGGACGTAGGGTATTACGCACCTCGCGGCCCGAACCTGTCTAAATTGTGTGCCACGTGTCTCTTCCTTCGAGTTACCGATCTCGGCGAGGCCACATCCATCTACCTCGGGTACTCCCCTTGGTAGGTTGCCGGTCTAAAACACCGACAGCTGGCGCGCCAGGTAGGGTATCTCGCCGAAGATCATATGGCGAACTCGACAGCTTCCATCTTCATCAAGCCAACCGTTGCTTTCAACCGCAGCGACACCTTTGTCTTCGGCTCCTAGGTCTGCACTGCTGACGGCGCCGGATCCTTCCAACGCCGCCTCACCATGCCGCCCAACCCGGAGACTGGGCTCGTGGTGCTTCCCGAAGTAGTCATGGGCAATCTCGCCGGAAAGTTCGGCGAAATTTCGCTCTACAACCAACACGCCGACTTCGAGCTTGGATCTGACTCCAACTCGAACTCGACGTCCCCGTGGGCTATCGTATGCGAGTTGGCTACCCAGCCATCGCATGCGGACTTCCCACTCCGTGAGCACTTCACACGCGGCCCTCGCAACGTCAGCAGACCCACGCGAAGGCTCCCACTGCGCGCCGGGCCGGCAAGGAGATCGTACCCGAGTAAGACTCGGACTCCAACACCGTCCCCGGCTACAACTCGAACTCCAACCCTCTCGCCGGCTTCTACTGGACTCCTCCTACGAGTTCGACTTCGGGTCGGATCCTGATGAGCCCGAGTCCGAGAACAATACTACAGAGCAACCCCTGTCAGGACCAGCTTCCGGCCTGGTTATAACATCTACACCCGCCGGGAGATTCGTCTACTGGCCAGACCGCAAGCCCGCAGACCTGACAGGAGGGAACTCACGCTGCGTCGCCTACCTCGACTCACTTCCCTTCCAGGAGGGAACACCGCTCGCCCCAGCTGGGGAGCACACTCCGACAGAGGTGGCAACCAGTGACTCCAGCCTTGGCACTCCTGACCGGCAAGTCTTCATGACTACCAACGAGACGTCAGGGCCCTCAGGGACGCTCCCTGACCGATATCTCGAGGATATCTCAGCGGATGAGTTGTCCGCCAACGCACCCGCCGACGAGACCGACGCCAACAGGGACGCTCGACGTGAACGCAACAGAAAGCGGAACGAACGGCGCCGATGCCTCCGCGAGTCCCTTCCCATCCGGAACCTTGCAGAAGCCCTCGACCAAGTCGAGAGCCGGGTACACACTACCCCAGAGCAATGCCTCATGTCTATCACTACGATAACACATCAGGCTCAAGGGATGCGCGCAGAAGAAGTCATCGCCAAGCTCGCAGAGGACGCCTAATTCATGCGAGTCGACAACAGGGTCACTCAAGTGCCCCCCCCCGTCAGGAACCGCCAACTGGACAACGAAGCCACAAGTCGCAGTGCGGACATCGGTCGCAACCGTACTCGAGGGGAGCTACCGGCCAACCCCAATCGTACCCGGGCATCGGCCGGTGTCGGTGTTTTAGACCGGCAACCTACTACGGGGAGTACCCGAAGTAGATGAATGTGACTCGCCGAGATCGGTAACTCGAAGGAAGAGACACGTGGCACACAATTTAGACAGGTTCGGGCCGCGAGGTGCGTAATACCCTACGTCCTGTATGCTGCGTAGCTCTGGATTGATAGGGCACGATTACAAGATGGTGCAATAGTGCACCGTGGGTTGTATGAGAGGAGATTGGATGAGGTGATCGATCCCTGCCTCGCCTTATATAGTCCGGGAGGCAGGGTTACAAGTCGGAGTAGGGAGAGAGTACTAGTCGAGTACGTCTAGGAGTCCTCTATACAGTGCGGAACATGTACAGCTCCCTAACCGAGTACTACTCCTGTGTAGTCCTTGTGCTCCACGCCTTCAGGTGCCGTGTAGCGCAAACCAGGTAGTCCCAGGGGCCCACCGAGTAGTCGGTCCTGGTACCCACCGAGGTAGTGGGCCCAGGGAGGTCCATACGACAAGCCCCCGAGTACTTTGTAGTCGAGAAGGATAGCTTCAAGTAGTCTTGACGGCCTTAACGAGTAGTCCTCAAGCGTCCCTGAGTGCTACAAGTCAAAAGTCCTCAAGAGTAGTCGAAGCATCCCGAGGCTGGAATGTACTCTAGCTGATGTTTGAGCAATCTTGAAGTCTTCTCGAGTAGTCCCAAGCGTCCTCGAAAACTGCCTTCGAAGGTCTTCAAAAACTGCCTGTCTTGTCTTGAAGCCGGAGCTGATATGGAGGTGCGATTGCAAAATCGCACTCCATATGGAGTAGCCCCCGAGCCTTAGGTTGAGCCGCGGGCTCTGGCTGAGGGTCCATCTGAAGTCTTGGTAAGAAAATCCCGAAAAATCCGGAGAGAAAAAACCGAAGGACACGTGGCACGGAGCCCCCGAGCCTTGAGTCGAGTACTTCCTCTCGAATTGAAGGGTCATCTTGAAGAATGTGTCCTGAGATGCTCTTGAGACTAGCCGCTTCCCAGGTAGTCGAGTAGAGGTAGCCGAGCCCCCGAGGTGAGGCGCGTCGACTAGTAGAATACGAAGGGTCACGCACAGCCGCTGAGTCAACCGCGCGTGGACTTATCCAGCCGCCCGTTGCAGAGCCGGTTTGGCTTATAAATAAAAGCCAAAACCCTTGGGGTTTTTCACCCATTCGAGCTGCAGCCATTCTGTTTGCATCTGAAGCAAATCCACTCCCAGCGCTTGCTGCCGCCGTAGTAGATTCAAGTGCGCCGCCACCCAAAGCTTTTAGGGTAGCCCCCGAGCGGATGCGAGTGAAGACGCCCTGCACTTGGAGGATGAAGCCGTCACCATCCAAGACGTTGAAGGCCGCCGGGAAGAAGAGGGGCCGCGAAGAGGCCGCCGCGGCTGCCACCGGAGCAGCGCCGCCCATGTCTCCACCGTGGGCTGATCCAAGCCGCGAGTGGAAGAAGTCCAAAGTGAAGACGGAGGATCTGCTGACCCTCCTGAACAGTGGGTTTATCAGGGAGAAGGAAGTCGACATGTGGAGATCCGCTGCTGGAGATCCATATCCGATGGAGAAGGCCGAAGACGAGATCCCAATGTTCGCGCGGTTCGTGGAGCGCGGGCTTGCGCTCCCGGCCAGTGATTTCTTCAAGGGGCTGCTCGGGTACTACGGGATCGAATACCTGAACCTGAACCCCAATGGCATCTTCCACACGGTGGTCTTCGTGCACTTCTGCGAAGCCTTCCTCGGGATCAAGCCACATTGGGTGCTTTTCCGGAAGTTCTTCCGCGTCAAGCCGCAGCCAAGTGCCACCAACCCCAGGGTAGTCGGAGGAGCCGGCATCCAGCTGAGGGAGGACGCCGCGGAGCAATATCTGGCGTACAAGCTTGTCGACTCCAACACAGATTGGAAGACCAGGTGGTTCTACATCACGAACCACCACCCTGGCCTGCCGAAGCCGAGCGGACGGCAGCCCAGGCACCGTGAATGGTGGAACACGGAGCCCACCATGCAAGAGGGAATCCAGCTTCCTGAGCTGCTGGCACGCATCAAGGTGCTCAGGGAGGCGGGACTGAGGGTCGAGCACGTGGCCTTCAGTTTCATGAAGCGGAGGATCCAGCCGTTGATGGCTCGGGAGACCCTAGGCTTCGAGTACACCGGCGACGACGACGCGTCGTGGATGCCGGGAGGCGAACTGGACGACAGCGACATTATCAAGAGGTTGTCGCGGATCTTCAAAGATATGCCGCCGTACACGGCGTGCCCTGTCCAAGAGTACTCCGCCGCGCGCCCGCCAAAGGAGGTGAGTAGTCGTACTCTGTTGGTCGAGTAGTCATTGCCTGGTGTAGAGTTGTCGACGTCTTGTGTCTTTCGCGGAGATGACTTGAAGAAGTTCATCTCCGAGCCGCGACCACCCCCGAGCGGAATCGAGATCCCGATGGAGGGGAAGACGAAGGAGCGGCGAGAAGTTGGTGAAGGCGATGACACCGTCGTAGTGGAGGATACCTTCGACGACGACGATGAAGACGAGGAGACGTTGCAGGACCGCTTCCAGCTGCGGTCGAGGTTTAGCCGCCGGGCTTGCCTCATGTCCCTCGGTACAAGACCCCCCCGCCAGCACGGAGGCTAGCCCGGCCGTGCCGCCACGGAAGCCGCGCAACCCCGCGGGGAAGCGGGTGACGAAGAAGCTTAAGGTCTCGGAGACCACGCCTCGGGGAGGTAAGTTGTCTTGAACGAGTAGTCGAGTACCCGTTGTACGAGTACGCTTGCTGATGAGTAGTCTCCCTTGTATGCAGGAGGTGCCGCCAGCGGAGCCCGTCGAAGAGGGCGACGAGGGCGTGTGGGACACAGGTGGGGGAGCCACCGGAAGTCGTAGTCCGGCCCCCCTCGTTGAGGAGATCTTGGCGCAGCTGGAGCGCCAGCCCCCAGCTCCACAAGGGAGCACGGGACCCGTGGCCGCCGCCGTTGAAGAGGTGGTGGCCTCAGGAGCGTAGGAGAGCACTGCGCCGGCCGCCTCTGCTGTGGAGGAGGCAGTAGCCGCAGGGGTGCAGGAGGAAGCGCCCGCCGAGGGTGGACTGGTCGATATCGCCAGCATCCTCGGTGCTCCGGCCGTGACAATTGTCCGGTCGAACTTGTAAGTACCGTAGCCTTACGAGTAGTACTTGTTGCAGTAGTCGATGTTGACTGACGACCATCTGTGAATGTTTCTGCTGGAAGTCCACGGATTTATCCTGGGAGGGAGATGAGCCCTCTTCAGCGGTGGCGGAGGAAGACGCGCCGCCCGCCGAGGAGGCCGCTCCCCGCTACCTGGGCCGCGGACTGAGCCACCGGCTGTCGAGGCGCCACTGCCGGAGGCCAGCGTAGTCGAAGGTGAGTACCCTTCTTGAAGCTATAAGGCTCTTTGAGGAGTAGTCGTAGGCACTGATGCACTTGTCGTCTCTTTTTGACAAATGCTGAAGCTGAGGGCGGTGACATCCCTGCAGGGGTGCCGATGCAGAGGTTGACACCAGCGGCCCCGGAGGCTGCGGAAGGAGCCCCCGAGCCCATGGAAGAGGTCGTCGAGAAGTCCGCCGGGGGAGAGGCGGTCACCACGTCGCCAGAGGTTGCTCTGGAGGTGGCTATCCGCTCCCCCGAGATACAGGACACAGAGCCCATCCGCTCTGCGCCGATGACGGAGGCCACCACGAGTAGTCGCGGCGGAATAGAGCTGCTCACAGACGATCTCGTCGAGCCGGCGACGGTGGCCAAGCATCTGGAGGCGATCCGTCAAGCCGAGCAGTGGATGAAGGTAAGTAGCCGTAGCCTTTGAGTAGCCAATCCTTTGTCGTTGAGTACTCTTTGTGACTTGAGTTGTCTTGTGCAGGACGTTGCGGAGCGGTACCGCGACAAGTCGAACCTGCTGCAGGGCTATGGCGACGCGGTGCTCCGTGCCGAGGCACTAGAAGAGCAACTTGTGAAGTCGCGGAAGCACGCGGCTGCCATGCAGTCGAAGCTCGACGCCGCCTTCGCCAAGTACCACAACGACGTCCAAGAGTTGCAGGCGAAGGGCGACGACTTGGTGCGGAAGAATAAGGGCCTCCGCAACAAGAATAAAGGTACGCCGCTGAACTGGTCGGGTACTTGTTGGAGGTCGAGAAGTCCTTGACCCGCTGTGCTGTTGTCGTGTTGCAGAGCTTGAGGGCCAGGTGGAGCAGCTGAAGTCCTCGGAGACGAGCATGAAGAACCTCTTCTACCGGGAGCGGGGAAGCCCGCCGTGTACTCGAGCTCGACTACAAAGAACTCGCCTTCGAGTGCGAAAAGCATATGGAGCTCCGGATTGCTTCGACCGAGATCTCGTCCACTGCTACAAATCCTTGCGATGTTGAACGAAGACCGCGAGGCATTGCGGGCCCGATTGAAGGAGTTGGAAGAAGCCGCACCGCCGATCGCAAGACTCCGGTGCCGCACCCGGCGGCCCCAAGATTGCTCCTCTGGTGGATCGCCTCAAGGAAGCTCCGAGCCGGCTGGCCGCCTACGTGAAGCACATGGCGAGGTCGATCCCAAGACAAGTCTTGGCCTTCATGAAGTCGTACTTCCCGAAGGCCCCAGTGGAGGTAGTCGCCGGCGGGGTGGCCGCCAACTGCACGGATGAGGTGACCCTCACCGTGATCCTGGCGGCGGGGGCAGTGGCGGCAGGAGCTCCAACCATGGGGCTGGCAGGAGAGACGGGGGCAGAGGCGACCACGGCGGCCGAGGCCACGCGAACAACCACGCCTCCGGAGCTTCACGTGGCAGCTTCGACACCCGCCAGAAGATCGAAGAACTTTGGCGCAAGAAGTCCTCCACGGCAGGTGACAACGACGGCTTCCCTGCCTTCTCCGCACGGCTTCGCAACCTACTTCTCCAGGAGAAATTCAAGCCTCTGGGGATCACCAAGTATGACGCGAAGCAGGATCCAGTGCAGTGGCTCAGATGCTACGCCCTCTCCATCGAGAACGATGGTGGCAACAACGACACGAAGTGCCTCTACTTCCCTTTCTGTCTGGGCCAAGCTCCGCTTACATGGCTCGAGTCACTCGAGAAGTACTCGATCGACAAGTGGGACCAGCTGAAGGAACAGTTCACCAGCAACTTCGCGAGCGCTATGGGCCGCTTGGGTACCCGCATGGACCTGGCAATGGTAAATCAAGAACAAGGCGAGACCCTTCGTAAGTACATGCGGCGCTTCTTCGACAAGCGCGCCACCGTAGTCGATGTCTCTGACAAGGAGGTATATTCCAAGACGGTCTATACCACCGTCGCACCTTCGAAGACTTCGGTCGTCACCGCCCGAGCTCCATCACCCACCTCAAGGACATGATCACCTCCTGGACTGATGAAGAAGATAAGGCTAACACCAAGTACGACGCCATCCGTGGCAAGAGCAAGCAGAACACGGGCAGCAACAACAACAACAACAACAATAACAACAACAACAACAATAACAACAACAACAACAACAACAGGAACCAAGGCGGTCGCAACAACAACTACATCGCAAGCGCAAGCCAGACAACACTGTCACGGCTATCCAGCGCCCTGCGAAAGACAACTCGAAGAAGACCTCCGGCGGCTTCAAGGACTTGCTGAAGGAGAAGTGCCCGTGGCATCTGGACGGCAACCACACCACCGAGCAGTGCTACCAACTCCGGCGAGCACTCAAGGACACTCCGGAGCCATGGCACCCTCACGACAAGAAAGGCAAGAAAAAGGCCGACAAAAGCAACGACGACTTCCAGGAACCCGACAAGACGGTGAACGTCCTCTTCGGCGGACTACCCAACCGACGGGCTCAGAAAGCCACTCGTCAAGAAGTCATGAGCATTGAACCAGCGGTCCCGACCCCTCTCCGGTGGTTGGAGGTACCCATTACCTTCTTCCGCGGGGATCAATGGACAAGCTTCTTTGAACCAGGACGGTTCCCACTCGTCCTGAAGCCGGCGGTCGTGGGCTCCAAACTCAACAAGGTCCTCATCGACGGTGGAAGCGGGCTCAACGTCCTTTTCACCAAGACCTTGAAGAAGATGAAGCTCAACATCACCCACATGCTCACTAAGAGCACCTCGCCTTTCTACGGCATCGTCCCCGGGAACGCGGCTATCCCAGTGGGCTCAGTTGTTCTGCCAGTTACCTTCAGGGAAACAAGGGACAACTACCGTACCGAGTATGTCAAGTTTGAAGTCGCGGACTTCGAGACGTCCTACCATGCCATCCTCGGCAGACCAGCTATCGCCAAGTTCATGGCGGTACCCCACTACACCTACTTGGTACTCAAGATGCCAAGCCCAGCCGGTGTACTCTCACTGCAAGGGGACTGAAGATATCCTTCGACTGCGACACAGAGGTTGTGGAACTCGCAGCCACGAATCAAGTACCTAACGCAATGATGGAGATCTACGCTGCGTCAAAGAAGCTTGCCCAAAGTGAACTCGACATCCCAGATAAGTCGGACAAAGCCAACAAGCCGCAGCCAGCTGAGGAAGTTCTAGTCAAGACAATTGACCTTGGGACAGGCGACAGCAGCAAGACCACCACCATCGGGGCGGGCCTTGACCCGAAATAGGAAGACGCGCTCATCAACTTCCTCCGGGCTAACCGAGACATCTTCGCGTGGAAACCAGCGGACATGCCAGGGGTGCCCAGGGAGCTGATTGAGCATTCACTCAACGTCGACCCTAAAGCTACCCCGAAGCGACAACACCTCCGCCGCTTCGCCGACGACAGATGGGACGCCATCAAGAAGGAACTCGCCAAACTACTCGCGGCTGGCTTCATTAGAGAAGTCTTCCATCCTGAGTGGCTCGCCAACCCCGTCCTTGTCCGCAAGAAGAACTCGAACGAGTGAAGGATGTGCGTCGACTACACCGACCTCAACAAGCACTGCCCCAAGGACCCCTTCGAGTTGCCGCGGATTGACCAAGTCATCGACTCCACGGCGGCCGCGACCCGCTCTCGCTTCCTCGATCGCTACTCCGGTACCACCAGATCGCGATCAAGGAAGAAGACCAGGAGAAGACCGCGTTCATCACCCCGTTTGGCGCGTACTACTACACGACCACGTCCTTCGGGTTGAAGAACGCCGGCGCTACCTACCAACGAGCTATCCAGGCCTGTTTCAAGAGGCAACTCAACAAGAACGTTGAAGCCTATGTGGATGACGTGGTCGTCAAGACCAGAAACTCCGACACGCTCATCGCCGATCTTGAAGAGACTTTCGCATCCCTGCGAGAGTACCGCTGGAAGCTCAACCCGAACAAGTGCGTCTTCGGTGTACCGTCGGGCAAACTACTCGGCTTCATCATCAGCCATCGCGGCATCGAAGCCAATCCCGAGAAGATCTCCGCCATCACCAAAGATGAAAGCTCCCACGTGCATCGAAGACGTGCAGAAGCTAACTGGGTGCATGACGGCTCGAACGATTCATCTCGAAGCTTGGAGAACGGGGGGCTCCCCTTCTTCAAACTACTCAAACATCAAGAGAAGTTCGTGTGGACTCCGAGGCGGACTAAGCCCTTGCTCCTCAAGGACTTCCTATCAAAGCCACCGATCCTCACGGCTCCTCACAAAGGTGAGCAAAGCAGCCGCTCTACCTCGGCCGCGACTACTCACGTGGTCGATCGCCATCATTGTCGAGCGGCAGGAAGACGGCCATGCCTACCCAGTCCAGCGACCAGTCTACTTCGTCAGCGAGGTCCTATCAGAATCCAAGGCACGCTATCAGCCAGTACAAAAACTTCTGTATGCAGTGCTCATCACCTCGCGGAAGCTACGACACTACTTCCAGGAGTACTCGATCTCCGTTGTCACCGACTACCCGCTCGGCGACATCCTACGGAACCAAGATGCTACTGGAAGAATCTCCAAGTGGGCAGTCGAACTCGGCGCCCTCAATATAGACTTCAAGCCACGCACAACCATCAAGTCGCAGGCGCTAGTCGACTTCATGGCGGAGTGGCGGGAGAATCAGCTACCTACTCCAACTGAGCGCCTAGAGCACTGGGTGATGTACTTCGACGGCTCGCCCAAGCTCGAAGGCGCAGGTGCAGAGGTACTCTTGATCTCTCCAACGGGCGAACAACTCAAGTACGTCCTGCGGATCTTTTGGAAGGTCTCAAACAACGAAGCCGAATACGAAGCTCTGCTACACGGGCTCCGCCTCGCGGTTTCACTGGGCATCAAGCGGCTACTAGTCTATGACGACTCTGCAGTAGTCATCAACCAAGTCAACAAGTCCTGGGACCGCAACAAGGAGAACATGGACGCCTACTGCCTAGAAGTCCGCAAGCTCGAGAACAAGTTCTATGTTCTCGAGTTCCACCACGTCGTCTGCGACAACAATGTTGCAGCGGACGTCCTGTCGAAGCTTGGTTCTACTCGCGCTCAAGTACCAGCGGGTGTCTTCGTCCACGAGCTTCACGCGCCATCCATCCCGGAGCCGGCGCCACCGACCACTGATCCAGCGCATCCCCCGGCTGGCCAGGAGGTCATGATGATCGACGTGGACTGGAGGCAACCCTTCATCGACTACCTCTGCGAGCAGAAGGTTCCCTCGGACAAGAACTTGGCCGAGCAACTCACCCGCCGCGCCAAGTCCTACGTCCTAGTCGGAGACAAGCTCTACAGGCGGGGCGCATCTTCTAGAGTACTCATGAAGTGCGTTCCCCGAGAAGAAGGAAAGGGCATCTTGGAGGAGATCCATAAAGGCGTCTGCGGCAACCACGCATCCTCTCGTCCTACCCATGCCCGAGCCCACAAACTCATCCAATTCTATTCCCATCCAGTGGACACCGCAGCCCCCAGGCCCCCTCTCGTTTTCCCCATCGACGCCTATCAACTTGCTTTCCCTCCCGACCCTCTCGCATTTTTTCTCTCATGCCGATGGCGTGGAGCCGTGGAGGGCAGGAGACCGGCGGCGGGGAGCTAGGGCAAGAGACCGGTGGACTACACGGCAGCACCGCGATTCGCTTTCCCTCTCAACCCTCTCGCAGTTTTTCTCTCAAGCCGGCGGTGGGGAGGGCAGGAGATCGGCGGCAGGGAGGGCTGGATACCGGCGGCCGCAACTCAGCTGGATACCGGCAGCCGCGGCGAGCGCAGAACATCGGCGGCGAGGGCTTTGGTGGCTGCGCCAAGGATGACTGCCTCTCCCTGATCCGTCAACCTATGATTCCCGGAGTCCATCTCACTGGCGGCGGCGGCCATGGTGGCGACCCTTCCGATCCGTGGACCTGCAATTCCCGTCCCGGAGTCGATTTAGACGGCGGTGGCGGCGGCAGGCAACTGTCCCTAATCCGTCACATGCGACTCGACGTGGCCGACCAGAGTAAGGGAGGTAGAACATCAAGGTGTTCAACGACAGCGGTACTATCCGGGTATACCGTACCCTTCCTCATTCATTCCTAGGATTTCATCATTTCTTCTTCATATGATTAAATATAGAATAATTTGTCACTTTATTGTAGCGCATTGTAATTGATACGTTTAAATTTGTCATTTGTTTGAGTAAAACAAATGAAAATTTTCAGATGGTTGCAAACATAAAAGAGCACACAAAGATGTTGCAGTTTATTGTTTCCAGTACTGATGTGTTAATCATTGGCAATGCACTGGGCTTGTTCGCTTCTATGGGATTCAATCCGGCTGGAATAATAGATATATCAAAGAAATTTGTGATAGAGACTCGGATTCATTCCGGATTGAGATTTAATTTACTCATCATGATAGGTAGAACAAGAGACCGAAGAGCCGGATTGATTCCACACCTCTTGACTAGTGGATCGATTCCGAGTCTCATGGTGTGCCTATCATGAGTAATTAATTTTTGACCCGGAATAAATCCGGATCTCTTATAGTATCTATCATGATTTTCGTATTACATTTATCAATTCCGGTCGGAATCAACCCAATGGAAACGAATGAGGCCTTAGAGTTGGCTAGGACTTCTGTCAATTTTTTTTCCATTTATGATATGCTTCAAATGCTGGAAGTGGACAACCTATATAACACTGCAACCTGTTATCTTCGGCGCCCAGTTCAATTTATCACTTCAGCTCTTCATGCAGATGGCAGTTAAGTGTTGGCAGGATATGATTTGTCACACATCTCAAGCATACAGCTTGCCAGATACGTTGACGTCAGCATTAATTACTGTACCTAAATTATAATAATCTACAATCCTATGTTCCTTCGTTATCACATCCATTCCTGATTTCCATAAATATGATGAACGCACATGTTCAGTCATGACTGTGGTAGAAAGACAAACCCCGTGACAGATCTGCTATTTACATTACATAACCACTCTTTTTTACCTTTTTGAGAAATTTTGTACTCCCTGCCTACCTTTCTTCTGATAGACAGATAAGACACTGCCTAATTGTAGACAGTGAGTGTAGATAGTCTCTTGCAGTAAGATCTATATATACTAGTGATATGCTTTCTTGGTCGGGAGACCATTCCTCACTCCTCTAAGTGCTCTTTGAAAGAAAGGATACACACTTATTTTTTTTTCTAGCTGATGAATGCATTTTTTGATTGGTTTGTTTTGATATTCTGAATGATAATATTGGCTGACGCTTATTGTGTTTGGAAATCATATTTTCTCTTAGGTAGTATGCTATTTGTCGTGAGTTGGCAATGTTTTCTTTTTTATTTTCCTCCATCCTTAATGATTTTACCACTTATTTGCGACAGATCACTTAACTTTTGTGTTGGGGAAGTTGGTCTTCGGAAGCATCGCCCCCGTCCGCCCGCGCTGGCACCCTCGGTCTGCTTACGGCTTCGGTCCGGCGGGACGACCCTTCGCTGCACAGGGCACTAATGAAACACTAACGCCGCTTATGCCTCATGAGTCTCGTTGTGCAGGAATGACCCCTTGTGGCGGCGCCTGCCTTCGGCGCCGAAGGTGCTGACGACCGTGCTCCGGTGACGAAGGCCCGGGAGGGCCAGGAGCGGTGAGCGCCGGCCGAGGATACCGCGTCCGGGGCCGGCGGCGGCGCAGACGAAGCGTATGCGGGGGCTCGACGCCCCTGATCCTGGGCCACTGCTTCGTCACCGAAGGTGCGACGGCCCTGGACACGTGGCCACCGCCAACGTGTAAAGTGGGCTCCGGACAAGCCAGAGACAAGGGCGGCCGCGTGTAAAGGTGTTTCGGCCGTACGAAGACACGCTGGAGGCCTGTACGACGCGGAGACTTACTGTTATACCTTTGTAAAGTGTTTAAAGCGGTTTGTCAGGAACGGAAAAGGTGTAATTGAGGCAAATGACTATACACAGGGGTCTTCTATAAATAGTGAATCCCGTGTAATGAAACGGACACACTGTAATGAGAAGAGAGCACCGAAGGCTTCCGCCGGTCGAGCGGTCTTCGGTCTGTTGAGCATTCTCTTGTTTCTTTTACTGTTCTGTTAAGATTAGCGTTACCTCTCCTCGCACAAGTAGAAGTAGTAGCCTAGCGGAAGTAGTCGAAGGGAGGGAGAGAACTCAGGGGGCTGTTGTGTCGGCGTCCACCCTTCGGGCCCGATTTCCACCAACATTTTGTTTACTGAATCCTAAGTTCTCCCTGAAGAACAGAAATTGGATTCACTGTTTTGCTTCCTCACATATATAGGTACTGGTTACTGGCGAGTTCTCTTTCACAACAATCAGTTTTGTTTAATCTCTTTTTTTGTTTGGAAATCTTTCAGTGTCCATCTGGGCAGAAGCCCACACTTAAAAGGTAAACACAAATTTATGGGTTTTGTTTCTACCTTTTCTAATAATACAAGGCAAACTGTTTGGTTTCCTTGATCTTTACTGAAAGTAATAATGTCCATGAGCAAACCAACACAGAAGAATGATGTTTCTGACATGTCAAGCATGCTGGTTTCTCACATTATCTGTGCAATGCTGACAACAAGGAGTTTCTAGCGGTGGTCTGATGATCTCCATAAAATCTTTGTGAAAGTTGTGGCGTATCAAGGAGGCCCCCATGGTTTGTCTTCTCAGCTTTTGAGTGTAAACTTGATGGCGGTATTTGTTTCAGTGATAAGTAATCTGGAGCCTGGTCATCGAAGACCCTGAATAATCTGTACTAGGAAGTTTTAGGGTCCAGCGATGAGGCAGAGTTGTACAAACCTGTTCTGTTCTCCAAACCTGCTTTTGTGACAAACTTCAAAGCTTCCTCTTGTGCACCAATTTTGGACTAAAGTATAATGTACTTTTTGAGTTTGAGGAATGTGATGGCCAAGACCTGTATCTTTATGTTGTTACGCTCACAATGTAGGCACTTCAAAAATGACTTTGTTTTTGTGCTAGGCCACCCTTGGAGAATTTCCCTTAGCGTTAAAAAATATATTTTTTCTAGCGTTCTATTTTTTTTAAAATGCCACCAAATGAGGTGAGAAATGAGTTAGCTAGCTCTATGGAGAAACAAGAAAGAGACCAAGGGGGTGTAGAGCTGATGACCCTGCCCCCAATATTTTTCATAAAGTTTCTGAAACTTGCAGCCTGAAGTGGATGTCACTTGCAAGTAAATGCTTAATGATGCTAAGATTGTCCAGGCAAAAGATTCTGATCTTCTCCGTACAAGAATGAGGCACGGACATCAGAGTATCAGACATACATGATCACTATGAGCACATAAATCATTGTGAGCAAAGTTGCATCACCCTCTGATCCTTTGGAATATTTTGGAATAGCACAGGGACATGAGAACAATAATAGCTAATGTTTCCAATATGAAAAGCAGACACAGGTATTGCATTAACAAACCTGCTTAGATTATCCCAGTACAGAACAAATGTACTAGGTTTATTACATGAGACCATCCTTTCAAGTTTGAAATCATATAATTTGAACTAACCAAATATCGAACTATACAAAATATGTAGCTATCTCCTGATGACCAATATCTAACTTGAGCCTGACCAAATTTCGAGCTAAAACCAACTGATGCAGCCAACTAACACATAACACAAATTGGATTGACACTACTTTCTGTTTTTCCTTTTCTTTTGATTCTCGCTTGCTGCGAAACTCTTTGTTGCATCTCCTGCTTCATCCATTGATGGACCATCCCTTTGTGGCGTAATGCCATATTCTCCCTGCAAGTGAACAAGAGCACAAATTACACATGGGGGCAAAATGCTAGAGTTTTGAAGTTGGCTATTCCCATGTGGATAGTAATAAAAACTCCAAAGTTAAAGCATAAAAAGGTTCACAACATCAATGCTTCAAGGTACAATTTCTTTAAATCCTTAGCTTCAATAATGAAAGGGAATCATTTTCAGTGAAAGTGACCTAGTATCTTTTAAGTATTGAATTGTCATCTTAGTACTCAATTTGTTCACCACAAATTCAATACAGATCGATATTGCAGAGGCCAGAGAGCAAAACAGGAGTTGAATAGCTATTGGTTTGTTACTAATTTGGGGCCTTGGAGATGGAACCGGAAGCTAAGAAACACCCAATTTAGCTCTCCATAAGCTATATACATTTATAGACCATACATAATACTAATCTTTTGTCAGAATTGTTGGGTGTTCCCAGGAACACACATGCATCCATGTAGCTCTGCCCATGGTAAAATTGCATCATTGAGCATATTCATCCCTAAGCAACTCTAATCAACTCAACTGACTATTTACCACACGAATCTAGCTAGCACGTAGGCAAAGATCAGCACTCACCGTGAATGTGGCATCGGAGAGAGCTGTTGCTCTACATTTGGGAGATGCTGCTCTACCCTCTGTCCCCCTAGGAACTTGCCTTCGCCGCACCTGCCTTGCCGCAGAAGCGATGGCGGCCACCACAAGGCCACCCTTGCCGTCCCCACCACCTTTTTCGCCCTCATCCGTCTGCACACGCCGCCGGCGCCCTCCGCCATTCACTCCATGCCTTCGCCGCACCTGACTCGCCACGGAAGCGATGGCGTCCGCCACAAGGCCACACCCTTGCCATCCCCAACACCTCCTTTGCCCCCATCCGCCTGCGCTTGCCGCCACCACTAGTCTCCTGCGCTTGCCGCCGCCGGTGGCCTAGAACAAAAGAAGATAGGCATCAAGGGAGGAAAATAGCGAGGGGGCCTAGGCTCCACGGGATGGAAATACGGAGTAGGATTGGATGTGTTTGTGGGCTCGGGCATGGGTAGGGTAGGGTCCAAACAGTACCCACCTGTAACACCCTGAAATTTTCCAATTTCAGGATGTTAATGGGGAAAATAATTAAACAACGATTTTTCCTAATTTTAAAAATTTTGCCCAAGATTTATCTTCTTTACACGAAATTTAGAATGAGAAAATCAATTGATTGTTTTCATAAATTAAATAAAATAAATGTATGTGTGTTGGATTTATTTTGGTTGGATTTGTTTTGTTATGTGTTGAAAAAGAAAAGAAAGGAAAAAACAAAACAACCATACCTATCTAACCTATCCCGCGGCCCATCCTCCCTCCCCGCGGCCCACCAATTTCGCCCGGCCCAATTAAACCCACCGGCCCACCTCTTCCTCTCCTCTCTCTCCCTCTCGCCGACAGGTGGGACCCACCTGTCAGGTGAGTCTTCCACCTCCGGCCGCCTCCTTCCTCTCCCAGGCCCGGCCGCACCGCACCCCAGCCTCCCGCGCCGCCCCCGCCCGCCCCCCGGCCTCCCCGCGCCTCCTCCCCTTCCTCCTTCAATGCGCCGCCGCCCACTCCACCGTCTCGGCCCCTCCCCTTCCCCTTCGGAAACCGCCCCACCAAGCTCCATGGCATTCATGGTGGCCTCCACCACCGGAGCTCCCGCACCGACCTTAGGCGTCCTCTCCTCTCCCCTCCCCTCCCTATAAAACGCGCCCCCGATACCTACTCCTCCTGCGCCACCTCCCCACCCCTCCTTGCGCGCAGCGCAGCAGCAACCGAGCCCAGCGCCGCTGCCGGAGCGTCGTCGTCCCTGATCTCCTTCCTCACTGTCTCTCTACCGCCGGTGAGCAACTCCTCGTGATCCCCTCGCCTCCCTCTCTCAGTTTTCTACCTCACCTTCATTCTCCTCCCACCGAAATGCCATCGATTTGGCCGGCAGGAGCTCTGCAGTCCGCCGGCCATGGCGTTCAGAATTAGACCGTGGGCTGCATCGTGAAGGGAAGATAAGGTATGGAAGATTTACCTTTTGGTCCTCGATGAATATCCAAATCAAAATCTTATAGCTTGTCTCTTGCAACTTTACCCATAACCCCCTAGAATTATCCCACTTTTCGCACATAAAATCCCACCCTGGCTCTTTTACCTGCTAGCCCCTATCCTTTAATCTTTTCGCGAGCACTGTTTTGTGTGTCTTGCAGATCTTCCAATCTAACCCCTGCAGTCTATAGTTAATAGTGTTTAGATCCTTGCAACCTTGTTTAGTGCGTAGTTTTCACGTTTTAACTCTGTTTTTAGCGTTTCAAATTGCCTTAGGTTCGTAATAACTCAAAGAACGTAATAGATACAATGTTGAACCTGTTCCTTGCTTTATAATTTATTTAATATTTAAATATGATTAAATGCTTATATACATGCTTTTCTAATTAAAATTTAATTAGAGATCAACACGTGTTTTAAAAAGAAAGATAATTTGATTAATGCTTATTTAAATAATCTTTCCAATTAAAAGCTAATTAGAGTTACATCTCGGTTTTCATAATCAAACTTAAATTAATTAATATATATTCAATTTGCTTTCTAAATAAAAGTAATATAGGTTTATCCCGAGTTTTCATAATTAAATATTAAATTGATTAATGTGAACATGAATATGTTTCTAAACTATAATTTACTTAGTACAATTCGAAATGTAAAGATATTCGTTTAGATGCTTCACATACTTCTTTTCTAAACTTAAATGTTTAATTTACATAAATCATACTTGAATATTTATCAATAAAATTAGAATAAGTTATACATCGTTCTTTTTATATAAATATAACTTGCTTAATTATTAAGGGTATTTCTCTGAAATAACCTATGCACCTTCTTTTGAATTAAAATTTACGAAGCACATAACCTTATGTGATATAATCCAAATCTTCTGATAGTTCCGAGTCTTTTGCGTTCGCGGTCCTAGAACCAAACCTTGTCCTCTTTTAAAGCTTTTCATGCTTGGTGTATTGTTCTTAGTTGTTCTTGTTGTACGCTCGCATGTTATGCTCGATGTTTGCTTCGAGTAGAAGATCGAGCCGTCGATCCGAAGTCCCGAAGATCAAGAGTACCAAAAGAGCAAGAGCGAGAAGAGCAAGAGTAGCTTTTTGTTGAGAAAGGCAAGTGACCCTAACCATCCTTCTACCTATGCTTTAATACAAGAACACTGTAAATTAATCGGAACATGGAGAACCACCCAGGAAAACAGTACAACCACAAGACATATGGCTCTGTCTTGGCCAATTAATTAGGGAAGTCTTGTGTGGTTATTAACCTTAGTAGCTTGGGGTACGGAGGAATGCTTTTATGACTCTTCTACTCTGGACAGGTTTTGGAAAAGAAGTGCTCTTCTAGGCTAACCTGGTCTGAGGGTAGAAGGAGGGTACGAAAGATAGCCTCTAGGACGTGCTACTATGGACTAATACACATGGGAGGACTCTTTGTAAAGGCCTCGTAGCGTCCCTATGCAACCACACCTCGGAAGTGTGGTATTGTGCCTACTTTTGCACAGCATGGTTGGGTTCAAAGTTCTTCAGAACTTTTACGCGACTTGTGGTGAAAGTGTACAACCTGCGCAGTGTTAAAGCCGTTATAACAGCCGTGCTCACGGTCAAGAGCGGCCTGGACCCTCACATGATTAACGAACTTAAAGATGGATTTAATATTGCTTTCCGATTATTTTTGTGGCCTTGCTGAGTACCAACCATAAGTGTGCTCATCCTTGCTTAAACGCTGCTCAGAAAAAGAAGAAGGTGCACGAAGTCCAGAAGATGGTGCTAGGCGTACGCAACCCCCAGTCGATTGCCTGTGAAGTTTGGAACCTTTGCTTCCCCAGGATTCCACTGTAAATCTCTGATGATCTCTTTATTTATGTGATATTGTTTCTGTTATTCACTATGATGTCACTATATGTATGAAACTTGATCCTGGCATACATATAGTTAAGCACTTGGTTTTCTTCGGAAAATCGGGTGTGACACCATCTGAGATTAATTCATGATTAATGATGTGTCTAATGACATTGTTGCTTTAATTTTCGTGCTAATCACATGGGAGGGTCTACTGAGCAAATCTCAAGCAAATAATGTCTTCATACACGAACATGCACCTCTTGGCAATTCTACTGTAGAACGGCTCTTAGTAGGTCATAGGTTGAGGACCATGTGTGGTTCGAGGACCAGTGGATGGTCGCTTCCTTGTGTGATGAGTGATTGACAATGTTGTGTGGACTGATTCTTGGCAAGTATTGCAGGTGCAGGTTGCGGCCTGACTGGTGTTGGTGCAGGTGAAGAACAAGTGCAAAAGGTCGTCACCGGTGAGGCCTCCAGGTGTGGAGAAGACAAGTAGGCTTCGTTCGAGGGACCCGGTGGCCAGCGGGATCAAGTGCGAGCCGCATGGTGGCATGAACAGCAAGATGAAGTCATGGACAGTTTCTTGGTTGAGCCTCAAAACCAAGGTCGAGCCGGGACTACGTGGGAGCCGAGTCATGAGTGGCGATTGGCGGAGGCTACACCGAGTTCGCGGGGTTTCCAGTGGTTCACTAGAAAACCACTAGGTTCCTTGGTTGATCCACAAAGCCAAGACCAAAAAATCGAAGACGGAGATGCAGCAGCTCCAAACCGGCCTGACCGGTGGGTCTGACCGGTGGGTACCGGTCTAACACCGGTCTGACCGGTGTGCGACGACGTAGTCCGGAGACTTCGAAGCAGAGGACACACGTCGGGATCGCAAGGCTTGCGTCAAGGCTAAGCAAGTTTGCGGTCGCTGGGCATCCATCCGATGGTGTTACGAAGACAATTTCCCAAAGTGCCCTTGGTGGGCGTGTATCCTAGTTTAGGCCTTAGGGATAATTTAGTCTTTAGGTTGCCTCCATATAACCCAAGTGGTGAGAGGATGGCAGCTATATCTCTTGGAACCCCAGTTCATTTGCGTTTTAATTTTCCCTTCCTATTTTCTTAGGATTTCTATAGGACTAGATTGAGAGCTTCATGGTGAGATTTTGTGAGAGGGTTGGATGATCGGGCGGCAAGCTAAACCTTGTATGAACCTCCTTGGTATGTATAGATGATTCGGCGTGGTTCCTCAAGGCTTTGTTGTGTTGTTCCCGGTTGTTCTTGGTGGTGATTTTCGGAGCCCTCTCTTGGTGGTTTTCTTGGTGTGTTTTCAGGACCTTTCTCTTGGGGATTTGATGGGGGAAATATGTGTGAACCCTTCATGGTTCTTTTGCCTTTGATTCCCTTCCCAAATCTGTGAGTTAAGGGGCTCGATTTTGGGGTTTTCGGTGTTCTATGGTTAGAGGAGGTCTTGGTGGGATTTCTTTGATTCCTCTTAATTTGATAAGATTTGGTGGGAATAAACTTGGCTATGGACTCCTTATGAGGTGTTCCTACTATCCCCAAAGTCTTGTGCAAATCCGTGGAGCGATTCGGGAGATCGGGAGTTGGATTTGGGGGAGTTGACCCGCGGGTGTTGTTCATCCCGAGCTGCCCAGGTTACACAGGTCTGACTGGTGCTCTTGACCGATCTGACCGGTGCGAATCACTTGTGGGATTTGCCTCGGGTGAACTGCTGGACTCGTGTGTCTTTGGGCCGTGGTGTTGCTGGTCTGTTCTTGGTCTGTTAGGAGTTGTTTTGCTAGGTTTTGTGTAGGGTTTTCCTTCTGTGCAGGTTGTGTTTTTGGGGTGTTTTTGTTCCAGGGCCTAGAGAAGTCGCTGAGGCTCTGCGGAACACTTGTTGTGCGGTGCTCGTAGCCACCGCCCGACCGGCTCTGTCCACTCGTCGACCGGTGTCCACGTCCCCGACCGGCGCGGGCCATCGATCGATGGGTGCGGCACGGGCGCAGCAAGAAGCCGTGCAAGTTTCCGCTGTGCATGTTGGTGAGTTTTGGCTCGGAAGGTTGTTTGTTGGTTCCTAGGTTCAGTAGCACTCCAGTGGTTGCGTGGGCTTGGCCAACTTGGGTAGTGAGTCAGAGATGTGTGTTGGAAGCCGTGTTCATCTTGTTGGAGCCTCCACCTCCTTCGAGAAGAATTTTTATCGGCTCCTATTCACCCCCCTCTCTGGTTCGCCGTATCGGTCCTTCATAGGTGCATGTGTTGCCGGTGCATGACAACGGCTAAATGTGGTAACACTTTAATCTTTTTTCTTGTCTTCCTTAATTATTGTCTCTTTTGTTCTTTGCTACCGTCCTTTTGGGAGCCATGACGCTTCTCCATTGCTTCACGTGCAGCTCATCCTCCATAGCCGATTATTGGTGTTCAAGAGATATCGTAAGGCTTTGTTTGGGTAAGTAGGGAATGACATGGAATCGTCCAAAAACCCGTGAGACACGGAATGAAGTCCACACGTGGGTCAATTCTCCCGGCGGCCCAAAAACGCATTTGGCAACGTCGGGATTGGTTTTTGGTCCAACCCAATCCACTCTAATCCATGCGAGTATTGACCCACACCACCACACACCGGGACAAAGCACACGCGCACGACAGTTGTGCATCACACTTTCATCCCACAGAAGGTGATGCCACTGCTGCTTCTCCCTCTCCGCGCGCGGCGGCGAGCTTGACAGCAACGTATGTTTCCCCCTTCCCTCCCTCCATTATCTCCTCCTCTGTCTCATCCCCTCCCTCCATCTACCCCTCACCCCCTCCCCCACTCTTTTTTTTCTTGTTAGGGTTGGTCAGGTAGTGGCGGCAGCGGCAGCACTTGCGACTTCTACTTCAACTTTGGCCTCAATTCGGTTCCTCCATGTGCATATCCTCCTTCTCCTCCCTTCATGCTAGGTTAAACATATGCTCATATGCTATCCTAGATCCGCTACGAGAGGGCTTCTTGATAGGTCGATATTCGAGTTTATCAAAGTTTCTCCTAGTTGTTCGATTGGATTCATTAAGATTAGAACTACCGCTATTGTCTTTTGCATTTTTGAAATTCTAGCACTGTAACATTCTTGATTTATACAAGCCAAAACGATTGACTAAATGTCATTGCACTAATACTATTTATATAGGTTTAAACTCTATTGTGATCTTGACATGCTTTCGATATATGCAACAATCTTGCCCTAGTTCATCCATCTAACTTTGAATTGTTGCACCATTTAGGGTGAGATAGTCTCTTATTGCAGTTTCTGATTGTAATGTTTGGAGTGAGAGTGAATTGTTGTGTCAAGCTTTAGTTCTTCACCTGATTCCTGTTGGCCTCGACTCGACTGAAACATATTGTTGTCAGTGTTGATTCGGTTAAATGTCATAGCCTTTCATCAGTCATTAATAAATATGTTAGACATTGTTAACAATTGTTAATATCATCTTCTTGTACGGTAAGTGTAACTGAAGTAACAAGTTCCTGTTTCTTGTAGTTATCTCTTTCTTTTTCTTGCCAATTTTTTTACTTGTTGTGATTTCACCATACTTAAAATATTGATGACGTATTTAAATTTGTTGTGATTTGAACTTTGCATAGGATCATTAGTCAAGCTATTTGACCTTTGTCTACTGCACGAGCAAGAAACGACACTTGTTCCTTATTTCTCATTGAGAAGCAGACTTCATTTTACAATTTTTTATTGTTGTTGCTCTTTTCCCAATGCTATTGTTTCTGTAACTTCATGCTATTTTTTAGATCAAAGGATGGAAGCATCGCAAATTTCTCTTTTTATTTTAAAGATTTTTATGTTGCTGTTTTGATCGAATCAAAGTAGTGTGGTGCAATCCCGTGTATAAGTTTCACTTGTTTTTTTTAAATTTTCATGTGATGAGTCATTTGAGTTATTTTTCTAAACGTTCTAGCTTATGGATTGTTTTAATTCATTTTTTGCTTATTAGATATAGCCTCCGCTAAACTACCCATGACTTTTCAAATAATTAGACCAGAAAAGGAATTTCTACGCCCCCCCACGTGGAAGGGAGATTTGGTGGTACATGCGGATCCACAGAATCCACGCGTGGATGGTGTCCACTGTGGGTGCAAAACCTATTTTGCCAAACAAAGCCTAAGTGATAGATTGTTCAAAGGGGCTCGTTGGATCTATAGAATAATAATAACACTAGATGTAGAATTAGGCACGTTCCAATTGCAAATAAGAGCATGATATACTACATCATGTATTCTGGAGTGGTGTATTGCCCGTTCGCTATAGCGAAAATGAGGGATTGAGAGTTTTAGTCAGATCTCTCTCTATAGAAGAAGAGAGAGTTTCAGGCTCTGGGCGACTTGTATAGTTCGATGGTTTCAGGGTTACAAGTCCGATGGAATCTATAACAATTATATATGTGGCCCACTACAAGTCATGGATAGATTTCTCTCAACATGCAAGTATTCCACGTCACCATCCACTATACGTCATGTCACCATCCACTAGATCATATATCTATGTCTTCAACCAATTTTCTATGGTTAATATCATGCCTTTGTGAGTAGCATGCTACAACATTCCCGTAGTAGAGATAAATTTAGGATCAACTATTTAGAATGGTTCTCACTGAACAAAATTATCATTCTTCCACGTATAATGTAATTAGAAAAGAATGTTGTCATGAAACCACTTTAGTGTTCCTACTTTCACATTGCACCTTAAAATTTTGTTTAAAAAATTTTGTGTAGCATCACGCGAGGTATCACCTAGTCTATCATATAGTTGGTTAATAAGAAACAAAGGGCTTACCTAATTATAGTCGACATCAAATTATATCTCTTACCGTCTTGTATTGTATAATATATTATGCTTGGCATGCATAGAATTTTCGGCAAGACCGAGCTATTTATAGCCAATACAAGTAGAGATACTTGAGGTCTAACCCTTTGTCACGGATAAGAAATACCTCGACATGGTACTCAACCTTTGTTGGTCTCCAGTCTCCAATATGATCCATAGTGAGCGGCGAGTTTGTTTTACCTTACATCACCTCTCATGTTTTTTCTTGTAATAACCACGATTGACCCACACCACTAAGTTGTCTTCCACCGCATGCTACCAATTGTCTCCACGTGCGTTCTTTTGAAGGTGTTTGACAACACTTCACCTTTCACTCCACCAACTCTGAAAAATATGGAGCTGATGTACACGTTTGTCACACTGAGGTGTTCTAGCTCCAATAGCATGAGATCCTATTGTAAAAAGTATATTTTAATCATTACAAATGGATCCATGTGTCATTCTCTTCTCTTTCCGCTTCCTATGTCTTCTCTCAATATCTCTTCCTTTGCTTGCTAGCCATGGACAAACAATCGGCATGGTGACCTGCCCCCCAAGTGCACGCTGCACACGTGGACCTTCACTATCGACTCCATCTACGACCGCGCCCACGTCGTTGCGTAGTGGGTTGAGGATGAGGACAAGACCGTCAACGCCATCAACACCCTACCTCATCGACCACATCTCGTAATAAATCTATATGTTGCTCCAACCCAAACCTAAACTGAACTCCGTTTATGGATGCAAGTGGGTACACCCAATGGTGTTTTTTGGGCCAGTTGATTAGATACGACAGCATGCTACTCTAGTTCATTTCCTCTCTAAAATTAATTACATAGAATGCCATCCTAGTTCATTTTATCAATTTTTTTGGTCGACCCAATGACCCATTACATTTCCAACTTGCATCACTAACTCCATTGCTTCTTCAACTCCAAAGTAGTTCCCACACTCTTCCATTCACCATTGCCCAACACCACCACCACCACTCAAAAGAGACATGGCGAGTGGAAGAATGACTCCAACAACGACCGACATTTCTTAGAGGAAAATCTACCTTTACCTCGTATACACAGTGTTTTGCATCTCCTTCTCATCGTGATCCCTCCAACAACCATCACATTTCCTCCACCGTGCCTGCTGCCCACCTTCACAGCACCTCGCACCCACACAATCAAGCTCAAGCGTCATAGGCCACCACACACCAGCGAGAGGAGCACCAATTTCTTGTTCACTTTTTGCCCGGCAACCACCTCTATTCAGGAGATCTAAGCGGGATTTACAGGTATGCGTCACGCCGGTGGGATGCGAAGGAGGGGTGGAGGAACACAAGCATGGTAGAGGGGAGAGGAAACGGGAGCACATGTGCAGTGGATCGGGTGGTTGAGCAAATTACGTTGCGAAAGAAATGACGAGATCCCCAAATGTCGATTAACTTGTTGCCATGACACGCGTGATGACGAGCTGCGATAATGCCCGCGTCGACGAGCTGCAGCAATGTTGCCCCACGCCATCAGATGAGATCGACTGCAGGGGAGAGGAGCAACGTCGCGCGGGGAAGGAAGGAGGTGTTGTGAGAGGGACGCCGGCCAGCCCATCCGCACCTGCCTGTTGCCTCTCCTGCCCTTGCCCGTTGCCTCCCCTGCATCACTGGCTTCGCAACAGCGTGGAAGACGACGACGAGGAGGAGAGGCATCAACACAGGGTCACCAAAGAGGAGAAAGGGGAAGCCTCCCCCACTTGTGTCGTGGGAAAATGAGGCCACCAGCAGATCGAGGCACGACGCAGAGGATGCGGCCCCTGCCGTTAGGGGGAGACACGCGCACACGAGGATGCATTCGGGGGGGGAGAGAGAGAGATGTGGCAAATTTGCATCGTCTATCTCCTCTGATGCAGTTTGTCTGTCGAGTTTGCTCTCTATATTGGAGAGGATGCTTTACCTGCATAGTAGTAGTTGGAGAGGCAAAAATGCTTTTTGCATAGTCTGTTGAAGTCAGTCTAAGGGGCAACACAAGAACCATAGAGCACACTGAATTTCACACCATCACTTTTCATTATGTACTAGGTGGAACCCCACACGTTGCTGTGGAATTCTTTAAACAAAATTTTAAGCTAAAATGTGGAAGTAGAAACACCAAAGCATCACAACATTCATTTGTAAACAACATTGTGGAAGTAGTAACACCAAATCATCACAACATTCATTTGTAAACAACATTATACGTGAAAGCATGTTATTCATTGAGAGTGGACCATCTAAAATGATTAATCGTACATATATTTCAAATGCGGGAATTTTGTGGTGTGCTACTCACAAATACATGTTATTAACCACGGAAAATCAGTTGAAAACATACATAAATTGTCTGGTGGACAATAAATGACGTATAGTGGATATTGACATGGCATATAGTGGGTTATGATGGGGAATGCCTGCATGTTGAGAGAAATAGTTAGTGGGTTCCGTCTATATAATTTGCTGTGTGAGACATATAGAAACAAAAAAAAGACCAATACTAGAGAGAAATATGAAAGCATGTGGGCCCATGGTTTGGAATGGACGCATATAGTCCATACATTGTTGTATACATCCGAGAAAGTTCATGCCTTTATAGTCGACTAGTAAAGTGCATGTGCGACACACATGTTTCAAAATATTGTAAATAATTTTTTAAATAATTGTATGCGGTCTAAGCCTAATTTTTCTTCATAAAATGACTACTACTTACAACCTGTAATATAACACTTAATTGTATTTGCATGGACCGGAAGAGAAGATACAAATTATGCCCCCTATAGGCTGCAATGACAGCAAGCAGTCAAAACCAGAAAGAATGTATTAGCATCAGGCTTTTGTTGCACGAATCATCTGAACAAACAATGCAATTGCATGCTTTGAAGTTTGACTGCCCACGATGACAAAGAGCAGACAACATGTTGCTCCATAACATCACTCTTTGTTCCCTACATGTAAGTGCAAACACCAGTTGTTGATGGTGAATTTCCGTCGACCTAGCCATGAGTTTACCTTCGGCGTTGGTATGAATTTTATATCTTATCCATTGGTACTAACCCCCTGGATATAACAAGTTTGTTCGTGCATGTTAGTTTTGGATTTTGATGTTTATGCAGGAATTTAGCGTTGAAAGCAAGACTTCCGGGTAAAGTTCATCAAGCACCTCGTGACAAGACCTTGAAGCCCGGTACAAGTCAAGCGATGAAGTGAACATGACTCCAATAAGCTCAAGGACCAACCTGTGAAGACGGAAAACTCCGAGGACCTGAACAGAAAATGTTGAATCTTGCGGGGCAAGGAGCTTCATCTAAACCGCGGAGAAACTGATGTCAAGGGTGCACATGCATAAGGGAGAAACTTCTATAAGACACAAGAAGCGTCACCGAGGAAGGCGGCCACGAGATAGGCGAGAATGGGCCCAGGTCGGTCGGCCCAGCCCATTTTAGGGTCCATTCGTCGCCACGCATCAACTCATTCGTCATTTGTCGGGTGTTTTAGATCGGCAAACCTACCAAGGGGGTACCCGAGGTAGTAGATTGTGCGGTGGAGAATCGTGATCGGGAGACCGAGAACTCGAAGGTATGCGCAAGGACACGGGACACAAGATTTATACAAGTTGGAGTTCCCGCCAGACCAGTAATGAAGCAAGTTGTAGAAGTATGGAATCATCAAAATAATCAGAGAAGTCATGGAGCACCAGAATTGCGAACAAATGAACAACAAGAACATATGAAGACTGCAGGAGCATGTCAATGTTGTGAGCATTATAGTTGTTCATGTCTCCAAAAAGAAGCCAGCCTAATGACAGATGAGGCTAGACAATGTTATCATTTGAATATCAATAAGAAAAGGAAGTTATGTACCCAGAATCCAGTCCTAAAAAAAGTTGCTCAAGCTATAGATAGTAATCAGATTATCAACCTTGAGGATTGGAGTATAACTTTCAATGAATTTTAGCCTGACGGAATCAAACAACTCAAGAAGCATGCAAGTGAAGAAAGCCAAGACAAAGGTCTTAAGAGACTATGTTTCAAAAGTGGTGAAGAAGGCCACTATGTTAATAATTGTCCAACAAAGTGTAAGAGGATTTTGCCTAATCACGATGGATTATATTGCCTCAAGCATGGAGAAAATGGATATCTTGCTAGTTCGTGTGCAAAATAGGATAGTAATCAACCCCAGGATCGAAGTCTCAATACCCTTACTTCTAGTCAAACATACAATCGCCAGGATACTAAAGCAAGAAAAGCATGTTTCTATTGTAACAAAGAGGGACATTTCACAAGTCAGTACCCAAGAAGCCTTTGGATCAAATGGAGAAGAATATTAAAAGATTGTGTATGAGGATCCGAAGTATGATTCGAGATGGCAAAGCTTAGGAAAAGAAACAATTATGGAGTCGATCCAGCTCTATTCAAATCACTTTATCAAGAAAAGAAAGAAAATCCTACAAAGGCAAATCAACATAGTCGAGAAAAGGAATGGACAGTCACAAGCGGGAGTTAGGTTGAGTATTCCAGTGATGTTTATAGAGTGAGTTGTGAAGAATAAAGAATTATGTTTATGGAGCTTGTGCAAGACGAATTATATGGAAGCAAGATAAGCAGTGTTGGATGCTAAACACCCGAACTCTTGTCTCATGCTAACCTTTGTGAATCTCAGGATGAGAATTTGTCTTAAATTGGAAGTTCATGTTGCTTTATCTTTTTGAGTTCATCTCTCCATGCATTGGTTCACTATTCCTATCTGAAATACTTTTCTCCAACAATCAGATGGTAAGCATCAGGTCAGGAGAAGGTCAAGACATTCCACCTGTTGTTTGTGCTCATATTGCTAATCAGCAGAATCAAGCATCACCTCCACCCCTCAACCCAACAATGGATCCAGTAACGCAACAATCTCTTGCCGCTCACATGCAGCTAGTCCAAAACCTGACTACCACTATTCAAAACATTCAAGCTCAGCAAAATCAGCCACCACCAACAGCACCACCAGCACCAGTGGACAAGCATAAGGAATTCATGAGTCACCATCCTCCCACATACTCCCACGCAACCGATTCACTGGATGCTGATGATTGATTAAAGACTGTCATCAAGAAAGTCGAAGATGACGCAATGCACTAATCGAGAGATGATCATGTATACAACAGGATGTTTGGAAGAATTAATAGCTGAATGATGGAATGCGTACACTGTCGCACATGCTACACCTAACACCATCACCTGACAGGAGTTCAGGGATAGTTTTCACGTGCACCATATTCCCTCTGGTGTGATCAAGCTTAAGCAAAGAAAGTTCCTCACTCTAAAACAAGGTAATACGTTAGTTAACGAGTATCTGGACAAGTTTACTCAGTTGTCTCGCTATGCATCAGATGAAGTCAATACTGACCCAAAGAGGCAAGAACACTTCCTGGATGATCTGATAGGGCCACTCAACTATCAACTACAGAGTCACAGCTTCTCGGACTTCGCAACATTACTAAACAAAACATAGGTCTAGAGAATAAACATGCAGAACTTGGTGAATAGAAGCGCAAGTTCCAGACACATGGGCAATCTAGCAAAACACGTCCCCACTTCAACTCATCACAAGGTTCTCAGTTCAGTTCTGGTGGATCAAGTGGAAATTATTTGCAAAATTCTCAGTTGCAGCGTTCAACCCAGCAGTTCCAACATTTCAGCCAACAAACACCACATGTTCCAAATCATCATCGAGATCGCTTAGGTGCACTAATGAGAAACAACTCTCAAGTTCACTCTAATGGTTGTTTCAATTGCGGAGAATTGGAATGATATACCAGCATCTGCCCAAATCGTAACATCTAGACTTCCCAGAAAAATAATGGTCATAGATTCAGACAACCAACATCTCAGATACACCATGTAAATGCTAATTCTTGGATCAACAAGAGTCAATGGAATTACGTGCATGGCAGAGTGAACCACATGACAGCTGAACAAGCTCAAAACGCTCCCGGTATTGTGCTGGACACGTTTCCTGTCAACTTTGTGCCTGCAACGGTTTTATTTGATTCCGGAGCATCACATTCTTTCGTTACAGAACAATTCGTGGCAAAGCATGATACACCTATGAGTTCTATGAAGACACATTTGCTGATTAGTTCCTCGAACGGTGAAATGAAATCCACTCATGTATGCCCACGAGTCAATCTTAAGATCAGGGGAATAGACTTTGAAGCTGATCTAGTAGTTCTCACATCTAGTGGAATAGATGTGATACTTAGAATGGATTGGTTAGGCGAATGTGATGGAATAATTCTGTGTGCCAAGAAGTCAGTGCTCTTAACCAGCCACAAGGAGATAGGATTGAAGTTGCCACGACTGCCCCGTCCAAGAAGGAAGGAAAAGTGAAATAAGATGAAGGAAAGCAAAAGAAGAAGCTATGACTGCCAGAAGAACTCAGCATGCAAGATGGACTTATAGAAGAGTACCCTTAGTTTCTTTTCCAATCTCTCCGAATCTCGGGACGAGATTCTTTTTAAGGGGGGTAGATTTGTAACACCCTAAAATTCCATCACTAAATTAATGTAAGCAACATGGTGTTTTAGTTTTTGTTTTCTAAGGAGTAATAAATTATCAAATAAATTATGCTCTAAAATATTTAAATATCACTTTTGAATAATTTTAGAGGCAACAAGTGCTTGTGCATCATGTTTTGTTTGCATGGTGTTTATGAGTGAGGGTGTGAAGTTTTAAATGACTTTAAAATAATTTGAAAACTTGAAAAAAATAGGGTTTGAAAAGTTTTAAAGTTTGAAAAGGTTTAAAACAAAAGTTTAAAAAAACAAAACCCTCAACCTTTCCCTCTCTCCTTCCCCCGTTTCCAGCCTAGCCCAGCTCTCCCTCCGTTTTTTTTCCAGCCCAAAGACAGCACCAGGCCGCCGGCCTATTTCGCTCGGCCCGTTTCTTTCCCCCGCAGCCCAACCTCTCTCTGTCCGGCCCATCTTCTTTTCCCCCCTCTCTCTCCCACCGCCACACGGGCCCCACCTACCAGTTCCACCCCCAACCTCCAGCGCCCTCCCCTGCTATTCACAACAGCGCGCCGCCGGCTAGATTTCCCCGCCTCCTTCGCCCTCCCGCCTTCAATGCTCCTCTTTATGGCGCAGTGGAACACCTGCCGCCCCTCTCCTCCTTTACTTCTCCTTCGGTTACTCCTCCGCCATCAATCGCCCTTCCCCTCTTGAAGGCAATGAGCCGCCGGCGCCCCTTCGGCCATTGATGGCCTATACCCCGGCCATTGATTCCTCTCCCCTCCTCCTTTGCCTTTAAAAACCGAGTTAGACCCTCTGCCTCGCCCTTTTGCGCACCCGTGCAAGCCCGCACCCCTCCACCTTCGCGCGCACGCCGCCGTCGGGCCATTGCCGGCGCCTGGAACATCTCGTCGCTGGTGCTCACCTTCCGGGGCTCCCACTGTTCTCCCTCATCATGTGCGTCGACGTCCCGAAGATCTCGTGTCACGGAATTCTTCTTCTTCCCGCCAACCGAGCCGCACGAGTACGCCGCCGCCGCCAAGGTGAACAGCTCGGCCGCCGCCAGCTTCCGCCGCAAGCCATCTTGCCCTCACTCTCCTCTTTTCCCCGTTGCCCTCACAGGATCACTGGAACAGCACCCCGGCGGCCGGAAGCACCAAACCGAGGCCGCAACCTCCTCCCCGGCGAGCGCCCGTGAACCCATCCGCCCCTCTTTGCTGCACGTCGTTTACACCGCGCCACCGCCGTCAACAACCCCCTGGTGAGCTTCGCGCCGTTCTTCTCTTCCTCCCGGTCCAAACCGCGTCGTGAATGGTGCACCGTAGCTCGAGATCAACTCAGCTCCGGCGAGTCTCCGGCGGAGCGCCGCCGTCCGCCGCCGCGGTGCCGTCTCCGCCGCCCGTGTCGTGCGCGGGTCACCAGACCGTCCGATCCAAGATCGACGAACCGGATCGCTTACCCCTTCGCTTTAAGTGATCGGTGCACCGTGCACCCGTGGACCGAGTCCACAAGTGCGGTCCACGGCCGCGTCATCGCCGCGCCGGCCACTCGATCTGTGATGAACGGCTGAGATCCAGCCCCGTCGCGGTCAAACGCACATGGTCGCCGCCATTTTGCGGTTAGGCCCCTGTACTTCTCCTTATCACAACCATACCCTCCCACCAGTAGAAATCCTTGCATTTAGGTCCTTTCTTTTGCGTTTAGGCCCTTGAGCCTTTTGTTTTCTCCACAACCGTCCACGCCCTGATCGTTGGTCCAGATCTGCTCAAAGCCGAGTCAACCAGATCAGTACCGGTCAACCTGAGCTGTCTGTGGGATTTTTGCAGAAAAGACCCTGTGCTTTCTAATATCTCAACCATGCCCTTCCACCTTATAAAACTCTTACAACTAGGTCCTGTTTCTTCTGTTCAAGCCCCTTACCTTTCCTGTTTTAGCACCCGAAAGCCCTTATAGGTTCTTTTGCGCATAAACCCTTCGCGTTATACCCATAATTATGTTTTAGCCCCTGGTTTCTTGCAGTTAAGCCCCTGGAAGCCCTGTTTCTTCGCAGAAAAGCCCCTGAACCTTGTTTTAGCCATATCTTTTCCGTCCTAGCTCCGTTTTAAGCGTTCTTGGTGTCCACGTGACCGTCTTTTCAAGCCCGTCGGTTTTAGAACCTTGTTTAGTCCATAGATCCAGCGTTTTAGCTCCGTTTCCACCGTTTCAAGTTGCGTTAGGCTCATATCAACTAAAACTACGTGATAGGACCAATGTTGTGCATGTTCCTTGTTTTATAATTTATTTAAATGATTAATATGATTAAATCTTATTATGCATGCTTTTCTAATTAAAACCTAGTTAGAGTTCAACACGTGTTTTCATAAGAAAGTTAATATGCTTAATATTAGTTAAATATTTCTTATAATTAAAAGCCAATTAGATGTGTACCTCGGTTTTTATAATCAAACTTAATTTGATTAATGATTATGCAATTTGCTTCCTATATAAAAGCAATATAGGTTTATCTCGAGTTTTCTTAATTAAATTGTTAATTTGATTAATATGAATATAAATGTGTTTTTAAGTTATAATTTGATTAGAATAACTCGAAATATAAAGAGAAGCGCTTAGATGCTTTTACATGTTTCTTTTAAATTAAATGTTTAATTTGTATAAGTTAAACTTGAATATTTATAAATAAAATTGAAGTAGGCTTACATCGTCTTTTAAATACCAATATAACTTGCCTAATTATAAATAGGGTATTTCTCTGAAATAACCTATAAACATGATTTTATTTAATTAAAATATACCAAGCACAGAGCTAGCTTTTGTTTGTGATCGTCCAAATCTTTCGATAGTTCCTAGTGCTTTTGTGTTCGCTTTCCTAGAGCCAACCCTTGTTCTCTCTTGGTGAATCAACTATGTTGTTACACCTAATCTTTCCTAACCACCTTCCTTTAAAACTACCTTGTTATCTGTTTCTTCTGTCAGATTAGTTTACCTTTGCTTGGTGTATTGTTTTGTTTATTGTATGCTTTCTTGTGTGCTCGTAGACACCGTGCCAGTTTCAAGTGAGCAACCAGTTGAAGCGGATCAAGAGCAAGTGTTTGAAGAAGAGGAACCCCAGTGTTTAAGCAAGGAAGGCAAGTGGACTTCTCCCTCTGCATATTCTTCTTTGTCCTAAACAATTGCATGATAACTAAGTTTACTTTTAAATGTTGTATTGCATAAACTTGATGGGAAATCACCTTTTTAAGGACATGACTAGACTTTTACCTTCATTACCTTGGACAACCCTTTTAAATAAATGTTTTGGGTAGAAATGCTTAGTTGCTATAACTTGGGATGGTTAAAATGAATCTTATGCAATTTGATGAATGTTGATCATGATAGCTTGGATGATATACATGTATGTGTGTGCTTATGGTTAATAACAAGATCATATGGTTTAATCGGAACATGGAGAACCACCCAGGAAAACAGTGCGACCACAGTCCACATGGCTCTGGCTTAGCCAAGTAATTAGGAGAGTGGGTTAGCTGATAGCCCTTTTCCGAGAGGGGCACAGGGGGGCGGAGTTGAAGGGGTATAGCCCGGTTCTTTTGGGGTAGCAGCCTTGGCTAAGGTGCTGACCATTAGGGAGGGTTATGGTCCGCTCCGCCCGTTAGTAATCGTTGCGGTCGTTGGTTTCTCTTCTTTCCTTTGTAAAGGCTTCGTAGTGGACCCCTAGCCACTCACCTCGGAAGTGTTTAAGGGTCCGATCAACCCGGCAAGATGGGGAACACGAACCGTGGGTAAAGTGTACAACCTCTCGCAGAGTGTTAAAGGCGATCGATCAGCCGTGGTCACGGTCAAGAGTGGCCTGGACCCTCACATGATTAATAAACTTGAAGATGGAACTAAATTGTGGTTTCTTGTGGGTTTTGAGAGAAGATGCTTTCCTAAATGCTTAAGTGGGTTGGTATAAACTTACACCTAGTAATTAGGTGCTTGCTAATAAAATTTGACCAACATTAAAATGCTAACCGCAGCAAAACTCTTAGCCTATCCTTGATGGCCTTGCATCTTTCCCCCACTTGCTGAGCTCCAACCATAAGTGTGCTCACCCTTGCTTACCCGCTGTTCAGAGGAGAACACTGGAGGAGAGTACTTCAGCGACTACGAGGAGTTCTGAGGCTTGCGTGCCCCCAGTCATGTGCCTGTGGAAGATGAAGATGGAGTTGCGTCTTCATAGTTAACATTTGATCGTTGTAAAGATCTTCGAATCTAACGTCTGAGTGTAATAAAGAGATAATGTAATGGTTTAACTCTTGTACGATTTTTATTGCTGTTTATTGATATTTCACTCATGACGTCTATCATATGTGTGTAAACTTGATCCTGGCGCACATATGAGATGCATTTGGTTTTCTTCGGAAAATCGGGTGTGACACTGAAGGTCAATCTTGATTCCGAATTTTCTGTCTTGAAGAAATTGAATGATGGGTGTAGCATAGCAGCCTCCGAGCCTTGAAATGATTAGGTAATCAATCCAAGGGTCTTCAGTGTTCGCAAAAGTCATCATCTAAGTACTCTTGCAGCGTGTAGCCCTCGAGATAAGAGAGTCGTATGAGCCACGTCGAGTAGTTGTTGGTGCGGAGCCCCCGAATGAGAGCGAGCGAAGCATGCTGAAGTTATCCTCGAGTAGTATGTTGAGTGTAGCCCCCGAGCTGGAGAGATTCCGAGTAGTAAGTTGGCATCGAGTTGTGGAGCTTGAGAAGTAGCCGTGCCGTCAGAGCAGACTTTAGGCGACCGAAGTCGACTTTAAATGCCGACAGAGCGGACTTTATATGCGACTTGAAAACCGAAGTCGACTTTGTGCCGCGCGGAGCGGACTTTGAGATGTGACTTGAAAACCAAAGTCGACTTTAGTTGCCGTGTGAAGCGGACTTTGATATGCGACTTTGGAAGTCGACTTTAGATTGTCGTATGAAACGGACTTTAGATGCGACTACAGTAGTCGACTTTGCACCACACGGGGTGGACTTAAGATGCAAAGAATGACACTTTCCGGAAAGCCAAAGCGAATGAAAAATCAGAGAAAACTGATAGTTTTGCCGCTGGACCGGGCTTAAGATTACAACCGTTGAAGTCGACTTGTGCCACTGGAGTGGGCTTGAGTACATGAGCCATGGATTTCAGACCCAAAGTACGGTTGCCGCAGGAGCAAGTTTAAAGGTGCGACCGGAGTCGACTTGTGTACCTGGGCCATGGATTTCAGACCCAAGGTACGGTTGCCACCATAGTGGACTTGAAGGTGCGACCGGAGTCGACTTGTGTACCTGGGCCATGGATTTCAGACCCAAGGTACAGAGTGTGAAGACCACGTGCAGCTAGGGACCATCGTTGCCAGGAAGTGAGGGCCACTTACAGCTAGGTTCCATCAAAACTTACACACGCAGTATGCTGCCGGAGCAGGCGAAGGTGCGACCGGAGTTGACTTTAAGTTGCCGCACGGAGTAGACTTTAGAAGTTGCCTCCTTGGGATAGCCCCCAAGTTGATGAAGTAGGCTCATGGTGACTTGATTGATATAACCCAAGAGTACTCAGCAGAGTGTAGCTCCCATGAAAACCTGCCGAGAAGCGTGCACGAGGGCATGCTGTCCTGCATGATGAGGAAAACAAGCCAAGAAAAGAAAAAATAATCATCATTTAAATAAATGACTTAGCTTTTGCCGCCAGTGCGGACTTGTAGATAAAGCTGTGGCGGTCGACAATGGAGCCGCGACGAGTAGTTGCTGAAGTTGACTAGTCAGAGTTGATTCCGACTAGTTGTTGGGGGCGTGACTGCCTTTCTCGACTAGTTTGGAAAACTAGTCGAGATCCAAACTAGTCGAGATGAATGATCAACGCGATGCGACCAGAAGACGACGTCGCGGCAACACGCGACATACTCGAGACAAGTAGTCACAACGCACGGCGTGGCTGAAGTAGAGCCAGTGTGGCCGCAAGACGAAGTCGCGGCGCACGAAGTAGTCGACGACGAGCCGCGTGACGTGCCGAGGCACCCGGACGCGCGGCGTAGGCGAAGTAGTCGACGACAAGCCGCGCGACGTGCCGAGGCACTCGGACGCACCGTGTAGGCAAAGAAGTCGACGATGAGCGGCGCGACGAGCCGCGTGACGAGTCGCGCGACGTGCCGAGGCACCGGACGTGCGGCGTAGTCGGCGAGACGACGAGCGGCGCGACGAGCCGCGTGACGAGCCGCGCGACGTGCCGAGGCACCCGGACGCGTGACGTAGTCGAAGTAGTCGACGACGAGCGCGCGACGTGCCGAAGCACCCGGACACGCGCGTAGTCAAAGTAGTCGACGACGAGCCGCGCGATGTGCCGTGCGACGTGCCGAGGCACCCGGACGCGCGGCGTAGGCGAAGTAGTCGACGACGAGCGGCACGACGAGCCGCGTGACGTGTTGAGGCACCCAGACGCCCGGTGTAGTCGAAGTAGTCGACGACGAGCCGCGCGACGTGCCGAGGCACCGGGACGCGCGGCGTAGGCGAAATAGTCGACGACAAGCCGCGTGACGTGGCGAGGCACCCAGACGCGCGACGTAGGCGAAGTAGTCGACGACAAGCCGCGCGGCGAGCAGAGGCACCCGGACGCGCGGCGTAGGCGAAGTGGTCGACGACGAGCCGTGCGACGTGCCGAGGCACCGGGACGCCGACGAGCCGCGTGACGAGTCGCGCGACGTGTCCCGCGACGTGCCGAGGCACCCGGATGCGCGGCGTAGGCGAAGTAGCCGCGAGACGGGTAGTCACGATGCACAACGGAATGACCGGGCACACGGCAAGAGCCAGTGCGACCGACTGACGAGAAGTCGAGCGTCGAGACGGCGCGTCCGGATGCACGGCATAGGCGCAGTAGGGCCGGTGCAATCCGGACGACGAGTAGTCACGATGCACAACGGAATGACCGGGCACACGGCGAGAGCCAGTGCGACCGACTGACGAGAAGTCGAGCGGCGAGATGGCGCGTCCGGATGCACGGCATAGGCGCAGTAGAGCCGATGCAATCCGGACGACGAGTTGTCGCGGTGCACAGTAAGGTTGACGTAGAGCCCGTGCGGATGGGAGACGAGTACTCGCGGCGCACGACGTGGTCGATGTAGAGCTGGTGCAGCCGTGAGACGAGAAGTCGCCCTACTCGTGTACACGAAGTGTTTACATTGAGCAAAGATCTTGGAGTCTTGTGGGTAGCCTTCAGTGTGTGGATAGCACAATACTCCAAAATTTCGTTTTGCACCAACAAGGTAGCGAGAGTGCTCCATGCTTCTCATGTGATATGCTGGATTTTCACAGCCCTCTCTGACTCGGAGTTGTACAGGTAGCATCTTCACGGCTACGGAATCGATTCCGTGTTGATTTCGACGTGAAGACCACTTGCTGATTTGACCTTGGACGAATAACTCGCAATCTGTATTGATCTCGTGCGACCCTTAAAAGCAACTCCAACAGCCTAGCTAAAAATCACTAGCTAAAATCTTGATTTGGCTAGTATGTAAAATGAAATAGCTAGTAACAAGTTGATGAAATCCAACGTATTGCCTATAATCAACTCTCTATGTGCCGACACGTGGGACCCACTTATTATCTCTCCCACTCCACCTTATCTTCTCCACCGCCTCCCCCCAATCACCATCGAAGCCGCCCACCGGCGCCCCCACCACCTGCGCGCGCGCGCGCCCGCCACCTGCGCCGGCGCGCCCGCCGGCTCCGGCCGTCCCCGCCCGCCGCCCCCCCGGCGCGGCCGGCCCCCCTCCGCTCGACGCGCCCTCGCCGGCTCCGCCGCGCGCCCCCGCCCTCCTCCGCCGGCGCGGCCCGCCCCACCACCTCCGCCCGGCTCGCCCCGCGTCCCTCCCTCCCGCGTGGCCCGGCCTCCTCCGCCCGGCGGCGGCGGAGCTCGCCCGCGCGTGGCGCCCGCGGCGGGGAGGCGGACCGCGCCCTGCGCGCGGTGCCCACGGCGGAGGCAGAGAGAGGGAGAACGACGGCGCAGGAATCGCGGAGGAGGGGATGGCGAGCGCCCCGCGCTCGCGATATATGGCCAGCGAGGTGGGTGGTTTGGCTAGCAAGGATAGCGAGGAAGGGAAATAGCTAGTCTGTTGGATCCCACTTTTTTGACATATTTGTATTTTTTAGCTAGTCAAGTGAAAATGGCTAGTCTGTTGGAGTTGCTCTAATAGGTAACACAAAATTGATTTTGCGGCGGTATTGTACTTGTGGAGTATTCCGCCGATCTGGCGAGTCGAGCTTCGTAGTAGTATATCGTATCGACGAGTTGTGAATAGATTGATTGACCGTCAGTTGCGCTGATGGCCGCATAGATTGATTTTGCTGATCTGAGGTCATTCGAATTCGCCCGGTGGTGATGATCACACCTACCTGTCGCGCCAGAGTGTTTTAGACCGGCAAACCTGGGGTACCCGAGGTACACTACAACAATAACAAGGATTAACGACCATACCTTAACGACCACAAAAGATTTGTGGTCGTTGATCTTCATTTCTAGTTTTTCCCGTGGAAAATCGAGTGTACCGACGACCACTTCACAGGTGGTCGTATTTTTTTTTTTGTGTTGTGGTCGTTAGTATATGTTGTCGATTACAAATCCCTCTTGCCAGGGTAACAGATGCGTACTACTCTGATCAGATCAGATCGATGGTACCAGCCTATAGTTGCTCGATAGGCCTCTACTGCCGCTGCCTCCTGATCTCCGTCGCCGCCTCTCCATCTCTCCGGCTCTGCCGCCACAGAGAAGTATTGCCTCGAAGGCTAGATCGATGCCGGCAACCACGGACTAAACCGCCGGAGCGGGCAGGATCGAACCACCAGATCCCCATCAAGGTCGTCTCTTTGCTCAAGTCCGCCTCAGATCTTAGGCCCCTCCCTTGGTGAGTCCCTGATCTTTGGCGGTTGTACAACCTTCTACAAGGAAAGGTAGGTTAATCTACCCCTACGATTCTGAGAATGGATTTATTCATTTCTTGGTACTGAAATTATAGGCAAGCAAAAGTAGATTCGTGTATCAGTTACAGGATGAGAAGGCAAACTGATTTTTATACGTCATATTATGTATCTCTCTTGTTTGTAGTTCCTTCTCCCGAAACATACACATATGTTAAGCCTGCTCATGCAGTTCAAGTGAGAAGATGGATAGAAAACGTAGTCTTACCCTAACATACAGATGTGTTTAAGGCCATTATTAATGCTGGTTCAACAGTGTCTATCAAGAAGGTTACATAGCATTTTTTTCCTTCTCGTGTTCATTTTCAATACTTTGCATGCACAAACCTGGTTCAGGCTTACATAAGCAAGATGGATTAAAATTGAAGATTACTGTAGGTCGATTTAGGTACAGTTCAACCTCAATTGTATGTTGACTTCAGTTTTCTTATTATGGAGGCAAAGCTGTGACCTATCAAAGTACAGTACTAGATGTCAGTTTTCAGCTGCGCATCATCTGCATTTTTAACTGTCTTTTCTTATTATTGAGATGGAGCAGTCAGCTTTCAAGTGTTTAATTCGGAGTTTCAGTTAGCTTGTAGTTTCAATTCTGCAGTCCGTCTGATAAGAAATTTGCTCATTACAGGGATATAATGATGGAATGAAGAAGAATATTAGAACCAGGAACTATTTGTTTTAGTGTTTCCAATTGATAACTTCTTTTTTACTGTAAAGAGACATCTTTATGTACTTGTAGGTTACATATATAAATAATAAATGTTTGCTGATACAAATTATTTTATTTAGATTCTTTTGCTGTTAAAAATATGTGGCTGTAAATGGTTGTCAGAAAATGGTACTTGATTCCGTTAAGTAGCCAACGTGAAAATACAAAAGTGGTCCTAAATGATCCACGGTACAAAAATTATTAACAATGTAGTCATGATGAAAGTATTAACAATAAAAAATGTGGTTGTTATTATTTTAAATGTGGTCGTTAATAGTCTACTATCAACGACCATGTTTTACCTTGGTGGTTGAAACATTAACGATGGGAACTCGTATGTGGTCGTTAATAGTATTAGCGACGGAGCTTTTAACTACCATGGACGACCACAATTTTGTGATCGTTAATATCTTTTAACGACCACAACTAGACTTTTAACGACCACATATCTCGTCGTTAATATCCCATCCTCTTGTAGTTGTGCGGTGGAGGATCGTGATCGGGAGACCGAGAACTCGAAGGTATGCGCAAAGACACGGGACACAAGATTTATACAGGTTTGGGCTGCCAAGGTGGCGAACCCTACATCCTGTTTGGGGATCAAGTATGACGCCCTGCGCTTGGAGTTGGGTTGTTCAAGATCTCCGGCTAAGTACCCGACCCTCCTTTATATAGTCTAGGGGGCGGGTTCCTAGTTGGTTATAAGGCATGAGTCATAGTAGGATTACACGGAACGAGTCCTAATAGGATTAAAGGGGAATTCTAGTAGGAGTGCGTCTTCATCCTTCCTCGTATGGGTACCCGGGGAGTATGCCCGACATCATTCGCCGTCGAGGGCAGAGAAGAGAGGGACACCATTCCGGAGAGGAGAGGGTCAAAGCTAGTTGTCTAGGGGTTCCCTAGCCGATGTGGGAACTTTGCAAGGAAGACCACGTCAGAGTTCCAGGAGATAGGAGCAAGATTAAGGTAGGATCCCGGTGGTGATCTTGTTCATGTATCATGTACTATGTTGAATTATCAAGTTGCAATCCGGTTTCTAGCGATCAAGTGCTTCTTCTACGACTTTGATTTCAATTGGCTTTTTTACTTTAAGATCTATTCTCGAGATAGATCATAGAGGGTGTTCTTGTAGCCGTGGTGGCTAGAGGTGTATGCATGACCTTCCAAGAGATTTCAACTTGTCCTTTGGTCTCACCCTAGACTAACCCGCACCAATAGGAGTGCATTGTGATAGAATGGTGGCCCCAAAAGGTGAGCGTCTTCGGAGTTGGATGGGAAGCCACGATTTAAAGAAGTTTTTTATGGGATTCGACTTGGCTATTTTTTTTTGTTTGGAACTTCAACAAGAGCTCGATCCAATCTCTCTAGATTGGTTTTACCTATCCCTCTTTATCTCTTGCTACCTCTGATTTTCATAATTTAGATTTGTTTTTATGATGTTCTTTAGATTAGATGAAAAACATTTCCCTTCGAAGATCTAAGTGTTCTCGGCTTTAATAGATAGGTTCTTGCATCACACATTTGTTCCACGGATTCGATACCTTGGGTTCACACTTGAGGGAAGAAGGGTCCCTTGGCTACGACGGAGGACTTGTCCGCTTCCAAGTCCAAACAAAATTGAATACACATATACACCATCACCACCAGTATGTCTCCATCCAAAAATAGCCGCATTTTGAATACATACCAATGAGTGATCTAATAATGATTACACTTAGACCAAATTCACTTCAGTTCAGTAGCATTCCATGGACCTGCTGCCCAAGTTTTAGTGAATGCATTACACATATCTGCACATGCACTTAGACAGCAATGGTGCATTGATCTGGCTGTAAACATTCCCTCGTGAAGTGTTGAAACATATGCTGGTGCTTTAGTGGATAAAACAACCTTACGACAGCCATGGTTCCAGTCTTAGATCAACTACAATAAGGCCATTGTAGCAGTCATCTCATCCTGAACAGTAGAAACTGGAGTGACTGTCAAATTTTTTTCTAAAATTGGATATTATTGGTTAAAGAGTAATGAGATGAGTACTCAGTGTGTTAACCACTGGATCTAAAACAATAAGAAGCCTTCTTTAGATGTCCACAAGCTAGGTAACAATGCTGCCAATACTATAAAATACAAAGTAGTCATTCAACTTGAATAAAAATAAAAGATTGAAATACTTGAGAACTCATCTTGCTATTTAGCTTTTTAGATGGCACAACAGAACCCATATTACCATTACTCTTGTAACTTGTCGGTCTAATCACAGTTTAATAAAAGTTGCCTGTTATTTTCTGTAGTACCCTCTTGTCATGAAGAATGCCAGCCAGATGCTTAATACAACATCATCCATCCCGTTTTGATTATATGGTAAGTGAAACTTTCAAGAGTATTATAAAAAAACTTCTAAGCACACATATATTGCTGAATTGATGTGCTTTTCCCCACTGTTTTGCACAAGTATGATCCTCTTGCAAAAAAAAAATAACGCACACAATGAATTCAAGTTGGTAAGTATCTCTATTAGTATAGTGACCATGCTAGTTAATGATTCACATGCATAAGGAATACGAGGAGCAAAAGAAGCTAGTCCTAAATGAGAGATAATTGTAAAGCAGCCATTGTCTAGTAGGGATCAAAAAGTGTGCAAAGGGTTTATACGGCATGAGGATTCTCAGGGCATGCCAAATGAAAAAAATTATCAATTAATGGAGGGAATCAAAGTTTAGTACCGCACAACTGGATCATAAACAAAACACACACAATTATCCAAGCTAAGGGGTAAGGCAAAGTGACCTATTGGAATCTTATGCAAGTTTTTTTCATTTAGGAATGTAAAACAAGAGAGGGCAAAACTGAACTGTTCTTTTGTGGAGAAATTATATACTGCATAAAACCACCTAAAAGTCAACACCTAAAAGTCACAAAGACTTTTAAAACTGAAGGTAGTAGTAGTAGTAAAACACAATAGTGCGAAGTGTTAATTATGCAGAATTCTAGAGTAGTGCCCTGCATCCATTTAGGTAAAACCGAGTGCATAACATTGAACATATTATTTAGATTTTTAGATTCCAACTAAAGATGATCCCTACCTTCATTTCGACACTCCACTAATTTTTACTACAAATCTATGTTATGAGGAAATCATACAAAACTTGAGCAGGGCATGCTATTTACACAAAATTGGTACAGTCTACTTCAATCGAATACCATTGCATTATGGAAATTCTAAATGCAGCACTGGAGTTTTTTTATATCATATTCATGTTAGCATCAATAATTAAGAACTTGTAATATGCATAATTTCATTGTGAGATGAAGAGTCTACTTTGTCGATGTGATTCCTCCAAATTTCTAAAGGTCAAATGTAGACCTGGTGTGCATCCATAGACCTGAAAGAGAAACAAAAACAAAGAGCTTAACACCTCACTTGCTGATATCATTCATGACATATGCATATCAAGAAATTGCAAAAGAAATGTTTCTTCTCCATTGCGAGATCCAAAAGTAGAGGCTACTAACCATGTTTTATAAAAACTGCATCGATTCTACTTTTATGTTTCTTCTTTTGCTACCGCCCTCAATTCCCCAACAACAAAACTGAAGGTGCCAATATTGTATATCTAGACAAGGGGGTCCCAGAACATAAATGTGTTGCAGAGTCAGCTTCATCCACGCCGTACTAGAGATAATCTATATGCCAAATCGTTTATTCGAATCTTAATTCACAACAATGCAATTCTAAAAAAAATCACAACAATGCAGAAGAAATTCAGGAAAAGAGAGGTGCTCAAGCGGATTCGGGTATCTTCCGATGAGACAAGGTCGCCACACAGGCGGTGATTCCTGGAGATGTCGTGGCTGGTGGCGTAAGCCTGGAGGCGCGCCTCGGCCTTGGCTGCCCGGTGCTACCACGCAAAGATCCCATCCGCGTTGTCGCTCCCGGACAGCCCTAGCCCGCGCCCGGCTCCTCCCGTCCCGCCCTCTCGCACCCGCTGTCGTCACGACCGTGGTGCCCTGCACCGATAGCCCCCCACGTGAGTGGATCTGGGAGGCGAGAGGGAGGTGGGGGTATAGGGTGAGAGAGGCACGGAAGGGAAGGGAGAAAACAGGGAAGATGTAGAGGCGAGACCGGAGGAGGCGGCGACAGCGGCATGGCTCCTCACGCTGGCGGCCTTGCGGCGGGGCTCGACACTAACATGAATCATGGAGATCTCCTCCAGGGCACCTGACGGTAGTGGCGGAGATCTTGGAGGCGGACCTGACGGCGGATGGGGACCCTGACGGCTGTGGCGGCTCCCCTGCTCCTTCAGTGTGTGTGGCCCCTTCCCTGCTCTTTTTCTTCTTCTGTGGGGGGTGTTGCTGTTGCACCTGCGCGCCGTCAAGCTCCCCCGGGGAGAAACCGAGCCCGCGCCGGCCTTTTGGGACTCCCGCCAGCCCTACTCCGCTGTCGCCTAGCAACTCCAGCGTAGCGCAAGCTAATAGAGACGAAACACTATGGCCGTCGTCTAGCAACTCCAGCGCAGCGCAAGAAAGCTAATAGAGACGAAACACTATGCAGGCCCTGTGGGTTGACCGGCGGGTAAGGCAAGCGTCGGGTGAGAAAAGAATTAGGTTCTTTTGGTAGAAACACTCTCCAAAATTGCGATTCTATGGGTCTTCTATCCTATCGTGTCCTCCGAATATATGACAGGTGGGTCCGGCGTGAGGGGTAAGGCGGACCCGAATTGAGTGCGAAAAAATTTCAAAAAACTCGCTCTTTTATAATATAGATAAAATTTGACCCGTCTCATTTAGACCTATCCCAAAGTGAATTTTATTTTGTTAATTCGTGAATGCAACCTAAGTAAAGAGCAGTAAAATGGTGAATAAAACTATATTATCCGATGTACAATATATTGTGGTATTTATAATCGTGTGATGAATATGATTAGTCATCGGATCAAGTAAATGAAACGCATCCCATTTTGTACTGTAGGAGGTTATGTATTAAAAAAAATGAAATTCACAGTGAGATAGATATAGACATATTTGGATCATAGGGACTAAAATTAGCCTGACTAAACTTAGCCTCTAGCATGAGCTAAACTTCCAAACAGGTGAGGCTAAAGTGAGGCTAAAATTAGTCTTGAGGCTAAACTTTGCTAGTAGGGGTGGGGGAGCTAAAAGGGACTAAAATTTCCTCTTTCTCTTTCCTCATTAATGACCACATGCATGCTGCCAATAGCTCCAAGTCATACCCACCTTGGGAGAGGAGAGAGAAGAGAAAGGGAGAGAGAAATAGGGACTTTAAAGTTCTTTTAGTACACTTTAGCTCTCACTTCTAAAACTTTTTAGCCTGACTAATTTTAGTCATGAGACTAAAGGTGGTCCAAACATGACTATATTCTAACGATAAATAATAATACTAATTTTTTTCTAACCTAAAACAGAGAAAAAACACGGAACATGACAAAAAGGTTAAACTGGCAAGTGCCACGCTCCCCCACGTAAGCACGGTATCAGACTTTCAGTTCAAACCATCCCCTCACTGTTCCTCCCGACCTCTCCCTCCGCTCCCCCCTTGTCTCGTCGTCTCCCCATCTCCGGCTAGGGTTTGCTCATACCGCCGCGCCCGACGCCCTCCTCGCCCCAGCCACCGCTGGGACCAGTGATGTCGCAAGAGCAAGGTGGCGAGGAGTCGTCGCCGCCGCCGCCGCAGGCGGAAGGTGAGGCGCAGCCGGCCGCGGATGTCCCCATGGGCGAGGCCGCGGCGGTGAAGGATGAAGAGGAGGAGGAGGAGGAGCCAGCCATGGGGGAGGGCGGCGCAGTCGGGGCGGCCGGCGCCTTTGATTCCGTGGAGGGTTCGGTGAAGCTCGAAGTGGCGGGTGCGGAGGAGGATGGGGAAGGGGAGGAGCTGAACGGTGACGCGGCGGCGGATTCGGTTGGTGAGGCTGAGAAGTTGGAGAACGGGGATGAGCCCGTGACGGCGGGCGGGGAGAAGGAAGGCTTGCCGGAGGGAGGTGCTGCGGAGGACGGTGATGAGAAGGGCGCGGATGGCCAGGATCAGCCCGGTGAGAACCGGCTTGTGCTGATGTCGGCTGAGGAGGACCCGGTGATGGCCAGGCTCTCAAAAGATTCCTTCATGTTCGATTACTCCACTGGCGGTGATGACTCGGGGACTGAGGAGGACCAGGCTGCCTTCATGAAGGAGCTCGAGCGGTTCTACAGGGAGAAGATGATGGAGTTCAAGCCCCCGAAGTTTTATGGCGAAGGATTGAATTGCCTCAAGTAAGCACAGATATACTTTTTCTTGGATTATTCATTAGATTGAATGTGACTGTGCTGAATGAATAAACCAAATATTTACTGTCATTAGATTGTGGAGACAAGTTACTGGATTGGGTGGCTATGATCAGGTACTCACAATTGTTTACACCTTCCTGTCTTGTTGAAGAAAACACACATGATTTAATTTTTCTGGGATGGTTGAGTTATGGTTCCATTTGCATCGCGTTATGTCTAGAAAATGTGTAGCAATGAGCTCTTTCTAGAGTTCACTCCTAAGTATTTGTTCACCCTCTGTGCCTTTGATTTCCTGTGTTGGTACTTAGCATATCATTCTCCTTTAACTATGTGCCTCAAGTAGGAGTTAAAAGTTTTGAGTATCTTGCCCAATGTTACCTGCATATGTTTTATTTGACCATCAAATTGCCTTAGTATACGTACCCTACGCAGAGGCTCAGGCCTACTATTTATCTGATGTCACCCTTTTCTCTTCTAGAGTCATATACACAACCATGCTTCTTCTTTTTTCCGTTGTTGTTGTGGAATATGCTTAACCTGTTTACCTTGTCTGTAGCATTCTGTGTCCATGTTCAAACCTTCTAGTGTCTATTCTAAGAAAACTCTCGTGTACCTGCCTATGAAACACTAGGTACTCCTGTCAGACTCAGGTGGTCCATGATGCACTGTTCCTCTTATTAACCTGCTTGGCACTATTTCTTGTTTATGTATAGTGGTGAAAATGTCAACAGGTCGCAAAAACTTAACCTTTATAGGCATGAATATTTCCAATTGAGAAATCACGATTTGCACTTCAAATAACTAGTATGTTCATATTATGCCTAAATTTTCTCTGCGCTACCAAATGGACCGACCTGATTTATTTATTTTGTCCTCCAAATGCGATAATTAATCTATTTTATTTCTTTGTGGTCATAAAATATGTATATTGTGATTTGTGGCTGTGATTGCTTTGTCCCTGTTTCTCTAAGAGTGGTTTCATTGTGGTAATATTGTTCTGTAATTATTTTTATTAAATATAAAGTTTGAACCGTATGCTTGCTAACTAGTTCATCAACACTCGACAGGTGACGTCATGCAAACTGTGGCGCCAAGTGGGGGAGTCATTCAAACCTCCAAAGTACGAATTTGATAGTCTGCAATCATTCCCTCCATGGTTTCTCAATTGATAGTTCTCAGCTGTCATTTACGATGACAGAAATTGGGACATAGTTGACATAAACCCTTCTTTCTGCTATCTCTTCCATGACTTGACTGGCATGTTTTGTGCAGGACATGCACAACTGTTTCATGGACCTTCCGCAACTTCTATGAGAAGGTAATTCTACATTTCTCAGTTCGTACGATTGCCTGGTCTGCCTTAACTGCTCTCTAGTTTAAGGACTCTATTAGAACTTAGTGTTGCCATGTTTGGTATCTGCCATGACAGTTGTTTGAACAGAAAACCTTTCATTTTAGCACATTCTACATGATCATGGCAATGAGCCTTGTGGGCTCTTGCCATCTGACAATATGCTCTGTTTGTTGGAAGTGTTTCCAAGCTGTCAACATAGGATTATGCATATCAAATATAATATACTCAATTGGCATAGAGCATATAAAGTTTTAGGTTACATTGTGGATTTCTATTTTAGTGGTAGGAATTCTGTATACATATTCTGTTAGTTTATCCACCTAGGTTTTCCTGAGAAATTGAGAAGAACTGTTACCCACAGGGATGTAACTGAGACTACAATACCTATGCAAAGTGTAGCTTGAGGTTTGTCAAGAGTGGATTAATTCTTTAGTGTGCACTGATTCCCCCTGTTCCCCACCGTTGTCTTCAATTTTCTCCCTCGCTCATGCAGGCACTCCTTGAATATGAGAAACACAAAATTGAAACAGGACAGTTTCAAGTAGCTTCATCTACTTTAGCAGATCGAATTGGTTCTGAGAGCCAGGTACAGTTTTATTTGGGTTAGCATATGTTGTTTTTTATATGGAACTCAAATAGAATTAGTCCTTTTTGTAGATTAACACAAACTATTTTCACATGCAATGTGATTCATTTTATATCTAAGATCCATGGTGATTCCACGAGCTAATATGCTGCTTTTGAGATGTGGAAGGAGCCTAAAAGTTGATGTTATATTTTTCCTTAGGGGGGTGGAAGCCATGTATCTGTCTCTGGGAGAGCCAGAAGAGAATCAGCAACTCGTGCTATGCAAGGCTGGCATTCCCAGCGGTTACTGGGAAATGGTGAAATTGCTGATCCTATAATTAAGGTATTGGTTGCTCTCAAGCCAAGGGTCACAAACAATCTTTATTTGTTGTATAATAACATTTTTTATTTTCCCAGGATAAAGGCGCTATTGTCTTGAAGAAGGATAAAACTCCTAAAAGCAGTGGTACTTTCCTGCATTATCTTTCGTTAGACTTGCATTAATGCCATTATTACTAATAGTTGGATTTGTGTAGGCTCTGCAAAGAGGAAAAGGACGCCATCCTTGGAAGATGACAGGGTGATGCCATATAAATCCGATAAGCTACAGTAAATCCCTTGTGCACTTCTGTATATTATCTACACGCAAACCTTGTGTTCATTTTCCTGCTGTTACTGTCAAAAGAACAGTAAGAATCACAACATTGCATCATAGCATAGGCTACATTCTGTTCTTTTGCATGGCAAATAATAGCCAAATGGAGTATAATACCCATTTAAGTAATTAGTCAGGCTTGGCATCGCATAAGAACAAAGCCATCATTTCTTTTTGCTCCTTGGACTTAAATTGATGGGATGAATTATTTCTATCTGGCAGAAATGACTCAATGGTTATTGACATGGGCCCTCCTGCTGATTGGGTGAAAATAAACGTTAGGAGGACTGTGAGTATCTTTATCTCTATTTTCTCTGTTAAATATTATGGCTCTGTTGTTTGTATGCTTTTTCCTGTGATTCCAAAAAGGACATTTTGAAGCACTAAAAATTATGCTAGTTGAACTGCTGATTTCTTTTGAAATATATAAATACCAGATCTTGTGGTTATTATAGAAATCTTTAAAAACACCATTTGTCAGCCAGGGCATTTTGTGAAAGTGATTTTCTGTTTTCTTGCAGAAAGATTGCTATGAAGTCTATGCATTGGTTCCTGGCCTTCTGCGTGAAGAGGTAAGTAAATGCAAATCTTTTTTACTGGTTGGTTATTGCTCCTTAATCATGATTTTCTCATATGTACTGCCAAATGTTGCAATGCTGATTCTGCTTATAGAGTGCTGATGCATGTTTGGATGCAGGTGCATGTTCAGTCGGATCCTGCTGGTCGTTTGATAGTTACTGGAGAACCTGAGCAACTAGATAACCCGTGGGGTGTCACTCCATTTAAGAAGGTCTGTTAACTGTTTGAATTGTATACTGATAGTTATTTTTGGTATAAGGATATACTCATTCGTACTGAAAATGGCACATCAATTGCAGGTCATTAGTTTGCCTTCCCGCATTGATCCTCACCAAACCTCTGCAGTTGTCACTCTTCATGGGCAGCTATTTGTGCGTGCGCCATTTGAGCAACCAAAATAACGATGCCACATGAAGCACAATAATACAAAGTATGGCCCCCCATTTCCCCCCTATGATACACTACTAATTCTATGTCGTTTCATTCTTAAGCCATCATCTATTAAGAATGAAAACTAAAATGGCGAGATGCATTGCTGATGATATTGGTCAAATTAAAATCTGCATATGGATGGTTGTGCCACATATGGAGGTTTTGTTCATCAGTCATGGATTTATGTTCTGAATTATTCTTTGTATTGAGTGCAAGAGTTATGTTGTTTTCTTCTGTCAGGCTCCAATTAAACTAATACCATCACTTGAGTTCACAGTTGTGCTAGCTGTGGAATCAGCACTTGTTTCCTAATTAACAGACGCCTGACTAACTTCGTCTCTACTGCAGGTTTGCCTTACGGGTGAGATTATGTGATTGTGATATGATCTTAGAAGTTCTCACCCTGATCTACATCGAAAACTAGTTCCTTGCAGATTCTAATGCTTCAAGACTCCTTCCTTGCTAATCTTGCATGTATCAATCAAGTTAAACTCATTAGTTGACATAGTTCTGCCTGTATTGGGTTATCTCCATTGGCTGTGATTTGTAGCTAAAGCTGAGTTACTAAAAGCCTTTTAGTTTAGAATGTTAATAGCCTGATGCTCAACATGTCCATGGTTTCTTTCAATTTAACCCGCATAAAGTGTACTGTTTGTAGCAATGTAGCTTGTTCCCAGTATGAGTTCTCAGAACATGTAGACAGGTTTACTGGTAGATCCATTGTATGTAACTGTTGCCTGATGCATTGGTATTTCAACATGTATGGTCAAACAGTCTAAACTTGTTGTGCCCCCCTGGAAACCTGCCTCTCTGTTATGTCCCACAGTATTATCTGAAAAAACAGGTAGCACCAGGAAAGACTGCGTTGAGGACCATGGTTTTTGGTTTGTGTTTGGTTTGTGTTGCTTTCAGGACAATGCCTCTCACAGACAGATTCAAGGTTCTGTAAGAAAAGATTGCAACAATGTTTTGTTATGGTGGGCCATAACCTGTGCTTTGATGGTTGCAGCTGCAGAGGATTATCTTGTCCTATTCATTGTTCAATGAAAGTTATCAACTTTTTTTTGAGCAAAAACCATGGGGCAACGACCCCGGCAACAGGAAACAATAAATAAAAGAGATTTGTCAAAGGTTACAGTATAGGTGGCCAAACGGGCCTGGCCCGCTGGGCCGGCACTAGCACGACCCGATTTGGCACGACCCTAGCACGGCCCGGCCCGACGGCCTTAGTGCTAGTGTCGTGCTAGTGCCCAGCCCGTGCTAGTGCCTGGGCCTCAAAGTCAGCCTGTGGCACGGCACGGCTAATGTCGGGCCGCACGCGCGGCACGGCAGCCGTTGATCCCCGGCGCCTACTCCATCCGACCGTTGGGGCTCCGCTGCGCCTGGGCTACATAAGCCGCCTCCCCCGTCCGGATCAGAAAACCTAACCCTAATTTCATTTCCCCCTCTCGCTCGCCGCCGCACTCGTCATCTCGTCTCGTCCTGTTCGTCTCGCTCAGTCGCTCTCGCCTCCGGTCTCCCCTCTCTCGATCTCCTCCTCTCCTCTCCTCCCCTCTGGCTCTCTCGATCTCCTCTCATCTCTCGCATCCGATGGCCTTGCGCCGTCGGCGGCTCGGCACTGGCACACGGCACGGCCGTCTCGCCCCGTGATTTCGATCTCGGGCAGACGATGTAGCATCATCCTCTCCTTGTCTCCGTCGTCGTCTACCTCGCCGTCGCCGGTCTCCGGCCACTCTGGTGCTCCGGATCTAGGGTAAGTCTTCTTCTCTTCAAGTCTCCCGTCTTCTTTCTCGATCTGCCTAAATCTTGATGATTTCTTGCCTCTGCAGTTGTACACCAGGTCCGTCGAGGAACCAGGGGGCTGGATCCATTCGTCGTTGTCGTCGCCGGTATACCTGGCGCTCCAGCCGCAAAGGTACGAGAAAACCCTACCCTAGATTTCTAGATCTGTCATATTTTCTTGTGTTTGATGTGTTTTTAACCCAAGATCTTGCTTGTTGCCTTTCTTGTGCAGCTGTTGAGGGACTAGGTCGCCGGCTAGCGACGATGGACGACTCCGACGACGAAACGGTTGAGATCGGGATGAACGAGGAGCGGCGGTTGTGCGGACTAGCCGGAGATGATGACGATGATGACCTGCTGGAGGACCGCGAGGCGCTGTTCGGCCATCGCGTTGATGATCCCATCGGCGTCGACGGCGAGGGCGCCGAGCCAAATGGCGCTGAGCCAGATGGCGATGAGCCTGGCTCGGAGGAGCCAGGTGCGAAGCGCAAACGTCCCTCTACTACTCCTGTCTGGGATGATTTCCAGAAGCTCACCAAGGTTGTGGATGGTAGGGAGGTCAGGTATGGTGCCCGCTGTCTTCATTGCTCTAAGGAGTACTCTGCCCTTTCTACTGGTGGCACTGGTCATCTTTCCCGCCACCTTAAAGACTTGTGTTAAGAAGCGTGAAAAGTCTCGCATGACTCAGACTTAGATCTCTTTTAATCCTGATGGTAGTATGCGTAGTTGGGACTACTGTCCGCTTGTTGCTCGTTCTCAACTTGTTCGATTGATTGCTAGACTTGATATTCCTATCTCTATTGGTGAAACTGATGCTTTTGAAGAATACATAAAAATTGCCCATAATCCTAGATTTTCTAGAGTGTCTAGGCAAACCACCACTAGAGACATTGCTAAACACTTCACTGAGTGTAAGACTAAGCTTGTTGAGACCCTTGGTGGTTCATCTGTTAATTGTGTGTGTCTCACCTCTGACATTTGGTCTGGTAATGCCAAAGAGGACTATCTTAGTGTTGTTGCTCACTACATAAATTCGATTGGCAACTAGAGAAGAGGGTTCTAGGTCTTGTTCTTATTGATGAGTCCCACGGTGGACAAAACATTGCCGATCGTGTTGCATCTGTGCTTGCTGATTATGGTTTGTCTGAAAAAGTGTTTGCTGTTACTTTAGACAATCCTTCATCTAATGCTTCTGCAATGCAAAAACTGAGACCTATACTGTCTAAATACCTTGGTTTTGAGGTTATTGATGATCCTCAAACTTCAGCATCTACTGAGGAGAACTATTCATCTAATGCTATTAATTCCATGTTCTTGCATCAGCGTTGTTGTCGGGGACAGCCCTGAGGGTCCCCTAAGAAACCGGTGGAATCCTGCTTAAAACCTGCGAAAAACAAAACAAAATGCACCTCTTACCTAAACACGCACACACGGCACGGCCTGCGGTGGCCCCCGCGGCCCACCAGAGTGGCCCAATCAAAGGCCCCCTCGAGCAGGTTCCGCCTCGCTCGAGGGCTCGCACCCCCTCGAGCGGGTTCCGCCTCGCTCGAGGGCTCGCACCTCCCTCGAGCGGGTTTCCGCCTCGCTCGAGGCTCCCTCACACGCGCACCTGCTCCCGCACACGGGCACAGGCATTTAATACTCTGACACAGCAGAGTCGCGTCATCACGCCCCGACGCTGTTCCGCCAACTCCCTTGGGGAAACCCATCCCCGCCACTATGGGGGACTGTGCGACGAGGCCGGTGTCAGCTCCGTGACACTATGCCGCCCACTCCCGTACGGCTAACACGCCGCGCCCTCGAAGGGGGGCCGGTTGCACCCTCGAACCCTTCTCTCGTGATTCCGCAGGTCAAACCATGACGTCAGGCCGGCGGGAGCGCCATCCCCCGTCACCGTCGGGCCCCGTGCGGCAATCCCCGCCCCTGCAGCGCCACGCCGGGCACTGCTACAACAACTCCGGCACTGTTGAGCACGCGGGGACGGGACACCGCCATGTCCGCCACTGTAACCCGTACGGATCACCGTCAGTGGCTTCCTCGAGCCCGCCTGAAGACGCCCCGGCCAGCCACTACGCCTTCACCCTCGAAGCCGCCCCTGTTCAAGTACAGGGCACACCACGACGCTGAGACTGAGGCGAGGACCGCCGGGACGACCGCCCACTCCCCGGCACTGTACGCCATACCTCCACACGCAGCTAAACAGTGCGGCATGCCTGTAAATCACCCTCTCCTTGGTCTATAAAAGGAAGGTGATCCCCTTCGCCGCGCAAGGGAGAACACATCACACACGGGACCACGAGTGGCGACCACACACACACTCCCCGTCTTTCCCACGATATTGGCACTCGCCTCAATCACTCCACTTGGGACTTGGAGGCCACGCCTCCTCTCCCACCTTGCTTGTAGCCGCCCCACTACAGGCACCCCAGTGCAAAGCAATACAGTGCCTCGAGCACACCCCTGCTGGACGTACGGCCCCGGCCGGAACCAGGATAAACCAAGTGTCTTTAGTTGCTTAGCATCGACCATCGAGGGACAGATTTCAGCGCTTACTACTAGTTAGTGTCGGGACTACATTCCGCACCGGCAGTTGGCGCCCACCGTGGGGCTCAGCGCGCTGAAGATCACCCGTCGTCAGCTCTCTCGATGGTGATTCGCACCGAGTACCGCGGTCAGCGTTACTCCATGGGAAGCTCGGACCCCCTCCTCGCCGGATTCGAAATCCGGTTCGGGGGCCTGAACTTTCAGGCCACGGGGAACGACTACCTGATGCGCCTCACTAACCGTAAGGAACTCCGCGCGCGGCGCCAAGCCGGGCCCCCGGCCCGCCGCCGCGCGCGTCGCCGCGACACCAACACCCGCCGGCACGGACGCCGCGGGTCCATCGGCCGCCTCGGAGCCGCCGCCGCTCCCCGCCGGCGCTCGCGTCGGGCGCGGTCGGAGCGCCGCATGCGCGCGCGCGCGTCGCCTCACGGCGCGACGCGCCCACCGCGTGACGGTTGCCGCCCCGGTGGGGGGAGCGCTCCGTCGCCAACTCCGACGCCAACGCCATGATGCGCAGGGTTCCCCCTGGCCGCCACGTTTTGGTTGCCAGGGACCCTAGCGCCTCCGCCGGAGACGAGTCATCCCTAGGCTCTGTTGACGCGCTACCACCCGCCACCTCGCATGGATATGCGGAGTGGGACTTCTCCGGCGTGCCAGACCCAGTGATGTTCAGGCGGTTCCTCGACGCCGCGGACTACTGGTTCGGCTACTCCGACGACTCTAGCGCCGGGAGCTACGACCCCGCGCGAGAATGCTGCGTCGTGATCGCCAACGACCCAGCAAACGCCGCCGACCCAGCGGGCGCCGGCGACGGAGAGGTTCCTCCTGCTCTAGAGACTGGATCGTGCCTGGCTTCGGGGCCGAGCGCCCCTCCCCCCTCACCGCCGAGGGGGGCCGACATCAACGCACAGCTGGCCCAGGCGCGCAAGCTCGAGGCCAAGCTGGAGGAAGAGTACCGCACGGTGCAGTTGCTTCGCGCCTCCATCGCGGGGGAAGCATCCGCATGCGGCGAACGCGCGCGTGAGCTAGGCAGACAAGCCCGCGATCGCATCAACGCTGACTTCAACGTCGACAACCCGGACACGCCCCCGCGAGCGAGCCAAAAGCTCATCGCCGCCGCGACACTGCTGCGGGCCATGCCCGCCCCTTCGACACCCGAGGCGCGGAACCTACACCGCGAGGCGCAGGCGCTCATCGAGCAAGCGGCCATCCAACAGGCCGAAAGCTCGGCGTCCCGCATCCGCCAACGCGGGGAGCGCGCGGGCCGATGGGGGCGCGCAAGGCCCCGAACCCTTGGTACACGTGGGCCGAGCGGCCGAGCGCCCCCGCCAACCGGGCGCACGCCGGCCAAAGAGCGGCTCCTCGACACGCGCGGGTAGGCCCGAGACGGCGACGCCCGCAACATCATCAACGTCTGGCGGACGAGCAACGCGGAGGCACGGGCGGCAGCAGGCTACCACCCTCGACGGGGTGGATGCTACGACAGCGGGGAGGACCGCTCACCGACGCCGGAGCCTCTAGGAACCCGTGTGTTCAGCCGGGAGATCCGCACGGCGACCTTTCCCCAACGCTTCCGCCAGCCCACGACGATCGTCAAGTACAACGGGGAGATGGATCCCCGTGTGTGGCTCAACGACTACCGCCTTGCGTGCCAGCTGGCCGGAGCCACCAGCGACGAGATCATCACCCGCAACCTCCCCCTGCACCTCGCCGACTCGGCGCCGACGTGGCTCGAGCACCTACCTGCCAGCCAGATCCACAACTGGGACGACCTGGTCTGCACGTTCGTGGGAAATTTTCAGGGCACGTACGTGCGCTGCGCTCTTGCACCCAGAAGCCCGGCGAATCCCTCCGGGATTTCATACGGTGTTTCTCTAAGCGCTGCACGGAACTCCCGAGCGTGGTGCAGTCTGAAATCGTGCACGCTTTCCTCGAAGGCACCACGTGCCGGGATCTCGTGCGTGAGCTTGGGCGCAGCCCGCCGGTGGATTCGAACGAGCTGTTCGACATCGCCACCAGCTTTGCCTCAGGCGAAGAGGCGGTGGGGGCGATCTTCGACGGCAAGAAGGGCAAGCGCACGGACGACACGCCCGCGGAGGGCGGCAAGTCCAAGGAGTTCCGCCGGAAGAACAAGCGGGGCAAGAAGGGAAAGAAGCCGCGCCGCGAGCCGCGCGAGCAGGGGCGCGACCACGACGACGGCGAAGCTCTTGCTGTTGACCCGTCTCGGTGGGCCCCTCGAGCGGCCCCTCGAGGCCCGGGAGTGTTCGACGTCATGCTGAAGAAGCCATGTCCCTACCACAAAACACCGGTCAACGACACCCTCGAGCAGTGCGACATGCTCAAGCGGTTCTACGGCCGCGCCGCCGCAAAGGACGATGAGGCCAAGAAGGACGGGGGTGATGGCGACGCCGGCGGCTTCCCCGCCGTGGAGAACGTCTTCCTCATCTTCGGGAGGCCGACCATCGACATGTCCAGCCGCCAGCGCAAGCGGGAGAGGCACGAGGTTCTCGCCGCAGAAAGGGCGCCTCCTTCCTTCCTTGACTGGTCGAAGGACGCCATCACGTTCAACCGCGAGGATCACCCGAACCGTATCCCCAACCCGAATCAGTACCCGCTGGTGGTTGATCCTGTCATCGGGAACGCGCGGTTCTCGAAGGTCCTGATGGACAGAGGCAGCAGCCTCAACATCCTCTACGCGCACACACTGCGCCTGCTGGGGATCGGGTTGGACCAGCTGCGGCCCAGCACGACGCCGTTCCATGGAGACGCGCCGAGCAAGCGCGTCCAGCCCCTCGGGCAGATCGACCTGCCTGTCTGGTTCGGCACGCCGGACAACTACCGCAAGGAGACGCTCACCTTCGAGGTGGTGGGGTTCTGGGGCGCGTACCACGCCATACTCGGGCGGCCCTGCTACGCCAAGTTCATGGCGGTCCCCAACTACACCTACCTCAAGATGAAGATGCCGGGGCCCAACGGCGTCATCACCGTGGGCTCATCCATCGAGCACGTCGTCGACTGCGACGTCGAGTGCGTGGAGCACGCAGAGGCCCTAGCGCTGGACGAAGCGCTGGTGGCCAACATGGAGAAGATGGTCAACGAGGACCTAAGCTCCACCGCCAAGCATGCCGGCAGCTTCGAGGCTGCCGAGCAGACCAAGGAAGTGCCCCTCGACCCTGCTGCCCCCGAGGGCAAGGTGTTGAGGGTCAGTTCTACCCTCGACCCGAAATAGGAAGTGGTGCTCGTCGACTTCCTCCGCGCCAACGCCGACATCTTCGCGTGGAGCCCCTCGGACATGCCAGGCATCCCGAGGGAGGTCGCCGAGCACTCCCTTGACATCCTACCTCACTCCCGCGCCGTGCAGCAACGGCTGCGCCGCTTTGACGAGGAGCAGCGCCGGGCAATCGGAGTGGAGCTGCGGAACCTCCTCGAGGCTGGGTTCATCAAGGAAGTGTTCCACCCTACTAGGCTAGCTAATCCTGTATTAGTGAAAAAGAAGAATGGGAAGTGGCGGATGTGTGTAGACTATACTAGTCTTAATAAAGCATGTCCTAAAGTTCCTTTTCCTTTGCCGCGTATCGATCAGATCGTTGATTCGACCGCCGGGTGTGAATTGCTCTGCTTTCTTGATGCCTATTTCGGGTACCACCAAATAAAAATGAAGGAGTCCGACCAGCTCGCGACTTCATTCATCACGCCGTTCGGGATGTACTGCTATGTCACGATGCCGTTCGGCCTCCGAAACGCGGGCGCGACGTACCAACGGTGTATGCAGCACGTCTTCGGAGACCACATCGGGCGAACCGTTGAGGCATACATGGATGATATAGTCGTGAAAACCAGGAAGGCGGACAACCTGGTTAACGACCTCAACATCGCGTTCGGCTGCCTTCGGGCCAATGGGGTTAAGTTAAACCCAGAAAAATGTGTCTTTGGCGTGCCGCGGGGTATGCTTTTAGGATACATCGTATCCCAGTGAGGCATCGAGGCCAACCCCAAAAAGGTTGCGGCCCTCGAGCGGATGGGTCCGATTCGGGACCTCAAGGGATCCAAAGGGTGTTGGGGTGCCTTGCCGCCTTGAGCCGCTTCATCTCGCGGCTCGGCGAGAAGGGCTTGCCCCTCTACCGGCTCCTCAAGAAGCGCGAGCGCTTCTCCTGGACCGCCGAGGCCCAGGAGGCGCTTGATAAGCTAAAGGTGTCCCTTACCCACGCCCTGGTCCTCACACCGCCGCAAGACAGCGAGCCCCTGTACCTCTACGTGGCTACGACCACCCAGTTGGTCAGCGCCGTGATCGTGGTGGAGCGCACGGAGGAGGGACACGCCTTGCCAGTTCAGCGGCCGGTGTACTACATCAGCGAAGTCTTGTCCGACACCAAGACGCGCTACCCGCAAGTCCAAAAGCTGCTCTACGCAGTGGTTCTCGCGCGGTGCAAGCTCCGCCACTACTTCGAGGCTCACCCTGTCACGGTGGTTTCCTCCTTTCCATTAGGGGAAATCATCAGAAACCCGGACGCGGCGGGCAGGATTGCCAAGTGGTCGGTGGAGCTAATGGGTGAAACGCTCGCCTACGCCCCGCGCAAGGCCATCAAGTCCCAAATCTTGGCAGATTTCGTCGCCGAGTGGACAGATACACAATTGCCGCCGCCACAGGTCCAGGTTGAGTGTTGGACTCTGTACTTCGACGGCTCGGTGATGAAGACAGGGGCGGGCGCGGGCCTGCTCTTCGTCTCACCCCTCGGGGGGCACATGCGGTACGCTGTGCGCCTTTACTTCCCCGCATCGAACAACATGGCTGAGTACGAGGCCCTGCTTTGCGGCCTCAAGATCGCCATCGAGATAGGCGTCAAACGCCTCGACGTGCAGGGGGCCTCGCAGCTCGTGATCGACCAAGTCATGAAAAATGCGAGCTGCCACGACGACAAGATGGAGGCATACCGCAAGGCCGTGCGGGCCCTCGAGGACAAATTCTACGGCATTGAGCTCAACCACGTGCCCCACCGGTACAACGAGGAGGCGGACGAGCTCGCCAAGTGAAGCATCCCATCATCAGAGGTGACTAAATGTGACACAAATACCAGTCCCAGGAGGCTGGTAAGACATTTATTACAACAGGTGGATCAGTCTTTTACATCACGGCAACACAGAGGGCACAGAAGTGCCAACGCTACAAGCAACAACACAAATGCTAACGACCACACTACGATAGCAAAGGCTTCCATAGCCTCCTCAGAGTACCACACCATGGAAGCTTTCTGTGGAGGCCCTGGGTACACAGGCACGGTTGGGTGTAGGGCAGCGACCTACTCGACGTCTTCGGGAATGTAATCGGGATCCTCCTCTCGAAAAATAGTTAGTAAAACAAGGGTGAGCACATATGTACTCGCAAATCTAACCCCACCCACGGAGAGGCTTATAAGCAGAATCATGCATAGAGTATAACAAGGATCAGGTTAAGGTTCATTTTTCAAACTTACACATGCAGGGGTTCATTTCAAAAAGGTTTTCGCAAATCATTTTTCATAACCAAGGTGACTCAATTGTTTTTAGGAAAACCACTGTGGAACTACCGGACTCCCCGTCCGCGGTAGCCCAGGCACACAGCCACACACTTCACCCAGAAAACAACTCACACCAGAAAAACATCCCAAACCCAAACACTAGTTTTTGTGACCACACCGTGACTCGTCCAATACCGTGGACACGGCTATTCGAATAGGTTTGACACTCGCAGAGGTTGTACATCTTTACCCACAAGTAGGGTATCGTCACACGGACACCTCAGTGCCGGTACGGATCCTATCATAGCCATTACCCACCTTAGTTAACACTACGAGCCACCACGGAAGCACCCAAGGGGTTATCCCACATAACCAGGGCGTACCTCACACAGAGCGTACCCCTACTCCTTGGTCTCCCGCCGCTCACCCGCACACCAGATGGCAAGTAGATTAACTAGTGGGGTTTATGCTAAGCCGTTGCCACATACAACGGTCGAGTGGTTGTACGATGATTTGGGGTCAGGTGAGATGCCACGCAACCCGGGCCTTAACCGACAAGATGGACAACTCCCAACATGCTCAACCACACAGGTACGAGCTCACCCATACTCTTGACACACACGTCCATCCCGTCCACCCAGTTCTTTACTCATTTTCCAAACATACCCCATTTCCATTTTCAAAGCACTCACACCTTTTGAAAGCACTCACACATTTTCAAAGCACTCATTCAGGACAGAACAAGGTTCAATCATAGCAATCAAGGGTGGCTATCCTACCATGTTTTTGCAGTAAAACAATATGCAATTTATAAAATGGGTATAAGTTATATTTATAAAACTAGGATAGAAGCATGCATCAAAGGGTGAGATTGAACTTGCCATCTTCGAAGTCTTCGGGGAGTGCCGGCTCGGCGTTCGTGATCTCGAGCTCCTGCTCGCAGTAGTCGGCTCCGATCTCCGGCTCGAGGTACCTTCCTTCGTCTACTTCGTCGGCTATAGCGCACACACAGGCAAGCAAGCAATCATTATAAGCACACATATTACCGGCCGAGCTCGAGGAGGGGGAAATAAATGGAGAGGGGAATATATTAGTCCTAGGGGGGTTGGTGTATGGTTCGGCGGGGATATACTGAGAAAGGCATGGTGAAATTTGGAAGTAATCGGGAATAAATTCATGCATGGAATGTTGGGTTAAAGAGAGGTTATAGGGGCTAAGGACCTATTAGTAATTTCTACTAATGGAAAAAAAGTGTGATTATGATAATATAAATGTGGTAAGGGCCTGGTGTAAATTGTTTAGGGCTTAATAGTATTTAATCTACAATTAATTATTAACCTAGGGGCTATTTTGGAGTAAGAGGGAGAGAGAGTGAATAGGGTTAGAGAGGGGCTCAGGATAAAAAGAAAAGCTAGGGGGCTTTGGGCAAAAACGCCCTTCTTCCTCCCCTGATCCAGAACAGGGGAGGGAGGCAGGGGCGGCCTCGGCCGGCGGCGGTCGGCGGCATCCAGGGGCCGGCGGCGGCCGGGGACAGGGGGAAAAGGAAGAGGGGGGCGAGGGCTTTCTACTCCCGTGCTCACCTTGGTCGGGGATGGCTTGAGGAGGTGCTTCCGCGGCAAGGGGCGGACGGCGGTGGAGGTTGGTGGCGGCGGCGCAAATGGTGGTGTGGCGGTGCAATTGGGTGCTACTGGAAGCTTGCGGCTGGGGTGAGGAGCGGCGAGGAGGGGTGCCGGCCTTTTATAGGCCGCGTAGGTCGGTTCGGAGGAGGAGATTTTTTTGGCGGGGGAGATCGCCGGCGGGGGCGGCCGGGGGCCGGCCGGGCCGGCCGCCGGCGACGAGACGGCTCGGGCGAGGGCGGAGGTCGTCGAGCGGCCCGATGGGTCTCTTCAAGCACGCGGCGCGAGGGGGGATGGGACGGATCGGCCCGGGCGCGGCGGTGACAGGGCGGCGGTCGCGGCGGCGGTGTCTTGCGAGGCGACGTCTCGGCGTCGGGGAGGGGTCTTGTCTTGGCCCGTGCTCGAGCGGCCGTGGCGCCGGCCGTGGTGGCGTGTGGAGGCGGCCGTGCCGCCGGCTTGCGCGGGCCGGGGTGGCGCGAGAGGTCGGGCGGCGCCGGGCGCGGGTGTCGGGGGCGCGCGGCCTGGCCGCGGGAGGAAGAAGGAGGAGAGGGAAAAAGAAAGGGAGAAAAGAAAAGGAAAGAAGGAAAAGAAAGAAAAGGGAAAAGGAAGGAAGAAAAAGAAAAGAAGGGAAAAGAAAAATAGGAAAAGGAAGGAAAAAAATAGGGAAAAGGTGTGTGAAATTCCTACAAAGTTGATGCTTGCTGCCCACCATGCTTGTCCTTCGCATGTGAAATTGGTGAAAGTTGATGAAAGGGAATCCAATGGTGCATGCATGATTACTAGATTGCCTCCATTAAGGTGTGTTTAAGGTTAAGCACTCCTCTAATTCGAAATTTAAAATATTTTTCAGAGCCATGCAAGAGCTCGAACATAATTTTAGAGATGTTTTTAAACCATTAAAAACAAATGTAAGTCGAAAATATTTTTCGATTACGTCGATTTCGGTCTCACCGGTATAGTTTGCCTTCATCGGTTGAGAGCAAACATTTCCCGGCTTGATCATGGGGGCATAGGTTTAGGTTCTAATTTTGGCTAAATAAGAAAGATTTTGAATAAAACAAAATTAGAATAGGCTTAGAAAAATTCTAATCCTAGAGAAACCAAGGATAAGGATTTTTAAAACCAACCAAAAGCTTTGATTTCTAGGTTCACGCGAGTCCTACCACGTGCTGAATTTTATTAACACTTAAACATAAATCGTGGCTCTACTCGTGTGGTTTTAGCATGAAAAATAAGTCAACCTCAGCACCATAATGAGGGTGAAAGGTTGATCTAAGGTTCTGAAATTATTTGGTTGAGGGTTTCTCGAAAAGAAAAGAATCAAACAAGCACATAGGAGGGTTCATGCAAAGGGTTTATGATAAAGCAAACATTCAATCAAGAATTATGTCTCTAATATTGTTCAACCACTTCTAAGTCTAATGTCTTTGCGTGATAAAACTCAAAAACTAAATTATTAAAAAGACTCGAAAAAACCTGGAATCGGGTTGTCCTCCCGGTAGCTTATTCTTGACTCGACGAAACGGGTTGCCTCCCGCCTAGCGCTTCGTTTATAGTCCATGGCTAGACTTCTTCACTTGATTACTTCGGATCAACGCTCTTTGTGGGCGTTGCAATCTTGGGTACCCGCTTTGGCTTAGTCAATTTTTTTTGGTCTTCACAGTCGGCTTTGTCCTTTGGTCTTGACGGATGCAACAACTTCCTTGTGGCTCGGCATCTCGAACTCCGGTCCTTCGGTCGTGATCTTCATGGTCTCTAGTGTGATCCTTCATCTCTCCCGAATGAGTTTGAGTAGCCTTCGCCGTCTTGGGACCTTGGAGTTGTCTCGGATATTCTTCTTCGTTACCCATCGGGCGCCCGGCAAGTTGTCCCACTTGCGTCTAGCATCTTTATCACGATGAACACTTCACGTATAGAGCTTCCGACCTCCGTCACCTTGCCATCTAAATTCTTCAATATTTTTTTTCCATAGCCTCGAACTTAGTGACGGCGTCCTTGGACATGGTCGTACTCCACACACTCCTTGCATGAGGATCTTGCTTCTGCGGCCTTTAGGTGTTGAGCTTCTTTCTCCATCTCCATCTTCTCCATCCTCCTCTTAAGTAAACCGATATGCCACTCAAGGAATCCGACTCGTATGCATTCAGCTCTCGCAATCGTCATGCGGATAGTTGAGACTTTGATCTTGAACGGCCTCCCGCGTCTTGAAGGTTTATGATAGGTAGATCAACGATGTCCGGGTGCGCGGCGCTCCGGTGGTTGAGGTTGATCTTCCTTTGGACTTGGAGGTGGTGATTCCCTTGGAGATTTCGACGGTCCTTCGACTTCAACTTTTGAATCTAGGGTTTCCACCCCTTTAGCTTGTGTTGCATGTCACCTTTGCCTCGTAAAGTTTTCCCGGATCATCCACAAAAAGGTTTGGGTTTCTTGGAGAGGTAGCCAACCATCTCCGGTTAGGGTTAGCAATAAGCAAAGTATGCAAAAACTAGAAAGGAAAAATAAATCTATGAAAACTAGGGTTAGACAAACTAGATTAGATGTATTTTGAGGATGATCAAAGTTTAGTAGATGCAAAAATAAAACAAAATCAGTACTGAAAATTACAAAAAAAAGCAATAAAAATCAAATCTTGATCACTTGTTCCCCGGCAACGGCGCCAGAAAAAGGGGCTTGTTGACGGTTAATAGTTGTATCAAAGTTCGTTTGTGACTTGCAAGCGGACAAGTCTCCCGTCGTAGTCAAGGGACCCTTCTTCCCTTGAGTGGTGAACCCAAGGTATCGAATCCGTGGAACAAATGTGTGACGCAAGAGTTGATCTAGTAAAGCCAAGTAATTCAATCTTTGGTAAAAGAGAAACCCTAATGCATCTAGATAAGAGCACAAAACAAAGATAAATCTAATCTACTAAAGACCGGAGAAAACAAAGTAAGATTGGGTAGATAAACCGATCTAAAGGGATCGGGGTAAGCTTTTTGTTGAAGTTCCAAGCAAGAGAAGAAGTAGCAAATCGAATCTTAATAGAAGCCTCTTTAAATCGTGGTTTCCCGTCCAAATCCGAAAACATCCGCCTTTCGAGACCCCCGTTCGTCACAACGTATCCCTATTCATGCGGGGAGCTTAGGGCGAGTCAAAAGACAAGTCGAGATTCTTTCGGAAGATCCGCATGTACCTCTAGCCACCGCGGCTACAAGAACACCCTATGTAATCTATCGTACGAATAGAATTGGAATAAGCAAAGCCGATCGAAAAACGAAATCTTCGAGGAAACACTTGATCGCTAAGAAAAGATTCAACTTGATAATTCAACTATGACAATGATACATACACAAGATCACCACCGGGATCCTTCCTTGATCTTGCTTCTAGCTCCGGGAACTCCGACGTGGTCTTCCATGCAAGGTTCCCACGTCGGCTAGGGAAACCCTAGTCAACTAGCTCGACCCTCTCCTCTCCGACATGGTGTCCCTCTCTTCTCTGCTTCTCGGCGGCCGAAGACGAAATCTTCTCCCCGTGGCTCTCGGTCAGGGGACTATAAATAGCCCGATTGGCGGCTAGGGCAAAGGGCGACGGTTTTGGGCCCAAAATGGGCCTGGGCCGACCGGACTGGGCCGGCCGGCCTGGGCCCATTTAGGCCCAGCCCCGCGGGCTCCTTTGCCCGAGGTCGGTTCCCTTGCTTCCCGGATGCTTCCCCCTTCGCATGTAGGTCCATGTCGTCGGTTTCTCTCCGAATTGGACTCAACTCCTTGTCTTGCAAGATTCGAAGCACTTTTCTGGTCAGGTCCCTGGAGTTTGTCGTCTTCTCGGATCGAGTCCCCGGCTTCTTGGAGTTAATTTTGCTTCATTGCATGACTTGTTCAGGACTTCAAGGCCTTGTCATGAGGTGCTTGATGAACTTGTCCCGAAAGTCTTGCATTCAACACTAAATCCCTGCATAAACATTAAACTCCAAAAACGACATGCACACGTGAACTTGTTATACCACGGGGGTTAGTACCAATGGATAAGGTATAAAACTAATGCCAACACCGAAGGTAAACTCATGGCTAGGTTGACGGATTTTCACCGTCAACAAGCTGAAATCCAGCTTGGTACCCATGGCTTTATGAAGGCTTTTCCAAAACCTAGAGGTGAACTGGGTCCCTCCATCTGAGACTATCCTGCTAGGCACTCCATGCAACTTCACTATATTCTCTATGTAGAGTTTTGCCAACTTCTCTCCTCCATAAGTGGTCCGTACGGGTAGAAAGTGATCGACTTTAGTGAGTCGGTCCACGATCACCCATATAGAGTCATGTCCCTTCTGAGTTCTTGGCAACCCTACTACGAAATCCATACCTATCTCGTCCCATTTCCATACCGGGATTGGTAAAGGCTACAACAGTCCTGCGGGTTTCTGGTGTTCGGCTTTGATCCTCTGACAAGTGTCACAGTGGGCGACGAATCGGGCAATATCTGCTTTCATCCCATTCCACCAATACTTCTGTTTTAAGTCCATGTACATCTTGGTGGATCCCGGGTGAATGGAGTATGCTGAGTTGTGTGCCTCATCCATGATGGTCTGTCGGAAATCTCCGCCTTCAGGCACACATATCCTATTTTTGTACCACAGGGTGCCTTGGTCATCCACTCTAAAGTCAGGGGCCTTGTTCTCTCCTGTATGCTTGCGGATCTTCATTATATTCTCATCGGTTTCTTGGGCCTTCCGGATCTTCTCCTCTAGGGTAGGCTGAACACTCAGCTGGCGGACGTAGCCTTGGGGAACAATGTGCACGTTGAGTCGCGCCATCTCCTCTTGCAGCTGGGCACTCTTGGGTGCTGCCTTCTCGTAGGATTTCCGGCTCAGGGCGTCTGCTACTACATTTGCCTTCCCTGGGTGGTAGTGAATCTCTAGGTTATAGTCTTTAACTAACTCTAGCCACCTTCTTTGCCTTAGGTTCAGGTCGGGCTGGGTGAAGATGTATTTTAGACTCTTGTGGTCTGTGTAGATTTCACACTTGTTCCCAATCAGGTAGTGTCTCCAGATCTTCAGGGCATGCACTACGGCTGCAAACTCCAGATTATGGGTGGGATAATTCTACTCATGGGGTTTGAGCTGACGGGAAGCATATGCCACTACCTTCCCATCTTGCATGAGAACACATCCCAACCCTTGTCGGGAAGCGTCGCAATACACGACAAAGTCCCGTTGAATGTCGGCGGGGGTCGGCCGCACTGGGGCTGTGGTCAATCTTCTCTTCAACTCTTGGAAACTTTTCTCGCAGGACTCGGTCCAGTTGAACTTCTCCTTCTTGAGCAACTCTGTCATGGGCCGGGCAATCTTGGAGAATCCTTCGATAAACCTCCGGTAGTACCCTGCTAAACCAAAGAAGCTCCTGATCTCGCTCACGTTGGTCGGTTGTTGCCAGTTGGAGACTGTTTCAACTTTCTCGGGGTCTACAGCTACTCCTTCTGCAGTCAGAATATGCCCAAGGAAAGATATTTTCTCCAGCCAAAATTCACACTTGCTGAACTTGGCGTACAGCTTGTGTGCCCTCAATTTCCCCAGCACTACTCGAAGATGCTGCTCGTGTTCCTCCACGCTCTTGGAGTAAACAAGTATGTCGTCAATGAAGACTACGACAAACTTTTCCAGCTCTTCCATAAACACCTTATTCATGAGGTTCATAAAGTATGCTGGTGCATTGGTTAGTCCAAAGGACATCACTGTGAACACATACTGCCCGTAGCGAGTGACAAAGGCAGTCTTGGGGATGTCACTTTCCCTAATCTTGAGTTGGTGGTATCCTGACCTTAGATCCACCTTCGAAAAGTACTTGGCTCCCTTCAGCTGGTCAAACAGATCATCTATTCTGGGGAGAGGGTACTTGTTTTTGATAGTGACCTCGTTCAGCGAGCGATAGTCCACGCACATCCTCATGCTCTTATCCTTTTTTCCACGAAAAGCACTGGGGCTCCCTGTTGACGGATAAAACTCATATCCACCTACGATCCGCAAGCGTACGGACCTACACCTTTTTCACCACGGGATTCCCAAGGTTCTTGTCAATCCGCGGAGCAAGGGGATTACTAGCGCTTAACCAAGTACTAATCTAGTTCACTAAGGAAACCTTTAAAGAGAGTATTAATCTAAAAGTAAAGACAATCTAACCTAAGTTAATCTAAGTTAAGTTGATCAAACAAATCTAGGGTTAAATTAGATGGTAAAGGGGTGAACACAAGAGAGTGAGTAAGAAAGATAAGCGTTCCCTCCCTAGGATCTAGGATAACATGATATGCATCTACTACACGAAAGTGGTAAACCAATCTACCGGGGGTTGTGACCACAGTTTCGCCCTTTCCCTCCTCTCGTACTGTCACTACGCGAAGGTATTCGTGACTAGACCTATGATGGACACAGTATGTTGATGGAATCTATAGGAGTAGCGGATATCATACGCCCGAAAAACACGGTGGCCTACCTTAATCATCAAAGCATCATCAACATGAAAACAATAGATTGAAACCACGAATCAAGTAGCGATCACATAGCATGTATCCATCTAATCCTAGGGATGAACGGAGACATTACCCCATCATCTTACACGGATTGAAGCACATAGGAGTGATGGAGACTCCGGAGAACGTCGTCGATGAAGATGGCGGAGATGGAGCTTGAGAACACCCCTAGGCCAGCGGCTTGGAGTCCTCCTCTTGCTTCCTTCTCTCCGCCGGCGTTGATCCTTGCGACGAGCTCATCTAACTCTCTCCCTCATCTTGCGGCGGCGGTTTTCTGGTGATTGGCGTCGGTAGGATGATTTGTTCGATGGGTAACCATCTTGGGGCGCCTAGGAGGTTGTATTTATGTCCTTCGGGTGCCTTTGGGCGTGCTCCACCTTTCCTTGCATGAGATCCTCCTTGGGAGAGAAGCAAACTTGGTTTCCATAAAATCAGCCAGATTTTCCTGATTCGCAGTCCTTCATTGCCAGCGCAATATCTCCCACGTCTGGACTCCAAATAATGCAAATTCGGTGTCCAGGTTGTGTGCCACGAAATTATCTTCAACTTTGGTATTCATTTCTTTCCTTAAAAACGATAGTAAGATCTCCAAATCGGCCTTGGAAGATAATCTGTTCTGATTTCGGACTGACTGCGCAGCAGGGATTTCGGGGGCTATCTCTCGTGGCTCCCTTATCCAAATTGGGCCTTCCACATGTCCAAATCGAAGGTATCGTCAAGGCCCACAACTTTGGTAGTCAAACTTTTGCCATTAAAGGCCGTTTAAGTCTCCGAATCTGCACCGAAAGATCATGATGTCCTGGACTGCGAGAATATCTCTCGGGCTGAGTTGATCTCTTTGGTAAACATCCAAGTCCCCGGAGTTTTGCGTGTTGATGCTTCGGTCCTTGGGTTGTTTGGAGTCCTGTTCACTTCGTGTCTTGACTTGTGACAGGCTTCATGATCTACTCTTGAAGTGCTTGATGAATTTATCCCGAAAGTCATCTCTTTAACATTAATTTCCTGCGTAAACAACAAACTACAAAATCGACATGCAAGTGTGAACTTGTTACATCATTAGTATGCCTACTGGTGGGTTAGTTGCAAATCATAATCGAAACCAATGTATAACAAGTACTCTAGGTTGACGGAAATTCACCGTCAACATCTCCCCCATGCTTAAACCTTGCTCGTCCTCGAGTAAGTAATCCTCGCTTAAAAGGGAAATCAATGTTGCCTTCCAATGTTATCCCTGCACTTAGTCATTCATGATGAGACAAATTGCTCTCTTAAGAATTTATTTGTAAAGTTCAAGTTGTGACCAACTTCTTTTTCATTATGGAAGATAGACTAACAATAAAGAACAAGCCACATTTAACACGATGCTCTCAAACTTAAGTGAACTTCAAACCATTACCTTGTCACATGGAAGATTTTGAAAAAGATGCATATCCAACATAAGTGAAAATCTCTTGCAAGAGCTCATGGAAACACTCATCTCATCAAGTCACTCAAGCCTATACTAGATTATTTTCAACCTACTCTACTCATATGTGATAGTGGAAGGCTTATGTGGAGCTTTGAAGGTTAAAAAACAATCCTAGCAAAACATATATCCGAAATATTATCAAATTAAGAGAGAGGTCTATTGGAATTACCGAGACTCGTCAAAAAGGCCATGGAAAATAAATGTTGGAAAGAGAGAGGGGCGAAACACACACATTTGGATAAGTGGACATGTGCAAGTGGCAAATGGATGATCCCGAGGCACGAGTGAAGTCCTCGTTATCGGATTGCACATGGTTGAAAGATTTGAGTGTGGATTTGTCATCAAGGTACTTGAGAACTTATGAAGCAAAAAGATCCGAGGAGCATCTTTATTATTTTTTTACTTTTATTCTATTTCCTTATCATTTTTCTCTCTTTCTTTCTTTCTCTTTTTTCTTTATTCTTCCTTTTTTCCTTACTTTTCTTTTCTTCTCATCATAATAATTTTTTTATTCTTTCATTTTTTCTTCCTTTTTTTCTTTTTTTTTGCGCCTCAAAACTTTTTACAACATAATACTTACATAGCATTTGTGTCAGAGAATGACTCCTCCCCCATGCTTGAACGATGCTCGTCCTCAAGCATAAAAGAGAGGGGAAATGACTGCTAAAGTAAGTATAAATTCCATAATATTGCAGAATATTTGAATCTCCATCGAGAATTTTACTCCATACTCAAATTAGGTTGTGGACAAGGAGGTGATCACAAAAAGATGTTTTTGGTTTAGGGTGGATGCCCAGCGAAGTTTGTGGAATTTCCGATGTGAAAACCCACAATGCATGGACAAAAAGGCTAGCATGAAAAAGTTACACAAAGGAATGACCAGCTTCTTAGTCTCTAACCATAGAAATCAATCCTAATCCAACTCATCAAAACATATGTTTGCAATCTACGGGTTTTGTTATCATAAAACATATATGTATATGGCTTTGGTAGGTAGAACTTTGCAAGAGCATCCCAAATATGTAGATAGCATAAAAGTTAAGTTTTCATAAAAACAACAAGTTATCCGGCTATCCATAAACTTAAATCAAAGAGCAAAGATATGTATGTGGGTCTAGAGCATAGTCATTTCACCTCCACAAATAAAAGAGCCGGTATTTAAATTAATTTCAGATCATATTATAGAGAGCAATTAGCCAAGACATGTATAACTTCATGTAGGTAAAACAAAGCGGCAATTTTCATCATCTTTCCGTAAGCATAGGCAATGTAGAACATCGAGGTGAACACAAGGTCATGCTTATCTATTGAAAGTAAAAAAGAAACCTAGGTTGTCCTCCTAGTAGCCATGTTATTGTTTGAAGAGAAAAACAAAAGGTTGCACCTAGTTGAGGTTGAAGGCATACTTACAAGCATTTGTGTTTAGAAAACAGAAGGTCCATGGAGATGTTACCATCCTTTGTAATTCTTCGTTGCCTTCTTCCGACATCTCCATGTATCGATGTGGCTTTTGCTTTTGTCTTGATTTATTAATGCTCCTAAACTTCTGAATTTGATCTTGTATGCTTAATGGAGTCATTGGTCACCCTTCTCTTCAATGTTGTCATCACCATCTCCTCTTTCTTGTTCTCATCATCTCCTTGCTGTCTCTTTTTCATGGATTTCCCCCTCTGTCCAGAACAGAACATATATCGAAATATAGCTCTATTGAAAGGTTTATGAAATTACCTTTCAAACATGTGGTCATTCATCGAAAATGGAGTTCAAACAAGGGAGCTATGTCCGTTTTACTTCAGCGCTGCGTGCTGTCCAAAACTGATTTCAGGACGTGTTGCACTCGGTGATTCGGGCATAACCGCTTGTAGGAACCTCCGATTGTCTTGATTCTTGATTTGTTGGAATCAAATAACTTCATCTGGCTTCTAAATATCCAAAAATATCCAGTGTTTTCTCTTCGAGACCATGCAGAATTTTGATGAGATTGGTGGCTTCTTGCGCATTGATCCGGAGATGTTAACGATCTTTATCATTCTATCTTCTAGAGTGTCATGTTGCACTTCCGTGTTGAAGATTCAGGGTCTCCCCCATGCTTAGCATTTTGCTAGTCATGGAAGAAGAAGACAAAGCACTTCTTAGCCATCCTTCAATTTCCTTATAGTGAGAATCTTTATCTTGCTTGTAAGACGTTTTAAACGCACATTCTACCCCCAAGGTGACGGTTGGGAGTAGATAGAATTGCCAATAATCCAACAATGTCTCCTAATATTCTTAACTTGTGGCATAATTAGTCTAATTAGGAATAAAAACCTAATGAGTGTACGTGGTGCAAGGTGTGTATGCACATGAGAGGAAAGCATATAAACAAACACAATGTTTTCACCTAGTTCTAAACACCATGTTTACAACTAGGTTGCCGAATTTCTCCATAGCCATAAAGGTTTATATATCTAGGGTTAAAACACCATGTCTATCCCTAAATCAATTACTCTTATAGCACAAGAAAAATTAAGCACAATGCAAAGCTTATAAACTAACCAAAGCAACATGAAAACATATGAAAAGCCAGCTAGGTTTATCGAACTTGACGATGATGGTCCGCAATCTTGTTTAAACACCACGTTTACACAAGATCACAAAAGGAAAACACCCATAGGTACCTATGAAGCATTAACATGGAAACTGAAGCATACATCATTAAGTATAAAACAACCAAGCCAACTATGTGCAAAACATGTATACACAAAGAAACATCACATTGATAACAAAATGCAATGCATTCAAATAAATATTATCATGAACTTGATGGTGGTTCTAAAGAGGAAAACTGAACTTAGATTAATAACCACAAGTTGATCATCATAAGATAGTGTCATTCTTTATTTTCTCGAAGAAAGTAGTAAAAATATAAAGACACGGGTTGCCTCCCGAAAAGCGCTTCATTTAAAGTCATAGAGCTGGACTTTCTCACATACCTTCTTTTCGTTGCATAGCCATGGCCCTTCATGCAAGAAGAAAAGGTACCAATGCAGCTTTAATTTACTTCCCATGTTGTGCTTGATCACTTATAGAGGACTTGCCCAAAGCATCCTTTTGTTTCATCATTATCTCCTTCTTTACCATCCTTCGGTGCTGCCTTCACTCCATGAATTTTTTTAATTTATAGAACATATAGTATACTCAAGCTCTACTCCATTGCACAGTGCACAAAATTTCCTTTCCAACGAGTCTTCATTTGCTCAAATCGGACTCCGGACAAGAGAGTTACGTCCGTTTTACTTCGGCGATGAAATCTGTCCTGAAATTTCAGAACGCGCAACGCTCAATGTTTTCTCCATAACTCCTTGCACGGGTCTTCAAACTTGTTGGTTCTTGATGCGTTGGAATGGTAATTTGATGGAGCTTCTGAATATCTCATTTTTTTCATTTGTACACCTCTGAACAAGCTCTCAAATTGATGAAGACAGCAGCATCCAACGCGGGATTCGGAGAGGTTGATGATTTATCTTGCAACTCTTTTAGGCATGACTTCTTTTTTCATTATTCAAGCCTAGTATACATGGTTAGTGAAAATCGGGCCTTTCCCGACATATGATTCTTTAAGGTCATTAGCTTGACCAAGCGCAAAGCATGATCGAGATTTACAAAACTTATTGTAAACATACGCGTCCATAATTAACACCACATGTGAATTGTAGCAACAAGTCAAGGTGTAAATAAAAGAAGCATATGTTTCATGCATAGCACTTAGCTCATCATTAGGCAAAGGTTGTTTAGGTGTGAGATTAATTGGATCAAAAATAAATGTTTCCTCTTTTTCATTCTCAAGAAAATCTAGCCTATCAGCATGATCACTATTGGAACAAGGCATAGACATTAAACTATCATTCATACTATTGGTTGAGCATGAGTATTTGAATTTATCAACATCAATACCAATAATATCTTGAGATTTCAGCGCGTACCTTGGCCTTAGAGCCTTTTCAACAAGAGTGATATTTGGTTCATCTAGCGGTGTTGAAGGCGAATCAATCTCAACGAGTGAAGGTGTCTCTTTGTTACCTTTTTGCATCCCCTCCATCTCATCATGTGGAACGTGTAATCCATCAACTACATTTGCATTTGTCTCTTCTTTGAAGTCTTCATTGTCATCCCAATCTTCGTCTTCAAAGTCTTGTATGTTGCTTTCTTTATCTTCCATGTACCACATGTCGTCAAGATCGCTCATTGTTGATTCACTCTTTCCGTCATCCTTGAGTACTTCCATGTATTGATTTGCTAGTGTGTAGGCTTCAATAGCACACAGGCTATCACCTTGTGGGGAGGGGCCTTTTTGGAGTACTTGATCTATGTCAACCCCTTCCCATTCATCTTCTAGCCTGAGTCCTATCTCCTCCCATGTATCCTTTGAGTCACTAGGCTCATCACGGTTGTACTCTTCTCTTCCTTTATTGCAAATCTTTGAGTTGTCAAACCGGTCGATCCATCCTTCATCTCCTTCTTCTCTTTCTTCTTCAAGCATCTTTTGGATCGACTCTCCACTCATCTCTTGATCAAATATATCTTCAACTAGTTTGGCAACGTGTCGGCGTTCCTCCTTCCTTCGGTAGTTAATTAGTGGGGCGAAATCAACTTGAACCCAACCGGATTGAATGAACTCCGCCAATGGTCTAGCATTCCACATACTTCGGCCTACATTCATGTTAGTTTCAACATTTTTAACATCCGAAATGTCTTCTCTTACCTTGGGAAGTGGATCTTCAATTTCTTGTATGGTCAGTTCATCTTCCTTGACCTCCGGTTCATCTTTTTCAGAAATTTCAGCAAGCACCTTGGACTTGCTTTTGTCATTTTGCTCCTCTCGACAACATCTTTGCCAATCTCGTAGTGTTCTTTGTCCATTGCTTATCCTTTGTAAGATTTGTGCGGCTTCACTAATTGTTTTATCCATTATATCACCGCCTGCACACATGCTTACAAAACGAGATGAGTTAGGGGTTAGTGAAAAGTAAAAGGTATGCAACATCAAGTCACCGGAAAATCCCAAGTTCGGGCCTCGCTCAAGTAGTTCATTAAAACGGTCCCATGCTTCATCAATTCCTTCATCCTCTCCTTGCTTGAAATTGAGCACTTGCCTCCTTAAGTCTTGGACCTTGCTTATGGGAAAGAACTTCAAAAGAAACTTCTTCACTAGCTCATCCCAATTTCCTTTTGCTTCAACGAACGCAAGTGTGTACCATCTTCGCGCTTCATCTTCGAGAGAGAATGGAAAAAGATTCCACTTGAACCAAGCGGCCGGAACTCCTTTTTGTTGCACCGTGTTGCATAACATCGTGAATTCCTTAATGTGTCTATATGGGTTGTCATCCTCCAATCCTCTAAATGGTTTTGTCGCCACTAACTTGATGATTCCAGGCTTCACTTCATAGTGGGTTGTAGCAAACGTCAAATCTGATTTTTGCATCTCAACGTCTTCCATTGACGGCATTGCTAGCTCCCTTAGCGACATCTCTTCGTCTTCCAATGGTGAGGTGAACAAATCCATATAGGCACAAGAAAAGTAGAAAGAAAAACAAAAAAGATTTTTTTCTTTTTTTAGAAAATAAGGGTTAGGTGTTAGTAATCAACAAAATTAATACTAGATTGAACGTAGCAAACTGGCTTGCTCCCCGGCAACGGCGCCAGGAAAAGGGGCTTGTTGACGGATAAAACTCATATCCACCTACGATCCGCAAGCGTACAGACCTACACCTTTTTCACCACGGGATTCCCAAGGTTCTTGTCAATCCGCGGAGCAAGGGGATTACTAGCGCTTAACCAAGTACTAATCTAGTTGACTAAGGAAACCTTTAAAGAGAGTATTAATCTAAAAGTAAAGACAATCTAACCTAAGTTAATCTAAGTTAAGTTGATCAAACAAATCTAGGGTTAAATTAGATGGTAAAGGGGTGAACACAAGAGAGTGAGTAAGAAAGATAAGCGTTCCCTCCCTAGGATCTAGGATAACATGGTATGCATCTACTACACGAAAGTGGTAAACCAATCTACCGGGGGTTGTGACCACAGTTTCGCCCTTTCCCTCCTCTCGTATTGTCACTACGCGAATGTATTCGTGACTAGACCTATGATGGACACAGTATGTTGATGGAATCTATAGGAGTAGCGGATATCATACGCCCGAAAAACACAGTGGACTACCTTAATCATCAAAGCATCATCAACATGAAAACAATAGATTGAAACCACGAATCAAGTAGCGATCACATAGCATGTATCCATCTAATCCTAGGGATGAACGGAGACATTACCCCATCATCTTACACGGATTGAAGCACATAGGGGTGATGGAGACTCCGGAGAATGTCGTCGATGAAGATGGCGGCGATGGAGCTTGGGAACACCCCTAGGTCAGCGGCTTGGAGTCCTCCTCTTGCTTCCTTCTCTCCGCCGGCGTTGATCCTTGCGACGAGCTCATCTAACTGTCTCCCTCATCTTGCAGCGGCGGTTTTCTGGTGATTGGCGTCGGTAGGATGATTTGTTCGATGGGTAACCATCTTGGGGCGCCTAGGGGGTTGTATTTATGTCCTTGGGGTGCCTTTGGGCGTGCTCCACCTTTCCTTGCACGAGATCCTCCTTGGAAGAGAAGCAAACTTGGTTTCCATAAAATCAGCCAGATTTTCCTGATTCGCAGTCCTTCATTGCCAGCGCTATATCTCCCACGTCCGGACCCCAAATAATGCAAATTCGGTGTCCAGGTTGTGTGCCACGAAATTATCTTCAACTTTGGTATTCATTTCGTTCCTTAAAAACGATAGTAAGATCTCCAAATCGGCCTTGGAAGAAAATCTGTTCTGATTTCGGACTGACTGCGCAGCAGGGATTTCGGGGGCTATATCTCCTGGCTCCCTTATCCAAATTGGGTCTTCCACATGTCCAAATCGAAGGTATCGTCAAGGCCCACAACTTTGGTAGTCAAACTTTTGCCATTAAAGGCCGTTTAAGTCTCCGAATCTGCACCGAAAGATCATGATGTCCTGGACTGTGAGAATATCTCTCGGGCTGAGTTGATCTCGTTGGTAAACATCCAAGTCCCCGGAGTTTTGCGTGTTGATGCTTCAGTCCTTGGGTTGTTTGGAGTCTTATTCACTTCGTGTCTTGACTTGTGACAGGCTTCATGATCTTCTCTTGAAGTGCTTGATGAACTTATCCCGAAAGTCATCTCTTTAACATTAATTTCCTGCGTAAACAACAAACTCCAAAATCGACATGCAAGTGTGAACTTGTTACATCATTAGTATGCCTAGTGGTGGGTTAGTTGCAAATCATAATCGAAACCAATGTATAACAAGTACTCTAGGTTGACGGAAATTCACCGTCAACACTCCCCATGGTGATGAGCTTGGCCTGATGAACCCACTTCGCTGGAGTTCTCCTAGCTGCTTCTTCAATTCTGCCAACTCAGGGGCTGCCATCCTATAGGGTCTCTTGGCTATGGGAGAGGTTCCGGGAATAAGGTCGATGACGAACTCTATATCCCTATCTGGCGGCATTCCAGGGAGTTCTTCGGGGAACACATCTGGGTATTCTCGCACTACTGGGACATCTTTTATGGACTTGGCTTCTATGTTGAAAACCATTATGTCTGGCCTGTGTCCTCGGGTGTGGCAAGTCACTTGTATCCCGTCTGGGTTGGTTAGGTGCACTACTTTATCAGCGCAGCTTATGAGGCCATGGTGTTGGCTTAACCAGTCCATCCCAAGGATCACATCTATCCCCTTGGACTTCAGTACTACCAGGTCTGCTAGGAATTCTACCCCACTTAAAATGATCCTTACCCGGGGGCATCCCAGTTGACACTTAATGTCACCTCCGGGCGTTCGAGTCAATAGGGGTGCTTTTAGTAGTACTGTGGGTATGCTATGCTTTTCCACAAAGCTTGAGGATATGAATGAGTGCGATGCTCCCGAATCGAACAATATGGTAGCCAAGACTGAGCTGACGAGGAACTCACCGAGCACTACGCCTTGTGCTTCCTGCGCCTCCTGCGCATTGATGTGGTTGACTCGAGCTCGTCCATACGACTGCTGGGGCTGCCTCATTTGCTGGTTGCTGTTGTTGTTGCCGAAGTTATTGTTGCCGCGCACTGGCATGCGGTTGGCTCCAGACACAAGTGGCCTTCGCCCGTTCACCGAGTTGGAGTAGGTGGTGGTGGTTGGCTTTTTGGCGTACGGGCAGTTGGCGATGAAGTGTCCGGTTTCTCGGCAGTTGAAACACACTCGGGAGCTGTTGTTGTTGTTGGCAATGATCTGGCTGGTGTTGTTCTATGGGGGTTTCATGGCACTCTGGTTGTTGTAGGGCTTGAATTGGGTTCTGGGGCCTTGCGAGCCCGTGGCTTGGGATTGGGTCCTGTACTACATGGGAGCTTGGAACCTGGACATGGGGTGTCCAAAGTTTCTCGGCCTCTGGGACCGCTCTTGCTGCTTGGCCTTGTGCTCCATAAACTTGCGCTTATTTTCCTTCTTCTCTTCAGCCCTCGCTCTTTCGGTGAGTATTGCCATGTTCATGAGGGTGTTGAAGTCCGGGTAGATCTGAGGGGTCAGCAGGGTCCTCAGTTCCGGAGTCAGCCCCTTCTTGAACATTTCCTGCTTCTTGGAATCTTTGTCCACTTCATCGGGGGCATAGTGTGCCAGCTCTATGAACTGGTACGTGTACTCTTCCACGGACATGTTGCCTTGGCGGAGTTCACGGAACTCATCTGCCTTCCGCTTCAGGGTGGCTTCTGGGATGTGGTAGCGGCGAAACTCTTCCACGAATTCATCCCAGGTGATGGCGGAGGGATCCTTGGCTGCTGCGCAGTAGTTCTCCCACCAGACTAGGGCTGTCCCGGTGAGCTGGTGAGCTGCCAGGAGAACCTTGTCGCGGTCCTCACAGTTGAAGGGCTCTAGCTCCCTCAGAATGGCTCTCAGCCAGTCGTCAGCATCCAAAGGATTCACCGACCCGCCAAAGGTGGGCGGCTTCGTCCTGAGGAACTCTATCAGCTTCTCGTTCATGCCCAGAACCCGTGGTCTTGGGCGGTTGACAGCGTTGAAAATGGCCTCCATCAAGACAGTCTGGGGCCAAGACTTGTGCCAAGTCAATGGGAGGGGGTGGCGGCGGCAGGACCACGTTCTCTCCCCCATCTTCGTCTTGGTTAACTTCCTGGTCGTGAAGACACTCCCTCCGATCGGCTTGCGATCCTTCAGCGTCCGATCGGCCGGGGCCTTGGTGGGTCCTGACAGGGCGCCTGGAAACCATCTGTAAAGAAGCGGGTTTTCTAAGAGATCTAGCTTTTATGTGATATTTAAGTGGATTATATCGGATTTCTTTTTGAAAAGGCAGGGTCTACTCCTGCCGGTAAGCACACAACAAGCACATAGCAAACAAGCAAGCACAAACAAGTTTTCATTACAAACCAGCGAGGAGGATACATCCCGACTACGCGGACACACTACACGACTAAGGACTAAGGGTGCGACTTGGACCAGTACGGCTTCATTCCCTGGGTCAGGGTCACTGGGGCACGCTACTCGCGAGGAGAGCCATCTTCTGGGGTCGAGTGTTCTTCCAGCGGAATGAGCAGCTCGTCATCATTCTCGCCTTCGGGGTTTCCATTTTCCCCGAGGCTGTGTTGCGGCTTCGGCGGTCGTCGTTGGGGGTTCGGTGATCGCCGGGTGGTGCCGGCGGGACTTCGATAGTTCCTCCCCATCCTACAAGGGGTGTTCCCAGCAGGACTTGAGCTTCTCCAATGGCTGGAACGGGTGTTCCGCCGTTGGTCCATTCTTGCATGCGTTGGTCCTGGATTCGCCTGAGGCTTTCCTGGGCAACGACTTCACTGCTTATGGCGGCTGCGGTCCTTGCTTCAGCTTGAGCCACTCGGACTTGGTGCATCCTTACCGTGACTTCAGCTTGCTCGGCTCGACTGATTTGTTCCCTCAAGTGCCTGGCTTGGTCATCGAAAAGCTTATCCAGAGAGACAAGGTAGGCGACTACGTGGTACAACAGGTCTTCTTGGTGGCGGCGTCGTTCCAGGTTTCTCATGCGGGCCTGCCAAACTGGGGTTCTGATGGCGGGAGGAAAGTACCTCATTGGTGTGGGGACGAGGTGTTCCTCATAGATCCGGCACAAGTAGCGGAGGGCTTTTCTGAGGGCCAAAGGATAGGTGTCTCGGTGTCGAAATCCTGTGGCGGTTACGCGCCATGGCTCAATGTTGGTGTGACGGTTGCTTCTAGCGACGGAGAGGACCACCCTACAGCGAAGAGTGCGGAGTTGCTCGTACTCTCTGTTGTAGTACCTAGGGCGCTCAGTGATACCGAGGCGCTCCATGGAGTTGATAAGAAGGCGAGCAAAACCAGGCTCCTCCTGGCACACGCCTTGGGTCCATCCATCTTCCGCCATCTGAAAACAAAGGTAGAGTTGAACAGGTTGTGGTGGGGTACAAGAGGTGGATAACTTTATTCAGTAACAAAGTTGGGGTACACTTTTCGGGGTACACTTATTAGCACTAGGACACAACTCTAGCCTAAACATCCTAGTCTTATCTTCATGGTGATTCTTCCTCTAGCTGGATGCGGCGCTTCTTTAGCGGGAGGTCTTGCTCCAGTATCTCGTCCTCGGTCTGGGTCCCTTTGTCCTAGTGAGTTTCTTCGGGTTCATCTTCCTCTACTCCAGCCTCTTCCTCTCTGCTTCTACGCTCCTTCAGTTCATCCCATAGGGCTTTATTGGCTAATAAGGTGCGTTCCCTTTCCCTAAGGTACTCTTGCTTTGTGTTGTGTAGTTCAACTTCTGCCATGGTTGTCTTTATCCTTTCTAGTTCTATCCTCTGCTCAGCTCTCTCCGCTTTGTCAATTTGTTGCTTCAGTTGCTGGGCTTGCTCTTGGTAGACGTGGTCTAGGCCATTGAGGTAGATGGATAGGTGGGAAACTGCCTCTTCTAGATCTTCTTCCTCTCGTTCTAGTCCTCTCATGCGATCAATCCATGAGCGTCCTCTTCCTCCGGAGGGTGGGAAGAATCCCATTGGAGTTCTTCGGAGGTGCTGTCTATAAACCACTCGTAGCTGTCGCAGGGCCTTCCGAGCAGCCTTGGGGTAGGTGTCGGCGAAGAGAAATCCAGTGGCGGAGACAAACCAAGGTTCTATGTCGGGGTAGAGCGTGCTTCTTCCCACGAAGATCAGCAGCTTACACCGAAGGGTGCCGTAGCGTTCGTACTCCCGATAGACGAACTCCGGCGGATCCCTTACTCCGACGCGCTCTAAGCTGAGTAGCAACAGGTTAGGGAGGCCAGGCTGGACGGGGCAGATTCCTCCGTTCCATTCGGGGTTAGCCATCTGGAAACAGGCAAGAATCAGGGTAAGGATTTGGGAAAAGATGAGTTCAGCAAAGGAAAGGTTAGAGAGGGCCAGAGGAGGTCTCGTATCCTAGGGGTCGTGTCCTACGGCCAACCTACGGCTCTGATACCACCTGAAGCGTCCCCTCATCAGAGGTGACTAAATGTGACACAAATACCAGTCCCAGGAGGATGGTAACACATTTATTACAACAGGTGGATCAGTCTTTTACATCACGGCGACACAGAGGGCACGGAAGTGCCAACGCTACAAGGAACAACACAAACGCTAACGACCACACTACGATAGCAAAGGCTTCCATAGCCTCCTCAGAGTACCACACCATGGAAGCTTTCTGTGGAGGCCCTGGGTACACAGGCACGGTTGGGTGTAGGGCAGCGACCTACTCAACGTCTTCGGGAATGTAATCGGGATCCTCCTCTGAAAAATAGTTAGTAAAACAAGGGTGAGCACATACGTACTCAGTAAATCCAACCCCACCCACGGAGAGTCTTATAAGCAGAATCATGCATAGAGTATAACAAGGATCAGGTTAAGGTTCATTTTGCAAACTTACACATGCAGGGGTTCATTTCAAAAAGGTTTTCGCAAATCATTTTTCATAACCAAGGTGACTCAATTGTTTTTAGGAAAACCACTGTGGAACTACCGGACTCCCCGTCCGCAGTAGCCCAGGCACACAGCCACACACTTCACCCGGAAAACAACTCACGCCAGAAAACATCCCAAACCCAAACACTAGTTTTTGTGACCACACCATGACTCGTCCAATACCGTGGACACGGCTATTCGAATAGGTTTGACACTCTGCAGAGGTTGTACATCTTTACCCACAAGTAGGGTACCGTCACACGTACACCTCGGGCTGTTCGGGGGTACGGATCCTATCATAGCCATTACCCACCTTAGCTAACACTAAGAGCCACCATGGAAGCACCCAAGGGGTTATCCCACATAACCAGGGCGTACCTCACACAAAGCGTACCCCTACTCCCTGGTCTCCCGCCGCTCACCCGCACACCAGATGGCAAGTAGATTAACTAGTGGGGTTTATGCTAAGTCGTTGCCACATACAACGGTCCAGTGGTTGTACGATGATTTAGGGTCAGGTGAGATGTCACGCAACCCGGTCCTTAACCGACAAGATGGACAACTCCCAACATGCTCAACCACACAGGTACGAGCTCACCCATACTCCTGACACACACGTCCATCCCGTCTACCCAGTTCTTTACTCATTTTCCAAACATACCCCATTTCCATTTTCAAAGCACTCACACCTTTTGAAAGCACTCACACATTTTCAAAGCACTCATTCAGGCCAGAACAAGGTTCAATCATAGCAATCAAGGGTGGCTATCCTACCATGTTTTTGCAGTAAAACAATATGCAATTTATAAAACGGGTATAGGTTATATTTATAAAACTAGGACAGAAGCATGCATCAAAGGGTGAGATTGAACTTGCCGTCTTCGAAGTCTTCGGGGAGTGTCGGCTCGGCGTTCGGGATCTCGGGCTCCTGCTCGCAGTAGTCGGCTCCGATCTCCGGCTCGAGGTACCTTCCTTCGTCTACTCCGTCAGCTATAGAGCACACACAGGCAAGCAAGCAATCATTATAAGCACACATATTACCGGCCGAGCTCGAGGAGGGGGAAATAAATGGAGAGGGGAATATATCAGTCCTAGGGGGGTTGGTGTATGGTTCGGCGGGGATATTACTGAGAAAGGCGTGGTGAAATTTGAAGAACAGGGGAGGGAGGCAGGGGCGGCCTCGGCCGGCGGCGGGCGGCGGCATCCAGGGGCCGACGGCGGCCGGGGACAGGGGGAAAAGGAAGAGGGGGGCGAGGGCTTTCTACTCCCGTGCTCACCTTGGTCGGGGATGGCTTGAGGAGGTGCTTCCGCGGCAAGGGGCGGCCGGCGGTGGAGGTTGGTGGTGGCAGCACAAATGGTGGTGTGGCGGTGCAATTGGGTGCTACTGGAAGCTTGCGGCTGGGGTGAGGAGCGGCGAGGAGGGGTGCCGGCCTTTTATAGGCCGCGTAGGTCGGTTCGGAGGAGGAGATTTTTTTGGCGTGGAGATCGCCGACGGGCAGCGTTGGGGGCCGGCCGGGCCCGGCCGCCGGGCGACGGGACGGCTCGGGCAGGGGCGGAGGTCGTCGAGCACCGATGGGTCTCTTCAAGCACGCGGCGCGGGGGGGATGGGACGGATCGGCCCGGGCGCGGCGGTGACGGGGGCGGCGGTCACGGCGGCGGTGTGCCGCGGAGGCAACGTCTCGGCGTCGAGAGGGGTCTTGTCTTGGCCCGTGCTCGAGCGGCCGTGGCGCCGGCCGTGGTGGCGTGTGGAGGCGGCCGTGCTACGCGGCGCGCGCGCGGGGCGGCGCGGGAGGTCGGGCGGCGCCGGGCGCGGGTGTCGGGGGCGCGCAGCCTGGCCGCGGGAGGAAGAAGGAGGAGAGGGAAAAAGAAAGGGAGAAAAGAAAAGGAAAGAAGGAAAAGAAAGAAAAGGGAAAAGGAAGGAAGAAAAAGAAAAGAAAGGAAAAGAAAAATAGGAAAAGGAAGGAAAAGAAATAGGGAAAGGCTTAGAAAATTAGGAGAATTGTTAGGGAAATTAGGGGGAAGGGTTTTGCGGGGTTTTCCGATTTCCGGCGTCGGCGTGATTTTCGGGACGGCGGTGATGGCGAGGCGGACCGGCCGGCGGGACCGCGGCGTGCACGGGATTCCCGCACGGTGGCCTACCGCGGCACTGGGGTGGCACGCGTGAGTGCTGGTCCGAGTGCGGGCGGTGCCGGCGGGATTCGCGGCACGCGTGCTGATGGTGAGAGAGGGGAACAGTGACCCGGGTTTCGAAAGGGGCAAATGAGCTCAGCTGGACATTTTTGAAATCACGCGTGATTTATTAGATGATTTGTTAGGAGCTAAAAATGCGGGCGTTACACCAAGATCGCATCGGGACGAATCACCGTCCCCCCCCCCCCCCCCCGAACGTCTTCGCTCGGGACGTCGCCCAACCTTCCGTCACCCTCGAGCCGCACCCCTCGAGTTGCACAGAACCCTCGGGGGCTCCCTCGAATCCAGCGGGCGCAGAGCCCATGGACGAGGACTCCTTGAACGAGGCGTTCGTGCTCTCCCTCCTCGAGGGGTACGGCGCCGCCGAAGCCGAAGCCATGGATGTCGAGCCAGCCCCCAGCGAGGTGGACTGGCGCGACAAATATATCGCTTGGATCGATCGAGGGGAACTCCCCTCGGACCGGTCCGAGGCCAGGCGCATCGCCAGGATGGCCAAATCCTTCACCCTCGTCGACGGCGAGCTGTACAAGCGCACCGCCTCCGGCATCCTGCAGCGATGCGTGCCCATCCCCCAGGGGCGCGAGCTCCTCCGGGACATACACGCGGGCGTGTGCGGCCACCACGCCGCACCCCGCACCCTCGTGGGAAACACGTTCCTCCAGGGCTTCTACTGGCCCGCCGCGGTCGCTGACGCCAGCGAGATTGTACGCACCTGCGAAGGGTGCCAATTCTACGCTCGCAAGTCCAACCTCCCCGCACACGTCCTGCAGACCATCCCCATCACGTGGCCTTTCGCCATGTGGGGGCTGGACATCGTCGGGCCCCTGCGGAAGGCGCCCGGGGGCTACACCCACCTGTTGGTCGCAATTGACAAGTTCTCCAAGTGGGTGGAGGTGCGCCCCAATACAAATCTCAGGGCCGAGCAGGCGGTGACGTTCTTCACCGACATCATTTATCGGTTTGGACTGCCGAACTCCATCATCACCGACAATGGGTCCCAATTCATGGACAGGAAATTCCTGGAGTTTTGCGATAAGTTCCACATCCGTGTGGACTGGGCAGCCGTGGCACACCCACAGACCAACGGCCAAGTGGAGCGTGCCAACGGTATGATTCTACAAGGCCTCAAGCCCAGAATCTTCGACTAGCTGAACAAGTCTGGTCGGAAATGGCTCCAGGAGCTGCCAGCGGTCATATGGAGCCTCAGAACCACCCCAAGGAGGGCCACTGGGTTCACCCCGTTTTTTCTGGTCCATAGCGCGGAGGCCGTCGTCCCCACGGACCTGGAATATGGGTCACCCAGAGTACGGAGCTACGACGAAGACGCCAACCAGCGAGCCCGCGAGGACTCACTGGACCAGTTGGATGAAGCACGCCTCGTGGCCCTGATGCACTCCGCAAGGTACCAGCAGTCTCTAAGGCGCTACCAAGCTCGAAAGGTGCGCCGGCGGGACTTCAGCGAAGGGGACTTGGTCCTAAGGCTACGCCAAAACAACCGAGGATGCCACAAGTTATCACCCCCATGGGAGGGACCCTACGTCGTGGTGAAGGTGCTCAAGCCCGGCACATATAAGCTAGCCAACGAAGACGGTGAGGAACTCACCAACGCTTGGAACATCCAGTAGCTACGTCGCTTCTACCCTTAGCTAGGATTTCCAAGTCTTTTGTTGTAAATTACACGCCAGACACCCCAGTTGGCAGCACAATGTAAATAGCAGCAAGTCAATAAAGTTAAAGAGCAACTCGGTTTTCTCCTGAAAACCAAGTCACCCTCGGGGGCTACTGCGGGGGGGCATCCCCCAAAAATGGTCCCATTTTTCGCAAAAATCTAACTTGCAAGCGCGCTAAGTATGTTCGACCTTAGCCTCGAGCGAATCAAGGCAGGGCGTGGATGGTCATGCGGGAAGGACGTGCGAGTCAGAGATAGCCTACGCCTCCGCGAGGATACGACCCTTCTCTCTTGCCTCCGGCCCAGCGGATTGCTCACGAAATCGAACTCCCCCAACCCGAATTCGCTCAAGCAAAGGGAAAAAACAGAAAAGCGCGACAAATAAAAGGCACCACTTAAATTTAAAAGTGCTTAAACATTCCGCAAGTTTCACTTGTTTATTTACATAGCCATATGGCCCAGATACTAAAATCTAAACAAAAATGGGCCTAGTGCCCAGCGGTCTTTAGGCCTGAGGCTCGTCGGTGTCAGCGGCGTCCGGGGACAGGAACTCCGTGAAGGCCTCGGTGAGCGCCTCGGCAGCATCAATGGCAAGTGCGTCAGCTTGCTCCATCGCCGCCTCATCCTCGACGCCCTCCGGGACGACGTAGCCCGACGCCACGGCCTCGAAGTTCACCTCGTAGTGGGATCGCACCACACCGAGGGCCTTCTGGACGCCCAGGTGGAGCGTGCGACGCATGCGCCTGGAGACGTGCCCGCCAAGGGCGCGCAGACGGGGCGGCCGCCGAGCTTCGGCTTGCGCCTCGCCCTCTTCGACCGCCTGGCGGGTGCCTCGAGGGTCGCGGTGCGCAGCTCCACCAACTCCTGCTCGGAGGAGTTGTAGGCGGCTTGTAGCGTCTCGGCCCGATTGGTCGCATGCCCCAACGCGGTGCGCAGGCCTGGACGACGCGAGCAAAAGAAATCAAAAGGGGAACGGACCCCCGAAGGGAAGATCAACAAAACGAGAAACAAAGTGGCGACTCACCTTCAACCTGCTTCTTTTCCACCTCAAGAGCTCGGCGCTCGGCCTCGACCGCCTGCTGCAGGCTGACGACCGTGGCGCTCTGCTCCTCGAGGGACCGTTGCTGGTCCGTGTTCGAGATGCTGAGGGCGATTACCTCCCCGTCAAGCTTCGAGACGTCGGCCTCTCGCTCCTTCAGCGACGTCCGCGCCTCCTCGAGAGTAGCATGCTCCCGCTCGAGCGCCGACCGGGCATCAGCGAGAGCGGCCCGCTCCTGCTGGAGTTGACCCTCAGCCTCCTGGCGGGCGGCACGCTCCTGCCGGAGTTGCTCCTCCGCTGTGGCGACCACGGCGACCTTGGCGGCGAGGGCGGCCTTCAATTCTTCGGCCTCCTTGGCCCTCTGCTCGGCCTCCCGCGCCCTCTCCTCGGCCCGGCTCTGCTGAGACTGTGACGCCCCAGGTTTTTAATTAACCTTAATAGCCGGTCAAATAGTCAACCGTGGTCAAACCTAGGTCAACCTGGGCCCTCACCTCGAAAAACTCACTAACCCACCCTAGTGACCCTAATTCAATAGTAAGCACACTTGTGGGGCCCAATCATGGTCAAAAGTTGGGTCAAACCCCTTGTCACTCTAGTGTCCACAGGTGTCTGCCGGAACTTTTGCCGCGTTCTCCAAAATTCACCTAAACACTCAAAATTCTACCTTTATGAAAGTTGTAGATCTTGATGAGGGACACAATTTCATGTAGATTGGCATTTCAAATTTTGAGGGGAAAAACTTGAAAAATCCATTGCAAGCCAGTTTTCACTGTTTGCCAAAACAGGCTGACATTCACTTTTGGCATTCAAATTACTTCAAATCTGGGCAGAAAAACCCTATATAGCCTTTGTAGAAAATGTTGTTGGTAGCTAGATCTACAACTTTGGTATTCATCACTTGGTCGAGTTCTATTCAAAAATTTAGAGAATTTTGATTTCAAACTCGTGCTCAGCAAATAGGGAAAAGGCAGAGCGCGTCGCGCCGCGACGTCGCGCGCGCGCCGTGCGCGCGCGTCGCCGGCCGCGCGCCGCCGGCCCTCGGCGTCCGCGCCCGCGCCGCCCGAGGCCGAGTGCCGCCCGAGGCACGCGCTACCCGAGCCGCCCGTGCCCCGACGCGACCCCCGCCCGAGGCACACCGAGTCCGCGCCGGCCACGCCACCGTACGCGCGCGCGCGCCACGGACCGGCGGTCCGTCGGCGACGTCGCCGCCGTACGCGCGAGCCCCGAGCGCCGTAGCACGGCCGGGAGCATCTCGCGCCGTCACCCGCCGTCACCCATGCTCGAGCGACTATTTAAGCCCCCCCCCGTTCCCCCGCCGCGCCACCCCGAGGCCGCCACCGCGCCATCGCCGCCGCCGCCGGTGAAGTCACTCCCCCGCTCGCGCTCGCCGCCGACCGAGCACGCCTAGGCCTTCCTTAGACACCACTTGAGCCTCCCGAGCCGCACATTGACTTGCATCCTCGTGGGCCTCGCCGGAACCGCCGCCACCGCGGGTGTTCCCCGCCGCCGCCGCCCGCGCGCGCTCGCCGGAGCTCGCCCCAACCCCGCCACCGCCACCAATCAACTGGGGGTGAACCCAATCGCCCTCCCCTGACACATGTTGCCCCGGTCCGGCCCCACATCGCCGCCGGCGAGCTCTCCCGCCGCCGCAGGGGCATAAGTGTGAATTAGGGACTGGTTTGTAATAGAAGTTATCTAAGTTTCTTTGCAGCTCAGTCCAGAGCCTTAGAAAATTCCTAGAAATTCGTAGAAAAATAGGAAAAATACCAAACCAATTTTGTAGAGTTCAAGATGATAAATCCCACCTCTTTTATTATATACTCATGGCTGGATTCTAAGTAGTTTTAGCAGGAAAAATACTAATGTGTTAAACCTAGATCTGTCATAACTTAATATCCATAATTCCTCTGTAGCCCAATTTTGGATATGTTGTGTGTTAGGATATGACAAGATGCTCTGCCAAAAATTGCACAAAGTTATGTAGTAGATCTTGCTAAATAAATTATTTTCCATTCCTGTAGTAACTGCCTAGATGATTTTTTATGTTAAATATAATTATGTTCTTGAGCTCAACTTGTGCAAACTGTCTTGTAATGCCAAAATGCACATCGTGTGAATTAATCATGATTTTTGGATTAACAGAAATAATTATTCTTGATTTATGCATGTTTTCCTTTGTAAATTAATAAACCAAGTTCAGTAAAATTCCTAGATGTATATGCTGGTTCTTTAGACTTGTTTAGGACCAGGGAGCAGGTAGGAGAAAGTTTGGATCAAATTGATGCTTATTTGTTTTTGTATGCATTTAAGTTGAATCACTAGCTATCCTTTGTTATTTTCAATAACATTTAACTTTCTAGCATCCAACACTTGCATGTGGGTCCAATGGACCAGGATAGGTGCTAATATGCATTTGAAACACTTCTTGAATTTTTGGTAATTTAATTGTTTAATAAAAAGCTTAAAAGCCCTTTTAATATTAAAGGGAAATTAAATAAGGAAAACCCCTAATTAATTCTTTTTCCTTTTTGAAAGTATTATTTAATATAACTAAAAGATAATTAATGATCATCGCTGATAAGAAATTAATTCATAAATAAAAATATCAATTACACCTTTGTTGGTGAAGATAAAAGGAATTGAAGCTTTCACATGAAATGACAAGCTTAATAAAAACCTTTTTTTTCAATGTGCAAATAAAAGAGTAAACCATGTACACCCCATAACCTTCCTAAAAGAGAAACATTAGAAGAATGCTTGTTAAGGTGAACATGACCAACCCAGAGTTGGATAAGACAACAAACTATCACATCACCTAAGTCTTGCATTGCATTCTGTGTAGATCTTCCGGACGGAGATTACTCCCTTGTCCCGGAAACCGAGGAAGGAGGAGCGGAAGCGTCGCTGCAAGGACGTGGAAGTACTCGACACCGAGGGTGCCCGAGGGCTAACCTAGGCGACAAAGGCAAGCTCCGGTGCATCTAACCTAGTTTTAAAGTTCTTTATTCAATTATCTATGAATGATTGTGCATTTACGTTCAGGAGTTGAATGAAACCCTAGATGCATGATCCATAGGTACCTTTGTCCCTACTAGTATGATAGGTCGATATCTTCTAATCTATAGGACCGTTACAAGTCGGGTGATGACCTCACTCGCGAGAATAGGTTCCTAGATAGGAATCACAATTTATCCTTAAATGGATTGCTCAAGTGGTAAGAGCATGGGATCTGGGCTCCGGTCCAGTGGTTATGTGGGTTAAGTTTTTGAACGTACCAAACATTTGCCGGGAATGGGACCGGTAATCCTAATACCTTAATGAGGCGGCAAGGGATCCTACCGTTACTACTCTTGGGATTCGCTCTCACGGCTCGCCACCGGTGGTGTATGGTGACTCCGGGTATCTCGCGGGGTATGCCGGATAGCCTGCACCAAAGACTGTAAGATTCGATCCCGACCCGAGGATTTTTGGGGACGGCCCGGGAAAGTTGTCCTTGCGGGGGCAGCCTACCGTGTGTTTGGGTCTACCTTGCAAGGTTTAAATCAATCGATTGTCGGCCTCTCACCGTTATCTGAGACTACTTACTCCACGAGTCATGAGATCCCTAATGATGGAAGTTGATGAAGATGATGCTTGATTAATTGTATTGTACAACTTTGTTTGTACTAGTTGGCTAATGTAGTAAAGATTAAAACTACTAGAACTTGTGCTAAAATCTTGAAAGTAAGGACCTACTCTTTGTTACTTTTTAGCAAAAGCAACCCAGTAGCCAAAAAGCCTTTCATGGTCTAGATTTGGGTGAAGTAGTTATCACCGACGGGTAAGACTTGCTGAGTATTAGTATACTCAGCCTTGCTATAATGTGTTGATCCAGGTAATGCCTTCAGTGATGTGTGGCCCTGAGAGATCCCGCCCGGCTGGGAGCTGGAGTGGGTGGAGGACGACTACTGAAAGCATCATGGATGGCCTCCCGTGGTGTCTCCGCTTCCGTTAGTTTATTTCCGCTACTTTTCGAAAACTCTGAACTATTTCGTCATGACAAAAATTATGGTTTGTAATAAATAAACCCCTCGGGGTACGAATTTGAATGTTGATGTTGTTGTATCTCTGGACTCGCCTTCGAGTGAGTTTTAATGCATATATTCGATCCTTGTGCTCTTCAAGTGATTTACCGGGCGTTAACCCGACAACTAACGACAGGATGATATTTTATTATTGCTTAATGACCAAAGTGGATCGGTCTTAGGCGATAGTACGGTATTTTCCTGGGCGGGTTGTCACCAGTTGGCATCAGAGCTTATATGCACCAGAGATTAATTAATAAACCTTAATCAATGGTTTTTGAATAAAATATGCCAAGATTTTCTGATTTTCCAAAAATACGTTGGTCCTCTAAGGGTAAACTAGACCGAGAGGCCCTAGAGGGAATTTTGGATTCTTTCAGGTGGCTTAGTTAACCTATGGTTTATTTTGCTAACTCCCAGCACATTACTTTATGTCAGACTTACTTTCATGCACAACCAAACTAGGAGCCACGAGTTTTATACGTGCTGTTCCGCATCACGGGAATTGCGAGGGTTGATGGAGTGATCCATTCCACGGATCCCATCTTCGCGTCTGTTTATGAGTTGTGTGTCGCCACGTGTTTCATACGTGAGCATTCCGCATGTCGCTCATGCGAGGCAAGGATACACTCCATTCAAACGAAGGGTGTTTGAGGTTGGACGCTGTCCATGCAGCGGCTTAACGCATGGATACCGTTTCTATAGTGAACGGTAATGTATGTGGACGCTTTCGTGACGTGCTGGCACGAAAGGTTCGTTTTCTGCAGGTACATAAAAGCGCTTCATTAGTTGTTAAGCGAGTACCATATAGCTCTCGACTAGATATTATAGGGAGAGACGAATAAAAGCCTTGCCACCGGCACTAACTTCGATTTTTGGCTTGATTGCCATGTGAGATCGAATAGGACGTCTTGCATGCATATTAAAAATTGAAATAACTAAAATGGACCCAAAAATCAAATTTCCATCTAAGGAAGTTTATGCTAGTGTGTGCTTTTTATAAACTAGAGTACCTTCCATACCTAGTCGTCATGCTGCCGAAATTTTGTGAAAAAGTTGTTTATCATGTGTTAGGTTAATTAAACCAAATTGTTAAAAATAATTGCTCCTCAACTAATTATCTCGTAATAGCAAGTCTTAATCCTAGTTCGTTGGGTTGGTTCACACTTCCCTAGGCACATCCAGGTTCAGGACCATTCATCTTGTTTCCTTGATCGATGCTCAACCTTAAAAAGCTTAATTAAAAGTATTAAAGGTTTAATTTAAAACTTGGGAAATTTTTGAGGGTTCTGGATTTTTGGTTATGAATTGTTATTCACAGCTGCCAGAACTTCACCATTTGACATACCGTTCTCTTTGAGATCTGACATGAGTTACATTTGTTTACAGATGGATTTCCCCGTGTTCCACCAGTTCGACGCTGACGGTACGATCCGTACCAACGGGTTGCACTGGGAGGGTTTTCCGCGCGCCGGCGTGGGAAGCACTCGATGCGCGAGCTACCTCACCCCACCGACTTATGAGGTGAAGGAGTTTGAGCGCTTTGGCGTTCCCCGCTGCAGAGTGATCGTTACTGTTCTACCACACCTAGACCACGCCGATTGGTTTGACTTGAGCTTTATCTACTGGGGATTTATCACTCACGAGTCCGTTGAGTCAGCCGCCCTTAGAGTACTGACAGACTTCTGTGACCACAACCCCACCGTGGTAGCTCTTTCTCCATTTGGACTGTTTCCTGCTGTGAGTCCTCACGACCCCACATGGTTGGACCGTATGGACCACCTACGGGAGCTACTGACCCTAGCAGAGCCGTTGGATGTTACTCAGATGCTTGCCCGTTGTCTGAACGTGGTTTTCACACTTCAGGGGCTGCGCTATAACACCGCAGCGATTATTGCACAGCGCTTGGAGGCATCTAGGCGCGATTGGGAGCAGCTTTCAGCAGCACACTAGCAGCTGAACTTCACGCTTACTCAGGTGCAGCAGGAGAATGACAGGTTGCGTGCTAGGAGGTTTCAGTTAGAGCTTGAGAGAGGCGACCGCCTACAGAGGATCGTAGATTTGGAGGAGGAGAACCATGCACTAGAGGAGGATGCCGATGCTCACGAGATAGAGAGGCTGACACTACTGCAGAACATTGCGATATGCGGCGAGCGGGGTGCGGGGAGGCCGAGGTACAAGTGGCGGCCTTGCGAGCTATAGTGGCCTTGCGGCCACTACCCCCGGACGAGCACACCCGGAGGAGCAGCAGGCTTTGTCCGGTCTGGACCAGACGAGCCAGGCAGGACCACCACTACCGACTCCCCCAGCTTCGCCTACGTACAGTGGTGCTTCAGTGGGCAACTAGGTTGCCGACAGCAGGGACTAGGAGGATGTCGATCCGACCGAGTTGTCTTTGAGATGTTTAGAGTAGTTGGCTTGACAGCACGTCTTCGTGCCAAGTAACTGCTTGAATCGTGTCATGTCATGTTGTTTCAAATTCGAGTTGTAATGTCTTTGAACCTTGTTCTATCGGGTTGTAATAAAGAATGCTTAAGCATGTGTGCCTTAAGAGAAAATTTATTTGTCATTCAAATTTGAAATCTTCTTGCATATGTTTGCCAATCCTTGGATAAACCGTTGCAAATGACCACGCTTGTCAATTTTGCATTCTCGCCTAAAAACGTTAGTAAACCAAAGCATTTTTAGGGACATCACTCGTTGCCAGAGAATAAGCGCTCATTCGTATATACCTTCGTTGGTATCCGAAATGACGATGATCGTTCGAGAGTAATTACGAGCCGTGCAATTGAGTAATCGCAGTCCTAACCGTGTTGAGAAGAACGATTCTATGAATCTTGGTGGCGATAGAATATTGTTGATTGTTGCTATCCTCATTGTTTAAGTACTAATGAGATGTGATTATGCATGATCGTGCTTGTCATCATTTGGAGTAAGCTTTTGGTTATCTCACTAATAAAGCTCACTTTTCAGATGGTGGGAACCACGCGCAGCTCTCCCAACGGTTTCGGAGCAAGTGGTAATGGTGACTTGCCACCACCCCCACCCATGACACCGACGGAGGCCTTCATGGCCACCCAAACCGAGGTCTTTGCGTCGGATCCCGCGGACGCGAGCAACGGATCGCCCGACGGATGAACCGAGGGCCGCCACACGGGGCCAACCACGAGGGGCCTAACCAGGTCACCACGTATGCCCAGTTCATCGCTATGAAGCCGCCAACTTCGCTAAAGCAGAAGACCCCCTGGAAGCTGAGGCTTGGGTCAAGGCCATAGAGGCAAAATTCTCTGCCTTTGTGTTGCCTTGCTCCGAGGAGAACAAAGCGAACTTCGCAGCGCTGCAACTGCGAGGGGAAGCTTTGATGTGGTGGGACCACTTCAAGTCAATGCAGCGAGGGCACGCTGTGACTTGGGATGAGTTCAAGCAGGCTTTCAAGAGCCACCACATTCCCAAGGGACTGATGGATAGGAAGATGAGGGAGCTGTTGGCCCTCCGTCAGGGATCTGACTCAGTATACCGCTATGCTCAGAAGTTTAATAGCTTGTGCCAGTACGGTGGGCATCATGTTGATACTGATGCCAAGAAGATGGAGAGGTTTCGTGACGGGCTTGATGGCAAGCTGTATGAGCGCCTGAATCTGCTCGAGCCCGCAAACTTCCATGAGCTAGTGAACAAGGCTATCTCTCAGGAGGATGCTATGAAGAAAGCCCACGGGGACAACAAGAGGATGTCTCGGTTTCACCCCGGAGCGGCGGAACGAGCAAGAAGTTTCGCTTTGTGAAGAAGGAAGCTCCGGGGCCCATCCCAAGGCAATCTTCAACCGGACGCCGGACGATGAAGCCACCCCGGGGCAAAACCACGGGGAACTTCCCGGTTCCGCCGTGCCCGGCCAGCGAGGCTCCAAAGCCTAATGCACCCCCTCGCGATGTTGGAGATCGTCGTTGCTACAACCGTGGCCGCCGGGGGCACTACATTAATGAGTGTCCCAAGCCCAGGCAGATCAAGCCCAACCCGCAGAATCAGGGTATGGGAAGCAAGCCTACCACTCCGGCCAAGAAGCCTATGGTGCAAGTGCGCCAGGGCAAGCTGAACTTCACTACAATGAGTAACATTCCAGCAAGAGCTTCAGTACTCACGGGTACATTCTCTATCAATGACACCCCTGTTAAGGTTTTATTTGATTCGGGAGCCACCCATAGTTTCATAAATGAGAGCCTACTAGACAAATTGGGTCTAAGAGGAGTACAAACCAAATCTGCTTATAAAATTACCACACCAGGTGGAAATATCACGTCTCAATTAGTGACTTTTGAAGTTCCTCTGAGACTAGGAAGTAGGATTGTTCGATCTAATCTTATCATCATCAAATTGGGAAGCATGGATGTTATCTTGGGTATGGAATGGATGAATCAACATAAGGTGATTCTAGATATATCGGATAGGGTCGTAGAGATCAACTCTCCTACGGTCGGGCACACTACCTTGTACCTACCTTTCCGGGACGGTATCGACTCTTGTGCCTACGTGACCATTATCCCCTCTCTTGATGAAATTCCAGTAGTGTGTGAGTACCCAGATGTCTTTCCCGATGAGTTGCCCGGCATGCCACTAGACAGAGATGTCGAGTTCGTGATCGAACTCCAGCCTGGTACCGCACCCATTTCCAAGAGACCTCATCGCATGCCACCCAAAGAGCTAGCTGAACTAAAGACCCAACTCCAAGAATTGTTAGATAAGGGTTATATTCGCCCGAGCTCTTCTCCTTGGGGTTGCCCTACTCTCTTTGTCAAAAAGAAAGATGGTAGCTTGAGAATGTGCGTAGATTACCGGCCACTCAATGCAGTCACCATCAAAAACAAATACCCGCTTCCTCAAATGGATGTTCTTTTTGATCAATTGGCTGGTGCCAAAGTCTTCTCTAAGATCGACCTTCGTTCGGGCTACCACCAAATCAAGATTCGACCTTGCGACATTCCTAAAACCGCTTTTTCCACTCGTTATGGTCTTTACGAGTTCTTGGTCATGTCTTTCGGACTCACTAATGCTCCCGCCTACTTCATGTATCTCATGAACTCCATGTTAATGACGGAGCTCGATAAATTTGTCGTGGTCTTTATCGATGATATTCTCATCTATTCTAAGAGCGAGAAAGATCACGCCAACCACCTCCGAGTTGTCCTTCAGCGTTTGTGAGATCACAAGCTTTATGCTAAGTTCTCCAAATGCGAATTCTGGTTGAAAAGTGTGAAATTCTTAGGACACACCATTTCCCACGATGGTGTCTCCGTAGATCCTAGCAAAGTTCAAGAGGTGATGGATTGGAAACCACCCAAGTCCGTGCATCAAATCCGCAGTTTCCTAGGATTGGCGGGATACTACCGTCGATTCATTCCTGACTTTTCTAGAATCGCAAAACCCATGACCAAACTACTCAAGAAAGGAGTGAAATTCGTGTGGAGTGAAGCATGTGAGAAAGCTTTTCACACCCTCAGGCAACATCTAACTCCAGCCCCAGTGCTAGCTCAACCCGATAATTCCAAACCATTTGAAGTCTTCTGTGACGCATCAGGCACGGGTCTCGGCTGTGTCCTCATGCAAGAAGGCCGAGTCATTGCCTATGCTTCACGGGAACTTCGACCCCATGATCTCAATTATCCTACTCATGATCTTGAGTTAGCTGCTGTTGTTCATGCCCTCAAGATATGGAGACATTATCTAATGGGTAATCATTGCAACATCTTCACTGATCACAAGAGCCTCAAATACATCTTCACCCAGTCAGAGTTGAATATGAGACAGAGAAGATGGCTTGAGTTGATTAAAGATTATGACCTAGAAGTGCACTACCATCCCGGCAAAGCAAATGTTGTTGCGGATGCTCTTAGCCGCAAAGATCATTGCAACCACCTAGAGTTGGAGCCAGTCAGTGAACCCTTGTGTGAAGAAATGAGAAGGCTCAACTTAGAAGTGGTACCGCAGGGAATCCTTTATGCCTTGACGGCAGAGTCAAATCTTTATGACAGAATCGTCACTGCCCAGCGCGGCGATGCAGATATTCAAACCATCAGGCAGAAACTAGCAGAAGGAGACCCCAAGTACACTTGTTTCCAGAAGGATCGCTAGGATGTGGTCTGGTTTGGGAAACGTCTAGTGGTCCCCGTTGAACCAGAAATTAAGAAAATCATTCTAGATGAAGCTCACAGGTCCAAATTCTCTATTCATCCCGGTAGTACCAAGATGTACCAAGATTTGAAGCAGAACTTTTGGTGGTCCAATATGAAGGTGGATGTAGCCAAGTATGTAGCCGAGTGCGATACTTGCCACCGGATGAAAGCAAGTCATTTGAAATCGGCAGGAGTACTCCAACCCCTGTCGATACCTATGTGGAAGTGGGACGATATTTGTATGGATTTCATTGTGGGTTTACCCCTAACCACTAGAAAGAAGGACTCTATTTGGGTAATTGTGGATAGACTCACCAAGACCGCTCACTTCATTGCCGTGCACACCACTTACTCCGTACAACAATATGCAGAGTTGTACGTGGACCACATAGTTCGTCTGCATGGAATCCCAAAGACTATAATCTCTGATAGAGGGACTCAGTTTGTAGCTCGTTTTTGGGAACAGTTGCATGAGTGTTTGGGAACTCAGCTGATCCGCAGTTCCAGTTATCATCCGCAGACCGATGGTCAGACGGAGAGAATAAATCAGATTTTAGAGGACATGTTGAGAGCAAGCATCTTGCACTTTGACAAGAGTTGGGACAAGTGTTTGTCCTTGGCAGAGTTCTCTTACAATAACAGCTATCAAGCCAGCTTGAAAATGGCACCGTTCGATGCTCTATATGGACGTAGATGCTGCACTCCGCTGAATTGGTCAGAGGGCGGAGAGAGAACACTATTTGGACCAGAATTAGTTAAAGAGGCCGAAGAAAGGGTGCAAGTGATAAGAGAGAATTTGAAGATGGCACAGATGAGGCAAAAGAGTTACCATGACAAGGGAACCGCACCTCGACACCTTGAAGTAGGAGATTATGTGTATTTGAAAGTATCCCCTACCAAAGGTGTGCAAAGGTTCGGAGTCAAGGGAAAGTTAGCCCCGCGCTACATTGGACCATATGAAGTTATAGAAGTGTGTGGACCCGTGGCTTACCGTATCCAATTGCCAGAACGGTTTTCCGCAGTTCACAATGTGTTCCATGTAACTCAGTTGAAAAAGGGAATGCCTGTTCCGGAGAATGAAATCATCACGGAAGCTAATGCTTGGATCGAGCCGGATTTCTCGCTCGTCGAGCATCCATTGAAAGTACTAGACCAAAAAGAGCGAAAGACCCGAAGACAGACCGTGCGAATGTACAAGATCCAATGGAGCCATCACACGGAGGAAGAAGCAACGTGGGAGACGGAGGACTATCTTAATACTAAGTATCCGGGCTTCCTACAATCTCGAAACCGTGAGTCCTTCTCCCCATCTCTTTGTTGTCAAATCGAATCTCGGGACGAGATTCCGTTTAAGGGGGGTAGGCTGTGACGCCCCAGGTTTTTAAATAACCTTAATAGCCGGTCCAATAGTTAACCATGGTCAAACCTAGGTCAACCTGGGCCCTCACCTCGAAAAACTCACTAACCCACCCTAGTGACCCTAATTGAATAGTAAACACACTTGTGGGGCCCAACCATGGTCAAAAGTTGGGTCAAACCCCTTGTCACTCTAGTGTCCACAGGTGCCTGCCGGAACTTTTGCCGCGTTCTCCAAAATTCACCTAAACACTCAAAATTCTACCTTTATGAAAGTTGTAGATCTTGATGAGGGACACAACTTTCATGTAGATTGGCATTTCAAATTTTGAGGGGAAAAACTTGAAAAATCCATTGCAAGCCAGTTTTCACTGTTTGCCAAAACAGGCTGACATTCACTTTTGGCATTCAAATTACTTCAAATCTGGGCAGAAAAACTCTATATAGCCTTTGTAGAAAATGTTGTTGGTAGCTAAATCTACAACTTTGGTATTCATCACTTGGTAGAGTTCTATTCAAAAAGTTAGAGAATTTTTATTTCAAACTCGTGCTCAGCAAATAGGGAAAAGGCAGAGCGCGTCGCGCGCGCGGCGCGCGCGCGCGCGCGCGCGCGCGCGCGCGCCGCGCGCGCTCCCGGGGCCGCGCGCCCTCGGCGTCCGCTCCGCGCGCGCCCGAGGCACGCGCCCCGACGCGCCCCTCGCCCGAGGCACACGGAGTCCGCGCCGGCCACGCGCGCCGTGCGTGCGCGCGCCACGGACCGGCGGTCCGTCGGCGGCCGTCGCCGCCGCCGTACGCGCGAGCCCCGAGCGCCGTAGCACGGCCGGGAGCATCTCGCGCGGGTCACCCGGCGTCACCCATGCTCGAGCGCCTATTTAAGCCCCCCCTGTTCCCCCGCCGCGCGCCACCCCGAGCCGCCACCGCGCCATCGCCGCCGCCGCCGGTGAAGTCACTCCCCCACTCGCGCTCGCCGCCGACCGAGCACGCCTAGGCCTTCCTTAGACACCACTTGAGCCTCCCGAGCCGCACTTTGACTTGCATCCCCGCGGGCCTCGCCGGAACCGCCGCCACGCGCGGGTGTTCACGCCGGGCCGCCGCCGCGCGCTCGCCGGAGCTCGCCCCAACCCCGCCACCGCCACCAATCAACTGGGGGTGAGTCCAATCGCCCTCCCCTGCCACATGTTGCCCCGGTCCGGCCCCACATCGCTGCCGGCGAGCTCTCCCGCCGCCGCAGGGGCATAAGTGTGGATTAGGGACTGGTTTGTAATAGAAGTTATCTAAGTTTCTTTGCAGCTCAGTCCAGAGCCTTAGAAAATTCCTAGAAATTCGTAGAAAAATCAGAAAAATCCCAAACCAATTTTTTAGAGTTCAGGATGATAAATCCCACCTCTTTTGTTATATACTCATGGCTGGATTCTAAGTAGTTTTAGCAGGAAAAATACTAATGTGTTAAACCTAGATATGTCATAACTTGAAATCCATAACTCCTCTGTAGCCCAATTTTGGATATGTTGTGTGTTAGGATATGACTAGATGCTGTGCCAAAAATTGCACATAGTTATGTAGTAGATCTTTCTAAATAAATTCTTTTCCATTCCTGCAGTAACTGCCTAGATGATTTTTCCTGTTAAATATAATTATGTTCTTGTAATGCCAAAATGCACATCTTGTGAATTAATCATGATTTTTGGATTAACAGAAATAATTATTCTTGATTTATGCATGTTTTCCTTTGTAAATTAATAAACCAAGTTCAGTAAAGTTCCTAAATGTATATGCTGGTTCTTTAGACTTGTTTAGGACCAGAGAGCAGGTAGGAGAAATTTTAGATCAAATTGATGCTTATTTGTTTTTGTATGCATTTAAGTTGAATCACTAGCTAGCCTTTGTTATTTTCAATAACATTTAATTTTCTAGCATCCAACACTTGCATGTGGGTCCAATGGACCAGGATAAGTGCTAATATGCATTTGAAACACTTCTTGAATTTTTGGTAATTTAATTGTTTAATAAAAAACTTAAAAGCCCTTTTAATATTAAAGGGAAATTAAATAAAGAAAAACCCCTAATTAATTCTTTTTCCTTTTTGAAAGTATTATTTAATATAACTAAAAGATAATTAATTATCATCGCTGATAAGAAATTAATTCATAAATAAAAATATCAATTACACCTTTGTTGGTGAAGATAAAAGGAATTGAAGCTTTCACATGAAATGACAAGCTTAATAAAAACTTTTTTTTCAATGTGCAAATAAAAGAGTAAACCATGTACACCCCATAACTTTCCTAAAAGAGAAACATTAGATGAATGCTTGTTAAGGTGAACATGACCAACCCAGAGTTGGATAAGACAACAAACTATCACATCACCTAAATCTTGCATTGCATTCCGTGTAGATCTTCCGGACGGAGATTACTCCCTTGTCCCGGAAACCGAGGAAGGAGGAGCGGAAGCGTCGCTGCAGTACGTGGAAGTACTCGACACCGAGGGTGCCCAGGCTAACCTAGCTGACGAAGGCAAGTTCCGGTGCATCTAACCTAGTTTTAAAATTCTTTATTCAATTATCTATGAATGATTGTGCATTTACGTTCAGGAGTTGAATGAAACCCTAGATGCATGATCCATAGGTACCTTTGTCCCTACTAGTATGATAGGTCGATAAGTGCTAAGCTATAGGACCGTTACAAGTCGGGTGATGACCTCACTCGCGAGAATAGGTTCCTAGATAGGAATCACAATTTATCCTTAAATGGATCGCTCACGTGGTAAGAGCATGGGATCTGGGCTCCGGTCCAGTGGTTATGTGGGTTAAGTTTTGGAACGAACCAAACATTTGCCGGGAATGGGACCGGTAAGCCTAGTACCTTAATGAGGCGGCAAGGGATCCTACCGTTACTACTCTTGGGGTTCGCTCTCACGGCTCGCCACCGGTGGTGTATGGTGACTCCGGGTATCTCGCGGGGTATGCCGGATAGCCTGCACGAAAGACTGTAAGATTCGATCCCGACCTGAGGATTTTTGGGGACGACCTGGGAAAGTTGTCCTTGCGGGGGCAGCCTACCGTGTGTTTGGGTCTACCTTGCAAGGTTTAAATCAATCGATTGTCGACCTCTCACCGTTATCCGAGACTACTTACTCCACGAGTCATGAGATCCCTAATGATGGAAGTTGATGAAGATGATGCTTGATTAATTGTATTGTCCAACTTTGTTTGTACTAGTTGGCTAATGTAGTAAAGATTAAAACTACTAGAACTTGTGCTAAAATCTTGAAAGTAAGAACCTACTCTTTGTTACTTTTTAGCAAAAGCAACCCAATAGCCAAAAAGCCTTTCATGGTCTAGATTTGGGTGAAGTAGTTATCATCGACGGGTAAGACTTGCTGAGTATTAGTATACTCAGCCTTGCTATAATGTGTTGATCCAGGTAATGCCTTCAGTGATGTGTGGCCCGGAGAGATCCCGCCGGCCGGGAGGCCGGAGTGGGTGGAGGACGACTAGCGAAAGCATCATGGATGGCCTCCCGTGGTGTCTCCGCTTCCGTTAGTTTATTTCGCATTTGCTTTTTGAAAACTGCGAACTATTTCGTCATGACAAAAATTATGGTTTGTAATAAATAAACCCCTCGGGGTACGAATTTAAATGTTGATGTTGTTGTATCTCTGGACTCGCCTTCGAGTGAGTTTTAATGCATATATTCGATCCTTGTGCTCTTCAAGTGATTTACCGGGCGTTAACCCGGCAACTAACGACAGGATGATATTTTATTATTGCTTAATGACCAAAGTGGATCGGTCTTAGGCGATAGTACGGTATTTTCCTGGGCGGGTTGTCACAGCGACTGCGCCTCCAGAAGCGCCGCGCGGGCATGCCGGTTCTGGGTGCGGATGGAGACCACCTCCGCCTCCCAGTCCGTCGCCACGGTCCGCGCCCTCTCCTGGTCCCCCCTCGCCTGCTGCAGCGCCTCATCCCGGTCGATGAGGGTCGTGCGAATCCGCTCGATGGCGGAGGGATGCGCCATGGCCTGCCCCTCCAGCTCCAAGAGCTGGTCGCGCGGGGGCCTCGCGCCGTACACCCGGCCCGGCCGTCCCGGGTCCTCAGGGCCTCCGCGAGGGCGTCGAGAGCGACGCGCTGCTCCCGGAGCCGGTCGAGCTCGGCGCTCAACTAGTCGAGGGCACCATACCTGTCGCGGGTGTGTTGCTCCAGCTCCTACCGTCAGCAGACGAAGCCCATGAGTGCCACACCACGAAGACGAACACGAAAACGACGACATCAAAGAAGAAAGCAACAAACTAGCGGAACAACGTGAGAACCCCGACGTACCTGGAAAACACGCCACGCCAGGCCGCCTTGAATCCGCAGCGCCTCGTTCAGCACCCGGTTGAGCGAGGCGCCGTGATCACGGAGCTCCTCCCACAGCTGCTGCTCCTCCTGGGTGTCGGCGAAGTGGGGGCGGCACGTCGACGCGCTCCTCGCCGAGGGCGAGGGGGGCGGCGTGGGACGAAGAGGCCTCGGCGTCGTGTCTCCAGCCCCCGGCCACCATGCGGCCATCCCACCTTCTCGCAAGAGCCCCCGCCTGGGGCTCGGGGGCTGGCGTAGGTAGGCTTGCCCACTGGTCCCACCCGAGCGGCAGGACGTCGTCGTCAGGGATCTCCACCGCCGTGGCCTGGGAGCTGTCGGCGAGGGCGGGCTCCCCGCCGCGCCACCACGACCACCTGCGACCGCGCCTCCGCGGCCGTGGGCTCTCGCTGCGACGCCGTGGCCACCGCCTCCGGCCGTGCCTCGGCGGCCGCGGGCGCCGGATGCGCCTTCGCGGCCGACGTCGCCGGCAGTGCCACTACGGCCGGCGGCGTCGCGTGCCCCCTCCACGGATCGCGCCTCCGCCACGGCCGTCGCTTGCGGCACTTCCATCACGGCGGCGCCCGCCGTGCCTGCGACCGCCGGCCGCGGCCGGTGGGCGATGTCAACGGCCGTGGCCTCGAGGCCTCGGCCGCGCCTTGCGAGCCCCCACTCGCGCGCGCCACCGTGCTTGCGCCCCCCCCCGCGGCGCCCTCGACGTGCGCCGCCTGGTTGGGATGGACGCGTCCGCCCTCAGCACCTTAGCCGGTGCGAGGGGGCACGGTTGGCGCCACCCTGCGGACACAGAAACGAACCGTCAGACCCCTGCCCGACGGGCGCGCTACCCCTCGAAAGGTTACTCCTTACCTCAAGGAGGAGAAGGCCCGCTTCCTCTTTCTCGAGGTCCCCGCCGACGTCGTGGGCGCGGCCGCACGGCCGCCGCCGCCGCGCCTCCAGCGACCTCCACCGCGCGCGCGGGCTCCGCCGCGCGCACGGGCGCCTCCGCCGCGCGCGCGCCGGCGCCTCCGTGGCGCGCGGCGGCACCTCCGCGGCTCGTGCCGCCTCCGTCGTGGGCCGCACGGTGGCGGGCGCCTGCGCGCCGCCCCGGGCGATGGTACCTCGCCACCGGAGCCGGCTCCGGTGACGGGGGTGCCGGCTCCCACCTATCGGGGAGATCCTGCCCCCTCTCCTCTTCCTCCTCTTCCTCGTCCGATGATGAGTACTCCTCCGTCCCTGGCGAGGAGAGTCCCTGCTGCTCGCACAGCCGGAACTCCTCGCTCCTCTGCTCGCGGCGCTCCTGTCGCCGCACGTCGCGCTCCCTCTTACGGTCCGCCCACTTCCTCTCTCGCCGTTGCGCCGCGCGCGCAAGCGCGCGAGACCGAGGCATGGGTGGCTCGGACTTTGCGGCGTTCACGCGCACCATCTGCAGGGGTCGAGCAAAGCCTTAAAACGTGTCGACAACCCGAAAAACCGGCTAAGCTAGAAAAGAAGTCAAGAAATCCGCTCACCAATTGGCCGGTGGGGAGCATCTCAAGCGCCCACAGGGATGCGTCATCGCAACGCCCCGACCAGAGGTCGATGGCGCGTCGTGCCCGGGTGGCCACGTACAACCGTGGGAAGGGATCCTGCAACAGCCGCGATTTCGCCAACGCGATGGGGTCCGCGTCCTCGCTCATCTCGAAGATGCGGAGCGGCCTCTCCATCAAGGGGACGACCCGCCGGTGGTGGAGGTTGGCGAGGACACACCCCGCAGTCAGCCCGCGGTCCGCCAGCTTCTTCAGCGCGGCCACGAGCGAGTCCAGCCGCGCCTGGTGCGAGGGCGGAGACACCCCGTGGTACCAGGAGGCGGCCCTCTCCCGGAGCACCTTGCCGGTGTAGGGGGGAGGCCGGGTTCGGCGTTGCGGAGGTAGAACCATCCTCGCTCCCAGTCCGCGTTGTTGGAGGTCATCGTGCAGGGGATGTATTCCTCCCTGCGCGAGCTCCGCACCGCGCGCGCCAAGCTGCCGGCGCGCGCTGCGCGGCGAGTCCTCGGCTCCGACGTCGGCAACGTATGCAGCTCCGCGTGGAAGAGGTGGACCCAGAGATCCCAGTTCACTGGGATCCCCAGGAAGTCTTCACAAATGCCAACGAATGTGGTCGCCTGTGAGATCGCGTTCGGCGTGAGGTTTTGCAGCTCCACGCTGTAGTGGTAGCCTAACCCCCGCAAGAAGCGGCTCGTCGGTGCTGTGAAGCCGTGCTCGTGGAAGCGCATGAAGCTGACGATGTATCCATACAGAGGGTTGGGGACTCGTTCCCTCTCCGACGGCACGATCCACTCTGCGGGCCGCCCCTCCACATTCGCCGCCAGCTAGCCGCCGACCACCAGCTAACCCAGGGCCAGCGTCGTCGCCGTCGAGCGCTCCCACACCGGCGGGTCGATGATGGTGATGGGCTGCTGAGGAGCCATGTGAACAGGCGGGGGAACAAGGAAGTGGAAGCGAGAGTGGCTCCAAGAGCAGGATCGCCAAGGCAAGAACAGCTCGGGGGCTGGAGTGCAAGAGGCGGGGACGGCAAACGCTAAGCGCAAAGGTAAAAAACCGCCCCTTCTCCGCCTATCGGATTTATAGGCCGCGAGGCATGCTCTCCTGAGCGCACGCCCCGCGCGCATTAACTGCAGGTGAAATCTTCCCTCATTGACAAGCGGGGCCCACCACGACCGCGGCGGCCGCATAACCGCACGCGCGCCATCATCGCGACCGTGCTTGGGAGGGTCGCGGCGGGCGGTCACATCCGCCCCCGCCCACTCCGCCCACTACGCGCACGGCCGCGGCGCCTGAAAAGGCGCGCCCGCGGCGCGTGACTATAGCCGCAACTGCGGGCATTAAATGGCCCTATCCCTTACCAAGTAAGAGAGACCCTCGAGCGGCCCGAGCCCCTAGCTCAAATAAGTGCGACCCTCGAAGGGTGGGAACGCCGACCAGTGGCCTCGAGGCCCCGTTCGAAATAAACGGGCGCCATAGGTGCCCTCGACTTACGAAACTGCGATCGGCGGTTCGAGGATCGGCACGGCCAAGGACCCTCGAAACCTGCAGATGCGAAAGACGGGAGCACCCCGCTGCTACCCCGCACGGCCCTACTGATCAGGGGTTCGAAACCTGACCCTCGACGGGTTCGAACAGGTGCCCCAGATCACCAGAGTCAGGGACGACGAGGGCGCGCGCATTCGAGCCTCTCCTCGATCCCATCGGCTCGAGGGTGCCCCACATGTCATGTTCGAGAGCCAGCGGGGGCAGCTAGCCGGGGGGATCCCACCGAGGGAGAGCTTCCGCGCCCTCGGTCCCTAGCGAATGGGACCGAGCCCCACCTAGCAAACCCATGCGAGCACTTTAATGGACGAGTCTCCGAACCACGAGCCTACCCTTATCGAACGGGGCATGGGCGTCCACTTGAACCACCCGATAGCAGCTCAATGAGGAATCCGCAATCCGTGACCCGATCGATGGGGGTTGCGGAAACCTCACCCTCCGTCCCGCGGAGGGACGGCGAGGGCGCGTTAAAAACAAGACGAAGAGTTCGCCTCGATCGCCTCGAATGGGCCCAGGCTCGGGGGCTCAACGCATGGCTACACCTCCTGGGATGCACCGGACGCGAATGGCGCCAGTCGCGCGTGTGTCACCGAAGCCGGCTGAAACATTGCTGACGCCGGTTGAAACACGTACCATGCCCACTGGCGAAATTCCGCGAAAAAACCCCTGCAGGAGCACTCACGCTCCTGCAGGGCTTCGGGGGCTAGACCCGCGGGTCTGCTGACGCGGCCCCACGGAAGGCATTTGCAACCAGGGGGAAGAATGTCCTATCAGTAGACTTCAGCATCTACGGGAGCCTGGCCGGCACACCCTCAGATGCTCGGGGGCTACTGTCGGGGACAGCCCTGAGGGTCCCCTAAGAAACCGGGGGAATCCAGCTTAAAACCTGCGAAAAACAAAACAAAACACACCTCTTACCTAAACACGCACACACGGCACGGCCCACGCTGCGGTGGCCCCCGCGGCCCACCAGAGTGGCCCAATCAAAGGCCCCTCGAGCAGGTTCCGCCTCGCTCGAGGGCTCGCACCCCCTCGAGCGGGTTCCGCCTCGCTCGAGGGTTAACACCTCCCTCGAGCGGGTTCCACCTCGCTCGAGGGCTCGCACCCCCTCGAGCGGGTTCCGCCTCGCTCGAGGGCTAACACCTCCCTCGAGCGGGTTTCCGCCTCGCTCGAGGCTCCCTCACACGCGCACCTGCTCCCGCACGCAGGCACAGACATTTAATGCTCTGACACAGCAGAGCCGCGCCATCACGCGCCTGGGAATCACGCCCCGGCGCTGTTCCGCCAACTCCCTAGGGGAAACCCATCCCCGCCACTATGGGGGACTGTGCGACGAGGCCGGTGTCAGCTCCGTGACACTGTGCCGCCCACTCCCATACGGCTAACACGCCGCTCCCTCGAAGGGGGGCCGGTTGCACCCTCGAACCCTTCTCTCGTGATTCTGCAGGGTCAAACCATGACGTCAGGCCGGCGGGAGCGCCATCCCCGTCACTGTCAGTCCTGTGCGGCCATCCCCGCCCCTGCAGCGCCACGCCGGGCACTGCTACAACAACTCCGGCGCTGTTGAGCATGCGGGGACGGGACACCGCCACGTCCGCCACTGTAACCGTATGGATCACCGTCAGCGGCTTCCTCGAGCCCGCCTGAAGACACCCCGGCCAGCCACTACGCCTTCACCCTCGAAGCCGCCCCTGTTCAAGTACAGGGCACGCCACGACGCCGAGACCGAGGCGAGGACCGCCGGGACAACCGCCCACTCCCCGGCACTGTACGCCATACCTCCACACGCAGCTAAACGGTGCGGCATGCCTGTAAATCACCCTCTCCTTGGTCTATAAAAGGAAGGTGATCCCCTTCGCCGCGCAAGGGAGAAGACATCACACACGGGACCACGGGTGGCGACCACACACACGCTCCCTGTCTTTCCCACGATATTGGCACTCGTCTCAATCACTCCACTTGGGACTTGGAGGCCACGCCTCCTCTCCCACCTTGCTTGTAGCCGCCCCACTACAGGCACCCCGGTGCAAAGCAATACAGTGCCTCGAGCACACCCCTGTTGGACGTACGGCCCCGACCGGAACCAGGATAAACCAAGTGTCTTTAGTTGCTTAGCACCGACCATCGAGGGACAGATTTCAGCGCTTACTACAAGTTAGTGTCGGGACTACATTCTGCACCGACAGTTGTGCATGTCATATTATCAACCTGATTGTTAAAGAGGCTCTTGCTACTCTTAAACCTTTGATAGAAACCTTTAGAACTGCAATATCTTGGTTAAATTCATCTAATCAGAGAATTGCTGCATATAAAAGTTACTGCATTGCAACTGGTGTTAGGCCTAGAAAGTTTCAGCTTGACATGGATGTTAAGTGGAATTCTACCTATCTAATGTTTAAGCATCTTTATCCTCACAAGCAAAGTTTCAGTACTTTCATGCAGGCTCAGTATCCTAGGGGTGAAGGTGAGTCATTCTTGTTAACTGATGAGCATTGGGCTGTGGCAAAAAAGTGTTATCATTTCTTGAACTGTTTTATGATGCCACAGTTGCATTGTCTGGTGTGTATTATCCTACATCACCACTTATGATTCATTATCTTGTTAAGATTGCTCTGCACCTGCAAACTTATGCTAATGATTGTCACATTAGATCTGTGGTTCAACCCATGATTGACAAATATAACAAGTACTGGAGGGACATACCTATACTTTATGCTTTTGCATTCATCTTGGACCCTAGAGCTAAAATGAAAGGTTTTACTAGGGTGCTTACAAGGTTGGGTGTTCTCACTGGTACAAATTACAATACTTATTTGATTACCACTAGAGCTAAGCTGACTCATGTCTATAACAAGTATGATGCTAAATATGGTGTTGTTAGGTTGAAGAGGGCTGACCCTCCAAACCTGTCTGGTAAGTCAAGATCTGCTTGGGATGAAATATATGATGATGGTCCTGTTTGTTCTAGTTCTTCTTTGCCTTGTGGTGTTTTTCCTGGTATTGTTAACATGTCTGTTGATACATCTGCAACTTCTCTGCTGCATGCGGTAAGGTCCTCGTCCTCAGCCTCCACTACTTCTGAACTTGTTTCCTACTTGGACTGTGACACTGTCAGCCATTTGTCTGATGACTTCAACATCTTGGACTGGTGGCATCAACATAAACTTACATATCCAGTTCTCTCTATCATGGCTAAAGATATCTTGACTGTCCCTGTCTCTACAATATCATCGAATCTACCTTTAGTATGACGTAGCGGGGATCATTGAGGAGCGGCGAAGGAAGCTCAGGCCTGACATGGTGGAGATGCTGACCTGCATCAAGGACTGGGAGGCGGCAGAAGCAAGACTTCAACAGGCTGTGGAGGACAAGGAGCTTGAAGAAGCATTTGAAGGCCTTTTCTTAGATTAGTTCAGTAGTTAAGTATCATTTATATAATGGGTCTGTAATATTTAGAGACTTATGGTCCTGCTGTGTTGGACCTGGACTTGGGTGATGTAAGAGAAGACAATGAACTCTTTATTGGGGCTTGGATGTACTCTTTTCCTGTCTAGGGTTTCTCACAAGGGTGAGTTTTACCTAGATAGGTTTTTAATGAGGCAGTCATTGCACAAGCTCCTAATTAATTGCTATTTTGTTAACTTCCTTGTGTTTGTGTCTGTGATTGCTCTTTTGAAATTGTGGTTGTCTTTGAAATATTGTGCATGAAATTCTGTTAATTTTGATGTATGTTTGACATATTAGTGCCTCTTAGCGCTAGGGCCGGCACGGGCACTATAGTGCCTTTGGCACGACACGACACTATCCCTTGGCCATAGTGTCGTGCTAGTGCCTGGACTACGGCACGGCGGCACTAGGTGGCACGGCACGACTAATCCGTCGCGCTGATTAGTGCCGTGCCACTTCGTGCCGTGCCGAGTCGTGCTAGTGTCGTGCCGTGCCGGCACGGCCCGTGTGACGTGTTCATATCATTTAGATCAAAATTTAATTAACTTAGTATAAAGTTGTCAAACAATGAGATGTTGCTCCCACATTTTTGTGACTACATAACATGAGAAATATCTCGAATTTGAAACAAGCTAACCATTGTAGCATCAACCATAAACTACATCCATTATTCATACATGATACTCTGATGCATCTGACAGTGACACACGAGAAGACATGATAGGGAAACACATTGTTTTCTTGTGCAACATTGAGGGCTGTTTTAGGCGACGTTAACCGTCATCCTCAAGGCTTCTCTTTTGGTATGCGGCGGTTACCACGGCCGCCAGTGCCGTCGTTGCCTTTGGTAGGGCCTTTGTCATTGCCACCTTGGTGATGCCCGTGGATTTGCTTCACACTGTAGCTATTGCCACCTCCGCCGCCACCACCATTGTCGTTATCACCACCGCCACCACCAACACCACCATTTTCTTCCCCGTCTTCACCTCCATTTTCTCCCCCGCCTACACCTCCGCCACCACCTCCGCCGCCACCTTGCACATTCCCTCCTCCACCGCCACCACCACCTCCAATCACAACATTCCCGTGACCACCATGGTTACCTCTTCCCTTGCCACCATCGCCTCCACCATCAATTCCTCGACCTCGACCATGGCCATTGCCTCGACCAATCCCTCTTCCTTGACCTTTACCTCTACCCCCTCCATCTCCTCCGTTACCATCATCATCACCATTACTCCCATCCTCTCCTCCATCACCACCACTACCACCACCTCCTCCACCGCCGCCTCCTCCTCCTCCACCACCACCACCACCACCACCTCCACCCCCACCGCCGCCACCTCCTCCTTCTCCTCCGCCACCGCCACCTCCCCCTCCACCGCCGCCGCCGCCGCCGCCGCCACCTCCCCCTCCACCACCACCGCCGCCGCCACCACCACCGCCTCCTCCTCCCCCTCCGCCGCCGCCTCCTCCTCCTCCTCCACCTCCTCCTCCTCCTCCACCGCCACCACCACCGCCGCCTGCTCCACCCCACCGCCCCCATCCTGATACAGTGCGCTGACGCTTAACATCACCCACGTCGACACCATGCACAGTGCTGTCGTTCCTAACCGCCGCCACAGCACCATGCCCGATCAGCGCCGCCGCAGAAGCTCCCTCCAGCTCCTCCGCCAAGGCGAGCCACAGAAGCAACGCGCCCGCAGCGAGGAAGAGGATGCCGCCCAGCCATGGGGCTCTCCTCGTCACCGACACCGTCATTATCTTCCCCACCTCACCCACCACAAGCTCACCACACCTCACCTACACACTTTCTGCGTTTGCTACCACCGCGAGCGAGAGGGTGAAGGTCACCATGCATGTTGAAGGCGGCCGGAATCGAGAGCTATATATAGAGGGTGATGGAGCTGGAGACTACGCAGCGCAGCGGGTGGATGCATTCATGATGGAGACAGGGAGAAGTCGGCGCAGCGAGTTAACCAAGTGCCTAAAGCTTGGTGGGCAAGATTGGGACAGGGAGAAGTAGTGGGGCAGAAATGGAGTACGTGCAATCGCTTCCGTTGAAAGCGATGATGAAATGTGTGTGTGGCAGAGTGACAGTGGCAGCGAGCTTGTTGCATGTTCGGGCCATCATACGCGGGCGCATCTGTGTCACAGTTATATCGCGCGCCACGTAGTAGCACACACACCGCAACTCTGAACCATCGAATTGCTCGCGAGAGGCTTGAGAAAAATCATGACGTTAATAATATTTACTGCTTTATTAGGATATCAGGGAATTGCGAGTACTCCTAGAACACCAGAGCCTGCTGCGGCTTCACGCCAATCTGAAACTCGGTCACGGGTATCTGAGTAATTCTTGCTATTGCATTTTACAGGACGGCCGTCGTACTCGTACCGGCACAAAGAGAGACCAGGCCGACGTGGTTTCAGTTCCACGTCGTTGTCGCGATCGTTGCGCTGCTTGCTCCTACTCATTGTTGCATCCTAGTAGATCGATCCTGGCAGCATGCATGTATATCCTGCTTGTCAGCATACTGATAGATCTGTTTTGTTTTTGCCAATGGGAAAAGGCGAAGGCGCTTTCAGCCTCGTGATTGTGCTGCGCCGGTAGGTTTGGTACTTTGGTTACTCTGATTGATGTATGAATGAACGAGCTGCTTTTGCAGAGTCAATATGGATGGTGATTGGTGACGCTGCCCAATATAACGATCGATAGTATCATGCTCATGCTCATGCACGATCATGCTGAAGTGATGTGAGACAGCTTAACAGACTCGAGCGGCAATTTCAAGGTCATGTGAGAAAGGGCTCCCCATCCATTGTTACTGTTTCACCAGGACAAAAGAGAAAGAAAAGAGAAAAAAACCTGACGACTGTTCCGTGCAACTTACCATCACCGAAAAAAAATCGTGAGTGAGATCTACCAGGTAGTTGAGTACTGGAGTTCATAATGCATACAAAATTTCATGTAATGTAGCATCAAATGGTAGATGTTGGGGGGATTCGGAATCGAGCCTTTGCATACCCAAAGAATGGAGAACAGCTATGCGAAGGATGCCGGCGGCAAAACCTCAGAGGCAGTAGATTGCACTTCCACCTCCTAGGCATTACGTTTTGGCAAATATCCTTCGTCGCCGCCAAAACCATCAGCACAAATCCAACCCAGCACAGGGCGGAGTAGTCGCACTTGTCAATCCATTCCACGACGAAACCCCTAGGGCGAAAGTTATTCACACAGAGGGCCCTGACCTGGGATTCGAGTAGGGGGTTTCGTCGCTCCTAACACTTAATGAATTCAAGCTTGAGTGTTGTTTTTGTTTCAGGTGGCGAAGAATACTAGGCGAAAGGGGGGATCTCCGAAAGGCTCGAGGGTTTTCTCTCCGACAGGCGCACGTGATGGAAGGCCGGAAAGACGCCGCGATTTGCGGCGTGACGTCATGGAGCGCCGATTACGTGGAGACCTAATTGGAGATTACCCGAAGATAGCCTAGCACATTCGTTTTGATTCGTTTTACACGAGGGTGTTCTCGGAATGTAAAAGTCCGCTCGCCTCCCTATAAAAGGAGACGGACCGGCGCATGTAAAGGGGATCGACTTTTGAGAAATCAACTGTTGAGTAAAAGCTTTTGGTTGTCCTTTGTCTCGAGTTTTGGTTTTGGTTCTTGAGCCTTTGTCTTCTCTCATTGTTCGTGTGCGAAAGCTGCGGCTTACGCCACAACAGTAGAGACACCTCGTGTTTTTTGTGCACCAGGTGATGAGATGAACAGATATGTTCTGAGGGGTCCAACAAAACAGATCTTACCAGATCGTTACCCAAGCCCCATGCTAGATCATTCCCCAAAACTGTAAATAAACAAGCTTATCGCATCGCACATTGCAAAAGTAAAACTTTCCCAGAAATTGCTCGATGCTGTAAAACAACACTCTTTTGAATGATTTCTTAACGAATGAATGAACATGCAGCAAGCAATGCAGCAATGATAGAGGCTATACTAGCAAGAGGGTTAAGGCTTTGCTTGCTGACAAAGCCTTCAGCTTTAGCTTGTCACCACTTACAGTGGGAGGAGGCTGACTCACCGAAGCATCCTCGTTTCTTCAGGCTTTCACAAGTTTGAGTTACTCACGCAGAAATCCTTTCAACCTTTGAATATGACACCTGAAGAAAAAAGTCAGTCGATGTGACATGCTATCTGCTTGCATCAGCAGGATCTTCATCCTCCGAAATTTTCTATTATTCGACAATAGTTTCTTTTCTAATCTGACTGACAATTGTACAATGGTACACACGTCATTTCCCAACACTCAACTTGTACAGAGTCCTAAACTACTGCAGCAGCCGTGCATGTGTTCTCTGGTTGCAGGTTGCAACTAGAGCTACAAAACTGGATGGTTAATGGTACAGCGACATGGTGAAGAAATTCCATTGGAGCACCAAATTTTGATCAGCATGAGACGCTCCTTGAACATCCAAGTTCCACTTGGAAAGCACAAGCAGGCGAGCAACTCCTGAAGCACAAGCAAATGTTTCTTTGCTGATGTGCTTTAGAGTGAACATACTTATAGGTCATCCTCCATCAGTTCATCAGGAAGGTGCACTTTCTCCATTGCGGACTGCCAAATAGAAGATGAGCGCGTAAGTTACTTAATCCCAAACAATTTCCACACAGCCTGAGCATTACAGCAACCATGACGAAAGAGAATTTCACTTAACGACACCAAGTTAGGTAACAGATCAACTAGCAATGGTTGCTGGACAGCTCTAGGAAGAGACAGATAAGTTGTGAAGATAGGTAGATGGAGGTAGGAAGACACCGAAATAACTTTGTATTATACCTTAATTATAGCAAGGTCAGCAGCAGGGGGTTTCAAATCCAGGGCAATGCCAAAGCAAAAAACAGCTTTGTCAAGAATGTTGAGTTGCTTGTAAATCTTTCCCATCAGTGCATACATACTACTCTCATGAGGCGCAATCTCCTTTAGCCGCTCCAACTCTTCCAGAGCTTCTGTATATTTTTGTAGGCCTAAAAGGATTAAAGCCTTCTGATACTTGGGCAGTGGATTCTTCTTATCAGCAGCTATAGCCTTCTCCATCATTTCCAATGCCTCCTCATTCCTCTGACAAGATTGAAACCAGAAATAAAAGGTTTCATTTAACCATTGCCCACAGATGATATATAGCAGGGGAAAATGAAAACAAAAAACAATTCCATCCGATTCCAGAAGTCATTTTAGCCACCTCTACCATTTCCCAGAAGGACTACAACAACCTATATCTGGAATCAGAGGGAGTAGTTTACTGCTGTCAATCAATGATATCAACCTTTAGAGAATGCAAGGCCATCCCAAGATAGCACATAAGAACAGAAGAGCGAGGATTTATCTGAAATGCCCTCCTGAAATGATGCTCAGCAAACTCAAACTTCTCCTGTCGAAGATAGACCACCCCAAGGCCATACCACGCATTGTAGTGCCTTTCATCTACCTGAAGTGCGCATCGGTAAAATTTGAGACTATTTTCATAATCCTCCAATGCAGAATACCTACAGTTCGAAGGAATGGTCTTTGGTTAGAAAATTTGAAATCTCTCGTATTTCTGTGACAAAGTTCAGAATTGCATTAGTTACAAAATAGTCCCTCTGTCACCCTCACGTGACGTAAGTTTTATTTTACAAACATAATATTATTATATCAACATTTACATGTATTTTACTATTTTTATGTTTTTTGTTGCTATAAATATTGCAGTATAGGAATTTGCGATCACAGCCTTGTTTTGGGGACCACAACACCTTACGTTTGGGATGGAGGGTATTAACTAGAAATATAGTATCAATATTCAATATAAGTAAAAATTTTGGGAGCAAAAACATACTCATGACCACATAGAGTGTGAGCATATGCAAATCTTGAGTCAAGCTGTACCGCACGTTGAAAATTCTTCAAAGCAGTCTCATGATCTTTCCTCAAGGCAAAGCAATTCCCCACAGCACACCTGTTGCACAATCCAGAAAGATATATTAGATTATGTAACATTATAATATGTGATGTGATGGCCATAAGAGGGGACCAGCTTAAAAGCATATCGCACTAAAGATTTAAATTTTCACCTAGACTAATCCAGCTGTTTTACATTGCAATGACAACAGGACAAGCAGTTTATAAAATGAGATACTCATCAACAAGAAAAGGGTGCAACACTTTTATTCTTTCTAAGTAAGGCATACCATGCTTGAGGAGATAGTCGGTCAATAGAAATAAGCTCTTGAGCAAGGTAACTTAGTCTCATTTCCGCATTCAGATGCTGTAAAAACAACATAAACATGCAAACTTATAGATAAATGTGGTAGTAATGTAGCCAAAAGTCCAATGGCAGTTATTTCACTTACATATAGAACAGTGGAGTAGATGTCCATTCCATCCAATGTACAAGGTGACAGTCGATGCGCTAACTCGAAGTAATGATCGGCTTCTAAATAATCGACCAATTCAAAATATGCTTTACCAACCTGCACAGCTGACCAGAATGAACACATGCCTTTTCTTGCAAAAAAAAAAGACTTTAAAACCATATTTTAATTTTATGAAATTACAGGGTTTAAAAGTAGAGCACTTTTGAATAAAGATGGCAAAATATATGGTGACATTAAGGGACTCATCAAAGGTTCATTATTTAGTTGTATGTTAACAATGCCAATCCCAAAATTAATTAAACAGACTAAAAAACAGCACGACCACATAATTTTCCAACAACTAGTCAGTCATGAACTCATTATGCCATAGGGTTGGGTTCACTTAAAAGTCATTTCCAATGTCAAATACAAAGAACGAAAACAAAGTTCCCCAAAAGTTCGCACATAAGATGCGGACAGATGTACACCATTACTTTAGGTCATACAAACTTCTTTTCACTACAAGACTCAATAGCATTTTTGTACTTGTCCACTCATCTTGCATTGGTTGTACCTGGCATAGAACCCATCCAGTGTTAAATTGCGGTTCAGGGAGTTTTCTGTAAACTTCCAATGCTTCCTGACCATTTAGTTAACAAAATCAGTTCAGTGGCATCATTGCATAGAAGGTTACCACCTGTAAGTTGAATACCATATATCATACCTGGCACTTAAATAAGCAAGAAAGCCTAAAACCTTCCCCAAGTGTTCGCAAAAGACCCAGAAGCTCCCTGATTCCAACTGCCACTTTGGAGTCTTGGGACATAATTCGTTCAGTTTTATCTTGCTCAAAGAATCTCCCATCAGTTGTAATTACAGAAGATGAGGTTGCAGGCATATTATCTGTCCACATCTCATCAATAACTTCGTATCTGCTTCCTAAAATTCGGAAAATCATTTTCATCAATCATGAAGAGCAGAAAATGCTAGTATACACAGAAAAAAGCCCATGTGAAAAACCATACGTAGAAAGTAATCCCACTAAACAATACACCCTCTGATCACAAATATCAGTTTTAGGTTTGTCCTAAGTTTTTTTTAGCTCTAACCATCAATAACTTAAAACTAACAGTGCAACAGAAGGTTTGATCCTATTCATCATGAACGGTAATTTCATACATGAATTTATCTATTTAATATGAATTAGTTTCACCAAATTATCAAGGACCTTCAAATATTTTTTATCAATTCCGCATACCTGCAACTACTCATGCCCTTAGTTTCACAAACCTACAACTGAGTGCACAAGTAGTTGTCAAGATGTGAAACTGATCCCAGATGATGAGTCTTATCATCATCATCAAAGCTTCAGTCCCAAGTTGGGTAGGCTAGGCGTGAACATGATAGTCTGACGCAGAAAACTGTAGTTTGTGAAATTACAATAATATATTTGTACGTAAAATTGATGGTCAAAGTTTCACCCTACAGACCATTTTGACGTCCTAAATTACTTATATTTGTGATCAGATGGAGTATTATAGCAAAGCCTAAGATGAAAGCATTGGAAACGATCCGAGCGAAGAAAACTGAAAGCCACAATTACTGAGGATTTTGCAGTGAAAAGAAACTGCCAACAACATTTAATCATAACAATAAGAGAAATGTTTTAAGGTATGAATGCTAACTTCATAATAGCATAGAACCAAGCAATATTAACTTTCCTGTCCCACCACCTTATATATTTTTACACTCAAAACTTTTTTCCTGTAACAAATCACATCAAGAAAAATTGACAAGTCATGAATATACATTATTGAGTTACATGCTCCAACCAGTTCCACCCAAAAGCTTAAGCTGATGAGGAAAGGTGGACAATTCACTTATGCTCCAACATACATGAAGAAATAAAGAGAGAGCAGATATGTTGAGGAAGTACTATGCTAGCTTTATAAAACATTTGAATGAATATTAGGAGAAATTCCTATAACTAGAAGGTAGTTTCATGCTTGGTTGTTAGTTAAATAGAATCCTAAAGTTTTGCAACTTGGCATCATTTTTTCTCGAACATCAACTTGGTGTCATAAATGCCATTCTGAAAAGAAGTAACAACCATATCATATGGACAGGAGAAAGTAGCATTCTGATAACAGCCACCCTACATCAGATATGGCCAAAATAAACAAGAAAAACAATAACAATATAAGTACATAAGATATAATTGATGTACACTCAATGGAACAAAATATCAAGCAAATATGCAGATGGATCCTGATCACACAGGTATACAACAAACACATCAACCACATTTTGCTACGTTTATGTAATTTGATGAATCATCCACATTGAAATGATAATCACCTTCATCAAAATTTTCTGTAGCTCGTGGTTTCCCTTTCCTAACTTGAACGGAACGTACGGCTGTTGAACACAATTTTGATGGTGTGGACGAGTTTACTCGCAATTTACCTGACGAGTGATCTGGTCCATTCCCACCAAACTGAGAGATATTTGAATTTGAATTTGAATTTACTGTTGCATCTCGAGAAAGCCTTGCACTTCTTCGAGGCAGTGATTCACTACTCTGATTAAAAAGCCTTCCAGAAACCTGGAAAACATCTTCAACTCTAATATCATCATAAGAAATAATTTAAAAACATTATATACTAATAACCAAAAGAAAAAATATAAGGGAAGGGTTAAGAGCCAGATTTTGAAATCTACAAACAACAACATAGCCTCTAAATCTACAGAACAATAAAAACACAGATGTACTGAAGAATTGATATACTTGCAACCAAAATCGCCATGTGCAGAAAACATAACTGTGATCTTCTTGATACAAAAGAATGTGATATTGTAAATCCTGATGCAAAGGAACAACACTGGATGTTCACAGAAACTGTTTGCATTTGATAATGAAGCATTTGCAAGCAGCACTAGTACGAGAAAATGGAAAATATCATTTGGCTCTTATTAGTTCTTATATTTCAGATTAGAGTCAGGAAGGGACCTTGTGTGATTTATGGTATATATACAAGGTATCAACTATAGAGATTGTACGACCATTGAAATGAATGTCCCTAGGAGTTCCATAATAAGGCAAATGATCTCAAGTACAGAAGTTACAAGTAACAGCACCCAATGATCTCAATCAAATGATAAGAGACTCTAACCTTCTTTAGCTTTGCTTCATCCAAGTGTTTCCTTCTAAGTGGTTGGTTTGCTCCATTAGCTTTCTGTCTGGTGGGAACATCACCACTTATTGTATTCTGATAAGCATGGATGTTCCTGAAGAGTGGCGGAGGTACAATACTAGAAGTCTGCAGGAATAAGGCAAGTAAAATGCATGCCAGGAATAGACCAGTCACGAACTAATATCATGACTGAAGAAAAGAGGTCACAAAGCACAGCTGACTCCAAATTGTGTTGCATGTTTCAGTAGTCAAGATTCTATAGTTCTTCAGTGTCATAGAAAACAACTACCAGTAAAAGTAATCACAATCTGCCAAGATACACAGCTTCTCATCATCAGAACATTAACAAGACAGACAGCTCATAATGCAAAACAAAATGTTTTTCAACAAAGACAGATAGGTCAGTATAGCTTGGACATGAAGATTCTGGATAACTCCTGTAAGCCTGACATAAGCCATGTATGACAGTGCCAAAGAATGTGAAACATATAAGACATAAGTGCTACTTAACATGGTCACACCAACTGCTGATTACATTTAAAACCTCATGTGCACATTGCTACAAAATCTCAAGAGGGAAGAATTAATCTACTGACCTGTGTTGCAATTGGTGATGGGGTGTCAAACTGTGCTACGTTAGAGGTTGAGCTATTCTGCGCAAGCAATGCATTTCCTCTAACATGAGGGTAACAAGGTACTTCTGCTGTGTTATTACCATGAAGCTGTTTCATTTGCTTTGGGATGATATCTCCAAGACTTGAGGGAAGGCTGGAAGATAGGATTCGATTTTCATTGGCAAAGTTTGACTTTTCCAGAGTGGATGTGGACGTGTGTTCCTGCTGGAGACGTAGAGCAGTTGCTTCACTGAAACATCCATCTGCATCTTCAGCAACACCTACAAGATGGCATACAGATGCGAGTTTATGACTTCACACTTTAAATACGGATGAATCATGGTTATTGAACTAACTGACAAATAAAAGCAAATGACCATATTGCATGTAGCACAGTAGTAATCAACTAATAACAAGCTAGCTCCTAGTGTTTGAATGAGTCTGTACACAAAACTTAGCACAGTGAGACACAAGTGTTATGATAGCAACAGGAGTGTAAAAATCTTAACATACAAGACAAACATGCAAGAGGTGATGTACATGAACAATACATTCAAGACTCACTAGAAGCAGCATATTTTGGAACTACATTATCAAAATTACCATGGTTTTAATTTCTTCTAAACTTTTCAAAAGTTATAATGTAGGGTGACAGTGACACTTGATGCAAGTACTTCTAAATTCTAATGCAGTAATATATCACTTTTAGTATAAACCTACTAACGAGTGTCAAAGATGGGTGCACAATGGACTAACCAAGTATACACAATTCCTCATATGCTGACCATAGAAGAGGATCAAGAGTCAACGCTTGTGTAAAATGTTCAGCTGCAGCTGACATTCTGCCTGTGCACCTGCAATCAAATGAGATAAATATAGTGAACACTGCATATAAGAATCTGCAGCAAAACAGCTTCAGTAACCATGAATAACGAACCTGTAAATCACTCCAAGGAGGTAGTGTCCTGTAGCTCCACTGGGAACCTAAACAAAGGACGAAACCAACAGAAGTAACAGGTCACACTATAGGAATAAAAGCAAACGAAGATGTGATCGCTTTTATTTTCACTTATTACTTCACCCCGGTATAATCAATAGTAGTAGGCAATTACATATCAATATGCCATGCCCCATAAAAGAAAATATAATAAAAAAGTTCCCACCCCAATCCATGCAGCACCAAGCATTAATTTTGTAATGTTGATGGCTTCTTTACAACAGCACTAAAAATAGAAGCACAATAAGAGAATGAACATACACATGGCTCTGAGCTTAGGTCGATATGACATAGCAGGCAAGATATACCAACCACTGCGTGTTTGAGAATATTAGACCCAACATCCAAGAGGTAATTAGGACCTTCAGCATAGAAGGGGTTTATGGTGTTTGGCAGGTGCTACTAGGCTCCACGATGTCCTGTCCAGGTCGCTAGCCTCGGTAGTCTAAGCTCCTGTAAGGTTCTGGTCAGCTGTTGCAGTTTTGTTAGCCTGTGGCTCGGGTGTTTTTAAGTTGAGGTGTGGGTGTGTGTAGCTGTGGCGTTTCTGTACTTGGGGAGGGTCTTTCCAGACTTGTGTACTCTTTTTCTACCTTAATGAAATGACGCACAGCTCTCCTGCATAGTTCAAGAAAAACAAAAGTATTTTTCCAGTAGTACTAGGAAATGTGTGCACTGCACTAGCTATAGAATTATTAGTTTACAACATCATGGCACAAATATTCTTTCTTAGAACAATCTACTTTGTGAAACCCATTGTTACAACGACAATTTGTCAAAAGTACTAGAGGAGTTCTATTTCATACAGAAGACGAAAAATAACTCAATTTTCCATGGAAGGACAGATTTCTCTTTTGGCACGAGAGAAATGTTTCAAATGACGCACAGCTCTCTTGCATAGTTCAAGAAAAACAAAAGCATTTTTCCAGTAGTACTAGGAAATGTGCGCACTGCACTAACTATAAAATTTTAATTTACAATATCATGGCGCAAATATTCTGTCTTAGAATAATATACTTTGTGAAACGCATTGTCTACACTGACAATTTGTCAAAAGTACTATGAGGGGCATTTAGCAGAAACACGTTGTGAGAGAACCATAGAAGCAAGGCATTATTAATGTGGGACCCAGTGGCACTGGCACTACCTTAAGATTTTTTCTGTTAGTTTGATTTTACATTCTTATAGGTGCATTGCAAGCATTAGAAATTAGTTTTTTTAGTTTACCAATTCTTTCTTAGGCTTAAGTTATGGCATCCAAATAAGTAGTCTATAAATTTAGAAATACAAATGTATAATGCATGCATTTATTATGAGAACCAAACCCAATGATGGAAATTATGTCTATTTCTAACTAAAGTAGATTGGTTGGGTCCCAAATGAATGGGGCACAGTTGCCAGGGTACTGCATGAACAATACCTACATTATCCTCTATACAGAAAACAACACTAAAGCTTTAGACGTGAAGTTGTAACAACATAAACAAATCATTTTACAAACATGCTGCATACCTCAATGTTTGTTTCATTTGTTTCATTGACTGGACATAGAGTATCTTCTGCTTCACGCAAGAGGTTCATCCGAAAGCATGACATAGCAAACAAGTACCGGGACTCTGGCAGTTTCTTCCCTTCATAGTACAGTAGAAACAAAACCAATAAATCATCCACACTACTTTCACACCAACGTAAAAGAAAAAAAATAGTACAACATGCAAAATAGGAAATAACACCTCAAGATGGACAATGTATTCCAATGGTTTCATTTTTCAAACCTTAAGAACATTACTACACAGTAGTGAGCGTGGACTGGAGTGGTAACATGGTGAGCATATTATATTACCTTTCAAAATGTGGTATGCAGCATACGGCTGGTTGTTATGGAGGTAACATGTTGCTAGCAACTGCACATTGGTCTGCACATAGGGTACAGAGCAAAAACATTCAGCATCTACAAACCATGGAAGCAAACATGCTTACAAATTAAAATACACTCTAGCTTTACAGAGAAAAGTTGTAAACAAATGTCTTAAAACAGGAAAATTGGATTCAGGATGCTCAACATCTACCTTTATGCTAACAACTGCTCAGAACACAGAAAACACTAAACACTGCAAAATTAGTCAACAACTCAACATGTGCACTAAGCTCAACCTTCATGAATTACCATGACCAACAGTGAGAACCCAATTTAGGGGGCTCATTCCCCACTCCAGCAAAGCTTCCCCCAAAACCCTAGACGAATCGCCCACAAATACTCCAATTCCCTGTAACACAAACCACTCCAGGAAGCATCTCGAGAGAGCTGTCCCAATTCATGTTCGCCAACCCCGGTAGGCTCTACACCCAATTCCTACCGCTTTAGCTGAAAATGCATCCCTAGCCACGTCAACCAAAAAAATCACGAAAGGACACTAAATCGGAGCGCCGCAGGTGAGTCCCCGCGCCCCAATCGCGGCCTCGCACCGACTGCACTCCCGATCTACCCCACACTGGACCATTCCCACCAGCAACCACGCCAAATCGAGCCGCACTAGCCAAGTCGAGAACGAAGAGGGGCGGCGGCGGCGGCGGTAAACCTCGGTGGGGAACTGCGCGCAGAGGCGCTCGCAGAGGAAGACGGCGTTGCGGTGCATGAAGAGGCGGAGGCTGTTGTGGACGCGGTCCACCATTAGGGTTTCCATCGCCGCCCGGCGGCGGCGGCGAGCGCGGGCGAGAGCGAGGGGGGCGGTGGTGGTGGTGGCCGAAGGCAGGCGCTGCAGGGGAGGGTCGTTTGAATCGGACGTTTGAATCCAGCAGGCTCGTCGTGGTTGCGATGCGATTTGGATTGGGGATTTGAACGAGTGCGTGAGTGTGCGTGTGTTGCAGCGTCGCGAGCAGCGGCCGCGTGACTGACTGCGTGAGAGCTGGTACGGCTACGGCCTACTGGTACAGAGAGAGGTTGCTGGCAAGTGGGCCATTATCCCGACCGTGAATAGCGGGACCGGGTGTCAGTGGGGGGCCGCGTGAGATGTAAACGTTAGGAATGCATAAGCTTCGGGCCTTCGGGGGGGACATTTGCCATATCCGAACGGGCCGTATTGATCGAATACTGAGATGGGCCTCCATTTCATTCATACGGCCTACATAACATATGCAGCCGAGCCGGGTGGCTGACCTGGCACCTTCCGCTTCTCTCATTGGCCAGGCCACGGCACCACCCCGTGTTGGCCCCACCCCGTTAAACTGCAAGGAACTTTCCTCTCCTTCCTCGCGAAGCAAAAACGAGTCAGCTATAAAATCGCACAGCGGCGACCACCACCGCAAAAGATCTCGTCATCCCCATGGACATCGACCTCTTCGCCGACATCGACCTTGACGCCCTCCTCACCTCCTTCTCCGGCGAGCCCGCCGGCGTCTCCGGCCTCATCGACCCGTCCCCGCCTCCGCCGGCGCCGACGGCGGCGCACGATGCGGAGGCGGGGTCGCCGGAGTCAGTTACCTCTCGGGCGACCCCGCCCGGGGAGGAGGCGCTGACGGAGATTGAGAGGTTCCTGATGCAGGAGGGGGAGGCGGAGTTGGGCGGGGAGGCCGAGGGTATCAGCGTAGAGGAGTTCTTCGACGCGCTGTATGACGGCGAGGAGGCGGGGCGGGAGGGGAAGGAGAGCGAGGCGGGTGGAAGCACGGATGGGGGTTCCGGGAGGGATGAGGTTGTGGAGGTTGTGACGCCGGAGGCAGAGACGGTGGAGGTGGATGGCGATGACCCCGTCAGCAAGAAGAAGAGGAGGTATGTTATTCTGTTGGTTGTCGCTGGACATATGAACACTTTTCCCCCAGTCATTGCGATTGCTTTTTATGGTATTATGCTTCTGTGAAATGAAATTTAGGAGTGACAGTTAGCGATGGATCATATGCTAAGTTTGTGTTGATTATTGCTTAGGTTGTATGTAGAGATTGTGCTCTATCCAATTAATTCTATTAGGTTTCAATTTTAAATACCGGATGGGTCTTTACCTTGAACTTTAACTAATGAAAGAGATTTCTGTGATTGACCACTAGTAGATTCAAATTTTTTATCTTAGTGTAAAATTCCAAAACTGTTAGTATAGTACGATCATGTTAGTATTTAAGAGGATGTGGGGAAAAGGGATTTTTTTCATAAATACTCTACTTTTTTAAGTGTTAACTGTTTGAAATTTGGTCACTAGATGGGAAGTTTTTTCTTCATTTACAATCTTTGCTTTTTAGCTGCACACCATCTTATACAAAAGGGGGTCTGCCTTGTGTTTATCAGGCAAATGAGGAACAGAGATTCTGCTATGAAATCAAGGGAGAGGAAGAAGTCGTATGTAAAGGACTTGGAGACGAAGAGCAAGTATTTGGAAGCAGAGTGCCGCCGCCTCAGCTATGCACTTCAGTGCTATGCAGCTGAGAACATGGTACTGCGCCAGAGCTTGTTGAAGGATAGGCCTGTTGGTGCTCCCACAGCCATGCAGGAGTCTGCCGTACTCACGGGTAAGACACATCAAGCCTATCATCTCTTATTCGTAGGAGCTTACATGAATCACATTTTTACCATCAATTAGTCCTCTGGCTTGAATCATAGATGCTAAGTCAGTAATTGCATTTTTTTTTCTTGAACACGATCAGTAATTGCTTTGACCATTTGAAAGTACAAGTGCAAGCTGATTTTTTGTCAGTTCAGAAGTACTGATGCTAAGACAATCTTTTATTTGCAGAAACCCTGCCGCTGGTTTCCCTGCTTTGGCTGGTGAGCATCGTGTGCCTGTTCCTGATGCCCGGTCTGCCCAACCGAAGTCCAGCAGCTCCAAGCAGCGCCAGAAGAGATCTCGGGATGGTAACCGGAAAGACAAGCAGTGAAAACTCAGATATACTGGAACTCATCCTCCATGGAAGGCGCTGCAAGGGCACGAGGGCGAAAATCAAGCTAGATAAATTACCATTCCATGCAGTAGCTGCTTGCTAGATAGGCCTCTTGCAAGCCTCCAGTATGTAGTGTAATTGCTAAGCTCGGCGTGCCTGCTTTATATCTGTCATGCAGCAGCCAGTTGATTATCCATGGATTATCTTTTCTTTTGTTTTTGGGTTTTTTGTTCTTTTTTTTGTTAGCCCCTGTGGAACCAGATTCCAGAGTAGTTCTCAAATCTGGGCGTGTTATAAATCTTATCGTGGCATCTTCTTGTTCCTGCATCTGAAGTTACTGTGATCATAGAATTGCTAGTACAGCCTACAGTATGTTATGATAATAAAATTAACAAGACAAGAGATGCTCCTGCATCTGAAGTTCCTGTGATCATAGAATTGCTAGTACAGTATGTTATGATAATAAAATTAACAAGAAAGGGATGCTCCTTGTGGAATTGTGGCTCATGATTTAATTAGCAGAATGATCCGTGCCAACAAGATTAATAGATCCATAATCCTGTTTAATCATGAAGGCAACATATCAGGTGGAAACCAACCTCTCCGTGCAAACTATGAAAACTTCAATCTGAGCCACACGATGTTGATCCAACGGATGGAAACTTCAATCTGAGTCACACGATGTTGATCCAACGGAGCGTTCAGATGAGGTGTGAGAAATAATTTGCAAAAGGGTAAAGTCCGATTTACAACTTTGAATTAGCACACAAGTTTGGTTTTCAACCTTAAACGACAAAACCAGACATAAAAGGCCATTCATCTATCAAAATCGTGCAAGTTTCAACCTTTGAGCGGTTTTGGAGGTGGTTTTCCATTTTGTAAAAATGTTTTAAAAATGGTTTCATCTAAAAAATCATAACTAATTCATTTTAAATTAGAAAAATATGGAACTTATACCCAAAGTTTTATAAAAATGTCACCTATCTATTGGTGAACTTTTTGGAGTCATCTGCATCTTATTATATTATCCATATTCCTAGTATTTTTAGAAAAAGCAACAAAAACTAGAAACTTGAACATATAATATTTAAGACAACTCCAAGTGCACCAATAGATATGTGACATTTTCATAAAACTTTGGGTATTAGTTCCATATTTTCTGATTTAAAATGAATTAGTTATGCTTTTTTAGATGAAACCATTTTTTAAAACATTTTCACAAAATGGAAAACCACCTCCAAAACCGCTCAAAGGTTGGAACTTGCATGGTTTTAATAGTTGGATGACCTTTTATGTCTGGTTTTGTCGTTTAAGGTTGAAAACCATATTTGTGTGCAAGTTCAAAGTTGTAAATCGGAACCCTTTGCAAAAGCATCCACTAGATATGTTCCCAATCATGAATGCCTTCAGTATGAATTGGCTTTTGTTGATGCTCGTAGAGATTCACGATTTTAATTGACAGAGTAATCAGTGTCAGAAAAGAAAAGAACAATGATTAATCTATACTTCTGCTTAACCATGAATACTTTCACCATGCGTTTTCCACCTGATTGCTAGAAAAGAACAATGATTAATCTATGCTTTCACCATTCGTTTACTGGTACCGACACTTTTTTCGTGAATTTTATTGTCTTCTATTCACCCGAATTGTTTTTAAGCAGCCACAGCAATAGTAGTCTTCTATTCACTCAAATTGTTTTTAAGCTGCCGCAGCAATAGTAGCTGATTTCCTTACTGTTCATAAAGGTATCGGCCCTGTTTTCTCTTCGCAAAAGTAGGGGTGAAAAGTTCACTATTTAACCATCACATTCATCACATCTTTTAAAAAAACATTATTCGTACATTTTTTCACCCTAGCTGCTAGTTCTCTTCTGCGTCCGAGCATCCTTCTGTGCAAGTGCTCGTGCCATGTGTATGCTGCTTGCTTTAGAATCTCAATGCATTTGAGTGCTCTGTTGATATAGACATATAGTAATTCTTTTTCAGTCATAAGTCAAGCACTTTTATCCGACTATCAATTTCTAAAAAATTATATTGTTTAATAACATGCAAAATATGTACTCCTTCCATTTTATGTTATTTGTTGTTTGGTTTTTCTAATACATTTTTTACTATGCACTTAGATATATATTATAAACGATAACGACAAGTATACTTGATCATGGGCAGCCCAACCCAACCGTGCGACGGGTCGGGCACGTGCTGAAAATTTCACCCGAACTCAGGGAAAAACCCGACCCAACCCAAAAATTATAACTAAAAACCCGAAATCGGACTAAACCCGACCCGACTTGACCCACATGTGTGACGGGTCGGGCGCGGGCCATGAATTTCGACCCGACAACCAGACATGACCCGACCCATGATCAGGTATAACAACAAGTAATATGAAACAGAGGGAGTGCTATGAAAGTATGTCTCAAGATCAATCGAGAAGTATAATCTTATAATGTAGGACTATGTACTACATCCATTCACTAATAATTGTTAGCTCAATTTTGAGCTAACCCACGTCAAAAATTATAAGATGGAGGGAGTATTTTCAAAAGGTTATTGGTCAATGGTAGAAAGTTTTTGAGTAGAACTAGTAAGAAAAAATGGAGGATGGACGAGATGGTATGATCTTTGTATGGGTACGTTAACCATGGAAGATTTGGCCTGCAGAGATGTCTTGATTCTAGCAAAGAAGCATAGCTCAGCAAGAGTGGTTTTTAAAACAGATCGTCAAGAACTTGTGCGCTTTTGTGATCGATGAGTGATTACAATGATCATCAGTAGCTGCTATTTGCGCTATGCTAGTAGAGTCTGCAATTTGGTGGCTGTGAGACTGTCTCCGGCGGTCACCCTAACCCGATCTTCATCTACAAAATGCAGATTCAAAACGCACTGTAGGGCCTCCAGCGGTTGCCCCATCCCGTTCTGCAGTTTGCGGTTGACTTCCTCCCGTGCTGCATTCCTGGGGAACTGGGCACCTTCTGCATCCCAACCGTGCGCGTCCTCCGCCTCTCCCCCCCCCCCCCCCGCCTCCCTCCCCTCGCGGCCCGAGCCGCCAACCCGCCACGAGCTCCCTCCCCCCACTAACTCCAAGGCACCACCGCGCAGGTCGTCGTAGAGGACGCCGCCGGATCTTGCCCGCCGTCTCATCTCTTCCCCATCTCCGGCGGTCGCCTCCTAAGGGCGCGAGATCCGCTGTAACACCCTGAAATTTTCCGATTTCAGGATGTTAATAGGAAGAATAATAAAACAACAATTTCTCATAATTTTAAAATTTTCCGAACATTTATTTTCTTTACAGGAAATTTTCCGAACATTTATTTTCTTTACAGAAAATTTATTAAAGAAGATTGGTTGTTTTCCTAAAACAAATAAAATGCTTCTACGAGTGTCGCTTTATTTCGGTTGCTTTTGGTTTTGTTTTGTTGTGTTTTCAAAATCTTTCAAAAAGATCTAATCACAATCTCGTGCTCTCTCTTTATCTAGCTTCCCTATATATCACTCCCTTTTAATTCCAGCTAGTCGATCTTTATCTAGCCCATCTTCTCTTTTCTTTTTTTTCCGGTCGCTTCCTCGGTCCAACATTGTAGCATCTCGGCTTGCTTGGCCCGTTTTCCTAAGCGAGGCTTCCGCCGGTCCATCTCACTTTCCTCTCTATCTCACCGAGCGGTTGGGTCCCGCCCGTCGGGCCTCCTTCCCCTGCCTCGCCCGGACATTGCGCGCGGCGGCCCGCCCTTGCGCCAACTTCACCCCTGTGTACACTCGTGCACTTTGCCCACACCACTCGCTGCTACGGCTCTTGTGCGTCGTGCTTCGCACACGAGTCGCGAACCCTCGTGCGTCCGAATAGTGCGGCGCCGCGCCGGTCGTGTCTGCACACCCCTGGCCGCCTAGCTCGCACCACACACCTCGCTCGTGCCACACGCCTCGCTCGGCTCTGCACATCCGTGTGTTGTGCTCGAGCAGCTAGCTACCTCGCGGGCCGCGACGCTCGCCCTCCCGCATGCATGTCCGCCGGGCGCCTCACACCGCTTGGCTGCCGTGCTCGTGCCCGCACTCACCTGTGTGTCGTGCCCATGTTGATCGGTCGTCCATGACTGCATCCTCGTGCCTGTGCGCGGCAACCTGCGCTCGCTCGCCCTATCCCGCGCGCCCGTGCCCACACCGCGTGCGTCAACGCCGCACCGTGCCCATGCACCACCGTCGCCCGGGCCGCCGCGTCCGCGCGCCCGTCGTTCTCTATTCAATTCTTGTTGAAGCCTTGACGGCCGCCCCCGCTCCCGTGCGCGGCATCGCCCTAGCCTCGCGCGGCGCCCATCACTCGTCGCCGGAACACCGCCGACCACTGAGTTGGCTGTCGCACATCCGCCCGCGTCGTGTCACCTGCGCGTCGCCGCACCCTGTGCCACACCTGTCCCATGCACCCGAGTAGCTAGCTACCTCGCGGGCCGCGACGCTCGCCCTCCCACATGTGCATGCATGTCCGCATCACGCCTGCTCAGTTCCCCCACACACACACGCCGCACTTGCACTTCAAAAATCATCGCCTCTTCACTCCTCCATCAGTAACGTGTCCACCATAATCACCATCAATGGTTGCTTTCACCATCGCCATTAGTGACCGGCCTCCTCTTTAATCCTCTCTAGAAACGTCTTGCTCACCTCCTGCGTCGCACGTCTCACCTGAAACCGTCGTCCCTTCATTCCTCCAGTAACTACACGTTATCAAGGCCATCAATGGCTGCCACCGTTTCCCTTCCATGACATGCTGCTGCTCCTTCCTATCCCTTCCTAGCTCGCTCTATAAAAGTGACGCCCGAGCCCTGCACCCTTGCTGCTCCTTTTTCGTCTCACCTGCGCAAGCACCGCCGGCCACGCCACACCTAGATGACGCCACCGCAAGTATTGACGGGCCGAACTGCATGCATATATTCATCCGCTAGTTCCTGTCACTGATTTCCCTACCGGAGAAGCATGCCCATGTGAAGACCGCCGGCCATGCCGCAGCCATCGTCGTCGGCCGCCTGCAAGTTTTCTGGCCGCTGCACCATCTCCTTGTCGCCGGACATCGTGGACTGAACCTGCAGCTTGAAGTCCCGAGCTACTGCCCGCCATCTCCGTCGTCCGCTTCAAAATCTGTCCGTCTGCTGACTCAAGTTGCTGTTGTGCCCGACGCTATTTATTCTTTGGGGACTGAAGCCGGTGACATGCATGGTTGGAGTCGTTTCAGTACCAAGCTAATGCCTCATCAGCTCACGTCTGTTCACCATCAATCACCACATCAAAGGTGAGAACCCTCATGCTAATCTAATGAGACTCCTGATTTAATTCTGTTTTACGTCCTAGCGTATGTGCTAGTCACTAGCTAGCATGTTGTCTCTATTTCTCACATTGACCACCACATGATCAGTAGTTTAATCCTTGCTGATCCTCGCATGAAGCTTGTCAATGTCCTTTGATCTGCTGTCCATCATCAATCCACTGTCGACCATCACGCACATGTGAGAAGAAGTGTTCTGGCCCTGCACTTTCCTTCCTGCATCTCAACGTTACAACTGGTCAGTATTTGTGTTTCACTGTGTTTAGCAACACCGTTAGACACATGCTAGCACCCTCCGTCCATGCATGCATGCATGTCTTTCCATAGTCGACTACAGGCTTGCTATCAGTACATGTATACTATGATGATGTCAGCGCTACATGATGCTTATGTCATATACCTGTCGTCGTTACATGATGTCATTCCTTCGAAATATGATTCCAGTAAATTTCTACATGTGTTTTTCAGCAATATAGCCTCTGTCCTTCCTTTTATCTTTATCTGTTTGTTATCATCTGCCATCTTTTATGTCTCGGGAATCGTCTTTGCTAGACCTTCCAATCCATAGTAATCACATATATATCTTTCCAATCTTTATTTAATCTTTAGATCTCACGTGCTAGCCGGTTAAGCTCGTTCTCGTTGCGTTAGTTTCGCCTCACAATAAAAATGCGCTAGACATGATATTTACTACAAAATGTGTTTTGAGAACTTATTCGAAAATGAATCTGTTTAATGTTTACGTGAATGACTTTTCTTAATTAATTTTAATTAGGACCTAATAACGGTTTTCATATTTAAATATTAAATTGGTTAAAACCTAGTAACATTGTTTTCTAATAAAATCTATCTAGAGCTACGAATCGGCTTTTTCATATAAAATGTTAAACAGACTAATATTTATTCAATCTGCTTTCTAAGTAAAAGCAACATAGGCTATCCCGAGTTTTCTTAATAAAATGTTAATTTCATTAATATGAACGTAAATGTGTTTTGAATTATAATTTGCTTATTTAAACTCGAAACATAAAGTGCACGCTTAGATGCTTTACATGCTTCTTCTAAAATTAAATGTTTAATTTGCATAAGTTATACTTGAATATTTGTAAATAAAATTGAACTAAGTTTACATCACCTTTTATATATAAATATAATATGCATAACTATAAATAGGGCATTTCTCTGAAATGGCCTATACACATTGTTTTATTCAATTAAAATATACCAAGCACATAGCCTTTTGTGATATGATCCAAATCTCTCGATAGTTCCGTTCTTAGTGTTTTCCGCGTCTGCGATCCTAGAGCCAAACCCTGTTTTTTTAAGCCTTTCTTGATTGGTGCATTGTTCTTAGTTGTACTTGTTTGTTGCTTTGCATGTTTGTGCTCGATGTTTGCTTCGAGTAGAAGATCAAGCTGCTGATCGGAAGTCTTGATGTTTAAGAGTTTCAAGTGAGCAAGAGAGGAGCAGCATAAGAGTAGCTTTTTATTGGAGAAAGGCAAGTGACCCTAACCATCCTTCTACCTATGCTTTAAACAAGAATACTATGAATTAATTGGAACATGGAGAGCCACCCAGGAAAACAGTACAACCACAAGACATATGGCTCTGTCTTGGCCAATTAATTAGGGAAAATCTTGTGTGACTATTAGCCTTAGTAGCTTGTGGTACGGAGGAATGCTTTTATGACTCTTCTACACTGGACAGGTTTTGGAACGGAAGTGCTCTTCTAGGCTAACCTGGTCTGAGGGTAGAAGGAGGGTACGAAAGATAGCCTCTAGGACGTGCTACTATGGACTAATACACATAGGAGGACTCTTTGTAAAGGCCTCGTAGCGTCCCTATGCAACCACACCTCGGAAGTGTGGTATTGTGCCTACTTTTGCACAGCATGGTTGGGTTCAAAGTTCTTCGGAACTTTTATGCGACTTGTGGTGAAAGTGTACGACCTCTGCAGAGTGTAAAACTGTTATAACAGTCGTGCTCACGGTCAAGAGCGGCCTGGACCCTCACATGATTAATAAACTTGAAGATGGATTTAAAATGGTTTTCCGGTTATTTATGTGGCCTTGCTGAGTACCAACCATAAGTGTACTCATCCTTGCTAAACCGCTGTTCAGAAGAAGAAGGTGTATGAAGTCCAGAAGATGGTGCTAGGCGTACGCAACCCCCAGTCGATTGCCTGTGAAGTTTGGAGCCTTTGCTTCCCAGGATTCTGCTGTAAATCTCTGATAATCTCTTTTTTTACGTGATATTGTTTCTGTTATTCACTGATGATGTCACTATATGTATGGAACTAGATCCTGGCATACATATAGGTAACACTTGGTTTGTTTTGAAAACCGGGTGTGACATCCGCCCGCGGCCGCGGTTGACCTCCTCGATTCGGATCTCCACGGCACCTCTCTCCTCCGCGGCGTCGAGCTCGCCGGCGCGCGCGGTTGACCACCTCTGCTTCGGAGACACGGCCTCGAAGCTCGTCAGCGCGGTTGACCTCCACGGCCTCCTCGAAGCTCGACGGTGTGCCGCGCGGAGGTTGATCTTGATGGAGCGGAGGCCGGCGCCTCCGCCCTCCCTCTCCCTCCTCTCTGGCGAGGTGGAGACGGGGCGCCTGCTGCCGCGGCGACGAGCTTGATGCTCTCCCTCTCCTCGCGGGAATCACAACTACCGCCGGATGCGGGTGGGTTCGGGGGGATTGCTGGAGACCTCCTCCTTTTGCAGCGTCTCGTTCTTCTCTTTCCTTTCTTCATAGGCTTTGCAGATGCAGAACACCGCTGGAGACAGTCTCAAGCTCCAAACATGTATTTAGTGAGTGTGGGATGGGAGAGTAGCACCAAGCCCGCATCATGCATATGCCATACGTCAAGTCTGGCTGTAACCACACTCATGATCAATGAATGAATCCTCTGGTCTCAGAAAAAAAATGGAGGGGGCAGTCTTTCACAATGATGGAACTTTAGCCACCCCGTATTTAGTTCGTGAGTTGAAACTTTTATGTCCTCTTCTAAGGTTTACTAGAAGTATTGAACGCACACTACAAAAATAATTACACGAATGGACAAAAATTGCGAGATAAATCCATTAAGTCTAATTAATTCCGTCATCAGAAATTGTTTACTGTAGCACGACGTTATCTAGTAATGTCATAATTAGACTCGTTGGATTCGTCTTGAAAATTAAAGTACGTGTTGTGGAATGAGTTTTGTCATTAATCTACATTTAATACTCCTAATTAGTGTCCGGAGATTTGATGTGACGGGTAGTTAGTGAAATTTCAGAAAATAAACTGGCCCTGTTCGTTCGGCCTGTCAGCCACCGGTACTTTTCTCTCAAAACAAACCAGCAAGCAATACTTTTCTCTCAGAATAAATCAGCATCAGTCACCAACCAAACGAACAGGTTAATGTAGTTCCTGTTGTTAGTTTCTCTATTGTTTTTTATAGGGTTATTTGATTGAGGCCATTACAATTTCTCCGGTTTGGAAACACCACTACTATTCACGTATTTTGAAATTTTCCACTACAATTCTTCTTTTACCTGACATTTGCCATTTTGTTTTTTTTGAACGAACGGGCACGGACTGTGCCAATTTCATTGAAAGAGAAGAAACTTTACAAGCCGTGAAAACCGGCCAAAACTACTGTATAATTACAAACGCGCCGTTAAGATCGCAAGATCCCTGGCCCCTGCAGCTACCCATACCGAGATCTCGGATTTTATCTTGGCCAGAATCGATGGGATGGAGGACTCGTGGTGATTGAACACCCTAGCGTTTCTCTCTAGCCAAACCTCCCAAAGGACGAGCAGTACGAAGGATCGTACTCCTTTACGCGGTATGTCCGGTAGCGTAGTAACACTAGACCACCAGTGCAGCACCGACTCGTTTTGAGACCACTCGTCCGGATGAAGATGTCTCAGGCCGGTCCAGACGGCGGCCGTGGCCCAAATCCGTCACGTGTAACGGCACTCACAGACCATGTGGGGCGACGTTTCCATGGTCCTACGGCAGAGCGGGCAACTCGGGCTGTGGTCCCAATTTCTCCTTGCCAGCCTATCTGAAGTCCATACCCTGTTCTGCAGAAAAAACCACGCAAAAAACTTGCATTTGGGAGGTGCCCAGGTAGGCCAAATTGACGCCAACGCCGGGGCCTTTGTGAGACCTACGAACTGGGCTTTGTAGGCAGACGCCGCGGTGTACTCCCCATGGCGTGTTAAGGTCCAAGAAATGGTATCTTCGAGGTTTGTGTTAAGTTGTACCGGCGCGAGAAGATTCCAAAGGACCACAAACTGCAGAAGCAGTGGCGTTGTGAAACCAGTCCGGTAGTTTAGGTCGCGAATCCAGGTAACATTTGCCATTTTCTACGTCTTCCAAGTGATGGGGCCCGCTGTCAAACCGTATTTGTGCACACATGTTCCGTTTTGTTCCCCTTCTACTCACTGACATGTGGGCCGACTTGTGGGCCGACATGGGCCCACATGTCATTGATAGGAGAGCGCAAATACAATGACATGCACATCTTCGTATACACTTGCAGCTGGGTCCGAGTCGTCTTCATACGTATTCCGTGACATATTTGGGGAAGACAAAAATTGTCATGGCAAATTTCAAAATACGTGAACAATAGTGGTGTTTCTCCAAACCGGAGAAATTGTAATGGCCTCAATCCAAATAATTTTTTTTTATACCAGAGTTGCATTTGTACATTCTTTAGAATATGGGCTGCTGCTTTATTTGGATCTACCACATCCTCACTAGAGGATGCTTGGCTAGAGTTTTCCATTATAAAAACATAGAGGATGCTCAAGAGATTTGATGAAATTCTGCCAAATAGAGATTTGAATCCAATTCTGCCAATAGGCCACACCCTCCTCCTCGCGACCTCGCCCCGAAGCAAGCAAGCGACAGGACGACACGGTTCGTCGGTTCCCATACTCGCAGCCGCAGTGTACCCCGTTGATCCGTTCCAAGTCACCTTCCCTTCTGCTTCCACGCTGCTTCTAGAACAGCAGCGGAGCAGAGCAACGCGTCACCGGCCACCCACCACTCCACCAGATCTCCCGTACTCCCCGCCTTCGATGAGTCCACCCGCCGCCGACGCTTAGTCGCGCCGCAACCCCCCGCGCGGCCGCCCCAATGTCGTCGTCTGAGCCCGACGCCGAGGGCGCCCCGGGCGGCGCCTCCCCGGCCGCCCGCGTGCTCGCCCGCGCCCTCGACAAGGTCATCAAGCACTCCTCCTGGCGCCGGCACGCCACGCTCGTGGCCGCCTCCAAGTCGGCGCTCGACCTCCTCTCCTCTGCCCCTGCGTCCGAGCCTGATGAGCTCTCGGCGGCTCCGGTCTCCCCCGTCCCGGGCCTCCCCGCGCCCGCTGCCGACGCCGCCCTCGCCGCGCTGCTGCTCGCGCTCGACCCGGGGTCCCCGAAGGTGGCCGAGCCCGCGCTCGAGTGCGTCGCGGGGCTCCTCACCCTCCGCCTCCTCCGCGGCGACGTCGACGCCGCCGACCCCTCCGCCTCCTCGCCGCCCTCCCCGGTCTCCAGGCTCTTCGCGGCCGTGCTCTCCTGCGTCTCGCTCGGCGGTGGCGGCGACGACGCGCTCGAGCTCGCCGTGCTGCGCGTGCTCGTCGCGTTCGCGCGGTGCCCGACCGTCTCCGTTAGCGGGGAGTGCCTGGGCCAGGTGGTCAAGGCGTGTTACAACGTCTACCTCGGGAGCGCCAGCGGCGGGAACCAGCTATGCGCCAAGCTCGCCATCGCGCAGGCGCTGGCTATCGTGTTCGCGCGCGTCGAGGCCGATGACATGGACGTGCGTGTGCGCACCGTCTCCGCCGCCGACATGATGGACCTCTCCGACCGCAGCCTCAACGACTCCAGCGTCGTGCAAGCGGCTCAGGCGTTCATAAACGAGGCCATGGAGGGGAGTGACGTGCCAGAGGAGGCACCCCGTGTGGATGTGGCACCAATTGAGGGGGAAGGCGGCGGGGAGGATGGTGGAATGAGCAAGATCAGGGAGGACGGCCTGGCTTTGTTCAAGAACATCTGCAAGTTGTCGATGAAGTTTGGGACGCCTGACAGCCCCGATGATCCAATGCTATTGCGGGGAAAGATTTTGTCACTCGAGCTTGTTAGGATGGTTGTTGACAATGCAGGGCCGTTCTGGAAGACAAATGAAAAGTATGTACCATCATCTATTTTATTGCATACTATCTCCGATTTGAGTTATTAACTTATTACTGCAATGAATCTTGAAGAATGCAAATGGTAAGTGTAGACCAGTTGAGGCCAAGAAGGATCAAGTGGAATATGAATTAGTTTTTTTTTAGATTTGAACTAAACCCTTATCATTTGGATTCCAGCCCTTCCCAGCATACACACTAGAGCATTTGCAATACCTATGATTTTCACTTAGTCACTGGGTCAGGTAATAAGGCTGTGTTTTGCATGTTTGTGCAATTAGCTGTCATATAGGTTGTTCTGGCAAGGATCTGGCTGGTAAAGGAGCAATGGCTATGTGTTCTGACTTCTGAGGACAAGTTTAATGTATATACCAGAATATCAGATATCCTTGATGTACTCACGTATGTGCTATAGCTTCCAACTATTGATACTGAACTAGTCTACTTATATAGCTAGAATGAGAGCTGCAAGAGAGTACTGATGGATATTTAACCAGCTAGATTTTTCAAACTGTGTATGTTGGTGCTTGCTAACAGTAGATGCATGATACCTGTGGAGGGAGTCGGAGAAATAACTGATCGGCAACACTACTGACTGGTGCTTTAAATTATAGCGAGCTTGAAGTATGATAGAGCTTAGTCATGTGGGGATGTATCCATCAAGCAGCAGCACCCGAAAGAATTCATAGTGGATGGTGGAAGTTGTTTTGGTCATTTCATATAGAGATGTTGAGTTGATTATTTGATTGTGGGCCTAACAGACAGTACAGATCACTGATACTGCTTCCCCCCTATTAATGCAGGTATCTTGAAGCAGTTAAGCAGTATCTTTGCTTATCATTGTTGAAGAACAGTGCCTTATCTGCAATGAGTGTCTTTCAGTTATTGTGTTCCATTTTTCTGAGTCTAATATCAAGGTTTAGATCTGGTTTGAAAGAGGAAATTGGAATGTTTTTTCCTATGCTTATCTTAAGAGTTCTTGAAAATGTCCTCCAGCCTAGTTTTTTGCAGAAGATGACAGTTCTAAACTTTCTGGAGAAGATATGTAAAGAACCTCAGGTTATTATTGATATCTTTGTGAACTTTGATTGTGATGTTGATGCACCAAATATTTTTGAAAGGTACGTTATTGTTTTTCCCCAGATGGGCATCCTCCTTTAGTTTCATTTTTTGTCATCAGTATCACTGGTTAACTTTCTTGTCAAGAACCACTTGGTACAGTGAGCATAGTTGTTCTCTTCTAGTACAGCTGTACCACACATGCTATTCCTTAAGTATACAGTGAAGCAGTGAATTCTGTTTGATCTCTACAGGATTGTCAATGGACTGCTAAAGACTGCTTTAGGTGTCCCCGCTGGATCTACAACAACATTAACTGTTGCACAAGACCAAACATTTAGGATTGAGTCTGTCAAGTGCCTTGCAACTATTATGAAGTCGATGAGCGCATGGATGGACCAACAACTGCGAATTGGTGAATTTTCTCCCGGCAGTTCTGAAAATCGAAGTTCAATCGACAATCAAAATATCCATAATGGAGAAGAAGGGAGTGGAATTGATTATGAACTGCAGTTTGACACTAGTAACTCAGATATAACTGACTCTTCCTCACTTGAGCAGCGCCGTGCTTACAAGATGGAACTTCAGGTGTGGTTTCTTGAATTTGAATTTCTCCTCAGTTAAACTTTCTCTTTGGGATTACTAATAGTTCTAAAGTTTCTTTTTGCAGAAAGGAATCACCTTGTTCAATAAAAAACCTTCCAAAGGTATTGATTTTCTCGTCCGAAGCAAGAAAATAGGCCAGTCTCCAGAAGATGTGGCTTCTTTCTTGAGAAATACTGCTGGCTTAAATGCAACAATGATAGGCGACTATTTAGGTGAAAGAGATGATTTTCCCCTCAAAGTTATGCATGCTTATGTGGATGCATTAAACTTCGAAGGCATGGATTTTGGTCAGGCAATTAGGTTCTTCTTGCAAGGTTTCAGATTACCAGGAGAAGCTCAAAAAATTGATCGGATCATGGAGAAATTTGCTCAATGCTATTGTAAATGCAATCCAAATGCTTTTACTAGTGCAGATACGGCATATGTTCTTGCTTATTCTGTGATCTTGCTAAACACTGATGCTCATAATCCCATGGTGAAGAACAAGGTACGTTATTTTGATAATTTTCCTAGCATCTGGGAATGGTTCATGAAGTAATATATATTTTCGTGTGCAGATGTCTAAGGCAGATTTTATGCGCAACAATAGAGGAATAGATGATGGAAAGGATTTGCCAGAAGATTATCTGAGTGCACTTTATGACCAGATAGTCAACAATGAGATCAAAATGAGTGCTGATTCCTCAGTTGCACAAACCAAGCAATCCAATAGTGTAAGTAGGCTTCTAGGCTTAGACAATATTATCAACTTTGTCAGCTGGAGACCAGCGGAAGACAAGGCAGTAGGAGCCAATGACTTGCTCATTAAGCACATACAGGAAAAATTCAAAGCAAAGCGTGGGAAATTAGAGTAAGATCACCTTGGTTTTATCAGTTGGAGTACTTATGTCCTCACTCAGTGTCATTTATTAATTTGAGGTTGTGCATAATACAGGTCCACATTTTATGTTGTTGCTGATGCAACCATTTTGAGATTCATGATGGAGTCCTGTTGGGCTCCTATGATGGCTGCATTCAGTGTCCTCCTTGATCAGTGTGACGATAAGGCTGCCACATCACAGTGTTTAAAGGGATTAAGATTTTCTGTGCATATCACTTCTGTTATGTGCATGCAGACACAGAGGGACGCTTTCTTAACGTCCATAGCTAAATTCACATCCCTCCATTCTGCTGCAGACATGAAGCAAAAAAATGTTGATGCTATGAAGGTAAGAGTCCACACAAAGTGTATTTGCTTGTGTAATTTAAAGGTTGCTGATAATTTGTTGCTGAGTAGTCTATTTTTAGTAAGAAATGTGTATTAAGATTTTTTCTCCGTAAACCCTTGTTGCAAAACATAATGTGCTTTACCAATTGCGGAAAGTGAAAAAAGGAGGGCAAACTCATCGTTAGGCCTCAAAGTGGGGGGCAAACTCATAATTATATCATGTTCCTTTTATTTTGGGTGAGGATATATCCAATGCTTGTGACGCAGAATTATTGAGCCATTGCAATAGTTCTTTTATGCTGTATTTTTATTTGAAAACTGCTGTACTTTATTAACACATTTGTTTGGTAGATCTGGCTGTTTCAAAGCAGTGGGATGATAAGTTTCCTTATGTTCACATGAACAGGCTATAATATCTATCGCAATCGAAGATGGCAATTACTTGCAAGAAGCTTGGGAGCATGTCTTAACTTGTTTATCACGGTTTGAGCATTTACATCTGCTTGGAGAAGGGGTTCCCACTGATGCTTCATTTCTGACAGTACCTGTGATGGAGTCAGAAGATAAAACTCAGAAGTCTGCTTCTGTTCTATCTTCCAAGAAAACCAGTGCTCTTCAGAATCCTGCTGTGATGGCTGCTGTTAGAGGGGGTACTTATGATAGCACAGTGGCAAAAACCAGTGTGTCAGCACTGGTCACTCCTGAACAGATCAATAATTTTCTAGCGAACATAAATTTGTTAGACCAGATTGGCATTGTTGAGTTAAATCATATCTTTGCCCATAGCCAAAGGTTAAACGGTGATGCTATTGTTGCTTTTGTGAAGGCTCTTTGCAAGGTCTCAATGACTGAATTGCAGTCTCCAATGGACCCTCGTATCTTTTGCCTTACAAAAATAGTAGAGATCGCGTAAGAAGTTTCTCAGACCCACTTAGAAAAAAATCATGACTCTTGACTACTCTAATTCCGAACTTCGTTTGTGCAGGCACTACAATGTGAACCGCATACGTCTGGTGTGGTCACGTATTTGGAAAGTTTTGTCAGACTTTTTTGTGTCTGTGGGGTTGTTGGAAAATCTTTCTGTCTCTATATTTGTGATGGACTCCCTGAGGCAGCTGGCCATGAAGTTTCTAGAACGGGAGGAACTGGCAAACTATAACTTTCAAAATGAATTCCTTAGACCTTTTGTGGTTGTTATGCAGAGGAGTAAAGCTCCAGAAGTACGGGAGCTTATTGTTAGGTGTGTCTCACAGATGGTTCTGAGTCGGGTTCATAACATAAAGTCTGGGTGGAAGGGTGTTTTTATGGTATGTATTGATTTTATGTTTAGTTTATTATGATTTTTTTGTTCAAATTTATCTGCAAGTTAGTGATTTTTGTGTCCTGTCTTGTAAAATGTCATGGACCTACAGGTTTTTACTTCTGCTGCCGCTGATGATACAAGAAGTACAGTTCTATTGGCATTTGAGACTGTGGAAAAGATTATTCGAGATTATTTTCATCATGTAACTGAAACAGAGACAACCACCTTCACTGATTGTGTTACTTGTCTTATTGCATTTACGAGTAGCCAGTTTAACAGTGATGCCAATCTCAATGCTATAGCATTTCTTCGATTCTGTGCCGTTAAACTTGCTGAGGAAGGATTTGTTTGTCAAGATAGTGGTGCTGAACAACCCAGGAATTCAGATATGTTGGGTGGAAATGCCATTGTGCACAAAGATGGTTATGTTTCCCTCTGGGTGCCTCTCCTTGCAGGTACAGCATTTCTTTTTCACCTTGAATTATTATATTAATTTAATTTAATTTATCATGCAGGTTAAATTTTTCACATGAACATTTAAATTGATGCTCTCTCTCTCTCTCTCTCTCTCTCTCTCTGCCATTTCAGGTTTAGCCAAATTGACGACTGATCCAAGACTGGCTATCAAGAAAGGTGCTGTAGGAGTACTTTTTGACATTTTAAAGGATCATGGGCACTTGTTTTCACAGAAGATTTGGACCGATATCTTTGAGCGTATTGTTTATCCTCTATTTAGCAGTGAGATGTCCACATCCAGTGATCAGATTTCAACATCTAATTTACCTGATCCTGAAACACAAACGTTGGCAATGAAATGCTTGGTGGGTTTGTTTGTTAATTTCTTTGATGTGATGCGGCCAGAACTTGCAAGAACTGCATCCATTGTCACAAATTTTGTCAGAAGCCCCTACAAGCATTGTGCTACCACTGGTGTATCTGCAATTATGCGTTTAACAGATGGTGTTGGTAACAAACTTTCTGAGGAGGAATGGAAAGAGATATTGGTCTGCTTCAAAGAATCGGTGACACATACCTTTGTCATATTCTCTAAAATTGTAAAGATGATGCAAGATATTGAAATCCCAGATAGACTTGATTCTTATTCAGAAACCGAGCAATATTTGGATCATGAAATGTACAGTAATGATGAAGAGGAAGCTAATATGGAGACGACTTCTTATGCTATTGTCAAACTGAAGAATCATATGGCACTACTGCTTGTAGTGATTCAGGTATTTTCGTTTTTGCCAAATTCATTGAGATAACATTTTTTGGATGGGTAGATTGCAAGACTGCTATTTGGATTTTACACACGTGCCTATAAAATCCTAAGTACGAAATCTAGGGTTTGGTTTTCTTCCACTAAAATGCTAACTTTTGAGAGAGCAGGGGTGAGATAATGACATCGGGAGGAAGGGATGCATGACCTCACTTATTTGTTTTTCATCGTGAAAAATCTATCATCCAATTTGATCTCTAAGATTGACAAAGTCTGGTTCACCGAAGAGCTTTGGCCCTTCTTCGGTGTCAGGCTGCCAGCTGTGAACTGTAACATTGGCATTGGCATATCATGATTTCTTTACCCTTTTCACTGAACCTTCCCCAGTTGCCTCTATGGGCTGAATCTTCTATAAAGATGACATGCAGATTTTGATTTTTAGGTCACACAGGAGAACTTCTTAACTAATGAACAAGTAATCTGGAAGTGTCAATCTTTGTTTCTAAATTTTCAGACACTTCTAACAAGACAGTATTTTGTTTTATTTCTTGCAGAACATTATTAAATTATATGAGGAGCACCGGAAGTATCTTCGTGCTGAGCACATGAGCATTCTTTTGGAGATGATGTCAGCTATTGCGACACATTCAAGCGAAGTGAGTTCTGAATCTTCCTTGCAGATGAAATTTCATAAAGCATGCTCCCTTTTGGAGGTATCTGAGCCAGCCATTGTCCATTTCGAAAACGAATCCTTCCAGAGTTACCTTAAACTTCTACAAGCTCTGCAACATGACAATCCATCCCTGTCGGAAGAAATGAACATAGAATCACAAGTACTTAATACCTGTGAGAAAATACTTCGTACTTATCTGAAGTGTGCTGGGCATGAACCATGTGATGAATCGTCTCCCAGAAATCCGTCTTTAAATTGTGCAGTGCCACTGAGTGCTACTAAGAAAGAGGAGCTGGACGCTAGGACGTTGCTGGTCCTTCAAGTCATGAAATTGCTGGGCGATCTGGAGAGGGATTCTTTTGGCAGAGTATTGCCCTGCTTTTTCCCATTGTTAGTTGATCTGATCCGCTGTGAGCACAGCTCAGGAGAAGTTCAGCTTATGCTGTACAATATCTTCCAATCAGTTATAGGACCCATGGTACGAGTATAGTGACAGATAGTCACATGCAGAGTGTACAGTTTTGTGACCCATTTTGACGCTGTAGTTAAGTCTGTTGCCATGGATTAACCAACAAACAGGCTGGCACCCCAGGTGCAACTGGCTGTATGTTTGGAATGGTCGGAGTACAAGCTACAAAGGTGAACAATCTTGGTGGTTCTAGGTGCTTTCTTATTGTGTTGTAACATCAGAATGTCTTTTGAACTGTTGTCTCGCAGGCTTTGCACCGAGGCATTTTTTGACCCAAAATGCGCAGGGGGGCCTTGGCTTGTAAGGGTTTCATGCTACCATTGGTCCATTGCCATCCCCTCCATCTAGTTGTATATACATGGGATAAAACAGATATAATTTTTAAGTTGCTTGCTACTTTGTAATTTTCTGTGCAATTAAACTAGAGGTAGAGTCATCAGGATGACTTTGATTCTCGCTCATGTATCGATCATATATGTTTAGTTTGCTCATGCAAACGGGTTAACAGTATATTCTCCAGTTCTTTTTATTTCTTTTGGTTCATTGCAACTTGTAACATATCCACATTCTTTCCCAGGATAGGATTGTCATTATTTGATGTACAGTTGACATAAGGAGTATAATTTTACAGTTTCAGGATAATAATGTACAAGACCCAGCGATGATGCAATATGACACTGAAAGACCTATGCTCTAATGCAACGAAGCATGCACTGAATGAACTGAAAAAGGACAATGAAGAGGAATGGATATACACAACCAGATGTTTGAAAGAATGGACCTGTTCTACGATTTGGACCTACACGACCTATATTATACACAGGTTGGAGGCCGGACCCAATTCCGGCATCCACTTGGTCCATGCACAGACCACCAGCTATCAGAATTTCTGGCAGGAGATGGGGAATGTACAGACACTGACAGAAGCTGAGCAAGAGTGGCTTCATCTTCAGGCTTCAGCACTTTCCTACCCCATCCAGCGGGGCAGAACAAAGACATTCACATTATACGAATTCCGGTAACCATGGATAATGACAACCTGGAATATGGTAACAAACAGATAGATTGATTCAGCCATGCAACATACTCCGATGTCCTTGTTTCTTTTAAAGCAGGGCGTGCTGTAGGTGTTAGATAAATGCAACAACTAACCTTTAGAGTGGAAAAGAAAACAGTTTTTGCAAGAAAAAGAAGCATGCCGCCCAATTTAGCGGTTCTGCTGTTCTTAGTCCTGCTGCAGACTATAGGATACCTACAGTGCGTGAAACAAGATGTTACAACATATTAATGGAACATATGTAGGAACAGATTAATGGGTGAACATGCAGGAGTACTTAAGAGGTAAGGGCACCTCAAATTTGTCACTTTCTGGCATCCTTGTCAGCTTGATGCTTGTTCAGAAATGTTGTTCTGTGGGAATGGTGGCGCACGAGCAGGGACCAAAATCTGTTGCTGAGGGCGTGGACCTGTTTCCACGAAAAGTACTTTATGAATTATATGAAAGCATGACAAGCTCATCCTAAGCAATTGAACAAATATTCTTGGACAAGTATGTTTGATTCAACACAACAGAGGGAACTTGCCTGGAGGAAATTGTTGCTGAACAGGTGGCATGCGCACAACATTTGCAGCATTAACATTCTGATTCGATAGTGGGAGACCATGACTTGGTGCATAACCAGGAGAATAAGCGTGATCGCTTGGTACAGGTTGGCCAAACTGCCCATATGGGTAGACTGCTGGACCTACCGTCCTGGGGCCGCCGTAAACTGGAACATACTGTTGTCCAACATACGGACCATATGCATTCTACAAAGCTAAAAATGAAATAAATGAGAAACACTTTTAATTTATTTATACAAGAAATATATGGTTTAATGACTCTGGAGTTTTCCACCTGCTGGTATAAGTATTCAGGTCCATATGTTGATGGCCTGCATAATAAAAAAAAAGCAATTGGTCAGCATTTGAACAGCTAGGTTGTTTGCCTGGAAATAAAAAAAGGTATTCTTGCAAGGGGAAATTATCTACACTACATCCTGCATATCATTGGTTCCAGACTAGCTACAACTTTAATCATCATGCCAGACATTCACAACCTAACAGGAGATCAAATTCATAGCTGTGCATGATCTTTGCTAACAATGCATGAAATGAAACTGTTAACCTACCCATATGAAGGATATACAAAGGCCTGTGAGTAGTTGTAAGGGGGTTGCTGATAAGTTGGGCTTTGCACATACATGCCCCCTGGAACCGCCACACCTCCATTGTATGGGATGACCGGCCTTACAGGCGCTACTACCACATTGAAAAAGGGGAAATTTTATCACAATAATTGAATACACACACAGACAGGCTAAAATGGTGAACATGCATGAATTACATGAGGCAATAAGAAAGTTTCTCAGCAATAAGCTTTTGGAGCATTTATACATCAGGAGTGTGCATGGAACATGAAGTTATATTGCAGTTTAGACTTTCTACTGATGGATCTTGGCCAGTAATCTCCTGAAAGAGAAAACTTAAGAAACCTTGGTTATTTTACTACCTTCTCCCTATGTAACAGTGTACAAAAATATAGGCACATTAATTACAGGAAACATATCAAAAGTTTAGCATTCCATAACAAGCAGAGATGTGCATCTTCTCATGATTAAAATCGACCCTTCCAAGTTGCAGACTATGAAATAGATGTCTGACATGTAAGTGGACAATTTAAATCCAAAAGCAGTGATGATTGCCAACCCGTTCTACCACCTACCAGCTCATACTCATTCTGTTATCTATTATTCCCTTCAATCAAGTCCAACGCTACCCCAAACACAGTTGGCAAAGAGGATTAGTAGCTGTATTGGTTTGTTTATTTTTAACAGCTAATGCCTATTTATATATGATGAGGTTGTAGTATGAGCTTGTAGAAGATCCTGCAGCAGTATGGCCTTCTTTGGTGCTATGAATGATCAGGCAAGGAATTGAATATCTACCACTCCTCTGCTGACAAGTCCTTTTCCTTCTTTTAGAACTAGTGACAATACTACTAGTTAGTGGTTGAAAAGCATGGCCGGTGCACAAACCTGAGCAACAAGTTTTGTAACTACGAAATCATAGAAAATTTCATGATGGTGATGAATCCAACACATTGGGAATAGGGCATTGATTAAGAAATTACATTACACTAAGATCTTAAGCAGCTGGAAAGAATCATATGTGCATATGACAGCTGTGCAATTAGGAAAACAGGGTGTCCAGGAAAAAAAGGATAAAAGAGAACAAAGTTAGCAGACCTACCGAAAGGCACAGCTGGACCAGGCCTCCCTAAGATGGCGAGATTGCAATTAGCACGCCGCCCGTCTATCACCGGGTACGGGTCCATGCAGGCCATCCTTGCCGACTCCGGGTCCCTGAATGTTACCTGTACACACCCCCACACATAATCAAGTGAATCAGAAATAGGAAAAGACAAAATATCTAAGCTGAATTTGGAAACTCCAAAAGGTGCACTAATTTCAGAGTACCCCTAACACAATCCAAACAGTTCCAGATACACATGGTGGAAAAACTAAATTTTGTTCCAATTCCAATAGCGAGTAATTGAAGTACCTAGGGAATTCAACAGATAAACCCTAGAAGATGCTTAATAGGGGAGCTATTCACTTGCTCCAGATAACAAAAATCTAAATATTCCCCTTGATTCTATCACTAATAAGTCAACAATCGACCAAATTTCCTGAGCAAAGAATGCAAAACTGCCAAATTCTACGACCTTTGTCTCCAATTGCCGCCGCCATCCCAGGCACCCCTGATCGCAATTTGACAAAACCTCCCAATTCAACCCACAAACTCCATCTCCGCACAGATACTCACAAATTCGGAACCTTCAGCTCCAGAATCGAACCTGGCCCCTGACCCCCAACAGAAAAAAAAAAAGAAACGTACGGACCAAGCGTCCCAAACCAGCACAGCAGATAGGGACAAGAAAAAAACAGAGGAGGAAGGGGAAGGTGTGCTCACGAATCCGTAGCCCTTGGAGCGGCCCGTGGCGCGGTCGGTGATGACGACGGCCTCCATGATGTCCCCGTAGACCTCGAAGTGCGCGCGCAGCCCCTCGCTGCGCGTCTCCCACGCGAGGCCCCCCACGAAGACCTTGGTGTAGGTGGTGTCCCCGTACGGCCCGCTGAGGTAGTGCAGCGCTGAAGTGCCCCCGCCGCCACCTCCACCTCCAACTCCAACTCCCCCTCCACCACCACCACCACCTCCTGCTCCTCCTCCTCCGGCCCCCGCCGGCGACCGCTGCGGCGTCATCCCTGCCGCGCCCAGCCCACGCGCATGCACGCGCAGCAGCAGCAGAAGCAGCAGCAGGAGGCAAACCCTAACCCTAGGTAGCAGCTGACTAGACGCGCGCGCGCGAGGCGGGCGAGCAGCGGAGGCGGCCGGGTTAGCTAGGGCTGATAGGCCCGCGCGCGCAGGCGGGGGCGTAATTATAGCGGTGGGGATGGCGCTAATCAGACCGGCGGTTATTATTAGCGGTTGGATTACGCGGGAGAGGAAGGGAGCCGGAAGTTGGTGAGGAACTGCGGGCGCCTTGCCGAGGAACGCGCGCGACAGAGGGAGAGAGAGACAAGTAGACAACGGGGGGAGGACGGGAGGAAGAGGTGGATCCTGGTGGGGCCCCGGGGCGATCGAAAGAACTCGGGAAGGGGAGAGGGGCCACTACTGCAAGTGGGGCATATGCTCTCCTGGCCGACTGGACCTGATCATGTGGCCCCGTAGCGTATAGCCCGTAGGTATATAGACACACACGCATACGCAGGCTAGGTACATACACACACGCATAAGCATATTATCTTGGGCACGTGAGAGCGGTTTGTACGATGTGTGCCTCGAATTATCTGTGTGCCTACATTTCGGTGGTCGCTAAAATACATATCAGTGAGCGGTTCGAGGTGACATAGCGGGTGCCGGAAGGATCTTTTGGCATAAGTGTGAACAGAAGAAAACATTTTATTTTGTGAGATGATTCATCTGTCGGCTGGAACGAGGAAAGTTTTTTGGGCCACTTTTGAACAAAATGTCTTTCGGTGCCAGCTTATTCGGAAGTGTGAAACTTTTCATCTATCGACGTGTCATGGTAATAATGATGTCAACGTTTTCTCCATATTTAGATATAAGAAACACTATTTATTTATCAACATATTTCTTGACAAAAAATCTGCCACATTTATACATAGTGAATATGCTTCGTGATGCGTGTGGCTGATTGAGAACATGACAATTACACTGATTTTTAGAGATTGGCCCAATTTTTTTTGAACAATCATACCATATTAAAAATGGTTAAGAAAGCCATTACTTGGGAAGCGGTGGAACTATGCATTGCATGTCTATATAAAAATTATAAGAAAGTACTCCTTCCATATGTATTGATAAGGCATATGACTTGGCACGGTTTTCAAACAACACTTTGACCATTCATTTATTTTATATTATATTATTTATAGTTTTAAATTTATAATCATTGTAGGTATATTCAATTACGAACCCAACCATATAAAGTTTTTATTATAAAAATAAAAGAATCATAATCAAACTATCAGTCAAAGATTATTAGATTATTGTAAAGTTTTAGCATGTGCGCCTTATAAGTAAAAACGGAGGGAGTATAGGTTCTTCCATCTATTCAAAACACCAAGGGTGGTTTTGTTTTCATCATAGATATTCCACCTGTCCGAAGGATTGAAGGTGGTTTCCATCATCATGGTATAAAATGAGTTCATCTCAAGTTTCTGTTGTGGTGGCTGCTCACTTTTTCCATTGGTAATGGTATCAAGAATCTCTATAAAACATAAAAATTGTAGCAAGCATATATTCAGGTAGGACCTATATTTATTTATGGCATATACAACATATGGAGGCACAAGCATATCCATCGATATTATGATATAGCTGGATATATATATCTCGGTGGTCCTCGCCTAAGTCCTATTGCTTGTGCAGGTCGTTGTCAGTGACTATGTGCCGTCTCAGCTAACAAATTCATCTTGGTGTGAAGATTGATGATGCTCACCCATTTGCTTCTTATAAAAAAACTTAGAAGTCTTTGTTAGAAGCAGTCGATGAGTAAGCCCCTACGCTATATTAAACATAATTAAAGGTAAACATTACTTACCATTCTTAGGTGAAATTTATATGCACACACGGTTTTCTTTAAAATCTACACCCATAGTTGTTGGAGAGAAAGATGAGCAATAACGAAACTCAACCTAAATAGTTTGAATAAAGACGAGCAATAATGGAGCAGTCCTTCTCGCGCGTACACGTACTGCTCTCTTGACGAGTTTGTGCTGGAGCCAAGGTCGAAGGTGCTCTCGCGTGGGAGACGGGAGAGAGGGTGTCGACCATTTTGTCGTGTCAAAATTTATACGAGAGATGGGATCGTAGCACCAAATTACAAATGATAAAAATCTCCAAACAAAACCCCAACGACCGTGGAACAAGTAGTATCGAAATCAATATGCCACACGAACTTCAAGCAAGAAGCTGTATCTCAATCTATACAAGTGTAGTAGTACTAACAAAAAACTCCCTCCTATCCTCCAGCTCTGCATCACATGGTAACACTAGACGATTTCCCCGCACCTCAAACATGTGGCACTAACCAGTGGTGTAGCCAGAAATTAGAATTAGAAGGGTTGAGCAAAGTTGAATGTTTGTTTCCAAACTTCTAATTCTATTATCTTATTGTGAAAATAGTTGTTAAAAGAACCATTCTTCACTGTAAATATTACATCTCTATTGTACATAGTCTAATTTCTAGAAAAAACTCTAATAGTTGTTACTGAAGGGAACGGGGTGGCTACGCTAGCGCAAAACAAAATTTTCCCCTCAAAACAGGAACTGCTGCTGTCAGAGATCACGGGATTACCACTAGACGCGCAGATGCAGCGGAACCGTCTCGATGTAGACGAACGCGTCGAGGGTAGCAGGAGCGGATGCGCTTGCTCACGTCCTTCTTGACTTGCACGTGCGGCTCGTCCGATCCAAGTGCTCCGGATGCAAAGCACCTCCAAGGTATCCACACGTACGGAGAAGGAAGCGACGCACGCCGGATCGCTAGGTCCGCGAGTGCGACGAGGAGGGGAGCGTTGGCGCGCGGCTGTTACTTGAGAAAGTTGTGTCTTTTCAGGAGGGGTGTGGTCCATATTTATTGGGAGGAAAACCCCCCCACACCATCGCCCATTAGCAATATGGGACTAATAGATGGTGTACCCCTTCCAATGCTAATGGGCTTTACAACATTTGTGGCCCATTAGGACTTTTACACCATAATGGATCAAATCCATCTGAGTCCACTAGTGGATCAAATCCGATTGGCTCTATGGCATATTTCCAACGGTCTCCCACTTGCACTAGAGTCAACTATGCAAGTATATTCATCCTCATCCGGCTTCCAACCCCTTAAGTGTGTGACCCTATAGGTTCACGTACACATAGACTTGACCCGAGTACACTACTCGATCAATAGTTGATAGCGGCCTCTAGCAAGACGTGTCAACTCCTATGCATACGTAAAGATCTTATCAGACAAACCATCACAACAATTCATACATGCTATTCCCTTTGCCTCACGATATTTGGTCTAGCTCCAAGGCGACCTCTCTTTCTCGACACCGCGATTCGGATCATCAAAAGGGGTTAACCCTTAACCCAAAGACGGCCATGCATTTCTTGATCCGATCACTCGAGGGGCCCGGAGATATCTCTCTCAAGTAGAGGGGCAAATTCTATCTTGATTGACCCCCGCTCTCAAAGATGCTTCCCGACAAACCCGAAAGCCATCTTTATGACTACCCGGTTACGGAGTAGCGGTTGATGACCCCTAAGTAGGTCAATTCACATCTTGAGTACATGCGACAATCTCAAGTCTAAGGACATGGCGTATACGTTGTGTAAACGAGAGAACAAGGTCTCAAATTGGGTCGGTCCGGCCCCATGTCATACATGTGCCCACATTATTAGTTATACATCTCCATGTTCATGACTTGTGAAACATAGTCATCAACTAATTCATGTGCTAGTCATTAACTCATACTAGGGACAACTTTTGAATAACCATACTAGTAAAAGAGTTTCACAAACAATTCACATAATTGCCAATCAAATACAAGTCGCCTTTCATGGATATTCAATAAAAGAACCAAGTGACATGGATATAATGAAATATAATCATCTCTATGATTCCTTATAGGACATATTTCTAACATCCTTCCACTTGCACTTGAGCCAATCTAGAATATATCTAATACCCATAGCTCTCACGTGCTCCTCATGCTTAGGCTGTGGAAGGGGTTTTGTCAAAGGATCTGCAACATTCAAATCCGTGTGTACTTTGCATATCTTGATATCACCTCGTCTAACGATCTCTCGTATCAGATGAAATTTCCGCAGTACATGTTTATTCTTTTGGTGGTTCCTTGGCTCCTTTGCTTGCGCAATAGCCCCATTGTTGTCGCAATAAAGATCCAATGGGCTAGAGACACTCGGAAACACACCAAGTTCGAAAGGAACTTCCTTATCCAAACACCCTCCTTTGCGGCTTCCGAAGCCGCGATGTACTCGGCTTCGTTGTAGAATCGACCACTCGTCTCTCGCTTAGAACTCTTCCGGACTCACGGCTCCACCATTTATCGTAAATACGTATCCGATTGCGACTTTGAATCGTCTTGGTCGGTTTGGAAACTAGCATCGGTGTAACCCGTTACAACGAGCTCCTCCTCACCTCCATAGACTAGGAACATGCCTTTAGTTCTTCTTAAGTACTTAAAAACATTTTTAACCGCCGTCCCATTGACCCTCACCCGGATCGGATTGGTATCCGCTTGTAACACCGTGCGCATACGAAATATCCGGACATGTACATATCATTGCATACATAATAGATCCGATGGCCGAAGCATACGGTATTCTACTCATGCGTTCCCGCTCATCAGTTGTCGAAGGACACTGAGTCTTGCTAAGATGTATGCCATGTGACATAGGCAAGAACCCTTTCTTCGCCTCTTCCATGTTGAACCTTTTCAACACTTTATCAATGTAAGTGTCTTGGCTTAATCCTATAAGCCTTTTTGATCTATCTCTATAGATTTTGATGCCCAAAATGTATGTCGCCTCACCTAAGTCTTTCATAGAAAAACTATTTTTTAATGAGGTCTTAGCGGCCTCAAGCATAGGAATGTCATTTCCAATCAGTAATATGTCATCCACATATAAGATTAGAAATACTACAGAGCTCCCACTTGCCTTCTTGTAAACACAAGGCTCTTCTTCACTCTAAATGAAGCCAAACCCTTTTACCACCTCATCAAAGCGAAGGTTCCAACTCCGAGATGCTTGCTTCAATCCATAAATGGATTTTTGAAGTTTGCACACCTTTCCAGCATTGGTTGGATCAACAAATCCCTCAGGTTGTGTCATATACACATCCTCAGTCAGATTTCCATTTAGGAAAGCTGTTTTGACATCCATCTGCCATATCTCATAATCGAAATATGCAGCTATAGCTAGAATGATCCAAATAGATTTAAGCATCGCTACGGGTGAGAATGTCTCGTCGTAGTCAACTCCTTGAACTTGTCGAAAACCTTTTGCAACAAGTCGAGCTTTATGGATGTGAACATTTCCATCCATGTCCCTCTTCTTCTTATAGATCCATTTGCACTCTATGGGTTTAACACCATGCGGCGGGTCAACCAAGTTCCAAACTTGATTGTTATCCATGGAATCTATTTCGGATCTCATGGCACTTTGACATTTCTCGGAATGCGGGTCCATCATTGCTTCTGCATATGTCATAGGTTCATCATTGTCTAACAACAATATGTCGCGCTCTCCCGCGATCATGAGATTAAGCTTATCGGTTGCGCGACGTGCCCTTTCAGACCTTCGTGGTTGTGGTGGTGCTTCTCTTGCCACGGGCATCTCAACTCGTTCAGCTACATTAGCATCAATTGTGAAATCTTGCCCAACCGGCTCATCTTGAACTTCTTCAAGATACACCTTCGTCTACATTTTTCTCTTTTAAGAAACTCTTTCTCTAAGAAAACGTCGTTCCGAGCGACAAACACTTTGCCTTCTGACCGGTTGTAGAAATAATATCCCAAGGTTTCCTTTGGATATCCCACGAATATGCACTTGTCCGATTTAGGTGTTAATTTATCTGATTGAAGTTTCTTCACATAAACCTCACAACCACAAATTTTCAGAAAAGACAAACTGGGAGTCTTACCAGTCCACATCTTATATGGTGTCTTAACTACGGACTTAGAAGGTACCCTATTTAAAGTGAAAGTCTGCGGTTTCTAGAGCATAACCCCAAAATGACAATGGTAGGTCCGATCGGCTCATCATTGATCGGACCATGTCCAACAAGGTTCGATTACGTCGCTCGGATACACCATTTCTTTGAGGTGTTCCGGGTGGCGTAAGTTGTGGAACAATTCCGCAACTCTTTAGATGATCGCTAAACTCATGGCTCAAATACTCACCTCCACGATCGAACGCAAGGTCTTGATTTTCTTGCCACGTTGATTTTCTACTTCACTGCGAAATTCTTTGAACTTTTCAAAAGTTTCGGACTTGTGCTTCATTAAATAGACATAACCATATCTACTTAAATCATCGGTGAACGTTATGAAGTATTGGTATCCACCTCTAGTTGTCATACTCATTGGTCCGCACACATCCGTATGTATGAGTTCCGGTAAGTACGAGGCTCTCTCGGGAAAACTCGAGAAAGGCATCTTGGTCATCTTGCCTAGCAAACAAGCTTCACATGTCTCGTAGGATTCAAAATCAAACGAAGTTAAAAGTCCATCGTTATGGAGCTTCTTCATGCGCTTTTCACTGATGTGACCCAAACGACAATGCCATATGTAGGTAGGACTTAAATCATTAGGTCGAGACCTTTTAGCACTTATGTTACAGATAGGTGAATCATCAAGATTTAAAACAAATAAGCCATTCACAATGGATGTACAAGCCACAAACATATTATCCTTAGAGATCACACAACCATTGTTTTCACTCGCAAATGAATAACCATCCTTCATCAAACATGAAGGGGATAAAATGTTTCGACTCAAACTAGGAACAAAATAATAATTATTCATTTCCAATATAAATCCTGACAGGAGGTGTAGTTGCATCGTTCCGACGCTCAATGCAGCAACTCTTGCATTATTTCCTACGCGGAAATCAACTTCTCCTCGTTCCACGCTTCTACTTCTTATCATTCCTTGCATCGAGTTGCAAATATGAGCAACCGATCCGGTATCAAATACCCAAGAATTAGTATAAGAATCAGCGAGGAAAATATCTGTAACATAAACATTAAGTGTACCTAAAGTGGAAGTACCCTTACTTCCCTTGCTTTTCATAGAAGCTAAGTACAACTTACAATTTCTTTTCCAGTGACCGATTTTCTTACAATGAAAATATTCAGCCTTGGCAGCTGGACTAGCCTTGGGCGCCTGGTTTGGCATTGGGATCTTATCCTTGGCCTTACCTTTCTTCTTCCAAGAATTGCCCTTCCTTTTAAAGATCGGCTTGTTTTGGATCGCCATCACATGACTACTGCCCGTGCTTTTCTTAACGTTATCATCTATTGGTAAGGGGGTGCCTAGAACTCCTTCCCTTTTCTCAGCTCTGAGAACAATTCTCAGATTACGAATCCAATTCGTAAAGTTTGTTCCGATCAACTTGTCCTTCTCAAGGACCGAATGCAAGGTAAACGATGTGGTGTTGCTAGGTGCCTTTAATCTACAACAGAATAATAAATGCAAAACACTAAGACAATATATCCATGACAGAGTAAAATAAAAGAATTTACTCCCACTAAAATCAATATCCCCACATTGATACTTAGTGATTCAGAATCCACAACTAACAAGTTTACTAGTGAGCTTTTGCGTCACCGCTAGTAAACAAGGTAGATCGGTAAGCAACTCTTTGCTAATCATATCACATATGACTTCTGTTGTTGGGTGACATCTCTATGTCTAGGCTGCCAACCTTTATGCCCCAAAGTCCTTAACCGTTAAGATGACTTTGATAAGTAAACCAACACTTATGCGTGTAAGTATCCGATACAAACCCGTCTAGTCAAGGAAAACTAGTGGCACCCTAATTTCATAGACCCACCACTAATTGTACGAGACGTGGGACGGTGGCAAGTGTTGGGAGGGCATGTTAACTTAAAATTCCAAAGGGATCGTTCTACTCGTAACATCACACGCAAGAAAATAACATTGTCGCATGTAAAAGTATAACGGTAAGAACGACATTCACACAGTTGTAACACGGTATGGCCTATTGTCGCATGGTGATCTCCATCTCCATTGACCCGTACATCATGTTGATCTCCATCTCCATGATCCGTGTGTGCCATCCTCCATGTGATGAGTCCTCCAAGAACTATCTAACGCGTGCTAGTAATGAAAGTTACACAATCGCGTATTAGATCATCACAAATTGGTACGCGAGACCATTACATTAATTTTGACAATACACATGGCTCCGGCCGTATTGCCGTACACGTGACACGCAGGTCACGAATAAATTACACACATGCATCACATACACATATAGGCCATACCGATCACAAAACCTGCAAAAAAGATTATCGCAATTCCGACGTCCAAACTTAAAACGCCCGAAAACCCATCTTGCAAGCCGAATTTCGCAAAACTAATTTCGCCGCGACCAGCAAAGCTGGTTAACTACATGTGTAAAATTTTTTGTAGATCAATTTTCGTATAGAAAACATCTTCATCCGAGTTAACCACGAAAAGTTATGACTGTTTTACCGAACAGTATATTTTCTGGTTTTTCCCGGGCCGGTAGAGATCCAATCTGCCACCGCCACGCATCCCATGCGCCCGGCACTTGACCTAGCTTCGATTCGACCAATCCAATTGATCTCCTTCTCGTTGTGACCGGGTTTACGTGTATCACTTAACTCCGATGGCGGAATTCCGACCGGTAGGAGTAATTCGTTACACGACCATCACGTCAAGAACACGAAGCCGATCAAAACTTTGATCTACATCCGCATATCTCTATATGCACACATCCCGAATCTAAAACTTAGCGACTACGGCTGCGATACCACCGAAGGGAACGGGGTGGCTACGCTAGCGCAAAACAAAATTTTCCCCTCAAAACGAGGCTGCTGTCGTCGGAGATCACGGGATTACCACTAGACGCGCGGATGCGGCGGAACCGTCTCGATGTAGACGAACGCGTCGAGGGTAGCGGGCGGTGCGGTTGCTCACGTCCTTCTTGACTTGCACGTGCGGCTCGTCCGATCCAAGTGCTCCAGATGCAGCACCTCCAAGGTATCCACACGTACGGAGAAGGAAGCGACGCACGCCGGACTGCTAGGTCCGCGAGTGCGACGAGGAGGGAGCGTTGGCAGCGCGGCTGTTACTTGAGAAAGTTGTGTCTTTTCAGGAGGGGTGTGGTCCATATTTATTGGGAGGAAAACCCCCCCCCACACCATCGCCCATTAGCAATATGGGACTAATAGATGGTGTACCCCTTCCAATGCTAATGGGCTTTACAACATTTGTGGCCCATTAGGACTTTTACACCATAATGGATCAAATCCATCTGAGTCCACTAGTGGATCAAATCCAGTTGGCTCTAGGGCATATTTCCAACAGTTACCGAGCATCAAATAGAATATTTATAAGTAATTTTGAATCATTCGGGGGGAGAGGGGGGAGCAATGGCCCCTGCCATCCCCCTTAGTGCCTCCTGGGTGGCGCGTAGCTGAACAAGTTTGTTCAAAAATAAAATTATGTTCGTTCAAAAAAAAATATCATAAACAAGTAGACTCCAGCAATGGTACCCAACACGATAGCCGCCTTGAAACCCTTACCATTGCTGCTTGATCCAGGCCCGACTCTGGGGGTGTGCCATAAGTGCGCAGGCCTAGAGCCTAGCCCAGTAGGGGCCCATACCCCATATACATACAATACAAATCCCTCCTTTTTGGCCTAGCGAACTAGTAGACTCTTTGTCTTCTACCGCGGCAGTCGCATGCGAGAGCCGAGAGGTGACGACGCCTGGACTTCCTCCGCAGCTCCGCCGGTTGCCTCCTTCCGCCTAGACGCCCGGTACATACCCTGCAGCCCTGGTCATCAAAACATGAAGAAGCACTCGAGAGCTCCCTCTGTCCTCTGATAATCTGATTGTTTGTCTGCAGTCTGCACATGAGCATCATGAGCTCGGGGCCTCCTGACTCCTCAGTTCAATTATTAGTAAGGCTTCAATAGTTCAATTTTTCTCTTTTTCTCATAGATTCCAGTCGATTTACTCCGCAATTGTTGATGATCTTTGACAGTTCAACTGAAATGTTCATAGTTTAATTTAGGGTTAAATCCAATTTTCTTTCCCTTTTCTAATTTCAAGTGTTCATGTTTTTTAGGATTTAAGATATTTTGCTGAAGGGATGTTGCCTAAGAAGCATTTATCTGGTGCTCAGAAAAGGAAGAAAAAGAAACAAGAAGATGAGTTTTCTTGGAAGTCCATTGACTGGTTTGTCCTTTGTGTCATCAATATTAATGTGTAGCATTGTTATGAGAGTTCATGAAACATATGTTTAGCTTAAGGACTTGTCTCCTTGTCAGTCAACTGAAACTGCGCTTTTCCATCAGTCGATGTTCCTGGCTGTTGGATGAAGAATCAACGCCCAGATGAACTGAGCACACATAACCTTATCTCTTCCTCCTCGAGAGCCCCAACCGACCCAGGATGAGCTAGCTCCCGCCGCGACCTCCTGCTCACCGGCTCCGGCGGCCCAGCTCCCCCCCGCCGCGGCCTCTTGCCCGCCGGCTCCGGCGGTGCCACCACCTCCGCCGCCACCCCCGCCACGGCCCAACGCTAATCCATCGTGTCCAATGCCCCCGCCTCCACCGCATCCCATCCTGCTCCGGCGGCCTTCGCCGCCTCTGCAGCCACCCTTCACCGCTGCCGACGCTAACCCGTCAAGCCCGCTACCCCCGCCTCCTCCTCCACCCACCGGTGGTCCCCCGCTGCCACTACCTTCTCAACTGCGGCGAGCTCGGTCGCCGTCATCTTCGCCAACTCCGGCAAGCTCCCCCGCCCCTGCCTGGCCCGACCGCCTCTACCACTGTCAGGGCCCTAAGCCGCCCGACCACCATCCCCACCGCCTGGCCTACCTGCCTCCCCCTGGCCGACTCCTTCAATCTATAGCCGCTGGAGTTAGAGAAGAAAGAGGGGAGGCTCGCCGGAACAGAAAGCCGCGAACGGCACGACTCGGCCCGAGCGGTGGTGCGACACGATGACGACGAGCGGAGAGCACAACAGCGTTGAGGCAGCGGACAGCAGACGAGCGGACGATGAGGAGGAGGGCAGAGGAACGAGAAAGCGCGGCCGATTGACACATAAACGAGGTATCAACCGGTTGATGGCAAGTAAATCTCTTAGCTTAAGGGCCAATGACGACGAGTTTGATGAGCTTGCACGAGGGCCTTTGAAATCCTAGAGCCAGCCCTGGCTTGATCCTTCATGATTTGATAAGTTAAATCCTATCTGCAATTAACAACAAACATAGATTAATCATAGTTGAAATAATAATATATGCTCCCACTACAATGAAGACGTGCCAGCCTGTTCGTTTGGCTGGTGGCTGATGGCTGATGCTGATTTGCAACCTGTTCGTTCGGCTTATCAGCCACCAGCCAGCAGTACTTTTCTCTCAGAACAAACCAGCCACCAAGAATCGCCAACAAGTCTCTTTTCTCTCGGAACAAATCGGCACCGACCATCGACCACCAGCCAAACGAACAGGCTGTTGTTCTGAGAGAAACGTCTTTCGCGGGCCTGATTCTTGATGGCGATTTGTTCTGAGAGAAAAGTACTGCTGGATGGTGGCTGATAAGCTAAGCGAACAGGACATCCGAATATGGACTGCTTACTGCACGGATGGAGCAGCTAGTCATCCATGGTTCTTGTGCTCCCTAATAATTGTAACATTCCGCCGTCACATCTTTATCCATTATTCTCAAATCGGTCAAGGTAACATCATCCTACGAAGCTTTCTAGGAACCATTCCATTTTATATATAAAAAAGTTTTCTAGAAAACTATTCCATATTTTTAGAAAAAACAAGCTGAAAGTTTGCATTCACAATTTTGATAGACCCGTCAACAAACTGACAGCGCGGTTGTTATATTGATACATTGTGTAGGTGTTGTCTGAAATATACTAAGATGCACGAGTTCAATTTTGTGCCCTGTTTTCAATATGCTTCGTTAGGCCAGTCTCAATGGAGAGTTTCATCGTCCCGGTTTCCAAGATGTGAAACTTTGGTATGAAATAGATGTCTCCCTCAATGCATAGTTTCATTGCACAGTTTGGTCCCACAACCCCTCTCTCATTGTATGGTTTAATTGCATAGTTGCATGATGAAACTTTATTTGTGTCTCAATTGGGGTTTCACACAGTTTCCAACGCATGTGAAACTGTGCCTAAAGGTTTCACCATGGTGAAACTCGTTCCTTCTCTCTCCTAAGGGTTTTATGCAAAAAGTGAAATTTTGCTGATGTGGCGTTGTATTTAATGTGCATGAAACACTCATGAAATCCCCATTGAGACCGGCCTTAGTCTGTTTTAATGGTTGAGATCATGAATTCAATGCTTGTATTAGTTTTCAAGCTAAAACGATTAAACATTGGGTTCTTAGTATATTGGCTGGGGCCTTTTACGGTGGATTATACCACCTCATATCACTATTGAAAAAGGATAAGTATGGGAGGATCCGACGGTTGAGATTAATTGTATATACCACCACAACTAGCATTAGGGTGGTATACATAGGTGGTATGGTGGTATGAGGGTGTTGTTGGTAGTTTTTTCAGTTGCATAAACGAAATATATGATTTATTCATTTCAATTTTTTTCATTTCCCTCGTTGTATGGCCAATTTTCTTTTTCAAATTTGAACGAAAATTTTCATTTCAACTTTCAAAAATGATTTTTTTAAATTTTCTTGCCAGCATAAATGAAATATTTCAAAAAAAATATTTCATGGCCACATTTTTAAAATTTTAAAAACAAAAAAATTCATTTCTAATTTCAAAAATGATCTTTTCCAAAGTTTTTCATTTCCCTCGTGGTATGGCCACTGTTTTTCAAATTTCAAAAACAAAATTTTCAGTTCAAATTCCAAAAACAAAATTTGCATTTCAATTTCAAAATTGATTTTTTCCAAAAAAAATCATTTCAAAATTTTCTTGGTTGCATAAACAAAATTTGTTTCTTGGTCCAATGTTGTAAAAATTACCTATTTATCCATACCAAAAATAGTTATATATTGCATATCACCACCTGGTGGTATGGTCCACCGTAGAATAGCCTATGCTGATTGATCAAAACTCAAAAACAATTTTTAGCGGAGGGAGTGAGTCACCGGCCAATATTAACATAGTGGATCGGACTTGCGCTAACATTTTCATGGGAAGGGGAAAAGCGAAGCTAGACGCTGATAGCGAAGATCTTTTTATGGGGGGCTCCCTTTCTATGGGCATGGTCCTACTCCCTACTTGCCAAAAAAAAGGGCGCTATGCCATTGGGAGAAGAACACACGGGGTCCCAGTTGATACGATTGCTGCCGCATCGCATGCTTATCCACTGCCACAGTATCCCACACCAAAAAAGCTTTTTTTAAGAATATGGAATTACCGATCTCCGCAACTCACAAGGAGCGCTTATGGCCAACAAAAGTCAAGTTTACACAACACTCAGGTTGCTGTCCCGATACGGACTTACTTAATTACAAAAGTTCACCACTCAACTTAAGGCAATCAAACACAAACGCAAAGGTACAGGACACTAAACATGGGACTAAAACTGAAAAGAAACTCAAGCTTGGATTCTATTCCTCATTCTCCATCCATAACTTTTGAAGATCTCCATGATGGTGACTTCTAATTTGCTTGAGTTGCTTTTCACTTTCAAACCTCGCTTCCTCTTTAGAGAGTAGCGCCCAACTTCGTGCCCCGAACGTCGTCCGAAGATCACCCGTAAGAAAGAGTTAGGAGTTGTTCTTTGAAACACCACATCATTTCGGCTTAGCCAAATTGCCCAACAAAGTGCAGCAAAGCACCTAGTAGCATGAGTCTTTTACTTGTTTTAGTCCACCCACTCAACCAATCATGAAACAAATCATAAGTACAGTTTGGTTTTCTTATATCAAAAGTGATAGCTACAGCATTCCAAGCATTTCTTGCTACATGACAATCGAAGAAAAGATGTTGTATGGTTTCCTCATGGCCACAAAAGGAGCAATTGTTGTTACCTTTCCATTTTCTTTTTACAAGATTGTCTTTAGTTAACACCACTCCTTTTTCTAAGTACCATAGGAAAATCTTAATTTTTTCAGGAATCTTAATCTTCCAAAATTCTTGCAAGTGTTGTGTTGCCCCCCCTCATAAGTTCTTTATAATATGACTTTACTGAGAAGTCCCCATTCTTGTTTAGTTTCCACCTAAAATTGTCTTTTTGTTCATTTATCTCCAATAACATCACCAAAAAAGCTTGGAGCTTCTTTCTCTTTGCTCCTCAAAAACCAACTCCCTTTTATGCTTCAATCAAGGGCTTTTTGCCAAGTAGGCAGGTATCGTTCTCCCATCCCTTGCCACATGCCCATCCAGTTCGTTACTGGTCCCTAGCACTAAGGGCCTCCTTTGGTTCCATGACATGGTTTACCACGCCATGGTGTGACGCACCTAAAATTCTGTTTGGATCCGCAAATTGAAATGAAGATTAATTACAAAATCAATTGCATAAACGGCTCATAAGATGGAGGTATAATCAGTTCATGATTTGACAACGTGGAGCTAGTAAATACTAGGTGATACCCCGCGCGTTGCTGCGGGAATTTTTAAATAAAATTTTAAGGTGAAATGAGAAAGAAGAAACACCAAAGCGATTACATGACGATATTCACTCGTAAACAATATTATATACGGAAGCATGTTCATTTTGTTGAGAGAGAACCACTCTTAAATGATTGATCATACATGTATTTCAACTGCGAGAATTTTATGGTGTGTTACTTGCAAATACAACATGTTATTAGTCACAGAAAATCGACGAAGACATAAATATATGGATGGGTAGATGTTGACATGGATTGGTGGATGTTGACATGACTTATAGTGGATAGTGACATGTGATGTAGTGGGTTATGACGTGGCGTGTTGAGATGCAAGAGAAATCGTTAGTGGGTACCGATTATATAGTTTTGTATGGTATGCTAATGATGAGGTTAACTAAGTTCATAGATTGCATTATTCACAATATTACAATTAAATTACTATAATTTAACACTTAATTATTCCAATTAGCATTAAAACATCGGATGTGACAATAACTAAACTTTAGTGAAGAATTCAAACACTTCACTCTGTGGCGTGAAAATGAGAAGAAAAATTCTGCTCGTACAGCGTGCTGCAGATTTTATTTTTTTCGAAAGACCAGACAAGTACACGTAAGGCGTGGTAAAACTTGGGTGGGAATGGGAACCAAAAATCCTAAGAAGATCGACTATTCTTCCCCTTCCTAGTGATTTTTATGGCTGATTTGAGACATATATGATTCAAATTGGCCAGGACGTTGGTCAAAATGTTGTTATTTTCATAGCATTTTAGCCTTTCTGACACAGAAGGATTGCTTGACTTGCCAATTGCCATTGTCATGCCAAATTGTTGGTTCAGGTGCTTCAGAGCAGAGCTGGCACTGGCAGGCTCCAAAGTCCATTTGCTTTTTGCCGGAAGAGTGGAGGCGCACGCCGGCATGGGTCGCTGTCACTCCTTGCCACAGCTTATCAAAAAGAAACACTCCTGGGCATGTGCTGGGTGGGTGGCATGCATCACACCGCGGCCGGGGACACTGCCTCGGATGATCGGACAGTATCGTCATAAAAAAAAATAGAGATACAGTACTCCGTAGTTGTACAAATTTTTGTTACTTAGTATAAATTTTATAATAAAAAATGCTTAAAATTGTGTATTGACAACCCTGTTGGGGTCCCAAAAAAAATTGTTTACTCCTTTAAACAGTGCCAAATTCATCCTTTAAACAAAGATCGGAGATCGGCTGTGCATCCATGAAAGATGATATGATGTGTTTTGCATAAAAACGACAAAATGGGACAATGACAAGATGGGGTTACCAGCTGTATATAGTTAGGATGCTTTGGGTGCACAAGAAAATGGAAACACATGATTGAAAATAAGGTTTCCGGTACCAATATGTGCAAAACGATCACAAGACGTAAGAAAAATTCTAGGAATAACAGTTTCGGCAGAGCATATAGGCATAAAGAATTTTATATAAACTTGATGAAATTAAAAAACGACTCAAAACTAAAATAAAAATAAAAGTAATTTGAAATGGTGTGCACAGTATGCTCAACCGTTCTTTGTTACAAATGGCTGCATACAGCAAAATTTTCAATGGATCAAATCTTACAAAATTTCTCCACGAATCCTCTGCACAAGGATCTATTTTCCACGGACGGCATCGGCATGTTAAACAAGACTACGTAATAAAAAGGGTACTCCAACATAAACAAAAATAGAAGAAATGGAAAATGGGGAGCATCTATAAAAATTTCAAAACTAAATAATAAATACAACTAAAAGAGCTGTAACTGAACCCGCTATGCATTTCGATGGCGTTTTGTCGAGAGATGCTGAATCGTGGCTGTCCACACTCGTCCGAGAGTTAATAAAATAGAGGGGCTCGCTTTCCCTCCAGGCCTCCACTTACATGCCGTCGCCGGCCCATGTTCCTGCGGGCTGCCGATCTTCTGGGCCGGTCGGTGAGCTGCACGCCGCCGAAAAGGCCATCAGGAAAGAAAATAATATCTATAATCTGTGATTAACAAAATGTCAAGATGGCCGAGTTGGTCTAAGGCGCCAGTTTCAGGTACTGGTCCGAAAGGGCATGGGTTCGAATCCCATTCTTGACAATTGTCTTTTTTTTTTCAATTTACTCTTAGTTTTTTCCAATTTCACTCCTTTTCACCTCCCCTAGCTGGCTAGCTGTGAGCCTGTGAGGGCGTTACTAAAAAGTGAGACGCCGTCCTGGAAGTTTCTTTTTTTTTACCAATGCCAAGAGAATTGTCGAAATTTTATAGAAACGAGAGAAAAAAAAGAAGACAAACAACAATAAAAAAAAGCGAAAAACCAAACAAACAAATACAAACAACAGAGAAGCCAAAAACAATTTAAAACAACTACTATTCTGCAGACAACGCCTTCCTCCCCGTTCGGCCGTTCCCGCGCGAACACGGTACGCTAGGCAGACCGTGGACGAGGAGCCTTGCACTGCCGATTGCCGAATGGTAGAGCTCAAACAAACAAATACAAACAACAGAGAAGCCAAAAACAATTTAAAACAACTACTATTCTGCAGACAACGCCTTCCTCCCCGTTCGGCCGTTCCCGCGCGAACACGGTACGCTAGGCAGACCGTGGACGAGGAGCCTTGCACTGCCGATTGCCGAATGGTAGAGCTCCTCCGGCGTCATGGTGAGGTCCGAAAGGGCATGGGTTCGAATCCCATTCTTGACAATTGTCTTTTTTTTCCAATTTACTCTTAGTTTTTTTTCCAATTTCACTCCTTTTCACCTCCCCTAGCTGGCTAGCTGTGAGCGCGTTACTAAAAAGTGAGACGCCGTCCTGGAAGTTTCTTTTTTTTTACCAATGCCAAGAGAATTGTCGAAATTTTATAGAAATGAGAGCAAAAAAAAAAGAAGACAAACAGCAACAAAAAAGCGAAAAACCAAACAAACAAATACAAACAACAGAGAAGCCAAAAACAATTTAAAACAACTACTATTCTGCAGACAACGCCTTCCTCCCCATTCAGCCGTTCTCGCGCGAACACGGTACGCTAGGCAGACCGTGGACGAGGAGCCTTGCACTGCGGATTGCCGAATGGTAGAGCTCCTCCGGCGTCATGGTGACATGGATGGTCGATGGGGATGGGTCCATGGGACGGCGAGGGCATCGGCCTGCCCGGCTAACACGCCAAGAACGTTGGACAGTCGAAGCGAGGTCGATCTGCGCCCTGTTCACTTGGCTTATCAGCCACCAGCCAACAGTACTTTTCTCTCAGAACAAACCAGCCACAAGCAACCAGCCAACAGTATTTTTCTCTCACAACAAACCAGCACCAGCCATCAGCCACCAGCCAAACGAACATGCTGCTGATCGCGACGCCGCGAGGCAATCCCCATCCTTCACCTGACCTCTGCAGAGTAGGATCCAGTCAACGTTGACTTGGAGTATCCACTCTCTCGAGCCTCTCCAGTGGTTCAGGCACCAGCAGAGCAGAAGAGCACGGCATATCTCCTGCTAGCCGCGGCGTCACTGGCACACTCTTCCAGGTCCCAGCACAGCAAAAGCACGTGGCAAACCATGCCGCCGCCTCACCACGGCCGAGCAGGACGCCCAACGGCCTGCAGCCACCTCTTCCTCCCGCTCCTCGCCCTGGTAGCAGCCATACGAAGCCAACGCGCAGACCGACTGCTACGCCAACAACGGCAGCTCCGTCCTCGGCTACACCTGCCGCCACCGCCGCAGCAGCACCAGAAACGCCACTGCCTCCTCCTCCCCACGGTCATGCGACGCCTGCGGCCTACCTCGCCTTCCGCTCCGCCCCGCCGGACTACGCCTCCCCGATCGCCGTCTCCTACCTCCTCAACGCCACCGCGCCCGCCGTCGCCGCGGCCAACGCCGTCCCCGTCGCCTCCCCCGTCGAGGGCTCTAGCCTCCTCCTCGTCCCGGTCCCCTGCGCCTGCACGGGGGCGGGTTACTACCAGCACGGCGCGGCCTACGTCATTCAGTACGGCGACGAGACCTACTTCACCATCGCCAACGACACGTACCAGGGGCTCGCCACCTGCCAGGCACTCATGGCGCAGAACCCCGCCCACGACAGCCTCGACCTCTACCCCAACATCACCCTCGCCGTGCCGCTGCGGTGTGCGTGCCCGTCGGCGGCGCAGGCCGCGGCCGGCGTCAGGTATCTGGTCACCTACGTCCTTGGCTGGTACGACGACTCGTCAACCGTCGCCGACCGCTTCCGCGCCGACTACCATGCCGTGCTCGACGCCAACTGCCTCACCGACGACTCCACTGTGTATCCCTTCACCACGATGCTGGTCCCGCTCAAGGACCCGCCCACGCACAGCATGGCGGTCTCGCCGGAGGCTCCTGCTCCTGCTCAGGGTCCGGGATATTGGTTGGGAGAGGAGTTTTAGTCCCAGTTGGAGAGAGGTATAGGTCAGTTCAGAGACAAAAGGCCCTCCCTTTAGTCCCGGATGAATCAACTGGGACTAAAGGATCCTTTAGTCTCGGGTGGTATTACTAACCAAAACTAAATGGGGTACGTCAGCACGTGCGGCCACCCCTTTTAGTCTCAGTTGTTAATACCAACCGAGACTAAAGGGTCTCATTTCTCTTTTTTTATTTTCGATTTGAGCGTATATTGTAATTGTTGTCTAACCTGTATATGCACGTATACGTATTTGAACATGTATATAGGTATATACCTGTCTATATCATATACGTAGTTAAACTTATATATAAAGTTTTTGAAGTTAGACTTATATATAAACTTATATAAACTTAGGAATATACACATCAAAATAGATAGTATTTATACATCAAAATATTGTTCACTTCAAATTTCTATTCTCTATTGGATTTTTTAGATGCATCATAATGATGTTTTCCTGTTGGCATAACCACCTCCTCATGGATGAATCCCGAGAAACTTTCTTAATCGCCGAAAGACGATCCTTTTGAATGACCTCGTCCTTAACCATATCCATCTGTATAATGTGCAAATATGTTAATATATTACACCCAACAATTAAATATAGAAGCATCTGGATAATGTGCAAATATGTTAATATATTAGGAAATGATGTATTATTAATAGGTTTATTTAATTAACTTACATCATAATTTCCGGACTTTGCACTTGCCAAACATCGTATGTGCTGACAGACATAGTATCCACATAAATTATTTACTTGTTCCTGTCTCAAACACTAAAGTGATAGGAGAAAATGTTATGAAATATAAGTGTGATAAAATTAAATTTTCTCAAATCTGAAGTTGTTATTTGGATTACGTACCGGATAATCAACATAGAATGTAATTGTTGGGTTAAATTCACCTTCTTTCTCTGCAATGAATTTTTGCCAAGCTCTGAGGACAATTAATGAGAGATAATGTGTTAGTAAAAGCATAACTTGAAACAAATATTGAAGGTTTTGGTAACTTGCGGGTAAAAGAATATATATAAATATAAATATATATATAAATATCGCATTTTAAACAATGTCTTAGGTAGAATTATTACACTTGAAACATATCTTGAAGGTTTTGGTAACTTGCGGGGTTTTTTCCTCAATGAATCCCACATCATGACGCTGCTATTGTCGACTTGAATGATCATAAGAATCCAGTGGAAACTGTACATACATGGTCATAATAGTTATACAAATTAGAACTAAATAGAATTAGCAATGACAATTAGATGACAATTGCACATACTCGCAGCTGTAAGGTAGTAGTATGAGATCCTTGTCATGAAACTTAGACAAGGCCCTATAGATCGTCGCGATTGTTGTGTCTGGTTGATGCTTGACCTCAAACTCCTTGACTGTTGATGGGTCCATGAAACCAATACTGGCAATATTCTTTTTTTGCATCTCATGTTTTTGAAGGTACCAAAAATGAAATACAAATTTAATTAGTAAATCCACATACGTAATAATTTAATTAATAAACATAAAAAGGACGCCACTTACAAACACCAAGCGACGATAAGATCGGTATTCAAGGTGTCTTGATGGTAAACTTCATAAATATCTTTGAATTCCAGCCAGACCACCTTGTTGCCTTCAGTGGCAAAATCTTCGGGTGCAGCAAGCATATCTATGCTATGTACGCCTTTTAGTGATTGCCGCATGTACCACTCATAAAATTTGTACATCTTAGGTGAGAGCTTAAGTACTAATTCTGGCCTGATAAGAGGTTTTCCTAGCTGAAAGGGTCATATATACTCGAAACTTGGATCCTGGGGTGGTTCTTCATGGCCGAGTGCAACACCTAAAGGCATCCTTCTTGGTTCCATGAAACCAAGGAGCTTCACTACTTCTTGTGTAGGCATTTCTGCTACAACTCGTTTCTGTGCATTGAGGCCGGAGGGAACGTAAGTCTGTTTCCTCATCGATGCATCTTCTTTAGACGTCGTCGTCGCAAGTATGGGCATCAATGGTTCTTGTGTAGACGATGAGCGAGGTGATATTGAAGGTCGTGAGGACGTAGGAGATGATGATGGTCGCGACTGCGGGGGATCTGTAGGAAGGATTGATCCCTCTGTCTGGGGGATTATAACGTAACGTTTGGGTCACAATATGATACCGTGAACCGCATCCTTGAGTGTCCTTTCCCCGTCACCTCTTGGGATGTCTAGCTCTAAATCTTCAAATTGTGACTGACAAATCTCCTCCACAAAAACTGAGGCGTAGCCGGGTGGAATCAACATGCCGTGGCTAGTCTGTCCAGGAAAATGCGCAAAAGCACTCCCCGTACGCCACCTGCATTGTGATGTTGCCGAATGGCTTGTGCAACTCACATGGGGTGCATCGACAGAGAAAATCCACCGGGTATTGTTGGTTGTCATCCACTGGAACTCCTTCGATTACCCTCGGCTCTTCAGGGCCTTCTGTGCAAGCACCCGATGCGTCCTCTATGCAAGCACCTAGTGCAACCTCGGTAGAAGCACAACTGCTTTTCCGAGTGGAAGGGCTAATGACGGGATCCGGAGGTACTTTGGGAAGTGCTCCAGTTTTGGCTATTTGAGATATCATTACGGCCAGTCGCCGTTCAATCTCTACCTACATATTTTCTTCTTGTTGTTTAAGTCTTTGCTCCATCATTTGGCGCCAATGCTCCTCTTCGCGCTCTTTTCTTCTTTTGCGGCTTTTATAGCTATCGAGGTTTCCCTTGAAGGCATACTTCCACGGCACCACCCCGTAGCCCCTGCAATGTCCTGGGTGTTCTGGATTCCCGAGTGCCATAGTGAGCTCATCCATTTCTCTATCAATCTTCAATCTACCAGCTTTGACATCTTCTATTTTGTTCATTAACTCAAGTGCATTCTCTTGTGACATGGGCGGGAATTCAAGGGTACCATCATCCGGGTTCAATCTGCCTCCATGCACATAATACCAATTCTTCAATCTTTCGGGGCCAGTGAAAGACTGCTGATATGACATTTGGCGATAAGGTCTTGTTCCATCTTCCGCCACTTGGGAATTGCTACCGCGTAACCACCTCGACCAAGACGATGGTTGTACTTCCCTTTCTTACTGGCACTGTTCTTCGCTTGGGCATTTTTTGGGCAAAAATTTCACTTTTCTTGTTTTCAACAAAGGACTTCTAGTGATCTTTTATCTTCGGATATTCATCCCAATTTGGAGTTCGGTTGTTCTTGATAAAATATCTAGTCAACTTCTTCTTGAAATTCTGAAATTGAGTTGCCATCTTCACTAGAGTCCAACCTTTAACAAGGTTTGCGTCTGAAGGACCGATACGGCGAACCAGAGAGGGGGGGGGAGTGAATGGGAGCCGATAAAAATTCTTCTCGAAGGAGATGAAGGCTCCAACAAGATGAACACGGCTTCCAACACACGTCTCCGACTCACTACCCAAGTTGGCCAAGCCCATACAGCCATTGTAGTGCTACTGGACCTAGGAACCAACTCTCAACCTCAAAGACCCGAGAACGCAACGGAACACAAAACTCGAGCCTCACTGACCTACACCGTTCAGGCCGGTGAGCACCACCGGTCAGACCGGTCCCTACTGGTGAAACCTGCGACTTCCACAGAACAGCCCTTACACCAGTCAGGCCGGTGTAGCACACGGGTCAGACCGGTCCAAGCCAGAAAGCCCCAAAACACCAAAAGGCCTACCGAGCTCCAAAACATCCCAAACTCGAAATAGCAGCAACACGGGACAACAATGAACTCACCCAAACATTCACCCGAGCAAAAACCAATAGGGGTCTGCACCAGTCAGACCGGTGAGAGGCACCGGTCAGACCGTGTAGGATGCAAAGGCATTTGCACCACCAGCAATAATCTCCTCCATAATCCTTTAATCGTTGTCATTGTTATCCATCTAGAATTAACAGTAAATTTCTATGAATCGACACGAATTTATGAGAATATACAATAATTTCTATGTATTTCTAGTATCCATGTAGAATAAACACTAATTTTCTATGAATCGACACGAATTTATGAGAATATACAATAATTTCTATGTATTTCTAGTATCCATGTAGAATAAACACTAATTTTCCATGAATCCACATGAATTTATGAGAATATACAATAATTTCTATGTATTTCTAGTATCCATGTAGAATAAACACTAATTTTCTATGAATCGACACGAATTTATGAGAATATACAATAATTTCTATGTATTTCTAGGAGAAGGGGAATATACAATAGTGTCGCCTACCGCAGTCGGCGAGGAGAAGGGGAGCCGGGATCCTAGGGTGCGTCGAGGGAGGCAGTGGGGAGCCAGGGCGAGATGACAGCGGGATCTAGGGTGCGTCGAGGGAGGCAGTGGGGAGCTGGGGCGAGACGACGGCGAGATCTTGGGTGCGTCGAGGGAGGCAGTGGGGAGCCGGGGCGAGATGGCGGTCGGCGATGCTAGGGAGAAACATATCTAATTAGAATTATTATAGACATATTTAGTACAATTTTATACCTAAATTTATTCTTCAAAAGAAATTAAAAAAAATTGCTAACACAAACATTAATTTGCTTGCGTCAGCAAGACCCAATTTGGGGGCAGCCGGGCAAGGTCGGTGTACACCGGCGGCCGGGGGGGGGGGGGGCGCCCCTACCGGTGTTGGGGAGGACAACTGTGAGGTGCCCCTACCAGCAGGACGAGGCGACGATGCTGATGCACGGGCGGAGGCGACGACGCTCAAGACGGTCGAGCGGCAAGGCGCGCGGCGGCGGCGGCGGAGCCCGGAGGCCGGGGAGGGACGGCACGGAGGAGGAGGATAGGGAGGAGGCTGACGCGAGGAGTATGGGGATCAGGAGCCCTGGAGGACGGGGTAGGTCGGGGAGGAAGCCGCCCGCGTTCCGGGGGCCGACGGCGGTGGACCGGTGGCGTGGATGGGGGCGAGAGCGTCGGCGGGTCGGTGGACGACGAATTTCGAGAGGCCGGCGGTGGTGGAGAATCCCGTGGGGTAGAGGATGGGGGGCGCCGCGGAAGGCGGCGGTTGGGGAGGATGACGGCGGCGGTGGAGGAGGAGGACACAACGACGACGATGGCGGCGGATCGGGGACGAAAAAGTGGCTAAGTGTTGGAGGGGGAGGGTCGCTGCTTTTATATATAGACACACCTTTAGTCTGAGGTCGTGTAACGAACCGTGACAAAAGGGGGGCTTTTGTCACGGTTGGTGATACCACCCGGGACTAAAGGGTGATTTCGCGCGGGAGTCTCAAAAGGGAAAATTTCCCTCCTTAGTCCCGGGTGGTTCTACGACCCGAGACAAAAGGGGGGCCTTTTGTCTCGGGTCGTAAAACCACCCGGGACTAAAGGTCTATTTTGAGCGGGACTTTAATTCTTTTCCCATTTTCCCTTCTCATTTTCTCAATCTTTATCTTTGCAACATTTTGAGGACCATGTGTGGTTCGAGGACCGGTGGATGGTCGCTTCCTTGTGTGATGAGTGATTGACAACGTTGTGTGGACTGATTCTTGGCTAAGTATTGCAGGTGCAGGTTGCGGCATGACTCGTGTTAGTGCAGGTGAAGAACAAGTGCGAAAGGTCGTTGCCGGTGAGGCCTCCAGGTGTGGAGAAGACAAGTAGGCTTCGTTCGAGGGACCCGGTGGCCAGCGGGGTCAAGTGCGGGCCGCATGGTGGCATGCATGAACAACAAGATGAAGTCGTGGACGGTTTCTTGGTAGAGCCTCAAAACCAAGGTCGAGCCGGGACTACGTGGGAGCCGAGTCAAGAGTGGAGATTGGCGGAGGCTACACCGAGTTCGCGGGGTTTGCAGTGGTTCACCAGAAAACCACTGGGTTACTCGGTTGAGCCACAAAACCGAGGCCGAAGACTCGACGAGGGGGGTGCGGCCACCCGGGCGGTTCAGCGCTCGGGAGAGGGCGGTCGGACCGCCCGGGGCCGGTCGGATCTCCCGGGCCGGTCTAACCGCCCAGGGGTGGCGGTCTGACCGCCCTGGCCGCCGGCGCCGAGAAGCTTCGAAGCGGAGGACACGCGTCGGGATCGCAAGGCTTGCGTCGAGGCTAAGCAGGTTGCGGTCACCGGGCATCCGTCCGATAGTGAAGACACGAAGACTTTCAAATCCGCCCTCGAGGGGCATGTATCCCTAGTTATTAGTGAAGGGTAGTTTAGTCTTTTGGGTGCCTCCATATATACTCATTGGATGGGTGGATGGCAGCCAACTCTTGGAACCCTAGCTCATTTGTTTTTCTATTTTCGTTCTCCTTTTTCCTTAGGATTTTAGAGGACTAGCTTGAGAGCTTGATGTGAGATCTAGAGAGAGGGATGGATGTTTGGGTGGCAAGCTAGACCTTGTACGAACCTTTCATGGCATGTATAGAAGGTTCGGCGTTGTTCATCATGGTGGTTTTCCCGTCTCTTTTGTGTTGATTTTCGGAGCTCTTTGTTGGCGATGTTTTGAGGACGATTTCTTGGGGGGTTTTTGGTGGGTGTCACGTATGAGGTTCTTGTGCCTCTTTGGCTGGTGACTTTGCCCCCAAATCTCCTTTGAATCCGACTCGATTTGGTGGTTTGTCGAGTTGGGCGAGTTCTTGACCTAGAGAAGCGATTTCTTCGATTCCTCTTGATTGTGAGCGTTTCGGGTCGATTCCTTTGAGGTAGAGGTTGCCCAGGAGGTAACCCAGCTATTCCTGAAGTTTGCTGCAATCCGTGGAGTGATTCGGGAGATCGGGCGCGAGGAAGTTGAGGTTTGACCCGCGGGTTAGTTTTCTGGAAGGGGCGGTCTAACCGACCGGCAGGGGGCGGTCTAACCGCCCCGGGTGTTTCCAGGTCGTAGTTTTGTTTCGCCGGATTTTCCTCTGTGAGTTTGTTCGCCTTGATCAGAGGAGCGTCTGGGTAAAATTTGGGGTTGTTCTCGTGCAGTTTGCTAGGTGTTCTTGGTTGGAGTTCGTTGCTGGGTATAGGAGGTTAGACCGCCCCTGGTAGCCGGTCTAACCGCCCCGTGGCCCCTGGGTGAAGTTTTGGTTTTCACCAAGATTTTCTGGTAGCTAGCATGGCCTTGACCAGAGATCTTTGTTGGTGAAACCGGGGTGAGTTTTGGTGCTCGGAAGAGGCGTTTCGGAGGATTTCTTTTTTTACCAGGTGGAGGCGGTCTAACCGCCCCCTATACCCGGTCTAACCGCCCCCCTCTGGTGTGACAACCGACCCAGGAAAATACCGTACTATCGCCTAAGACCAGTCCACTTTGGTCATTAAGCAATAATAAAGTACCATCCTGTCGTAAGTTGCCGGGTTAACGCCCGGTAAATCACTTGAGAGCACAAGGATCGAATATATGCATTAAAACTCACTCGAAGGCGAGTCCAGAGATACAACAACATTCAAATCCAAATTCGTACCCCGAAGGGTTTAATTATTACAAACCATAGTTTTTGTCATGACGAAATAGTTCGGAGTTTTGAAAAGCAGTGGAAATAAACTAACGGAAGCGGAGACACCACGGGAGGCCATCCATGATGCTTTCAGTAGTCGTCCTCCACCCACTCCAGCTCCCAGCCGGGCGGGATCTCACCGGGCCACACATCACTGAAGGCATTACCTGGATCAACACATTATAGCAAGGCTGAGTATTCTAATACTCAGCAAGACTTACCCGTCGGTGATATCTACTTCACCAATTCTAGACCATGAAAGGCTTTTTGGCTCTCGGGTTGCTTTTGCTAAAAAGTAACAAAGAGTAGGTCCTTACTTTCAAGATTTTAGCATAAGTTCTAGTAGGTTTAATCTTTACTACATTAGCCAACTAGTACAAACAAAGTTGTACAATACAATTAATCAAGCATCATATTCATCAACTTCCATCATTAGGGATCACATGACTAGTGGAGTAAGTAGTCTCGGATAACGGTGAGAGGCCGACAATCGATTGATTTAAACCTTGCAAGGTAGACCCAAACACACGGTAGGCCGCCCCCGCGAGGACAACTTCCCAGGCCGTCCCCAAAAATCCTCGGGTCGGGATCGAATCTTACAGTCTTTGGTGCAGGCTATCCGGCATACCCCGCGAGATACCCGGAGTCACCATACACCACCGGTAGCTAGCCGTGAGAGCGAATCCCAAGAGTAGTAATAGTAGGATCCCTCACCGCCTCATTAAGGTACTAGGCTTACCGGCCCCATAACCGGCATGTGCTTAGTACGTTCAAAAACTTAACCCACATAACCACTGGACCGGAGCCCAGATCCCATGCTCTTACCACGTGAGCAATCCATTTAAGGATACAATATGATTCCTATCTAGGAACCTATTCTCGCGAGTGAGGTCATCACTCGACTTGTAACGGTCCTATAGCTTAGCAGCTACCGACCTATCATACTAGTAGGGACCAAAGGTACCTATGGATCATGCATCTAGGGTTTCATTCAACTCCTGTACGTAAATGCACAATCATTCATAGATAATTGAATAAAGAACTTTAAAACTAGGTTAGATGCACCGGAGCTTGCCTTCGTCAGCTATGTTAGCTTGGGCACCCTCGGTGTTGAGTACGTCCACGTACTGCAGAGAACCTTCCGCTCCTCCTTCCTCGGTTTCCGGGACCAGGGAGTAATCTCCGTCCGGAAGATCTACACGGAATGCAATGCACTTTAGGTGATGTGATAGTTCGTTGTCTTATCCAACTCTAGTTGTCATATTCACCTTAACAAGCATTCATCTAATATTTCTCTTTTAGGAAGGTTATTGGTTGTTCATGGGTTACATCTTTTATTCCACATTTGAATAAAGGTTTTTATTAAGCTTATCATTTCATGTGAAGGTTTCATTTCCTTTTATCTTTACCAACAAGGTGTAATTAATATTTTTATTTATGAATTAATTCCTTATCAGTGCTGATAATTAAATTTCTTTTATTTATATTAAATAATACTTTCAAAAAGGAAAAGATTTAATTAAGGGTTTCTCTTTATTTTAATTTCCCTTTAATATTAAAAGGGCATTTAAGCCTTTTATTAATCGATTAAATTACCAAAACTTAATGAGTGTTTCTTAAGCCTACTAGCACCCATCCTGGTCCATTGGACCCACATGTAAGTGTTGGATGCTAAGAAATTAAATATTGCGGAAAATAAAAAGGCTAGCTAGTGATTCAAAGTAAATGCATATAAAAATAAATAAGCATCAAAATGATCCAAACTTTCTTGTGCATGCTCTCTGGTCCTAAACAAGCCTAAAGGACCATCATGTTCACATGGAACCTTCAGTGAACTTGGTTTATTAATTTCCAAAGGAAAACATGCATAAATCAAGAATAATTATTTCTGTTAATCCAAAATTCATGATTAATTCACAGGATGTGTATGTTGTCATTACAAGACAGTGTGCACAAGTTGGGCTCAAAACATAAATATATTTAACAGGAAAAATCATCTAGGCAATTACTGCAGGAATGGAAAAGAATTTGTCTAGCAATATCTACTGCATAACTTTGTGCAATTTTTGGCACAACATCTAGTCATATCCTAACACACAACATATCCAAAATTTGGATACAGAGGAGTTATATATTTGAAGTTATGACAGATCTATGTGTAACACATTTGTATTTTTCCTGCTAAAACTGTTTTGAATCTAGCCATGAGTATACAACAAAAGAGGTGGGGTTTATCATCCTGAACCCTACAAAATTTGTTTGGGATTTTTCTGATGTTTTTGTGAATTTCTAGGAATTTTTCAAGTCACTGGACTGAACTGCAAATAAACTTAGTTAGGTTTCCTTGCAACTAAGCCCTCGGAATTCACAACCATGCCCTCGCGGCGGCGGGAGGGCTCGCCGGCGGCAATGTGGGGCCGGGCCACGACAACAAGCGGCACGGGGTTGCGATTGGCCTCACCACGGGTCGAATGGCGGTGACGGCGGGGTCGGGGGTGAGCTCGGCGAGGGCGCACGACGGTGGCGGGCGGCGGCGCTCACGGGGGGCTCGGAGAACTACGGCGTGGAGGCAAAATGTTGGCAAACAAGCGAACGCACGAGCGACCCACGGGAGCTAAGGAAGCCGGGCGGGGCGGTTGGACGGCGGCGAGCGCGGGCGGCGAGCTCCGGCGGCGTGCGACGGCGGCAATGGCGCGGGGCGGCTCGGGGGTGGCGCGCCGCGGGGAAGAAGGCGGCTTTTATAGGCGACACCGGGGGTTCGGGGTGACGACGGCGTGACGGCGAGATCCTCCGCCGTGCTACGGCGGCTCGGGGCCCGCGCGTGCGGCGGCGACGCCGCCGACGGACCGTCGGTCCGTGGGCGCGCACGCGTACGGCGGCGCTCGGCGCGGACTCGGTGCGTCACGGGGCGGGGGAGACGCGTTGGGGCGCGCATGACCTCGGGACGGAGCACCTAGGGTGGGGGCGCGGCCTCGGGAGGCGTGGGCGCGGACGCGGGGCGCGGCGGCGCTCGGGCGGTGACAGCGGCGCTCTGGCGCAGAGGTGTTGCTGGTGCTGTGTTCAAATTGGTTTTTCTCAAAATTTTCAAACATAACTGGACCAAGTGATGAATACCAAAGTTGTAGATCTAGGTACCAGCAACATTTTTTACAAAGGTTGTATAGGGTTTTTCTTCCTGGATTTGAATTTATTTGAATGCCAACTTTGAATGTCAGCCAGTTTTTGGCAACGGTGATTCCTGCCTTGCAAGGGGTTTTACACAATTTCCTCTCCAAATTTGAAATGCCAATCTACATGAAAGTTGTGTCCCTCAACAAGACCTACAACTTTCCTAAAGGTAGAATTTTAAGTGTTTAGGTGAATTTTGGAGAACGCGGCAAAAGTTCCGGCAGACACCTGTGGACACTAGGGTGGCAAGGGGTTTGACCCACCCTTTGACCATGGGTTGGCCCCACAAGTGTGTTTACTATTCATTTAGGGTCACTAGGGGGTGTTAGTGAGTTTTTCGGGGTGAGGGCCCAGGTTGACCTAAGTTTGACCTCGGTTGACCATTTGACCGGTTAATCCGGTCATTAGCGTTAATGACGGTAATTAAAAACCTGGGGCGTCACAGTCTACCCCCCTTAAACGGAATCTCGTCCCGAGATTCGATTTGACAACGAAGAGATGGGGAGAAAGACTCACTGTTTCGGGATTGGAGGAAACCCGGATACTTGGTGTTGAGATAATCCTCCGTCTCCCACGTGGCTTCTTCTTCCGTGTGATGGCTCCATTGGATCTTGTACATTCGCACGGTCTGCCTTCGGGTCTTTCGCTCTTTTTGGTCTAGTACCTTCAATGGATGCTCGACGAGCGAGAAATCCAGCTTGATCCAAGCATTAGCTTCTGTGATGATTTCGTTCTCCGGAACAGGCATTCCCTTCTTCAATTGAGTTACATGGAACACATTGTGAACTGCGGAAAACCGTTCTGGCAATTGGATACGGTAAGCCACGGGTCCACATACTTCTATTACTTCATAGGGTCCAATGTAGCGCGGGGCTAACTTTCCCTTGACTCCGAACCTTTGCACACCTTTGGCGGGCGATACCTTCAAATATACATGATCTCCCACTTCAAAGTGTCGAGGTGCGGTTCCCTTGTCATGGTAACTCTTTTGTCTCATCTGTGCCATCTTCAAATTTTCTCTTATCACTTGCACCCTTTCTTCGGCCTCTTTAACTAACTCTGGTCCAAAGAGTGTTCTCTCTCTGGCCTCTGACCAATTCAGTGGAGTGCGGCATCTATGTCCGTATAGAGCATCGAACGGTGCCATTTTCAAGCTGGCCTGATAGCTGTTATTGTAAGAGAACTCTGCCAAAGACAAACACTTGTCCCAACTCTTGTCAAAGTGCAAGATGCTTGCTCTCAACATGTCCTCTAGAATCTGATTTATCCTCTCCGTCTGTCCATCGGTCTGTGGATGATAACTGGAACTACGGAGTAGCTGAGTTCCCAAACACTCGTGCAACTGTGCCCAAAAACGGGCTACAAACTGAGTCCCTCTATCGGAGATTATAGTCTTTGGGATTCCATGCAGACGAACTATGTGATCCACGTACAACTCTGCATATTGTTGTACGGAGTAAGTGGTGTGCACGACAATGAAGTGAGCGGTCTTGGTAAGTCTATCCACAATTACCCAAATAGAATCCTTCTTTCTAGGGGTCAGGGGTAAACCCACAATGAAATCCATACTGATATCGTCCCATTTCCACATAGGTATCGACAGGGGTTGGAGTACTCCTGCCGATTTCAAATGACTTGCTTTCATCCGGTGGCAAGTATCGCACTCGGCTACATACTTGGCTACATCCACCTTCATATTGGACCACCAAAAGTTCTGCTTCAGATCTTGGTACATCTTGGTACTACCGGGATGAATAGAGAACTTGGACTTGTGAGCTTCATCTAGAATGATTTTCTTGATTTCAGGGTCAACGGGGACCACTAGACGTTTTCCAAACCAGACCACATCTTGGTGATCCTTCTGGAAACAAGTGTACTTTGGGTCTCCTTCTGCTAGTTTCTGCCTGATGGTTTGAACATCTGCATCATTGCGCTGGGCAGTGACAATCCTGTCATAAAGATTGGACTCTGCCGTCACGGCATAAAGAATTCCCTGCGGTACCACTTCTAAGTTGAGCCTTCTCATTTCTTCACACAAGGGTTCACTGACTGGCTCCAACTCTAGGTGGTTGCAATGCTCCTTGCGGCTAAGAGCATCCGCAACAACATTTGCTTTGCCGGGATGATAGTGCACTTCTAGATCATAATCCTTGATCAACTCAAGCCATCTTCTCTGTCTCATATTCAATTCTGACTGGGTGAAGATGTATTTGAGGCTCTTGTGATCGGTGAAGATATTGCAACGATTGCCCATTAGATAATGTCTCCATATCTTGAGGGCATGAACAACAACATCTAACTCAAGATCATGGGTAGGATAATTGAGCTCATGGGGTCGAAGTGCCCGTGAAGCATAGGCAATGACTCGACATTCTTGCATAAGGACACAGCCGAGACCCGTGCCTGATGCGTCACAGAAGACTTCAAACGGTTTGGAATTATCGGGTTGAGCTAGCACTGGGGTTGAAGTTAGATGTTGTCTGAGGGTGTGAAAAGCTTTCTCACATGCTTCACTCCACACGAATTTTACACCTTTCTTGAGTAATTCGGTCATGGGTTTTGCGATTCTAGAAAAGTCAGGAATGAATCAACGGTAGTATCCCGCCAATCCTAGGAAACTACGGATTTGATGTACGGATTTGGGTGGTTTCCAATCCATCACCTCTTGAACTTTGCTAGGATCTACGGAGATACCATCTTGGGAAATGGTGTGCCCTAAGAATTTCACACTTTTCAACCAGAATTCACATTTGGAGAACTTAGCATAAAGCTTGTGATCTCGCAAATGCTGAAGGACAACTCGGAGATGATTGGCGTGATCTTTCTCGCTCTTAGAATAGATGAGAATATCATCGATAAAGACCACGACAAATTTATCGAGCTTCGTCATGAACACGGAGTTCATGAGATACATGAAGTAGGCAGGCGTATTAGTGAGTCCGAAGGACATGACCAAGAACTCGTAAAGACCATAACGAGTGGAGAAAGCGGTTTTAGGAATGTCGCACGGTCGAATCTTGATTTGGTGGTAGCCAGAACGAAGATCGATCTTAGAGAAGACTTTGGCACCAGCCAATTGATCGAAAAGAACATCGATTCGAGGAAGTGGGTATTTGTTTTTGATGGTGACTGCATTGAGTGGTCGATAGTCTATGC